>JASDDO010000029.1:90905210-91632020 GCA_030015575.1 Agapanthus africanus
TGCGTCTACTGTATCGAGACGAATGCTGAGGTGAAGCTGGGATTTTGCCATCGCTCCGCTTGTTTCCACCGTGAGGTCTTTTGTTAACTTTGCATGTACACCCTGCTGGATTGTGAAGGAACGCCGTTGGTGATCTCTAAGTTGTCGATGTTGACGTCGAGACCCTGAAGCTCGGGATCTTCGTTTGCTTCATTTGTTGACATCGTGTCTGTAATATTGCGACAAATATCGAGATGGCCTCTAGGTTGTCTATGAACCGTCGAGATTTGGTTCGCTTTCTGATGGAGCCTGTTGGGAAGGTATGGTTCCCTCCTTATCTGTGCCCCTGAATTGTATACAGGGATCGATGTGATTTTACCTGTAGGGCAAAAAGTTTCATTCTTTCATTTTTTTTATTCTTTCCGCGATGCTCTATCATTTCAGTTTTATATCGCGAAGGTCGCGATTGCCCAATCGTTTCGGCTATTTTTCGCGGTGCCCAATCATTTCGGCTGTTTATTTTGTTTTTACTCGCTGCTTTTTATTGCGAGTTGCCCAATCATTTCGGCTATATAGATATATATTTTTTTTACTCGCTGTATTTTATTGCGAGTTGCCCAATCATTTCGGCTATATATATATATATATATATATATATATATATATATTACTCGCTGTTTTTTATTGCGAGTTGCCCAATCATTTCGGCTATTTAATATGCATTTTCAGCTCGCTGATTTTTATCGCGAGCGTAGAACTTGGAATATGGTGCCAATCTCAGCATCAGCATCGCTACAACCGGAATATTGCGAGGAGCGAATCATCATCTGCCATGAAAGGACTTGGAATTTGATACCGATTTAGGCATCAGTATCGCTACAACTGGGATATTGCCAGGAGCGAATCATCATCTGCCATGAAAGGACTTGGAATTTGATACCGATTTAGGCATCAGCGTCGCTACAACTGGAATATTGCCAGGAGCGAATCATCATTTTCCTCTGTCGATGTCGAACAAAGGTGGCTTAGTAAACAGGATTAGGATCCCATCGACTAAGGCTTTTGACTTCATGAGCCGTAAGGGTCTTATAAAGGTGTTTCTCCCTACGAGTCGTGAGGATCTCGCAGATGCGTTTTCTCCTTAGGAATCGTGAGGATTCCTAAGTGTATGTTCTCTTATAAGTCGTAAGGATCTTACAAGAGTGTTATCTCCTTATGAGTCGAGAGGACTCATAAGGGTTGTTCACCGTGTGGACATATCCCCAGTCACGGATGGGACTTGGTTAGGGAAATGTTTATTCGCGCCCGTGGATTGTATACAAGGGCCAATATAGGACCACTTGTAGGGCAATGTCGAAAGTTGTGGGGGTTGCTTAAGCACAGGTTTAGGCCTCTGTAACTTAAGACTTTCAAATCTTACGAGCCGTGAGGGTCCCATAAGAGCCTTCTCCTCACGAGTCGTGAGGATCTCGCAAGTGTATTTTCTCCTTAGGAATCGTGGGGATTCCTAAGTGTGTTGTTCCCTTGTGAGTCGTAAGGATCTCACGCGGGTGGTTTCTCCTTATAGGGTCGAGAGGCCCCTATAAGTGTTTCTTAATGAGGTTGCGTCCTTTTGGGTTTTCACAAACACTCGCTGGTAGTCCTGCTGTTTTTACTCACGGAGCCCTCTCGGGTTTTCATCCGTGCCCGTTTTGCTTATGGACATACCGTTTTTTTTTCTTTTATTCTTTTTATTTTCTTCTTCTTCTTTCTTTTTTTTTACGAGGTCGCGCCCTTTCGGGTTTTCACGAACACTCGCCGGTAGTCCTGCTGTTTTTACTCACGGAGCCCTTTCAGGTTTTCATCCGTGCCCTTTTTGCTTATGGACATACCGTTTTTTTTTGTTTTTTTTATTTTTTTTATTTTTATTTTTTTATCTCGTCAGCCTAAGGATGCTGCGGTATTAGTTTAAAGACGTTTCGGTCTGCTATTAGTTTAAGGACGTCTCGGTCCGCTATTAGTTTAAGGACATTTCGGTCCATTGTCGCCGTATTTGAGGCGAATATCTGGTTTATTGACTTTTTGGTCTATGAGTCCTTCTCCATGAATGAACATGATGCCCCCGGCGTATCCATCTTCTTCGGAGCGTGTGGTTGTGGCGGACTCACCTTCCAGTTCTCAGACAGCGCAAACTTGCCCTGTTGGTATTGGTCTTCAACCCAGTTTTTGAAGACGTAGCAATCTTCGATCAGGTGACCTACTGTTTGGTGGTATGGGCAATAATTAGGATTATTAACATCGCCTGGCCGCAACGGACGTTTTGGACCCGGCAGATTGATGAGTCTGTCGCACACTGCCAGCTCGAACAGTCCCCTTGTTTTATCTTGCGGAAACGAGTAAGGACGTTTCAACTTTTCCTGGAGGGGTTGCCGCTTATTGCTTTGGCAAGCAACCGGTCTAGGGTCACCTGATTGTTGTTGAGCGCTGGCGACGAGGGCCTTTTTTCCTTTTCTTTTATCCTTTTTGTTCGCTCCGTTGTTTGCGGGGTCGGGATTTTTTCCGAGTAGCATGCGATTGCATGGCTGAACGTTCTCGCAGCTTCTCAATTCCTTTATTTTTGAAATAGATTCCCCGAAGGAAGAGTTGGGGATAGCTTCTTCGTCAGAGTTGCTTCCAAAGGTGATAATTTGCGATGCCTTAGAGTCGGCTATATGGCAATCGTCGGCGACTCTTTTGCGCTCATATATCGCATTTTTCCGATGTCCACAAGCTTCACACTTTGTCCCGTCGAAGTGTTGCTTTTGAGCGACATACCCTTGCCACCAACAGTTAAAGGATTCGCAGTCTTCGGTAGTATGTATGATCTTCTGAGGATATAAACAGAAGTTAGGGTGCATCTCTGCCTCAGTGAGAGTATTTTCTTCAGAGGGCGGTAGCTTCATTCCTACTGACAGAGCTTTGGCGAACCTTTTCCTCGTCTTGAATTTGTTTTTACCCGCAGTGTATGGCTTCTGATTTGACGGGAATGCCTTGGCTCTTTCCAGTATGGCCATTTCATGCTCTTGATTGGCATTTTCTTTCAGACGAATTTCATTTAGGAAGGCATCGATCAACTCGTCTGACGGCCGCGGAATTTCTGTTTCAGGGTCCGCCCTCGTTTTCTCGGCGCAAGGAGCCTCTTTATTATCTGCCGATGAGTGAGAGATCACATGACAAGTTGCCCCAGGCGTGTTTGTCTTCTTTGGAGTATGCGGCTATGGTGGGTTCACCTTCCAGCTTTCAGACAGCGCGAACTTGCCCTGTAGGTATTGATCCTCGATCCATCCCTTAAAGACGAAACAATTCTCAATCGGGTGACTTACCGTTTGGTGGTAAGGGCAATAATTAGGATTATTAAGATCGCCTGGCTGCGACAGACGCTTTGGACTCGGCAGATTAATGAGTCTGTTGCGCACTGCCAGCTCGAACAGTCTTCCCGTTTTATTCTGAGGAAATGAGTAAGAACGTCCTAGCCTCTCTTCGAGGGATGGACGTGGACACGCGTTATTTTGGCGAACGACCGGCTTTGAGTTGCTCGACTGTTGTTGAGCATTGGCGACGACGATCGCTTTCCCTTTTCCTTTCTCATCTCGGGAATCTGATTTTGGAGGAGACGGTCTATGGCCCATCTGGTCCATTTGGGCTAATTTGTCAATCAAGGCCTGGAAGGTGGTCGGCCTGAAGAACATCATGAATTGTGAGATGGTCGCCTGCGGATCGAGAGTGCCCACAAACATGCCTACCGCAGGTGCCTCTTCTATGCGTTGTTCGCATTTCGACCATAGGTTCCGCCATCGTGTTGCGTATTGAACCCACGTTTCGCTTGGCCTTATCCTGGCATTTATTAGTGTTGTTATCGGGGTGCGTTCACTAGCACTCGTGAATCTTTGTGTAAACAGCAGTTCCATCTCTGCAAATGTTTTGACAGAGTCGTTAGGTAGCTCCGAATACCATTCAAAGGCTGTTTCTGCTAAGCTGCCGACGAATTGACGTAGCAACAATTTGTCATCGCCTCCAGTATTGCCGCATAAGGCCCTGAATTGAGCGACATGCTGATGCGGATTCCCTGGCCCTTTATATACGTGGAATTTAGGGATCGTATATCCTCGCGGGTAACTGATTTGGTCATACCATCCCGGATACGGTCGTCCGGTTCTAACAATTTGCCCAGCCGCTTCACTCGCCTGATGAGCTCGTATTTGCTGAGCTATATAGTCGTCAAGTGCGGCCTTAGAAATGGTTTCTTCCTTGGCTGCTGAAAGAGCCGGAGGAGGATCAGATGTTTCCCCTCCGTCATTTCCGACAATGACTGGAGGGTCTTCAGCTGGAGGGTCCGGCTGTAACATCATCCCTACCATGTCTTGGAAGAGGAGTGCCATTTGTTTTATGTTAGCCGCTTGTTCTGTGGTTTCTGTGTCCTTCTTTTTGAGGATTCTATGTAAGAAGTCAGCATCAGTCTCTTGTTCGTGACGCTGCTCTGATGATTCTTCCGAACTTTCTTTCGGTTCAGTAAGTGCAGCCATCACAGTCATCATTTCCTGAAGCTTCTGTTGCTGCTCCTGGGCTTTCGTCACAGATCGGGTGAGCGGTCGGTGACCCGTCGAAGTACGGCTTTCCTCCTTTCCGCAAGCCATATAAACGGTGTGCACCACCATGCCCCCAGACTTGGGGCGTTTGTGTTCGGTGTCTTTGCGATTTGCCAAAGACACAGGGGCTTTTTGTGGCCTCTTTTTTTGAGTGATTGGAGTTAAGGGAGCCGTTGTAGTGGGCATCCAAGTAGCTTTTGTTTTTTGTGGCTTGACAGAGTAATCCTTCTCCTGCCGCACCTTCATCTTTCTCTGTCGATGAAGATGGTTTTCATTAATCACTGACTCCTGGACCTGTCGCCAGACCTTGTAAATTTTAGAGGACAGCCGTTGAGGGGGCTGCTCTAGCTTCTTCTCTGGAATATTCTTCACAGGTGAAGGAGTTCGTTTCAGCACCGCAGTAGGAGAGTTTCTGCGCACCGAGTTCAGCAACTCAAAGCTGTTCCTGGTTGGAACAGCAGTATCGATCCCCACCATTAGAGTTGGAGGAGTAAGTCCAGAGGGGGAGTTGCCCCCAGCCTTCCTCACTCGGCGCCAGTAGCGACGTCGGGCATGTCGTGCTGATGGAGTTGTTTCAGCTATAGGGGTGACCTCCTCATGCCCCCTGTGTGGGTCAGAATATACTGGTACCTGTTAGTTATATGTATGCCCTAGAAGCCATTACTGTACATAGGATGTATATTGTAGTGGATGCTGGGACATATATAGGGAGGACTTTCTTGCTCGACATGATAGTATGCTATCTGGCTGCTCTTTACCTTAACGTGTATACTGATTGTCTCTCTGTTACATGTTGGTAAAGCCCTTAGGATGTGTACTTGACTACCTGGACTGTGATGCGGATCATACTAGTGGGGACATGGTAGTCTATAAGTACATCCTTCAAAGTCCCTAGTCGTGGGTGTATCGAGACGGGGCATCGATATACCAGAGTAGACTAGCGCATACCTTCTCGACCCATACAGATGGGCGATGGATGATCCCATATCCATTGGTGTTTGACATCAGAGAGGATATACGGGTGCTCAGTGGAGACTGGATACACTGGACGGACTCGCCGAGAATTCCCAGATGGTATTATACCTTACGTCAGATGGCAGTTCTCTGGTGACACTGGTACAGAGTAGTCTGTTGACCCGAGATCGTCATAGAGTCTTGTGTGGTTCCCACTGTGCTTTGATTTCCACCTTACCACGTCCAAGAGGGCGTGCAAAACGGTGGTTTTTGGGTACAGTCCCGAGTCACATGGAGGCAATGAGCGATAGGAGGGGATTCGTCTCTCCCGGTATAGGGGGTTGATGTTGCGCTGTGTTCGATTGGCTATAACCGGAAATCCCTGGCCAGGGTTGCTGAGATTTACTGGTAAGTGTTACCAGTAGTTTCTCGAAATGTTATAGACCTCATATCGACACGACTTATCGAGCTATTAGGGTCTGACGTTTACCACCCCTAGGCGAGATATGCGACATATCAGACGATCAGACCGGACTGTACGGTAAGTGTTACTGGTTGGATTCACAGGAGTGTGAGTGGGCTTGCTCGTCGATCTTCTGATCGCTCAATACCCGGGTGGCCGTTACGTTTAGCAGACCGCTTGCGGCTTGTAGGTGTTTGATATGATCATCACCTGCTGCCGGCGTATTGACGAGTCTTTAGAGTCCTACACAGAGGTTTCCTGGCTCAAGCGAAACGAAATAGGAGTGCATATGAGATATGTGCGGGACCGAGAATCATGCGTGTATGTGATACCGTATTTCATTCTCGCGATAAATGTATCGATTGGTTATATGCGATATAACCTAGTTATCGAATTAAGTATTGATTCGATAAGCCGATACATAGGATACTAGTCGGTTATATGCGATATGACCGGATCATTGAATCAAGTGTTGATTTAATGATTTAATGCATAATAATATATTTGATATATTACTTTCCATTAACTAGTATTGGTTCATTTTAAATGGATTTTCTCACTTGTTTGTGCACATTGTATATATGATATATTTTTTGTGCCCAAGATTGTATCATGTTTGATGATACATGCTAGTTTGGGTTTGTGTAAAGAATTAAACCATGGTTACTTAAGTGGTTAGGGTTTCATTTCCTTTTCTCATTTATTTATCTATTTATTCTTTTTGGAAAAATATTTAGCATAATGCAAAATGGTGGCTTTCTTTGGATGCATGTTGAAGCTTCATGAAGCTTTGACCAAGTGACCATTTTGTCTCCATGCTTAACCCTAACCATTCCCACTAACCATGATTTATTCTCTACACTTGACCATGGTTATTATTATGATAAGTATTCATTTACTTTTTATTTTGAATTAACTTATCATAATATTCATCTTCTTCTTCTTCTTCACTTGAAGAAGAAACCTTCCTCCATCAATGGCAACTCTTGAAAATGAGTGAGAAATCCAATTCAAAAGTGAACCCACTTCCTATTTCTTCATCCTCTACCTCTTACCAAGTAGTAGAGTGTGTTTTCTTCACAAGTTTCATGACTTGGTGAAGTGGGAGCTTGATCTAGTGATGCCTCGACGTAGATCATCTTCGGCACGAAGCCGACGACCTTGCCCGCCCATTTCTCCGGTGAAGCCGACGCTAGAGCCCGGGTTTCCATTTGGACAGCGAGGAGACTTCATTGCGGAGCTATGGAGGTGGAGGACCGGATCTACAAAGGTTGTATTTCCGTTCTTGTAGTTAAAGTAGTTAACTAGTTGCTTTGTCGCCTAAACTTCTAGCCAACGATCCGTATTAGGGTTTCTCGGCACCGTAATTTTTGAAATTGTAAGTCTACGTTAGCGCCCCGGCAGTCTACAGACGCCAAATGCGGAATAAAACTTTTAAACTTGGCGCTATCGTATACTTTAACCCGGATCTGCCATTATTGCTAAACTAACAAACTGTAAAGAGTGTAGAAAGGTTATACCGAACGATCCGAGTCCTTCGTTCTTCAACCATCATCCCACGCTCCGTTGCGGCTGCTCCGATCTCGTCGATCTCCGAATCCTTCGTCGAGGTGGCACCACATGATCGGTTCTTTAAACGGGCTCCCGCCTCTGACTCGAGGCAACTCGATCGTCAAGTTTGCCAAAAGAGACGACCAAGAATGATGTAGAATATGAGTAGAATACTTTGTCTCACTTCGTCCATATCCGTGGACGATCGGTTAATGAAGTTGCCGTGGGAATTGGTGATGGAAAGAAAATGAAACAATGAAATTTCCATTCACCCAAATACTATCATATCTTTTCTAACCAAATTAATCAAGCAACCAAGTGAATGGGGAGAGGAGGGGGCCGGCCAACAAATAAGGAAGAGGGAGGTGACCGTAGGAGGAGGGAGGTGACCATATCACAATCATAGTTATCCAAACAATTATGAAAGAATGAATCACAAAATTGAACCAATTAGAACAAACCTAGTCATGCTTTAACATTAAAGAACCATTAATGCAAAGATGAGTCACTAAGCCACTTCATCACTTCTAGAGCCTTCTAGAATGATGACTCACTCCATCAGAAGAAAAGATAAATCCGTCTTTAACAGAATGTTAAAAGACGGCTGATAGAAAACTGGAAACTGGCAACTTCCAAAAGTGATCCTGAAACGACTTTCAGGATAACCCCGAAACTGTATAAAAATACCCGCACTTGTATTACGACCGAATACAAATGCAACTGAGACAAAGATATTATACCTACTCAATATAATACTCGGATCCGGCTTAAACCAAAGCCGACCAGTATTATCTGCCCGAAAAATAACACGTGCGTAAACGCACGTGCATTTTCCGAACCCAGCCATAAAACCATACGGCCTCTACAACGTTTCGCCCGAACTTGGGAAACTGCCTGTGGGGGACTCTAATGACTCGTCAGCACCCTGGCAGTGGGTTTAACCACAAACCGTCAGCGGCACTAGCAATGCGTAACGGCTGCCCACGGACTGACCTCAAGGGTGGCCGAGGAGCGAACTCAAGGGAGACCGATGAGCGAACTCCTCCGAAAACCCTACTGAGCCTAACAGTGACAATGTATATACAGTCCGGTCCGTTCGTCAATGAGTATCGCATATCCGCCTAGGGGGCTAGTAACGTCAGACCCCCAGAAGCAGTATAAGTCGTGTCGGAGTGAAGCCCAATTACACCCTGAGATACTACTGGAGTACCTACCAGTAAATCTCTTGCCATGGCCATGGACTTTGTATAATGGCTCTCCTAGACACAGCACGATCTCGCCCCCAATACCGGGAGAGACGAATCCCCTGCCGATCCGCTCACGTGCCTCCATATGGCTCGGGACTGTACCCAAAAGCTACCTGTTTGCACGACTCCTTTGAGCCGTGGTAGGGTAGAAATCAAAGCACAGTGGGAACTCACACGAGACAAATGACGACCTCAGGTCGATGAACTAACCTGTACACATGTCACCAGGGAACTGCTATCTGACGGTAGATATAATACTAACTAGCAGATTCCCGGCGAGTCCTGTCCGGTGTACTCATAACCCAATGAGCACCTGTATACATCTTAGGTGATCCAACTGTCACCAGTGGCTTGTGAGACCGGCCACCGCCCCTTGTCGGGGTCTCGACTGTACACACTAGTCTACTCCGGAGTATCGATGCCCTGTCTCGAAACTCCCACGACTAGGGACCACAATTAAGGATATGCATATAAACTACCCAACTCTCACGTATATGATCGCCTTCATACAGTTGGTAGTAAAGCAAGATCCTAAGGGCTCTATCAAAGTGTAACATGCAATCAGTCACCTGAACATGAACACGACTGATAAAGGCAAACCAGATAGCATACTATCATTTCGAGTAAGACTGTCCTACCGGGATAGGTCCTCCGCAATCATTGCAATCACGTACCTGCGATCCAATAATTGACTATGAGGGCACTATCTCCAACAGAAATTGGCATGGTTGATGCCTTGTGAGACCTCTTGAGAGTGTCTAGAAACCCTACAGTGGTATCAGAGCCTAGTTAGAGCCTTAGGCGAAGTCTAGACGGAGTTTGAAGTCCGATCGACCCGAAACCCCAACTCAAAACGGCTCTCTGGACTTTTTCTAAAAACTGGGTTTTTTCCAGATTAAAAATTCTTAAAAAATTCAGCAGGAAAAACTAAGAATTACGATGCAAAAATTTTTGAGTAAAGCTGCTACAGTGCGGCGGAACCGCGGCAGAAGCTTGGCTTCTGCGGCGGAACCGCGGCAGAAGCTTGGCTTCTGCGGCGGTTCCACGGCCAATAAGTGTTATCACTGTTTAATTTTTGCACAGTAATTCATGTTTTCAGGTGTTGAGTTTTCTGGGAATTTTTAATATTTATTCAAGAGTTGAATTTTCTGGGGTTGTTTTAGGGATTCGATGAATCGATTGGATTTTTTAACTTTGTCTTTTTGGCTCTCCGGATAATTTTTGAATATGTTAAAAAGTTCGACCGGATATAAATACCTAATTTTTCCCCTGTCGGGAAATTTCCAAGTGTTGGATTTTTCCATGGTTTAAAGACATTCTAAGTAGTGCAAGTAACTCGATGGACCCTCTAGAAGACAACAAACCTTAACTCGATTATGTGACCGTCTTGAACTGCCCTTTGAACCTTCGGGTTTGGGGCAGTACGGCGTGCCACATGTGAGGCGTTGGCTTGACCCTTCTACGGCTGGACCGTTGGTACTGAGGCACGAACTGAATGTTTTTAGACTTGTTTCATGTGTTGATCTGTTTTGGAAAAACTTGGGTGTTCGACTGTTCGATCGGAAAGTTTAACATTTTCTGTTTATCTGGAATGTGATACAACAATTGGAATTCACAAAAAGTTATGAGATAACTGAATGAATGTTATAAATCTAGCGGTTTAGTCTCACTTGATCGGTTGCCACGGAATTTTGATGTGATCAAAAGTCCGTCGCAATCACGTAGCGTACGCGGATACTCGCCGGGTAAACTTAATAGACAGCTACACCCCATAGCCCCGACCAAGTGACTGTAGGAGAACCCCGTCGCCGAAAACATCCGTTCGGGTGCTCGCGGCAGCGGTGTTCCTCCTTGTTGCACTTTGTTGACGGCATCGGGGGTGCGGCCGCCTACTGAAGTTTGCGACGAGCATTCGATCAGTATGTCGGAAATCTTGTTGAATTGCCCAACTTGATATTGAAAAGTGTTTTCGATAATGAGACTAAAATGCGGGGTTTATAATTGTTAGGCATGTGATGTCTAAGGAATTCATTTGATTAGGCATGCGATGTCTATGCAGGTTGCGGATTCCAACTGTTGTAGTTTTACACTTTCTTTTCTGTGACCGTAAGTGTAATATGTGATATCGCCGGTTTCGTTGCTATATGTCAACGACAATTGGGATGCGCATATTTACTTACGTTGATGACATGTGATGTTATGTGTTGCTGGATATGTTATATTGGATCGTCGTGTTCGAATAGCCGGGGGTTTTTAAGTGAGATGAGTGTTTTCATTTTCATTCATGTAAAAACTTGTATGTAATATTCTTTTATTGGGGCACTTCCAGGTTGCGGAAGATGTCACCCTTTGTATATTATTTACTTTTCCGCACTAGGATAGACCCAAGGAGGAGGGCACAAGTAACCGGGTTCTGGAGTCCAGTGGGAGACCAACACGAGGAGTCGAGTCCGGGTCTCCTAACTCTAGAATTGGTAAGGTTGCTTGCCGCTCTCATAGGGGTCTAGGGGTGTGGGTTTGGCTATTCATCACGACCGTGGAATCCGTGTTTTATACTGGCTCGTATTGAAAACACGGACGTCCTAGTATATCCAACATTTCATATGTTTCTTCTGCTGCGATATCTGTGATGTGATCATGTGATGTTCTGTGATAGATACAGTATATAGTATATATGATATATTATATAGACGTTACTTATGTTTTACACCCGCGCTAGCCCTGCCCCGCTCTGCCGTTAGTTACCTAACCTAACGGTGCACGAGGGGACATCGAGGCGAATGCGGATGGCATAAGTGTACGTCGTATTTATCTGTGATGTTTAGGTATTTAAATGATGGGACTTCATTAATGAGATTAATGAAATAAAAGAAACCTAAGATGTTGTAGAATCGAATTTCAAAAATAAAACAGGTAGCTACAGTTCTTGCTTTGCACAGCGGTATATGTGATATATCCTGCACCTTATTCGATGAGGAAAGGACCGAGATCCCTTCACCGGGAGCGACTCTTTTAGCAATAACTGGCAGTTGCTACACACTCGGTTTGTCTTTTGATTACTTTTAAGAGTTTTTGCTTTGCACAGTGATATGTATGATATATCCCGCACCTCATTCGACGAGAAAAGGACCGACGATCCCTTCACCGGGAATGACTCCTTTAGCAAAACTAGAAAAGCCTCAAAAGCACTCCATTTTAAAATCATTTGATTCTACAACGATTTTAAGTTCATTACGCAATAGGTTTTCAGAAAAACCTGACGTAGCCCTCCGTCATTTCAGATAAGTACTAGTTAGTATTCGTGCTGCGGTTGTTTGGCATGCGTCAAGGCGTAGTGTACGGTAGCTAACTAGTGCTTATCTGCTAGCATACGATGCGATTGGATTAGGGTATTCGTACGGCGTTGTTTGGCATGCGTCAAGGGTCGTGCGGGTGGGTTTAATTCAATCAAGAAATGTACGGGTTGAACTTGACTAGCGGACTATGGGTTGTTTGGCATGCGTCAAGGTCATAGCACGCTAGGGGCAAAATATTATCGGGAATTTCAAGTGTTGAAATTTGCAATGAGATTGCATACCTTCTATGAGATAGTTGGATCCCGATACCCGCTGCGAGTAATTGTTACTCCTGGGAAAGTTTTATACATTACAATTAGCCGATCAAGTAGGTATCTAGAAAGGTGTTAACGAGGTTACGCCTCTGGGAAAACGAGGTTTACATTAATTAGGTTCGTGCGAAAGCACGGGGGACCTCCCTCAAAGTACCGACACTGGCCTTGCTGAAAGATTGGCGAACTTGTAGTGTGTAATTAATCCCGGCTAGTCTTTCCTTTTAGGGTTTGAAGGAAGATTTGATAAAAAGCAGTGGGAGCCATCCTGATTAGATAAAATAATAACCAATCTATTTCTGCAAGAGCGCACGCTGAGTGTTTTCTTTTCTCTCTCTCCAGGTAGCGACCATATCACGCCTTAATCAAGATAATAATACGGAATATTGATCGAACCCGCTTGTTATACTGAGCTGGGGAACGTTGGTCCCGATCCAACTTATAATTGTTATAAGACAGAGCAGGAAATTGGGGAATACCAGATTTCCCGTGCCGCCCAAACGAAGAGAGTGCATGCTGATGCATCATCTTCGGGTGTGTTCATTACAAAGAACTGTTTCTCAGTATTCTTTACGTCCTGGGTATGTGATACCAGATCAGGATCCCGCATATGTAATTTGTTACATGGGCTATAGATAGGTAAAGAACTGAGAACGGGTGATAAGTTTCATGAGGCAGAAAACGGGGCAAGTGTTCCAGCCAAGTCTGTTGGTCACTGTCACCCTGTATCCCAAAATACATTGATTCTGAATGAATGTTATTAGATACCGAACCTGATATACAAAATCATATCTATCTCTTTATTTGTAAAGAAATGATAAAATTTTGTATAGTTGGATAATGTTTTGAACATTTCCTATATCAAAAGTTGATCGGTTCAGGCATGTTATCTAAAGGCATTGATGTTCTAAATCAAACTACAGTTCTTAGTATATGGAACACACACAAGAGGAAGAGTTCAGAAATGAACGGATCCTTCTTGAGGCATTGTAGACTAGGTCATATCAATGTGACCCGACTAGCTGAAGTTACATAAAGATGCATATTTAAATGAGTTTGAATTTACATCTTGTGAAACTTGCCAGTCATGTCACAGAGATAAGATGACCACAGGTCTGTTTATTGGAAACAGAGAAAGAGTTAGTGAACTCTTGGGATGATACATGTTGATGTATGTAGGTCCCCTGTCTATACATGCCAAGACTGGTTCTTTGTACTTCATTACATTCTCTGATGATCTTTCGAGATTCAGACCTATGTTCCTGTTGAAACATGAGTCCGAACCTTTTGAGATATTCACAGAATATAAGTTAGAAGTAGAGAACTAATACGGGTATAAGTATTATGTCCTTTGATGTGATCAGGGAGGAGAATACTTGAGCACGGAATTCCTGGACTATTCTAAAGGAGAATGAGATTCTCTCTCAGCATTACTCCTCCGTATACACCATAGCACGATGGTATATCGGGGCGGAGCAATCACACCCTATATGATAAAGTGTGCTCTATGATGAGTACTACTGAGTTACCTATTTCCTTTTGGGAGTTATGCACTTGAGAAGCTGCATACCTATTGAATAGGGTTCCAGTCAAATCAATTGCCTACCATTTCATATGTGATATGGAAAGGGAAGAGCCCATGTCTTAAGCTAGTTAAGATTTGGGGTTGTCCGGGCTATGTCTAAAAACATAATCCGGACAGGCTCGAGGCAAGGTAAGTTATGTAGAACTGGAAGTGTTTCAGCTATACAAACTACAGCAAATGATTTGGTAGAACCGAAGGATTCAATAGTAACCAACGAACCTCAGCCTCTCCGCCGATCTAGTAGGTTTCCTCACCCACCTGAGAGATACTTCGGTTTCTCTATGACAGTGGGAGCGAGGATTGCATCATGAGATGATGACCCAACTAGCTTCGAGCTGGCCATCGAGAGTAAGACTCTGTAAGAATGGCTGGATGTTTATCGATCTGAGATGGAATCCTTATACACCAACAAAGTATGGACTTTGGTTGCTATATCTGAAGGGTTAAATCCCCATCAGGAGCAAGTATATCTTGAGAAGATTACTTGATGTAGATGGAAAAGTTGAGACTTTCAGAGCTAGACTTGTTAAAGGTTTTCGTCATTGACCAGGCGCGGATAATGATGAAACCTTTTTCCAGTATCTATGCTTAAGTCCATCCAGATTCTACTTGCCACGGCTACATACCATGACTACGATATCTGGTGGTTGGGTGTCATGACGGCTTTTCTAAATGATATTTTAGAAGAGGGAGTCTATAAGTACACAGCCAGAGGGCCTCGTAGACAGTGGGAGCAGCGGAAACGTGATGCAAGATGTTTTATAGGATAAAGCAGGCATCGCGGAGTTGGAACGTCTGTTTTGATGAATTAGTCAAAGAAGTTGACATCATCAAAATGGTAGATGAACCTTGTATAAACAAAAAGGTAGTAGGGAGTATGGTGACGATCCTCGTAGAGTACGTGGATGACATACTCTTGATAGGGAAGGAGTTTCCTATGCTACGCTCGATCAATCTCCGCCTATCACAATGATTCTCCACAAAGGATCAAAGTGATACCTACTAAATCCTGGGTTTTGGACCTATGAGATAGATCTAAATGGATGTTAGAATACTCACTAGCTGTAGTGAGATGGTATCAATTGATCCTGGGATGAATCACTGGAAGTGTTCCAGGGTGATAAAGACGACTGAATGTCAGTCGCAGGCATTGTCTTTACCCTCAGTAAAGGGACGGTATGTTGGAAAAGTTCCAAGCTAGATACCGCGGCATACTAGACGATAAAGGCTGAATACATCGCTACTTAAGAAGCTACCAAAGAGGCAGTCTGGATGTATATTAGTTCATGAGATGAACTTCGTTCCTACCATTGTGAGACAATGGAGTTGTGGCTTATGCCAAGGAACGCCCGTCCCATCAGTGATCCAGACATATTCTAAGGCAGTATCACCTGATCATGGAGATGTTTGATCTCCAAGGGATCGAGGTCAGGAGAGTAGACTCAGAGGACAGCGCGGCAGATCCACTCACAAAGGCCTATTCCCAGAGAGAGATTTTTATGGGATGGTTGAGTATGAGATACTACAACCACTGCTACAGATGGCCCTAGTGCAAGTGGGAGATTGTTAGTTATATGTATGCCCTAGAAGCCATTACTGTACATAGGATGTATATTGTAGTGGATGCTGGGACATATATAGGGAGGACTTTCTTGCTCGACATGATAGTATGCTATCTGGTTGCTCTTTACCTTAACATGTATACTGATTGTCTCTCTGTTACATGTTGGTAAAGCCCTTAGGATGTGTACTTGACTACCTGGACTGTGATGCGGATCATACTAGTGGGGACATGGTAGTCTATAAGTACATCCTTCAAAGTCCCTAGTCATGGGTGTATCGAGACGGGGCATCGATATACCAGAGTAGACTAGCGTATACCTTCTCGACCCATACAGATGGGCGATGGATGATCCCATATCCATTGGTGTTTGACATCAGAGATGATATACGGGTGCTTAGTGGAGACTGGGTACACTGGACGGACTCGCCGAGAACTCCCAGATGGTATTATACCTTACGTCAGATGGCAGTTCTCTGGTGACACTGGTACAGAGTAGTCTGTTGACCCGAGATCGTCATAGAGTCTTGTGTGGTTCCCACTGTGCTTTGATTTCCACCTTACCACGTCCAAGAGGGCGTGCAAAACGGTGGGTTTTGGGTACAGTCCCGAGTCACATAGAGGCAATGAGCGATAGGAAGGGATTCGTCTCTCCCGGTATAGGGGGTTGATGTTGCGCTGTGTTCGATTTGCTATAACCGGAAATCCCTGGCCAGGGTTGCTGAGATTTACTGGTAAGTGTTACCAGTAGTTTCTCGAAATGTTATAGACCTCATATCGACACGACTTATCGAGCTATTGGGGTCTGACGTTTACCACCCCTAGGCGAGATATGCGACATATCAGACGATCAGACCGGACTGTACGGTAAGTGTTACTGGTTGGATTCACAGGAGTGTGAGCGGGCTTGCTCGTCGATCTTTTGATCGCTCAATACCCGGGTGGCCGTTACGTTTAGCAGACCGCTTGCGGCTTATGGGTGTTTGATATGATCATCACCTGCTGCCGGCGTATTGACGAGTCTTTAGAGTCCTACACAGAGGTTTCCTGGCTCAAGCGAAACGAAATAGGAGCGCATATGAGATATGTGCGGGACTGAGAATCATGCGTGTATGTGATACCGTATTTCATTCTCGCGATAAATGTATCGATTGGTTATATGCGATATAACCTAGTTATCGAATCAAGTATTGATTCGATAAGCCGATACATAGGATACTAGTCGGTTATATGCGATATGACCGGATCATTGAATCAAGTGTTGATTTAATGATTTAATGAATAATAATATATTTGATATATTACTTTGCATTAACTAGTATTGGTTCATTTTAAATGGATTTTCTCACTTGTTTGTGCACATTGTATATATGATATATTTTTTGTGCACAAGATTGTATCATGTTTGATGATACATGCTAGTTTGGGTTTGTGTAAAGAATTAAACCATGGTTACTTAAGTGGTTAGGGTTTCATTTCCTTTTCTCATTTATTTATCTATTTATTCTTTTTGGAAAAATATTTAGCATAATGCAAAATGGTGGCTTTCTTTGGATGCATGTTGAAGCTTCATGAAGCTTTGACCAAGTGACCATTTTGTCTTCATGCTTAACCCTAACCATTCCCACTAACCATGATTTATTCTCTACACTTGACCATGGTTATTATTATGATAAGTATTCATTTACTTTTTATTTTGAATTAACTTATCATAATATTCATCTTCTTCTTCTTCTTCACTTGAAGAAGAAACCTTCCTCCATCAATGGCAACTCTTGAAAATGAGTGAGAAATCCAATTCAAAAGTGAACCCACTTCCTATTTCTTCATCCTCTACCTCTTGCCAAGTAGTAGAGTGTGTTTTCTTCACAAGTATCATGACTTGGTGAAGTGGGAGCTTGATCTAGTGATGCCTCGACGTAGATCATCTTCGGCACGAAGCCGACGACCTTGCCCGCCCATTTCTCTGATGAAGCCGACGCTAGAGCCCGGGTTTTCATTTGGACAGCGAGGAGACTTCATTGCGGAGCTATGGAGGTGGAGGACCGGATCTACAAAGGTTGTATTTCCGTTCTTGTAGTTAAAGTAGTTAACTAGTTGCTTTGTCGCCTAAACTTCTAGCCAACGATCCGTATTAGGGTTTCTCGGCACCGTAATTTTTGAAATTGGCATGGTTGATGCATTGTGAGACCTCTTGAGAGTGCCTAGGAACCCTACAGTACCAGCATTTTAAAGATCGACGTCCGTTGAACGGGGACGGCCAACTTGTCAGAAGCGGACTTCTAAACAAGGGAAGCAACCTTGGTGATTTTGCCAGGAATGGGAGTTGGAATGGCTATCCGTTTCGGGATAACGCCTTCTGGTATGGCAGGCTTCTTCATGAGCCTGTTAGAGCTCTGACCTAGTCCGTTAAAAACTGAAGCAGTGGAGTTGGACGACCCGTTGAGAGGGGTCACGGCTGTGGTAAGTCGATCGAAAACCGACTTCTTTGGAGCTTCTTGCAATGTCATTGGAGCGTTGAAGCTCATTGGTAGGAGCACGGTCCCAAAAAATAGTCCAGTGGTGGCTTGAGCCACCTGCTCCACCGGCATTTTGAAAAGGGAGGCCGCTTGGGGCCCATAAGTCACTCCTCCAGCAATGACGGAGCGAGAGTTATCGCTGCGGGCGGTGCAGTTCGAAGCCATCGATTTTCTGTTTTCTGTACGGAGCAAGACACCAAATCTTAGTACCTCGAATCCACAGGCAACCACAGTAAACCGCGATTCGTTCGCGAACACGACACATGAAGTGTGGAGTGGAAAGAGGAAGAGGTCCCACCGGGCGTGCCAGAATCTGTTCCCCTCCGAAAGACGGCGCACAGGACTGCGAAGTCCTGACGCTGAGGTTCGGGGCAGATGCTATTTTGTTTTATCCGTCCACCTCTCCGAAAATGCCAAGTTGATTTATGGCACCGTGTATCGGAGGTTTAGACGGATGCGGCCGATGTAGCAGACTTCGTCAGATTCCCCCTCGCTTGAGGGGTTTTTGATTGTGGGGACGCTCTTCCCTGCAGGCGCAAGCCCCTGCAGTTAATTACGCTACCGCATCGCGGTAACAACTTTCTCCTTCTCCAGAATTTCACTTCGTGTCGTGTGTGTTTGTTTTGTTTGTGGTTGCCCGTGGATTGTATACGGAGACTGAGTAATGCCGTCGCCCGTAGGACGTGGATTAGTCCAAATCCGTATTTACTTAGATTTGGGTTTGGTGTTTTTTAGTTTAAGGATACGTTAGTCATATTGAGACTAAGATCAACTTAAACGTTCGTCAAGGATACGTTAGTCCGATTTAAGACTAAGATCAACTTAACGTGGTGATCCATTTAATATATGGCCGTTGGGACTCGTCACCTCTCTGACGTCATTGAAGGATTACAACGGCGGATGTCAGAGGAGTTCAGAGATGTACCCTTGAACCAAGGTTGATTTGGAATTTTATCGTTCATTTGAGTGTTTAAGGATACGTTAGCCGTGTTTGGGGCTAAGATCAACTTAAACAGGACCGTTTAGATCCGGCAAAAGAGCATTTGGAGGCTCTATTGTTCCAGTTTAGGGACGTAGTGCTCCATAGGTAGTTTAGGGACGTTTCGTCCGATATTAGTTTAAGGACGTTTCGGTCCGATATTAGTTTAGGGACGTTTCGGTCCGATATTAGTTTAGGGACGTTTCGGTCCACGAGTTTGAGGACCCCGCAGTCCGTATTGATGTGTGGTCATTGGGACCCGTCACCTCTTTGACGTCGTTGAGGAATTACAACGATGGATGTCAAAGGAGTTCGGAGATGTACCCTCGAACCGGATATAAATTGATTTGAGAGAGCATTTGTGCTCAGTTCAATTTAATTTAAGGACTTACGGCCAGAATTGGGCTAAGTCCAGTTGAAAATGTTCAACATTTTATTTATTTTTAGTCCATTAGACCTGTGCTAGGGCTTTGCCCACACTTGAATAATGCATTGCATTACTTCTATTTTCTTGTTTGGGCTCTGCCCATAAAAGATGCAGAGCATCGATTTATTTTGGGCTCTGCAAGGCATCTGCATAGCATTTTATTATTTTTGTTTGGGCTTTGCCCATTTATAAATGATGCAGAGCATCAATTTAATTAGGCCTGTTTGGTCTTTTAATTGGGCTTGGCCCTGCATTGCATTTGTTAGGCGCTTTGCGCCACTCACTGAGCGCAAGCGCTTGTGGTGAAGACACGTGTCATGCTCTGGTGAGCGCAAGCGCAACAGGGCAGTGCACTGCGCTGTTGCGCTGCTGACACGTGGCGCGCTCTGGTGAGCGCAAGCGCAACAGTGCAGTGCGCTGCGCTAGTGCGCTGCGCTGTTGCGCTGCTGACACGTGGCGCGCTCTGGTGAGCGCAAGCGCAACAGTGCAGTGCGCTGCGCTAGTGCGCTGCGCTGTTGCGCTGCTGACACGTGGCGCGCTCTGGTAAGTTGCGCTAACTCCAGAGAGCAAAGCTCTTATTTCGTAGCGCAAGTGGTTTAGATGCTGACACGTAGCGCTCTCCCAAGAGCGCAACAGCGCAGTTTGCAAGTGCAAAGCACCAAGAATCTTTTAGATTCAAGAACAGAAGTGCAAAGCACTATTTGATTTCTTGATCTAACTTAGATCAAAGAAAAATAAGTTTTTCTTTTCTTGTTTTTCTTATCTCAGAGAACCAAAGGTTCATGAAAAGTGCAAAACACTATTTTTATTTTATTTTTATTAAAGATCATCGATCTTGTTTTTAGATCTATGATCTGTTCCTAAGAGAACTTTCTCTTTTTTCTAAAGGTTTTTAACTTTTTTTTTATTCTTGAGGAGTTTCTCAGAGTTCTCTTCTCTCTTTCTTTTTTTTTTAGAAAGATGTTCATCCCTTTTAATTGAGGCCTAGGGTCCTTTTTATAGTGCCCATAAATTAGTTAAATTTGTTAAAGAGATCTTTCTCTGAGTGATTTGGGGAATTTTCCCCACCGTTGGATCTTTGATCCAAGGGCTTCTGCTTTGCAGAAGAAAATCAGAAAAGATTTCTTAAAATTTTAATTCTGTTTGGCGCAGATGCCCCAGCGCGTGACACGTGTCGCGCAGCGCACAGCGCAGCGCAACTGCGCCAGCGCATCTGCGCTGACGCGCAGTGCACAGCGCACAGCGCAGCGCATCTGCGCTGACACGTGTCGCGCAGCGCACAGCGCAGCGCAACTGCGCCAGCGCATCTGCGCTGACACGTGTCGCGCAGCGCAGCGCCTGCGCAACTGAAGCGTTGCTTCCTTTAATAGAGCTTTGCTCTGATTGGGCGCGCCGCCTTGGGCGCTGCGCTCCCTGCGCTAACGTGTCTGATTTTGACACGTGGCGCTCTGCGCGCAGTGCAAAGAATCTGAAGCGTTGCTTCAGTTATTAAAGTTTAAATTTTCCAAGCAGAGCTTTGCTCTGATTGGGATAAACAGTGGTTTGTTCGCTTACCCCGATGCGAGGTCATCAGATAGATTGATTCTAGCTAGAGACGACTTCACGCATGTACGTTGAGAGTCGATGGAGACGATCAAATGCCAGGAGCCCATTTTCCAAGTTTAAAGTATTCAGAGACAAATGGAAGTAATGCTATGGACCCTCTAGAAGAATGAAACCCTAACTCGACGTAATGACCATGGAACGCCTTTGAACCTTAGGTGAGTAGATATATATCTACGGGGTAAGTCGGGTTGATGGCGTATAGCACTTTCGCAGTTCGTAGTGTAGTATACGATATATATATTATATATAAATTTGTGTTATGTGAGGCTAAATGATTATCGAGATTGATCTTAGAAGTTCATAAGTCTAATTTTAGTAATTGGATGATAGTGTTGTTGTTAGTTTCTTAGTTGCGAACCGTAGAATAAGATTACACCGCGCGCACACACATTTGCATACATTTTATTACTTGTGCGTATATGGGGATATATATATATATATATAAATACACATAGGTATGGGACTATGTATATATATACGTATACATATACATGGATGATGAGGATAGTATACGATTTTTGGAGATGAGTCGATGAGATTGGGCATGGTGCCATGAGATCGGTGATATGTTTTGGTTCGTATTATGAGATACGACATGTTATTAAGCGGGTCCTTGGCGATGTGTTTTCATACACACACACATATATATGTAGATGGTATCAGTATGTACTAGACTTAGATCAGTACCCCTAATACAGGATATGATGATAAGGATACCAGATGAATGATGTGATAATGTGATAATTGACCCGTACCCAGATTTGGGATGCCGTACGATGAATTTACCGTACGAGCTATATATTGATGATGATCCACACTCTTGACTCGAGGATGTCATGTTATATATTGTATCATGTGTGATACTATTGAGGCGGGATCACCGACTATTATATGTGATATATATCGACTCATATTTAGGTGGTTTCCTTACCTTTTTGATTAGTCTGTTAGTTTAGTCCTGTAGTTTATTTATAGATGTTAGACTAGACTCGAGTCATACCTATTTCAAAACTAATGAATCGTGAGTATTTTAAAGATAGGACAAGGGATTCTATGGATATTTCAAAGGACGTACCTTTTTCTTAAAATCACCGTAGCCTTATTTTCTAAACACCACGATTCATATTATTTCAAATGTCAAACTGTATGACTCATATATAAATGTATATTCTTATATATTGAGTTATTATTCATGTTCTGCATAATATTGCTGTTTGCATCGCATTGCATGCTTATATTGTGTTTTCATTAGTTATTATTAAAATCATGTTGTCAGGACACTAGCTCCATTACCGATGATGCGTATGCTCCACGCACACCTGCTTGCCGGCTCACACACATCATCATCGATAATTGCCATGTCACGTACACATTAGAAAATACTACTTCATTAGTATAAAATGTTAGCTGATAGTTTCGACATGGTACTAGTGAGCTTGCTTTTATATGATAGCTTAGACATTGCATTTATTACTGTGATTTTCATGCATATTTATATATTCATTTGCCATGACATTATGGGCCAGTCCGGATTGCCGGAGCCCAATATTATGAAATTCATTGTTTATTTATCTTTGAGATTTGGATTTCGGATTTCCATGAGATTTCTAGATTTAGAGAAACCGGAAGGATTTTATAAACTGATTATCATTTTAAAATGAAAGTTGCGGTTTTCCAGTGATATGATATGAGATATGTCGACCATGAGTTTTCTCGGCTCTTGAGCTATATCATACACTCGATTCGAGGAGGAGGAGGAACTATCTGTGGATGCATGGAGGACCCGGTGCGGTACCCCAGGACGAGAAGGTCGCAGATTATGGTGTTGACCCTATGATAGGGGAGAACTCCTGACCGATGATTGTATTGTGACTCGACGGATATCCGGAGGATACCAATTGGAGTACAGGCCAGTCCGGATAGCCGGAGCCCTAGATATTGAGATTTGAGGTTACAGGCCAGTCCGGATTGCCGGAGCCTGAGATATTGAGATATTGGGATTTATCTTTTGTGTCGATGCTTGACACTGATTTCATGTTGATTTCATTGATGACACCTCGATTTATACATACAGAAATCTTACTATATTATGAAAACAGTTTCCACATTTAGATGCATTCCGTTTTCATGCATTCATACATCATATTTATGATATATTGCTACCCGAGGCACTGGCACGAGTACATGGGATTACACTTATGCATAGATGTTACCCTCGCCATTATTATATGCTTCAGGCCATATTATTTGAGGATATATTATTATCGTATTGACCTAGGATTGATTCATACATACGGTTTCTGCTTGGTGATGTTTTCTACTCACGAGTTGGCAACTCACCTCCGTTGTGCCACAGTTTCTTACAGGTTTTGCCATATAGGTTTCGTTGCGGCTTTACTGGCACACTGCTCCTTTTCGGGTGATTGCTTTGGTAGGTGGGTTCACTCGCATCGTGACCACCATTGTACTTTATTTATTTCAGTTGTATCTACTAACTCCATCAACCAGACTTGTATTTTATTTAACCTTAGATTACCAGTTGTATATTCTTTCGACCTTAGAGTCGCGCGTTGTATTATTATGGTTTTCATGTTGATTTTGAGTTTCCTTTTGAGTTTTGATTCTCACCCTTCGGCGCTGTATATTATATTGCTTGCATGGTTGTGACCGTCAATTGACGAAGAGCTAGCTCCCGCTTGTGGATGCCTTTATTCATATTATGCATGTTGTACCATTTTTGGGGCCAGTATTTACAAAGGAAACTCTGCTGAAATTTTCAGAATGAACTTGGTGATTTTAAAATGCATACTTCGACTTATGTTATTTAAAGCTTTAAAACTAAACTTTTCCTCCTTTCTTCTTTAAAATGGTTTAGATTTCTGGGATTTTTTGGCTTACTTGAATTAGATGGGGTCCTATAGACTTCATATGATTCAAGTGCCAGTCACGTGCCATTTCGTGTCGTGACAAAGTTGGTATTAGAGTGCTAGATTAATCTTGGTTCGAGTCTATGTTTGACTATGCGGAGCCTAGGGCGTTTGTATATATACGGAATCTAGGCTTGACCTTATAGAACGTAGACTTAGTTGAGGGGTTATTAGACCCGAACTTTCGTCGCGTAGGTTGACCTTGGTTAATAGAGTAGGTGACTTAAGGAGAGTGACGTACCGTTTGTATGTTCCGCGTCATACTTACGATACGCTACTCCGCTTAAGAAGCCTTAGGATGTACATTTCCTTGCACAACATTATATTCATTCCTACGATCTATCCTCATCATTATCGGTTTATAGTTTTGCTGCCACGATTACACGGGCAGAGAGAGCTACAGCTAGGGTTGCGGTCAACATGAGCTTGTCACGAATGAAGACTGACCAGGGCATGATTCCAGGGACATACGATTGCATACAGGCATCGTTTTATTGTGTTTTCGCGCCATGAGCGTTTGATGGATCGCTTTTATGAGATCTCTCGGACGTGCAGATCAACACCAGAGGATTGGGCCACTGCTAGAGGCCAGCCAGAACGTGATGACCGTCAATGCACCAATTATTCTTGAAGATTGAGGCACTGTTCAGCGTGCGTACGAATGATTCAGTTGTTGCTGCGACTGACGAGATATCATCCCAGATATTTGAAGCTAATGCCGCACGAGTTATAATTAGAGATATGATAGAAGATCGCTAGTCACCCAAGGGGGAATGACTAGGACATGTGATTCATTGCCTATCCCGATACGAGGTCATCAGATTGATTGATTCCAGCTAGAGACGACTTCACGCAGGTATGTTGAGAGTCGATAGAGACGATCGAATGTCAAAAACCCATTCTTCCAAATTTAAAGTATTCGGAAAAACATGCAAGTAATTCCGTGGACCCTCTAAGAGAATGAAACAACTCGATATAATGACCATGAGAACGCTTTGAAACCTTAGGGTTGTTGGTGTATAATAGCGCCTCTAGTAAGGTTGCAACATCATAAAGTAGTGAACTTTTAAAATTCTAGAGGGCTATTACAAACGAACTACGAATCATAACTAGAGATTAGGGTAGTATCATTATTATGTGAAGTCTAAGTTAAAGGAAAAGGAAATACAACCTTTGTAGCTAACTCCTTCGGTCTTTAGGACTCCTACGGCTTTGCTCGAAAGTTGGATCAACTCCGCTCAAGGTCCTTCATCGTCTACGATGATCCACCCGGAGATTTCTAGGTCAAGTTCTTTGCCTCACTAAATCAAGATGAAGTGTAGCAAACACTCTACACAAAAAGGCTAGGGTGGTGTAGAATGGTTATGTGGTTTGTAAACTCACTTAAAAACCCTTTCTTTTTAAGTTCCTCACTCAAATCTAAACTCAAGAGAACTTGAAGAAGGAGGAAGGTGAAGATGGCAAAAGATTTTGTGAATATAATGAAAAACTTATTCCAAAAGGAAAAAGAAAAGAATATATATGAGACACTCTCAAATATAACCATAGTTAACTAAATATCTAGATATTTTGTAGATGGGTTAAAGAACAAAGGAAATCTAACCATGGTTAAAGTCAAAGGTCAAACAAGAATTGTGTAGAAAGAATGAGTCATTTAGCTAATTTCCTTTTTCTATAATCCATAAACAAAATGGAAGATATTTATCAACCATGTAAGTCTTGTATTGCCATCTTCTATGTATCATCAACCATGATACATATGTATGTATGTATGTGTGCATCCACATCATCATGTGTATATATAAACATATATGCATACATCCAAAAGAAAAGGTTTAATTAAAAGTGAGCTAAAAGTCAATATTAAATCAACACTTAATTTAATAAATCGGTCACATCAAATGCGACCCGACCAATAGTAAACACCCGATTAAAATAGGGTATCACATACTCGCATTTAGTCGAGCTCCGGGACATATCTCATATGCATTCCACATCATATCGTCTGAGCTAGAAAAATCCTGTGTGGGACTCTAAGACTCGTCAATACGCCGGCAGTAGGTGATGATCATATCAAAACACCTACAAGCCGCAAGCAGTCAGCTAAACGTAATGGCTACCCGGGTATTGAGCGATCAGAAGAAAAACAAGCGAACCCGTCAAAACTCCTGTCAAGCCATTGGCAACACTTACCGTACAGTTCGGTCTCTTCGTCTGATATGTTGCATATCAAGTCTAGGGATGGAATCGTCGAGCCCTAATAACCCAATAAGTCATGTCGATATGGTCTATGACCGGTCGAGAAACTACTGATAACACTTATCAGTAAATCTCATCAGCCCTGGCGAGGGACATCAAGTTAGAGCCAATCGCACATTGCACAACATCAACTCCCAATACCGGGAGAGACGAAAACCCCTCCTATCGCTCACTGTCTCCATGTGTCTCGGGACTATACCCAAAAGTGTCACGACCCGAAGGTACGGAACGTGACTGGCGCTTAGATTACGAGACGTCTAAAGGCGTACCGTAACCTAAGTCAGCCAAAGCCCAGAAAATCTAAACCAAAATCAAAAGAGAGTGAAGGAAAACCTTTAATGAAAACGGCTTTTAAATCAATTAAGTTGCAAAGAATCCCTTTTTAAAATCATCATAAATTTCAGAAAATTTCGGCAGAGTCTCCCCTGTATTTTCTATCCCCCAAAATGGGTACAACAAGATAATAAACCTGTAATCATAAAATGGCATCCCCAAGCGGGAGCTAGCTCTTCGCCCAAGGCGGATCACAACCACATGCAATATAATAGCAATATCAAGAAAAGAGCATGAAAGAAACGCAAAATATTAGAAACACAACGCCGGCTCAAGTGAGCTCGACCCAAAAGAAACCACAAATATACAAATCTCTCAGTCTCACCACTAGGTCACATATACAATATAAAGTGGTAGATAGAGAATACTAGATACAATGATAAAGCAAAAGAAATAAAGTGTGCTCGCAACCCACCTACGGGCGATGCCGCGAGTCTGCGCAAAAGGAGCTGATAATAAGATAGCCCGCCGCTACAAGACTGACGGGTCCGACTTACAAGACACTGTGGCATAACGGGGGTGAGTTGCCAGCTCGTGAGTAAATATAACATCTAATAAGGCAATCGTAAGAATGCACGCAATGCACCACAACATGCATGTCCATATGTGATATAATATCTCTAGTATGCATGCACAGGTATGCAATGTCATTATTAAGTCTTTAAGTGTTTTAAATGCTAAGGGTATTGAATTCTTAACTTTAGAACATGAATATCTGTATAATAGCTAAATACCATCAAGAAATCATCTAAAAACCCGTGTCAAGCATCGACACCAAATAGGAATCATATCTGTCTCAATATCGGGCTCCGTCAGTCCGGATCGGCCCATATCATAAATCTCACGACAACGGTCGGTATCCTCCGGATATCCGCCGCGCCAGACATCACCGGTAGGTAGTCTTGCCCTGCCAGTCTCATCGTCTACAACTCGATCTTCTTGCCCCGGGGTACCATACCGGGCCCACCATATACCTGAGACGGTTCATCCACTACTCGAATCGGGTCTCGAAATCCAACAGAAAACATGAAAACTCATGGTGGACGACACATACATCATGAGAAAACCGCAACTTTGTTTTGAAAATGATAAATATAAGGTTTTGTTAAATTCTTGCGGTTTTCCCCAAAATCCAGAAATCGCAGCAATACTAAAATCCTCAAGAAAATCATAATGTCCACATGTTATATATGATAAAGGTCTATGATATCAATGCATACGATGTGAATTTTGGCTAGAAATCTATATAAATATGATGATGATGCGAGGTATACGTATGCTATGCAATTTCATATATCAAGTATGAATGCAAGTGGCGATATTATGATAAACAGGTTCTATAGTGCACGTGGCATGGCATTTACCAAAGGCGTGTGTGTCACATGAATAGTGCGCGTGCACAGATGCCAATGGTAAGGTGTTCGTGTCCTACGAAATGATATCGCATAAGTATAGATGAATGTCCATGCAATTTAATATACTGTTCGCTATAAGGGTATGCAGTGTACATGAATGGATGAGCTAGCTAACAAAATAAATCTTGCAAAAAGTAGGGTAATCCTAACTAGGGGGGGCGCCTCGCGCCATTCAGACGATTCCTCCATAGATGAATACATCTACTCACCTGAAATCCCCGCTAATCCGATCCGACCACCGCCTTGCCTTTACGTGCCGTGTCCGATGTTTCCCCGACCGATCCTATATTTGCACAACACCAAGCATAAGATTACAAAACCTAAAACGATGCAAGTCACAATATACAATTATCGACGCTCTCAAATTAAACATAACATACACTCGGTGCGCGGGAAAACGCACGAAAATCGCTAATCGTTAACTAGAATCGTCATTTCGGGGAAATCGACAAAACTACAACTCGACTAGACGAAACCCCGCGTTCGCGCACTCTAATAGTCCTATACGAAGCTAATTATATCGCTAAAATAACGTAATTTGATCGCATTCTATTTTGCATAAAAATCTAGCAGGCAATTGCATACCGATTCGACGCAAATATCGAAATTTTATCGATCTAGCGAGCGTAACATCGCACAATTAACCATTCTAACTAATTAGATAACCAAACCCTAGCTTAACTCCATCAACCATGCTACAAACCCTAATTTGGAATCAAATCCCTCTCTTGATTTTCATGAGCAAACAAAATAACCTAAATTTCACACTTAAACTACAAAATCTAGCGAGCTTACACTACAATTAAACACTAGATTAAGATTGTACCTCACAAGTGATGATTCCTAGTTTGAACTAGCCTCCAAGACACCTCTTTTCTCCACCTTTTAAACAAATTAGGGTTTGGGAAGAAGTGGAATGGGATTTAGGTTAGAATTAGTGAAGAAAATTGTGTATTTTTGTGGATTTTTGTTGATTTTAGAAGCAATTTTGAAGCAAGAAAGAGAGGGGAAAAATGGTGTTTCCAGCAGTGAGCTCAGCCTGGAGCAAGGGAGGGAGGTTGTGGGAGTTTTGTGGAAGTTTCTAGGTCAATAAAACATCATATGTTATCATTTAATGCTTTCACATCAATATTTTCACAAAAAGCCTCATTTTAATTCATTTTTTCATAAAATTTCCAACCCTAAAACCAAAAATTTGCAAGCCATGATACAATTTTATTAACACCATATTTTATCTTATAAAGATTCCTAATTATGAAATTTACCTAATTAAATTTGTATTTATCCCTAATTTAATGCATTTAAAAAGGCTTAAAATAATTTAAAAAAATAATTAATTACAAAAAAAAATTTATTTAACTAGAAAATTATAAGTGACATTTTAGTGACAAAATTATAGTAATATCTTATCTAAATTTTGTATAATTAGGTCTACAATGAAAAATACCTAATTTGACTTTTTACGGAAAAAGCCGAAAAATTAGCCGATTACCGAAAAACTGCATAAACGATTTTCGAAGGGTTACAATCTTCCCCCCTTAAAGAAATTCGGTCCCCGAATTTAGAATTTAACTATGCGTACCTTCAAAAAGATGGGGATATCTCTTCCTCATCTCGACCTCGGTCTCCCAGGTGACCTCCTCGCTGTTCGGGCCACGCCAAAGGATCTTGACGGACGGTATAACCTTCGACCTCAATTTCTTCACCTGCCGATCCAAAATGACCACCGGCTGCTCGGTGAAAGAAAGATCATGCTCTAGCTGGATCGTCTGGTGTTGAATCGCCTGGGAAGGATCATGAAGGTACTTGCGGAGCATCGAGACATGGAATACGGGGTGAACATCGGGGAAGCTGGGCGGAAGAGCTAACCGATAAGCGACTGGACTAACACGCTCTAGGATCTCGAAAGGACCAACATATCTAGGACTCAGTTTCCCTTTCCGCCCAAATCTCATCACACCTCTCATCGGAGAGACCTTCAGGAAAACATGATCGCCAACAGCGAACTCGAGTCGGCGACGGCGCCTGTCAGCATAAGATTTCTGCCTGCTCTGTGCCGCTCTCATCCTGTCCCGAATCAGCTGTATCTTCTCGGTCGTCTCCTGTACGATCTGAGGCCCCAAAATACTGCTCTCCCTAAGCTCTGTCCAACATACAGGCGATCGACATCTCCTCCCATATAAAGCCTCGAAAGGTGCCATCTGAATCGTCTCCTGGAAGCTATTATTGTAGGAAAACTCGATCAAAGGCAAATGAGGATCCCAGCTACCACCGAAATCTAAAACACAAGCTCTGAGCATGTCCTCAAGAGTCTGAATCGTACGCTCCGACTGACCGTCAGTCTGCGGATGAAAGGCTGTGCTAAAACTCAATCGGGTGCCCAATGCTTCCTGAAGTTTCTGCCACAATCGGCTGGTAAACTGGGTGCCCCGGTCGGACACGATGCAAGTCGGAACACCATGCAGTCGCACTATCTCATCAATATAAACCTGGGCGTACTGAGAAAATCCAAAAGTGGTCTTCACTGGCAGAAAGTGAGCCGCTTTCGTTAGTCGATCCACAATCACCCAAATAGAGTCATACTCTCGACTGGTCCTGGGTAGACCCACAATGAAGTCCATGGAGACCTGCTCCCACTTCCACTCAGGGATAGGCAAAGGATGTAACTCGCCGGCTGGCCTCTGGTGCTCGGCCTTGACTTGCTGACAAGTCAGGCATCTCGATACAAAGTCTGTAATATCCTTCTTCATCCCGTCCCACCAGTAAACCTCTCTCAAATCACGGTACATTTTGGTGGAACCCGGATGCATACTGTATACTGATCTATGTGCCTCCTCGAGAATATCACGCCTCAGTCCCTCTGAATCTGGCACGCACAGTCGAGTCCCAAATCGAAGTATCCCCTGATCATCAATCACGAACTCGGAAACTCTGCCCTGCCGAATCTGCTCAATAATCTCTAATATACAGGCATCGCCGGACTGTGCCTCGTGGATACGGTCAAGTAACTGTGGGCGTGCTCTGAAATGGGCCAGCTGTCCCCCCGTAGGAGTAAACTCGAACTGCACTCTGCTATCACATAACACCTGCCAATCCGCCGTCGACTGCATCTGCACTGCGCTCAAACAAGATAAGCTACCTCCGGGCCTCCTACTCAAAGCATCTGCCACCACATTCGCCTTGCCCGGATGGTATAGAATCTCACAGTCATAATCCTTCACCAACTCCATCCATCGGCGCTGTCTCAGGTTCAGGTCTCGCTGCTGGAAGATATACTTCAAACTCTTGTGGTCAGTGAATATCTGGCACGACTCACCGTATAGGTAATGTCTCCAGATCTTAAGTGCAAATACCACTGCAGCCATCTCTAAATCATGGGTGGGGTAGTTCTGCTCGTGTTTCCTCAGCTGCCGAGAAGCATACGCGATAACTCTGTCGTGCTGCATCAATACACATCCCAGCCCCACTCTAGAAGCATCATAATATACCACGAACCCGCCTGACCCTGAAGGCAATGCTAACACTGGTGCAGTAGTCAGACGAGTCTTCAACTGCTGGAAGCTATCCTCACATGCCTGGGTCCAATCACAAGGAACCCCCTTTCGGGTCAACCCGGTCAAAGGTGCAGCAATGCGGGAGAAATCCTGGACAAAACGTCGATAATAGCCGGCCAGACCTAGAAAGCTGCGAACCTCTGTAACTGATACTGGTCTAGGCCAACGCTGAACTGCCTCGATCTTCTTCGGGTCCACGAAAATACCGTCTCTCATCACCATATGACCCAAGAAGTCGACACTGTCTAACCAGAATGCGCACTTGGAGAATTTGGCGAACAGCTGATGCTCCCTCAAAGTCTGCAAGGTGATACGTAAGTGCTGCTCATGCTCCTCCCGGCTCCGAGAATAAACCAAGATGTCGTCAATGAACACAATAATGAACTGATCGAGATACGGCCTGAATACGCGGTTCATCAAATCCATAAATGCTGCCGGGGCATTGGTGAGCCCGAACGACATCACCAAGAACTCATAGTGACCATATCGAGTACGGAAAGCGGTCTTCGGAATATCCTCCTTCCGAACTCGCAACTGGTGATAACCTGACCGTAAATCAACCTTCGAGAAAAACCCTGCACCCTGGAGCTGATCAAATAAGTCATCAATGCGGGGTAGGGGATACCTGTTCCGCACAGTAACCCGGTTCAGCTGACGATAATCAATGCATAAGCGCATACTTCCGTCCTTCTTGTTAACAAACAAGACGGGAGCACCCCAAGGTGACACACTCGGTCGGATAAGCCCTTTGTCCAGCAAGTCCTGTAACTGATCCTTTAGCTCTCTCAGCTCCACCGGGGCCATCCGATAAGGCGGTATAGAGATAGGCCCCGTGCCGGGGATCAAGTCAATACAGAACTCAATCTCGCGCTCTGGTGGCAGACCAGGCAGCTCGTCAGGAAATACATCAGGAAACTCTCTCACAACAGGGACCTGGTCCAACGGAACCTCTGTGGAGCTAGTATCACAAATATAGGCTAAGAATCCCTGACACCCTTTCCTTAAGAGCTGACCAGCGCGAAAAGAAGAAATCAAGCTGGGAAGGGTAGCACTACGATCTCCCTGAATAATAAGAACCGGCTCACCAGGAAAACTGAATCTGACTGCTTTTTCACGGCAGTCCACGGATGCATAACAGGTGGCTAGCTAGTCCATACCAAGAAGAACGTCAAAGTCTAGCATATCGAGGAGAATCAAATCTACTGAAGAATCTCTCTCCCCGATACGAACGGAACACGATCGGTACACAAAACGGGCAACAAAAGACTCGCCTACCGGGGTAATAACGACAAGCGGCTGATCTAACGGAGAAGACTCTCGGCCCAACCTCGGTGCAAAGTATGTGGATACATAGGAATGTGTGGAGCCTGGATCAAATAATACCCGTGCATCAAAAGAACATACTGGCAGAGTACCTGTCACGACGGCATTGGATGCCTGTGCATCCTGAGGAGTCAATGCGAACACTCGGGCCTGTCCACCACTAATAGCTGGCTGTCCTCTGCCTCTACCTCGGCCTCTGCCTCTGCCTCTGTCGCCTCGTCCTCTCGGAACTGGACCGCTACGCCCACGGCCTCTAGAAGCATCTAGCTGGCGTGAAGCATCATCAGGAGTAGGAAGTAAAGCTCTCTGAGAAGGTGGTAAGGGTGGTAAAGTCACATGCGGGACTGTCGCCGCGCCCGGACGTCCCATGGTAGAGTCTCTGACACGGTGGTACTGACTCCCACACCGAAAACATCCTGGAGACGACTGCTGGGTCTGTGGATATGAACCAAATAACTGACCTCGTCTCAATCCTCTGCCTCCACCATCTCCCGGAAATAATCTATCACGATGTCTGCCCATCTGCCGCTGAGCTGGCGTATCAGTACGGATCCTCTTCGGCCCAGAAACGACCGGAGTCTCAGAAATACGCTCCTCCAAAAGTAAGGCTGCATCCATCGCGGCTGCGTATGTATCAAAGTGCTGGGTGCCGATGGCAAGGAATAGCTGTGTATCAAGCCCTCGCACAAACCTCTTTATTCTCTTCTCTTCTGTGTTGACTAGGTACGGAGCATATCAAGATAACTGGGTAAACTGTATATCATACTCCGACACCGTCATCCCGGGAGTCTTGCGCAAAGACTCAAAACTACGGGCTCGAACATCTCGGACACTCTCCGGAAGAAAACGGGCAAGAAATGCAGATGTAAACTCGTCCCAGGTCATAGAAGGTAGACCTGCAGCTCGGCCTCTCTCTGCTGAATCGTACCATGTCTGGGCAAGACCCTCCAGACGAAAACTCGCAAACTCCACCAATCTATCATCAGAACACCTCAACGAACGGCAAATCCGAGCCATCCTATCAAGAAATGCCTGTGGGTCCTCTGTCGCATCTGTACCGGTAAAAGCTGGAGGTCTCAATCTCATGAACTCCTGTAGTGAAACAGGGATAGTCTCCGTAGTAGCAGCAGGAGTGACCATCTGTGCAGCAGGTACGATCGTGGTCTGTGCGGTGGAAGGAACATCCTCGGATCTCTGTGCCCGGCTGGACTCAACTAAACATCCCATCATCTGCCGCAACTCTTGCATGCCGGCCTCTAATCTGGCAATACGGTCTGGATAAGGCGGATCAGTATGACCCTGAGGGACAGGCGTATCATCCCGCTCGATCCTCGCCTCAGACGAGCCTGCCCGAATCTCATCCCTAGCGGCAGCCCGCTGAGCTCTCGTAGTCTTTGGCGGTATCGAAACTGGAATAAGAAACAGGACTGATAAGATCATTGCAATTGAATCAAGGAATGCAAGGAATCAAGAAAGGAAATACAAGCAATTATGTCCTAAGGTTACTTAGGCGGAGTACCGTATCGTAAGTATGCCGTGGATCATACCCACGCTACGCCACTCTGCTTAAGTCACCTACTCCATCTCCAAGGTCGTCCTACACTCAGAAAGGTAAAACCTACGCTCTGATACCAACTTTATCACGACCCGAAGGTACGGAACGTGACTGGCGCTTAGATTACGAGACGTCTAAAGGCGTACCGTAACCTAAGTCAGCCAAAGCCCAGAAAATCTAAACCAAAATCAAAAGAGAGTGAAGGAAAACCTTTAATGAAAACGGCTTTTAAATCAATTAAGTTGCAAAGAATCCCTTTTTAAAATCATCATAAATTTCAGAAAATTTCGGCAGAGTCTCCCCTGTATTTTCTATCCCCCAAAATGGGTACAACAAGATAATAAACCTGTAATCATAAAATGGCATCCCCAAGCGGGAGCTAGCTCTTCATCCAAGGCGGATCACAACCACATGCAATATAATAGCAATATCAAGAAAAGAGCATGAAAGAAACGCAAAATATTAGAAACACAACGCCGGCTCAAGTGAGCTCGACCCAAAAGAAACCACAAATATACAAATCTCTCAGTCTCACTACTAGGTCACATATACAATATAAAGTGGTAGATGGAGAATACTAGATACAATGATAAAGCAAAAGAAATAAAGTGTGCTCGCAACCCATCTACGGGCGATGTCGCGAGTCTGCGCAAAAGGAGCTGATAATAAGATAGCCCGCCGCTACAAGACTGACGGGTCCGACCTGCAAGACACTGTGGCACAACGGGGGTGAGTTGCCAGCTCGTGAGTAAATATAACATCTAATAAGGCAATCGTAAGAATGCACGCAATGCACCACAACATGCATGTCCATATGTGATATAATATCTCTAGTATGCATGCACAGGTATGCAATGTCATTATTAAGTCTTTAAGTGTTTTAAATGCTAAGGGTATTGAATTCTTAACTTTAGAACATGAATATCTGTATAATAGCTAAATACCATCAAGAAATCATCTGAAAACCCGTGTCAAGCATCGACACCAAATAGGAATCATATCTGTCTCAATATCGGGCTCCGTCAGTCCGGATCGGCCCATATCATAAATCTCACGACAACGGTCGGTATCCTCCGGATATCCGCCGCTCCAGACATCATCGGTAGGTAGTCTTCCCCTGCCAGGCTCATCGTCTACAACTCGATCTTCTTGCCCCGGGTACCATACCGGGCCCACCATGTACCCGAGACGGTTCATCCACTCCTCGAATCGGGTCTCGAAATCCAACAGAAAACATGAAAACTCATGGTGGACGACACATACATCACGAGAAAATCGCAACTTTGTTTTGAAAATGATAAATATAAGGTTTTGTTAAATTCTTGCGGTTTTCCCCAAAATCCAGAAATCGCAGCAATACTGAAATCCTCAAGAAAATCATAATGTCCACATGTTATATATGATAAATGTCTATGATATCAATGCATACGATATGAATTTTGGCTAGAAATCTATATAAATATGATGATGATGCGAGGTATACGTATGCTATGCAATTTCATATATCAAGTATGAATGCAAGTGGCGATATTATGATAAACAGGTTCTATAGTGCACGTGGCATGGCATTTACCAAAGGCGTGTGTGTCACATGAATAGTGCGCGTGCACAGATTGCAATGGTAAGGTGTTCGTGTCCTACGAAATGATATCGCATAAGTATAGATGAATGTCCACGCAATTTAATATACTGTTCGCTATAAGGGTATGCAGTGTACATGAATGGATGAGCTAGCTAACAAAATAAATCTTGCAAAAAGTAGGGTAATCCTAACTAGGGGGGCGCCTCGCGCCATTCAAACGATTCCTCCATAGATGAATACATCTACTCACCTGAAATCCCCGCTAATCCGACCCGACCACCGCCTTGCCTTTACGTGCCGTGTCCGATGTTTCCCCGACCGATCCTATATTTGCACAACACCAAGCATAAGATTACAAAACCTAAAACGATGCAAGTCACAATATACAATTATCGACGCTCTCAAATTAAACATAACATACACTCGGTGCGCGGGAAAACGCACGAAAATCGCTAATCGTTAACTAGAATCGTCATTTCGGGGAAATCGACAAAACTACAACCCGACTAGACGAAACCCCGCGTTCGCGCACTCTAATAGTCCTATACGAAGCTAATTATATCGCTAAAATAACGCAATTTGATCGCATTCTATTTTGCATAAAAATCTAGCAAGCAATTGCATACCGATTCGACGCAAATATCGAAATTTTATCGATCTAGCGAGCGTAACATCGCACAATTAACCATTCTAACTAATTAGATAACCAAACCCTAGCTTAACTCCATCAACCATGCTACAAACCCTAATTTGGAATCAAATCCCTCTCTTGATTTTCATGAGCAAACAAAATAACCTAAATTTCACACTTAAACTACAAAATCTTGCAAGCTTACACTACAATTAAACACTAGATTAAGATTGTACCTCACAAGTGATGATTCCTAGTTTGAACTAGCCTCCAAGACACCTCTTTTCTCCACCTTTTAAACAAATTAGGGTTTGGGAAGAAGTGGAATGGGATTTAGGTTAGAATTAGTGAAGAAAATTGTGTATTTTTGTGGATTTTTGTTGATTTTAGAAGCAATTTTGAAGCAAGAAAGAGAGGGGAAAAATGGTGTTTCCAGCAGTGAGCTCGGCCTGGAGAAAGGGAGGGAGGTTGTGGGAGTTTTGTGGAAGTTTCTAGGTCAATAAAACATCATATGTTATCATTTAATGTTTTCACATCAATATTTTCACAAAAAGCCTCATTTTAATTCATTTTTTCATAAAATTTCCAACCCTAAAACCAAAAATTTGCAAGCCATGATAAATTTTATTAACACCATATTTTATCTTATAAAGATTCCTAATTATGAAATTTACCTAATTAAATTTGTATTTATCCCTAATTTAATGCATTTAAAAAGGCTTAAAATAATTAAAAAAATAATTAATTACGAATTTTTTTTTTATTTAACTAGAAAATTATAAGTGACATTTTAGTGACAAAATTATAGTAATATCTTATCTAAATTTTGTATAATTAGGTCTACAATGAAAAATACCTAATTTGACTTTTTACGGAAAAAGCCGAAAAATTAGCCGATTACCGAAAAACTGCCTAAACGATTTTCGAAGGGTTACAAAAAGCCACCTGTTTGCACGACTCAGTAGAGCCGTGGTAGGGTGGAAATCAAAGTACAGTGGGAGAACACACAAGACTCTATGACAATCTCGGGTCTATAGACTAACCTGTACCAGTGTCACCATAGAACTGCTATCCGACGATAGATATAATACCATATAGGAATTCTCGGTGAGTCCGTTTAGTGTACCTAGTCTCCACTAAGCACCCGTATACAATCTTCGATGTCACAACACCAATGGATATGGGATCATCCATCGCCCATCATATAGGTTAAGAAACGTACTTGCTAGTCTACTCTAGAATATCGATGCCCTGTCTCAATATACCTACGACTAAGAACATTTAAGGATATGCTTATAGACCACACATGCCCCACTAGTATGATCTTCATCATAGCCATGGAAGTTAAGCAAATATCCTCAGGGCTTTATCAACATGTATCAAATGAACAGTATCAAGTAAACATGTCAGATAAAGTAAAACCAGATAGCATACTATCATGTCGAGCAAGAAAGTCATATATCAAATATACATATGTACATGTCCAAGCATTCAGTATACATATAATGGCCTCTAGGGCATACATATATCCAACAATCTCCCACTTCCACTAAGGCCAATTATTGGCGTATCTCATACCCAACATCTCAAAAAATCGCTCATGTTGCGGCTCTGGAAGGGCCTTGGTGAGTGGATCCGCGGTGTTATCCTTTGTATCTACTCTCCGAATCTCGAACTCATGGCGATCAACTATCTCCCGGATCAAATGATATCGCCTGAGGATGTGTCTGGACTTTTGATGGGATCTGGGTTCTTTGGCCAACGCTATAGCTCCATTATTATCACAATACAATGGTATTGGATTAATAATGGTTGGAACTACTCCTAGCTCCGCAACGAACTTCCTCATACAGATGGCTTCCTTGGCAGCATCATTTGCAGCAATATACTCAGCTTCCATCGTGGAGTCTGCAACGGTGGAACTCTTCCAACATACCGCCCCTCCATTGAGGCTAAATACAAACCCTGAGATAGATTTACTGTCATCCTTATCACATTGGAAGCTGAAATCGGTAAAGGCCTCCATTTGGAGATCCCCATTACCATACACCAAGAACAATTCTTTAGTCCTTCGCAAGTACTTAAGAATGTTCTTCACGGCTATCCAGTGTTGCTCCCCTGGGTTGGATTGATACCTTCTCACTACAGCTAGTGCATAAGCTACATCAGGATGGGTACATATCATCGCATACATTATAGATCCTACGGCTGAAGCGTAGGGTATAATACTCATGCGAGCTCTCTCTTCATCAATCTTCGGACAGAAGCCCTTAGAGACAGTGATTCCATGGCAAGCGGGCAATGCACCATGCTTGGAATCTTCTATACTAAAACTTTTTAGGATGGTATCAATGTACTTTTATTGGGACAATCCCAATAATCTCTTGGATCTATCTTTATAGATCCTTATGCCCAAAATGCACGAGGCATCACCCAGGTCCTTCATGGAGAACCTTTGTGATAAGAATAATTTGACCGATTGTAGCATATGAATATCATTTCCTATCAAGAGAATGTCATCTACGTACAATACGAGGAAAGTGACAGTACTCCCTACAATCTTCTTATAAATGCATGGTTCATCTATATTTTTGATAAAATCAAACTCTTTGATTGTATCATCAAAACAGATGTTCCAGCTCCGAGATGCCTGCTTTAACCCATAAATGGATTTAAGCAACCTACATGTTTTTTCACTGCTCCCACTATCTGTGAAACCCTCTGGCTGATCCATAAAAACGCACTCTTCTAAATCACCATTTAGAAATGCAGTATTAACGTCCATCTGCCAGATTTCATAATCGTAGTGAGCAGAAATAGCAAGTAGGATCCGAATGGATTTAAGCATTGCTACTGGAGAGAAAGTTTCATCATAGTCCAGTCCTGGACTTTGACGAAAACCTTTAGCTACAAGCCTTGCTTTATAGGTCTCTACCTGTCCATCTACACCAATCTTTTTCCTAAAGATCCATTTGCACAATACGGGTTTTATCCCAGGAGGTGCAACGTCCAAAGTCCATACTTTGTTGGTGTACATAGACTCCATTTCAGATCTCATGGCATCCAGCTACTTCACTGAGTCTCCACTTGTGATAGCCTGTTGAAAACTAGTAGGGTCATCATCATTCATGATGCAATCTTCTCTATCACCGTCAATGAGAAAACCACAGTATGACTCCGGTGGACGAGAAGTTCTACTAGATCTTCGGAGCGGCTGAGGTTCTTATTGTTCTACTGCAACATCAGGTTCAACCAATTCTTCATGAGTAATTTGTGTCTCTAGAACCTCTTCTAGTTCTACCTCATTGCCATCAGTACTATTTGTAAAAATTCCATTTTCCAAAAATGTGGCATGTTGAGAAACAAACACCTTTTGTTCCTCCTTGTGGTAGACAAGATATCCATATGAATGTTTTGGATATCCCACACATGTAGACATGACCGACCGTGTCTTGAGTTTATCCGAATTCTGCTTTTTGACATAAGCCGGACAACCCCATATTCTAACTCTTTTAAGAGATGGTCTCTTCCCACACCACATCTCATATGGAGTGGTAGACACGGTCTTTGTTGGAACCCTGTTCAATAGATAAATTGCTGTCTCTAATGCATGTCCCCAAATGGAAAGTAGTAACTCAACATCACTCATCATGGACCGTACCATATCTAATAGGGTATGATTCCTCCATTCTGACACACCGTTGTGCTGTGGTGTGTACGGAGGAGTGAGCTGAGAAAGAATCCCATTCTCTTTTAAGAAGTCTGAAAACTCAGTGCTTAAATACTCTCCACCTCGATCTGATCGAAGTTTCTTGATACTCGAGCCAGTTTGTTTTTCTACTTCAAGTTTGTACTCCTTGAATTTCTCGAAAGCTACGGATTTATGCTAGAATAAAAACACATGTTCGAATCTTGAGAAATCATCAGTAAAAGTGATGAAGTATGAAAAACCGCCTCTAGCATGTGTAGACATTAGTCCGCATACATTACTATGTATGAGGCTTAAAATGTTACGACCCGAAATTGGCACGTGACGACCCTAATACTACGCAACGCCTAAAGACGTAACGCAGTAAAAGAAAGCCAAAACCCAGAAATCTAAACCATGAAAATACGGAAAAGATAATAAAAGTTTTGAAACATTTGAAATCGCAACCCAAATTCTTTAAAAGTCCCACTTTCTATATTTAAAATTTTGGCAACACCCCTTTTTGTAAAAACTGGCCCAAAGGCGGAAAACAATCCACATCACAAATATACGATGCCGTAACGAAGAAATAAAGACAATAGAGATAAAGCTGTGTATAAGACAACAAAGCCACAAATAATATACAATATCGTCCTCACCAAGTCTCTAAGTCAACAACAAAATAGTAGATGGAGAGTATAAGATACAACGAATGTACAATATAAAATACAGATAATCATCCAACCCACCTAAGCAAAATAGTATACTGTGAGCCGATGCGGTATCTGTAGCAAAGGATGATAGGTGAATAGCTGAATAGCTTGCCTCGACTACTCTGGGGAACACCCTGCAATACCTGTGGCATAACGGGAGTGAGTTGCCAACTCGTGAATAGTAATTAACATATGCAGGTAATCGCAGGAATGTACGTACAGCATGAATCTAAGATATACAATTTACAGTAATAATAGGTCATGTGAATGCAGAATAATGGAAAGTACACTAGCAGGTACAATCAATATGTGAAGCAATAATAATATGACAGTAGTATGCAATAATCATGCAATAGGGATATGAGAATGTAGATATGCAGCAATCATGAAGGGTACGCTAACAGGTACTCCTAATACATGGAACAGTGCATAAGTGAAAAGGTATGAGGTATGGAGTGAAATATGTCATCCCACGGAATCCTGTCATCGTGGTAGGATCACAATCCATCAAGACACTCAAATCCCAATTCCTCAAATCAGCCCCCAAGTTGGGCTCTCACATCATATAAGTCTCACATCTCCTCAATGTATAATATCGAGTAATCTCCTATATCCCGAATGTACAAATCAGTAATCCCATATGTATGTCCAATATCCAATCTCATTGAATCACCTAATATCCCAAATCAAATCTTAAGTAGAATTCTAACATCCTAAAGGTATATATTTGCAGAAATAAATATGATGGGGTCAATAAACATATATTAGCGTCCCACTCTACTAATATTGGTGTAAGGGTATATATAACAACGGCTAAATCCCCTGTTATATATACAAAGGTGTTAAAAGAAATATCATAAAAACAATGTGCCAAGCATCGACACAGAAATCCCGATCTATCAGATGCCGTCACCAAGACTAGCATCCTGATAGGTACGTATCATACGCTATCCCGAAAGCACGAGTGCCTAGCTCTGACCCTCGCCTTTCGACGTATGCATACGTGCATGACTCTTAACGGTATCTCCATGATCCCCCCGAGTCATTAGTACTGTCACAGGTAGGTACTCGCCAGCCTCCAGGCTCAATCGGCAAAGTCCATCGATCTTCTTGCCGAGGGGAACCATACCGGGCCCCACCATATACCCTCATACGGCACCCACTCCTCGTATGGGGTATAAAATCAGAACCGATAAATCTCATGGTGGCTGCACAAATATCATATCAAGAAAACTGGGTCTTTCAATGTATGCATAATTTGATGAACTCTCGCGGTTCCCAAATCCAGAAAAGATCATGTAAAATCCAAATAAACAATGCGCAAATCCAGGAATAGATATATGCGATATATCTGAAATGCGAGCATATAAATGAGAATATGTAGATGAAACAGATGTATGCGAAATCAATAAGGTACAGCTAAGTATAGGTGTCTACCTATAAGTAAAAGATGTCATATACCCCATGGGTATAAGTAAAATATGTGCAAGGTATACTTGTAGCTGTATTGCAAGGTGTATATGTACCTATCACTAATGGTATGATATACTATAGGTATACCGACAAGCTAGATGTCATGTGTGACAAGCAATATAGTATCTATAAGGGGTTTGTGTGTGACATGGCAATTATTGACGGTGTGTGTGTAGCATACAATCCGTGCTCGTGCAACATGAACCGTCAATAATAAGTGCATTGTCCTACGGCTGCTAGTCACGGTATCATTATATCTAATAAATAGGGTAATGCGCAATTCTAACAATGACGTAGAATATGCAACAAGTATTAGAATACTAGCCCAGACGCATAACGCCATGCGGGCGATTCTCCTGTAGATGTTAAATCTACTCACCTACGCTCCACGCTAGGTGAATCCTACCACCTGTTTCCCCCTGTAGCAGTGTCCGTAGTTCCCGCCTGCAACCTGAAAATTAGACAAGGAAAACATATATATAACCAAATATCTCGCAAAACGCGATATCGACACTAAACGAGGAACTCGCGTCGCGAACTAAACGCGCGTGTCCACGATACGCTGAAACGCGTGTATACGCGTCTAAAACTACCGCGACACGCCGCGACACGCTGGATCACAGAACCCACTCGCATATTGCGCGTATCGCGCAAACACAACGAACTAGAAATACGATATATTGTCCTAGATTTTCCTACAGGTCAAATCTCACAAAACTATACATGCCAAAACACTAAAGAACACAGCAGACAACCCTAGCCAAGACCCCAACACCCCAGCCCCCAACTTGGCCGCAATTTGCGGCCAAACCTATTAACACTGCGGCCTGGAATTTGAATGAGGGGCTCGTGTTCTGGTGGTGTGTTCTAGACCTAGTGTGCATGCCCCAGTTTTCTCAATTTTACCCCGAAGGGTCCGGCTCAATAGCAGATTACAAAATGCTAAAATATCGCTTTAAAAACACCAATTTTGCACAAAACACAAACCTTATGGTATTTTAGTGAAATCTGGGTAAATTTTCAGTTAAAGTAACCCTAACAACACTAAAATAGGCTAGGTTAACCAACATAATCATCACTTAATCAACGTTCCACATAAATCACCTTAATTAGCACTAAACTCACTATTTAACACTAATCAAAGCTAATCAATGCACAACTTAAGCAAATGAGGGAATTTGGGTTCAGAGTTTATACCCTAAGTTACCCTAGAAGAAGAAGTGAATGGAGGAAGAAGAGAGCTTGCAAGTAGCTGGAGATCCTGTTGCTACAGCTGCTGCTGATGCTGTTACTGCTACTGCTGCTGAAGTTGCTGTTGCTGCTGCTGCCTTGGCTGCTGATGCTGCAGGAGTTGCTTGCTGCTGCTGCTGCATCTTCTTCTTACTACTAGAGCTTCTCTTGCTGCAGTTTCATCCTTGTGTGTGTGTGAATGAGAGTGTGAGAATGAGTGAAAAGAGAGCACAATGAGAAATGAGAGCAAGGCAAGAACCCTTCCCTCTCTCTCTCTCATCATTAATGAGGCATGGCTTGAGCCATATTGCCCCATGCCCCCCCTCTCTCTCAAAGTCAACAAATCAAACTATTTTTAAATCCTTTTTCATTTTTAAAAACCCTTTTAAATATAACAACCATGCACACTTAAAACCAATAATACTTAAACAATTAAAACTAGAATAAGGAAATGGTTAAACCACCATGTTGCTAATCATGGTTTAACCCCAATTAACACCCTAGTTATCATGCACAAGTGTGTGCAAGTCTAGGAAAAATCTAATAAAATATTCATTAAATAGGATAAATAATTAAAAACTAATTTGGTAAACTTTTTATTAAAAACCATATATTAAAATATAATTAGCCATAAAACACATTCTAAGTTGTTACAATCTCCCCCCTTAAAAGAAATTCGTCCCCGAATTTAAAAATATACTGCTACGCGTACCTTCAAAGAGAAAATTACAACTCTCAAATCTCGCTCGCAGCCTCCCAAGTGATTACCTCACTATAAGGCTACGCCCAAGAAAAACCCTTCACAGATGGCAAGACCCTTGACCGACGTTTCTCCACCTGCCGGGCCATTAACACACATGGCTGCTGGTGAACGAAAGATCGCGTCCAAGCTACATGGTCTGGTGCTAAATCATGTGAGAAATGTCAAGAAGGTAATTGTAAAGTATCATCACAAGGAATACGGGGTGAAAACTTAATAATATGGGCGGAAGTGCCAAATTAAAGGCAACGAAACTAACCCGCTTATAGGATCTCAGAAGGACCTAAATCCTGGGATAAGCTTCCAAAAATCCAACACGTCTTTTATAGGAAAAATCCGCAGGAATACATGGTTTGCCATTGCGCACTTAAATCTACGACCAACACGGTCGCATAAGACCTCTGTCTGCAATGAATAATTTTCATCCTGACCTGAATCAATTGGATCATCTCCGAAGTCTCTAGACATAGCTGGGGTCTAAAATCCTACTTACGCAGAGTCAGAAAAACAACAGACTGGTGATCGACACGACCTAACCCTTAAGCCTAAAGGTTGCCAATTGGGGTGTCTCCTGATAGCAGCTATCGAAGGAGAACCCTAACGATGGCGAGTGACAATCCCCAACCGCTGACAACAATTTACACAAACGCACAACTTAACAAAGAACAACTGAGCACACTGAGCATAATCGGACGACAAGAATCCGAATGGAGTCACACCCTGACTAACCCTGGGTAGAAACCATAACGAAATTCGTGGAGATCTGCTCCCACTCCTACTTCGGAACGGTTAAAGGTTGCAACTCTCCAGCCGGCCTCAGATGCTCAACCCAAACACACAACAAGACAGACACTCTGAAACGAAACCTAAAACTTCTCTTTACATCCCTGTCCACCCGTAACTATCTCACAAGTCATGTCGAGGTTGGTGGAACTTGAATGAATACAGAGAGTTGACTGATGTGCTTGCTCTAGGATTTCACGTCTCTACCCGATAACATCAGGTACACAAATGCGTCCTTAACTTAGCACACTCGCGTCACAAATCAAGGACTCCGAATCATTACCCAGTCGAGTATGCTCAAGTATCTCTGACGAACGAGCATCGGCGGGCAGTGTCTCGCGAAAACGATTAAGGAAAAGTGGTCGGGCGCAGACATGAGCAAGCTGTCCCCTCCGTAGAGACGAACTTAAGCTGTACTCAACGATCGCACAAAAACTATAAATCTGCAGAAGACTATCACAACAATCAAAATCCGCTGCAGGAAGATGTACATTAAGCTCTGGTGGTCCGTGAAAATCTGACATGACTCTCGAACAAATAGTGTCTCCAAATCTCCAACGCAAAACCACCACGGTCATCTCCAGATCATGAGTGGAATATCCTTCTCGTACTTCCTCCAAATGTCGGGAAGCAAAAGCGATAACTCTATAGTGTCACCTCAGTACACTCTCGAGCCCACTCAAGAAACATTACAGTTAAACAACAAGGTTGCCCGAACCAAAAGCAAAGAAAGGACTAATGCAGTTGTTAACCGAATCTTCAACTGCCGAAAACTCCGCACACATGCCTCAGTCCAAAGAAAAGAAACCTCCTTCCCGGTCAATTCAGTCGACGGTGCAGCACTACTCTAGCAATCCTGCACGAAACGGCGGTAAAAACCTGCTAAGGCCAAAAATCTGCGGAACTCCGTCCTGCTCAAAAGTCTGGGCCTAAGCTGTACGACCACGATCTTCCTCGGAACCATACAAAACCGTCTCCCGCGACCACAAGACCTAGGAGTCAACACAAGTAAGGCTGAAGGAACACTCCGGGAATCTAGCAGACTGCTGGTGCTCTCCCAGTATCTACATAACAAATCCTCAAGTGCTACTCCTGTCCCTCAAGACACATTAAATAAACCAGAATGTCGTAAGTAACACAACAATAACTGGTCGAGGAACGGCCCGAAGAAATCTGGTTCATCACCTCTACAAATGCTGCTAGGGCATCAGTGAATCCAATGACTCACTAAAACACACAAAGCCCGTAGCACACATAAAGCAGTCTTCGGAATGCCATCACTCTGAACCCGCAATAATGATGACCTGATCCCGAACAAACTTAGAAAATGTCTCGCACTGTGGAGCTGATCGAAGGAATCGTCACGGCGAGGTAAAGGATACCCATCCGCACCGTAAGCCGGTTCAATTAACGATCCGTCGATACACAACCCTAAACTGCCGTCTTTCTTCTTGAAGAACAGAAATAGGAGCTTCCAAAAGAGAAACACTCAGACGCACAAAATGTAGGGTTCCTAGGCACACTATAGAGGTCTCACAAGGCATCGAACATGCCAATTTAAAATTTTATGGGTGCCGAGAAACCCTAATACGGATCGTCGGCTAGATTTCTAGGCGAAACTATAAACTAGTTAACACTTTAACTAAAAGTTAGATGCTACAACCTTTGTAGATCCAGATATCCACTTCCTTAGCTCCACGTAGTCATCCTCTCGCTGTCCTTTTCGAATCCTAGACTCATTCGTCGGCTTCATTGGGAAAACGAGCGGAATAGGTCGTCGGCTTCGTGTCAAAGACGATCTACGTCGAGGTTGCGCAAGTTCAAGCTCCAACTTCACCAAGTTGTGAAACTTGTGAAGAAAACACCCAAAACAACTTGGCAAGAGGTAGAGGGTGAAGAAATAGGAGGTGGGTTCACTTTAGAATTGGATTTCACTCACTTTTTCTCAAGTTGCCATTGATGGCATCTAGTTTTCTCTCTTGAAGAAGAAGGAGAAGATGAAGCTAGTTTATGATAAGTGTTATGATAAATTAAAAAAGAAATCAATACTTATCATAATCTAACCTTAGTTGAGTGTAGAGAATGGACCATGGTTACTTGGATGAGTTAGGGTTAAGCATGAAGACAAGAATGGTCACTAAGGTCAAAGCTTCATGAAGCTTCAACATAAAACAAATAAAGCCACCATTCTTATCTTAATCCATTTCAAATAAATAAATAAATAGATAAATGAATTTGCAAACCCTAATCAACACTTAACCATGGTTTAATTCTTTACACTTAACCATGAAAGCAAGTATCATCAAACATGACACAAACATGTGTACAAAAGTATATCACATATACAACTTGCACATCAAGTGAGAAAATCCATTTAAAGTGAACCTATACTAGCTAATGCAAAGTAATATATCAAATATATAATTACACATTAAATCATTAAATCAACATTTGATTCAATGATCCGGTGATGTCGCACATAACCGACTAGTATTCAATGTATCGATTTATCGAATCAATGATTCGATAACTAGGTCATATCGAATATAACCAATCGAAACATATATCGCGAGAATGAAATGCGGTATCACATACACGCATTATTCTCGGTCCTGCACATATCTCATATGCGCTCCTATTTCGTTTCGCTTGAACCAGGAAACCTCTGTGTAGGACTCTAAAGACTCGTCAATACGCCGGTAGCAGATGATGATCATATCAAGCACCCACAAGACGCAAGCGGTCTGCTAAACGTAACGGCCATCCGGGTATCGAGCGATCAGAAGATCGACGAGCTAGCCCGCTCACACTCCTGTGAATCCAACCAGTAACACTTACCGTACAGTCCGGTCTATTCGTCTGATATGTCGCATATCAAGTCTAGGGGTGGTATACGTCAGACCCCAATAACCGATAAGTCGTGCCGATGTGAGGCTTATAACGGGTCGAGAAACTACTGGTAACACTTACCAGCAAATCTCTGATCAGCCCTGGCCAGGGACTTCCCTGTTACGGCCAATCGAGCACAGCGCAACATCAACCCCCAATACCGGGAGAGACGAAACCCCTCCTATCGCTCATTGCCTCCATGTGACTCGGGACTGTACCCAAAGACCACCGTTTTGCACGCCCTCATGGACGTGGTAAGGTGGAGATCAAAGCACAGTGGGAATCACACAAGACTCTATGACGATCTCGGGTCTACAGACTAACCTGCACAAGTGTCACCTGAGAACTGCCATCTGACGTGAGGTATAATACCATCTGGGAGTTCTCGGCGAGTCCGTCCAGTGTACCCAGTCTCCACTGAGCGGGTCTCTGATGTCAAACACCAATGGATATGGGATCATCCATCGCCCATCACATGGGTCGAGAAGCGTATACGCTAGTCTACTCTGGTATATCGATGCCCCGTCTCGATACACCCACGACTAGGGACCTTGAAGGATGTACTTATGGACTACCATGTCCCCACTAGTATGATCTGCATCATAGTCCAGGTAGTCAAGTACACATCCTAAGGGCTTTACCAATATGTAACCATAAGACAGTTTAAAGAGACTAGTGTACATGTTAAGATAAAGAGTAACCAGATAGCATACTATCATATCGAGCAAGAAAGTCATCTCTATATATGTCCAAGCATCCAATATAATATACATCATCTGTACAATACTGGCCTCTAGGGCATACATACAACTAACAATCTCCTACTTGCACTAAGGCCAGCTGCTGTAGTATCGCATACCGAGCATCCCGAAGAGTCTCTCAAACTGTATCTGGGGAATGGCCTTCGTGAGTGGATCCGCCGTGTTGTTCTTCGTATCAACCCTCCTGACCTCGATCTCCCGGCGATCAACTAACTCCCGGATCAGGTGATACCGCCTCAGAATATGCCTGGATCGCTGATGGGACCTGGGTTCCTTGGCTAAAGCCACCGCTCCATTGTTATCGCAATACAAAGGTATTGGATGCTCAATGGATGGAACCACTCCAAGTTCAGTAATGAACTTCTTGATCCAGACAGCCTCTTTGGCAGCATCGTTGGCAGCGATGTATTCAGCCTCCATCGTCGAGTCTGCCACGGTTTCCTGCTTGGAACTCTTCCAGCTAACCGCCCCTCCGTAAAGGGTAAAGACAAAGCCCGACTGCAACTTAGAGTCGTCCTTATCACTCTGGAAGCTCGAATCGGTAAAGGACTCCACTTGGAGCTCTCCGTTACCATACACCAAGAACATATCTCTAGTCCTTCGTAAGTACTTGAGAATGCTCTTCACAGCTGTCCAGTGACTCTTTCCAGGATCAGCTTGATACCTGCTCACTACACTTAGTGAGTATGCTACATCGGGTCTGGTACATAGCATCGCATACATGATAGAGCCTACTGCCGAAGCATAGGGTATCCCTTGCATGCGAGCTCTCTCCAAATCAGTCTTGGGAGACATCTCTTTGGAGAGAGTGACTCCAGAGATCGTGGGCAAGTTCCCACGCTTGGACTCTTCCATACTAAACCTCTTTAGTATGGTGTCAATGTACCTGGATTGGGACAATCCCAAAATCCGTTTGGATCTATCTCTATAGATCCTAATTCCCAATATGCAGGAGGCATCACCAAGATCTTTCATTGAGAATCTTTGTGATAAGAAGAGCTTGACCGATTGCAGCATAGGAATATCATTTCCTATCAAGAGTATGTCGTCCACGTACAATACGAGGAAGACAACCTTACTCTCTGCCACCTTCTTGTAGATACAAGGTTCATCTGGATTTTTGACGAAATCAAACTCTTTGATAACGACGTCAAAGCAGATGTTCCAACTCCGCGATGCTTGCTTTAATCCATAAATGGATTTAAGCAGCTTGCATACCTTTCCGCTGCTCCCACTGTCTATGAAGCCCTCCGGCTGAGTCATGTACACGCACTCTTCTAAATCACCATTTAGAAAGGCGGTCTTAACATCCATTTGCCAGATTTCGTAATCATGATAAGCAGCGATGGCAAGCATGATCCGGATGGATTTAAGCATAGCCACTGGAGAAAAGGTTTCGTCATAGTCCACACCTGGTCTTTGACGAAAACCCTTTGCTACAAGTCTAGCTTTGAAAGTCTCCACTTTCCCATCTACACCAAGTTTCTTCTTGAAGATCCACTTGCTCCCAATGGGTTTTACTCCTTCAGGAGCAACGTCCAAAGTCCATACTTTGTTGGTGTACATGGATTCCATCTCGGACCGCATAGCATTCAGCCATTTCACTGAGTCCCCACTCGTGATGGCCTGCTCGAAGCTAATTGGGTCATCATCCTCCATGATGCAATCCTCGCTTCCACCATCCATGAGAAAACCGTAGTAACTCTCAGGTTGGCGAGGAACCCTACTAGATCGGCGGAGAGGCTGAGGTTCATTGGGAGCTACTGAATCTTCTGGTTCCACTAAATCTTCAGTTGTAGTTTGTGTTGCTGGAACCTCTTCCAGCTCTACCTCATCGCCACTAATTTCTTTTGTAAGAAATTCCTTTTCTAAAAAGGTGGCATGTTGAGCAACAAACACCTTTTGTTGTTCACTGTGGTAGAATAGATATCCATACGAATTGCTTGGATATCCTACAAACTTACAAAAAACTGATCGTGCCTCGAGTTTGTCCGGGTTTTGCTTTTTAACAAAAGCCGGACAACCCCATATCTTAACTCTTTTAAGAGATGGTCTCTTTCCATTCCATATCTCATATGGAGTGGTAGGCACAGATTTAGTTGGAACTCTATTCAATAGGTATATGGCTGTCTCCAGCGCATATCCCCAGAAGGAAATAGGTAACTCAGCTGTGCTCATCATAGAGCGCACCATATCTAATAGGGTGCGGTTCCTCCGTTTTGATACACCGTTGTGCTGTGGTGTATATGGAGGAGTCAGCTGAGAGAGAATCCCATTCTCTTTTAGGAAGTCCAGGAATTCATTGCTTAAGTATTCTCCTCCTCGATCAGATCGTAGGATTTTAATACTTTTTCCGGTTTGGTTCTCAACTTCTTGTTTATATTCCCTAAATTTCTCAAAAGCTTCTGATTTGTGTTTCATCAGGAACACATACCCGAACCTAGAGAGATCGTCAGTGAATGTAATGAAGTATGAAGAACCATCCCTGGCATGTGTAGACATGGGACCGCATACATCACTATGTATAAGTCCCAAGAGTTCAGTAACTCTTTCTCCGTGTCCCGTAAACGGAGTTTTGGTCATCTTGCCTTTGAGACATGACTGGCAAGTGTCATAAGATGAAAATTCAAACGGATTTAAATATCCATCTTTATGCAACTTAGCTAGTCGTGTCGCATTGATGTGGCCCAGTCTACAATGCCACAAGAAGGATTCGTTGAGTTCAGAACTCTTCCTCTTGTGTGTGTTTGTTATGCTCAGAACTGTTGATTGATTTAGAACAAAAATGCCATTGCATAACGTGCCTGATCCAACCAACTTTTGGTTACGGAAAATGTTCATAACATTGTCCTGTAATACAAAATTATATCCCTCTTTACTCAACAAAGAAACCGATATAATGTTGCATATCAGGTTCGGCATGTAATAGCATTCGTTCAGAACCAATGTATTACCTGTTGGTAATACAAGGTGATATTCCCCGACAGTCTTAGCTGCAACAATTGCACCATTTCCAACTCTAATGTCTTTATCACCTTCTCCAAGTTCTCTACCTTTTCTAAGCCCATGTAACTGATTACATATATGGGATCCTGACCCGGTATCTAATACCCAGGACGTAGGGCAAATGGAGAAACAGTTCTCTGTAACGAACACACCCGAAGAAAATGCATCATCATGTACTTTCTTCATTCGGGTGGCATGGGAATCCTGGTATTCCCCTATATCCTGTTCAGTCCTATAACTCTTATAGGAAAGAACGGAACCAACGTTCCCCAGGACAGTATAACATGCGGGTTCGGTCAATACATCCATATTATTATCTTTATTAAGGCATGAAATGGTCGCTACCTGGAGAGAGAGAGAAGAAAACACTTTAGCGTATGCTCGTGCAAGATCAGATTGGTTATTATCTTATCTAATCAGGATGGCTCCCACTGCTTTTTATCAAATCTTCCTTCAAACCTTAAAAGGAAAGACTAGCCGGGATTAATTACACACTACAAGTTCGCCAATCTTTCAGCCAGGCCAGTGTCGGTACTTTGAGGGAGGTCCCCCGTGCTTTCGCACGAACCTAATTAATGTAAACCTCGTTTTCCCAGAGGCATAACCCCGTTGACACCTTTCTAGACACCTACTTGATCAGCTAATTGCAATGTGTAAAACTCTCCCAGGAGTAACTCTTACTCACAGTGGGTATCGGGATCCAACTATCTCATAAAAGGTATGCAATCTCATTGCAAATTTCAACACTTGAAATTCCCGATAATGCTTTTGCCCCTAGCAACTTATGACCTTGGCTAAGGTCAACAAATCATAAGCGCTAGTCAAGTTCAACCCGTCATTTCCTGATTGAATCAAACCCACCCGTACGACCCTTGGCTAAGGTCAACAAAGTCGCACGACTACCCTAACTCAATCACATCTCATGTTTTAGCAGATAAATACTAATTAGCTACCGTACACCACGCCTTGGCTAAGGTCAACAAACGCAGCACGAATACTAACTAGTCTCTATCTGAAATGACGGAGGGCTACGCAGGTTTTTCTGAAAACCTATTGCGTAATGAACTTGATATCGTTGTAGAATCAAATGAAGTTTTTGAAATGGAGTGATTTTGAGGCTTTTCTAGTTTTACTAAAGGAGTCACTCCCGGTGAAGGGATCTCGGTCCTTTCCTCGTCGAATGAGGTGCGGGATATATCATATATATCACTGTGCAAAGCAAAAACCCAAAAGCAGTCAAAAGCAAACCGAGTGTGTAGCATCTGCCAGTTATTGCTAAAGGAGTCACTCCCGGTGAAGGGATCTCGGTCCTTTCCTCATCGAATAAGGTGCAGGGTATATCATATATACCGCTATGCATAAGCAAGAACTGTAGCTACCTGTTTTGTTTTAAAATTTGATTCTACAACATCTTAGGTTTCTTTTCATTCATTAATCACATTAATGAAGTCCCATCATTTAAATACCTAAACATCACAGATAGATATGACGTACACTTATGCCATCCGCATTCGCCTCGATGTCCCCTCGTGCACCGTTAGGTTAGGTAACTAACGACAGAGCAGGGCAGGGCTAGCGCGGGTGTAAAACATAAGTAACGTCTATATAATATATCATATATACTATATACTATATCCATCACAGAACATCTCATGATCACATCACAGATATCGCAGCAGAAGAAACATATGAAACATTGGATATACTAGGACGTCCGTGTTTTCAATACGAGCCAGTATAAAACACGGATTCCACGGTCGTGATGAATAGCCAATCCCACACCCCTAGACCCCTACGAGAGCGGCAAGCAACCCTGCCAATTCTAGGGTTAGGAGACCCGGACTCGACTCCTCGAGTTGGTCTCCCACTGGACCCCAGAACCCGGTTACTTGTGCTCCCCTCCTTGGGTCTATCCTAATGCGGAAAAGTAAATAATATACAAAAGGTGACAACTTCCGCTACCTGGAAGTGCCCCAAATAAAAGAATATTACATACAAGTTTTTACATGAATGAAAATGAAAAACACTCATCTCACATAAAAACCCCCGGCTATTCGAACACGACGATCCAATATAACATATCCAGCAACACATAACATCACATGTCATCAACGTAAGTAAGTATGCATACCCCAATTGTCGTTGACGTATAGCAACAAAACCGGCGATATGAACATACTACACTTACGGTCACAGAAAAGAAAGTGTAAAACTACAACAATTGGAATCCGCAACCTCTTTAGACATCGCATGCCTAACAGATATAAATCCCGCATTTTAGTCTCATTATCGAAAACTCTTTTCAATATCATATGGGACTAAATTGCTAGATTTATAACATTCATTCAGTTATCTCATAACTACTTGTGAATTCCAATTATTGTATCACATTCCAGATAAACAGAAAATGTTAAACTTTCCGATCGAGCAGTCGAATACCCAAGTTTTCCCGATACAACTCAACACATGAAATAAGTCTAACAACATTCAGTTCGTGCCTCAGTACCAACGGTCCAGCCGTAGAAGGGTCAAGCCAACGCCTCACATGTGGCACGCCGTACTGCCCCAAACCCGAAGGTTCAAAGGGCAGTTCAAGACGGTCACATAATCGAGTTAAGGTTTGTTGTCTTCTAGAGGGTCCATCGCGTTACTTGCACTACTTAGAACGTCGTTAAACTACGGAAAAATCCAACACTTGGAAATTTCCTGACAGGGGAAAAGTTGGGTATTTATATCCGGTCGAACTTTTTAACATATTCTAAAAATTATCCGGAAATACACAAAGACGAAATTTGATACCCCGATCGAAACACCGAATCCCCAAAGCAACCCCAGAAAATTCAACTCTTGAATAAATTTTAAAAATTCCCAGAAAATCCAACACCAGAAGGTATCAGTTACTGTGCAAAAATTATATAATAATTTAATAAAGTTGCCGCGGATCCGCCGCCTAAGGAGGCTTAGGCCGCGGATCCGCCGCGATTTAGACTGTTCATAAAGAAATTTTTGCACCGTAATTCATATATTTCCCTGCTGAATTTTTTAGCAATTTTTAATCTGGAAAAATCCCAGAATTTAGAAAAAGTCCAGAGAGCATCTTAAAGTTAGGTTTTCGGGTTCGATCGAGTTTCAAATTGCGTCTAGACTTCGCCTAAGGCTCTAGCTAGGCTCTGATACCACTGTAGGGTTCCTAGGCACACTATAGAGGTCTCACAAGGCATCGAACATGCCAATTTAAAATTTTATGGGTGCCGAGAAACCCTAATACGGATCGTCGGCTAGATTTCTAGGCGAAACTATAAACTAGTTAACACTTTAACTAAAAGTTAGATGCTACAACCTTTGTAGATCCGGATATCCACTTCCTTAGCTCCACGTAGTCATCCTCTCGCTGTCCTTTTCGAATCCTAGACTCATTCGTCGGCTTCATCGGGAAAACGAGCGGAATAGGTCGTCGGCTTCGTGTCAAAGACGATCTACGTCGAGGTTGCGCAAGTTCAAGCTCCAACTTCACCAAGTTGTGAAACTTGTGAAGAAAAAACCCAAAACAACTTGGCAAGAGGTAGAGGGTGAAGAAATAGGAGGTGGGTTCACTTTAGAATTGGATTTCACTCACTTTTTCTCAAGTTGCCATTGATGGCATCTAGTTTTCTCTCTTGAAGAAGAAGGAGAAGATGAAGCTAGTTTATGATAAGTGTTATGATAAATTAAAAAAGAAATCAATACTTATCATAATCTAACCTTAGTTGAGTGTAGAGAATGGACCATGGTTACTTGGATGAGTTAGGGTTAAGCATGAAGACAAGAATGGTCACTAAGGTCAAAGCTTCATGAAGCTTCAACATAAAACAAATAAAGCCACCATTCTTATCTTAATCCATTTCAAATAAATAAATAAATAGATAAATGAATTTGCAAACCCTAATCAACACTTAACCATGGTTTAATTCTTTACACTTAACCATGAAAGCAAGTATCATCAAACATGACACAAACATGTGTACAAAAGTATATCACATATACAACTTGCACATCAAGTGAGAAAATCCATTTAAAGTGAACCTATACTAGCTAATGCAAAGTAATATATCAAATATATAATTACACATTAAATCATTAAATCAACATTTGATTCAATGATCCGGTGATGTCGCACATAACCGACTAGTATTCAATGTATCGATTTATCGAATCAATGATTCGATAACTAGGTCATATCGAATATAACCAATCGAAACATATATCGCGAGAATGAAATGCGGTATCACATACACGCATTATTCTCGGTCCTGCACATATCTCATATGCGCTCCTATTTCGTTTCGCTTGAACCAGGAAACCTCTGTGTAGGACTCTAAAGACTCGTCAATACGCCGGTAGCAGATGATGATCATATCAAGCACCTACAAGCCGCAAGCGGTCTGCTAAACGTAACGGCCATCCGGGTATCGAGCGATCAGAAGATCGACGAGCTAGCCCGCTCACACTCCTGTGAATCCAACCAGTAACACTTACCGTACAGTCCGGTCTATTCGTCTGATATGTCGCATATCAAGTCTAGGGGTGGTATACGTCAGACCCCAATAACCGATAAGTCGTGCCGATGTGAGGCTCATAACGGGTCGAGAAACTACTGGAAACACTTACCAGCAAATCTCTGATCAGCCCTGGCCAGGGACTTCCCTGTTACGGCCAATCGAGCACAGCGCAACATCAACCCCCAATACCGGGAGAGACGAAACCCCTCCTATCGCTCATTGCCTCCATGTGACTCGGGACTGTACCCAAAGACCACCGTTTTGCACGCCCTCATGGACATGGTAAGGTGGAGATCAAAGCACAGTGGGAATCACATAAGACTCTATGACGATCTCGGGTCTACAGACTAACCTGCACAAGTGTCACCTGAGAACTGCCATCTGACGTGAGGTATAATACCATCTGCGAGTTCTCGGCGAGTCCGTCCAGTGTACCCAGTCTCCACTGAGCACCCGTATACCATCTCTGATGTCAAACACCAATGGATATGGGATCATCCATCGCCCATCACATGGGTCGAGAAGCGTATACGCTAGTCTACTCTGGTATATCGATGCCCCATCTCGATACACCCACGACTAGGGACCTTGAAGGATGTACTTATGGACTACCATGTCCCCACTAGTATGATCTGCATCATAGTCTAGGTAGTCAAGTACACATCCTAAGGGCTTTACCAACCTGTAACCATAAGACAGTTTAAAGAGACTAGTGTACATGTTAAGATAAAGAGTAACTAGATAGCATACTATCATATCGAGCAAGAAAGTCATCTCTATATATGTCCAAGCATCCAATATAATATACATCATCTGTACAATACTGGCCTCTAGGGCATACATACAACTAACACAAAACTCCCCAACAAACAACTCTGTAGCTGATCCTTTAGCTCCCTAAGCTTCGCCGGCTCATCTGGAACAACGTCGGAAAACTCTCGCACGAAAGAAAAACCGGTCCAACAAACCAACTGTGGCTATGGTATCATGAATGAACGTCAAGAATCCACGACAGCTCCTCAAAAGCCGACTAGTAAAAAAGGCTGAATTCAAGCTGTGAGAGGCGGCACAGCTATCCACCTGCACAGCAAGTACTGACTCGAGTACTGACTCGCAGGGAAAACAATTCCTGACTGTTTCCTCATGGTAGTCCTCAGACGCCTACCACGTAGCTGATCAGTCCGTGCCCAGGAGAACGTCAACTCCAACATCTCAAGAAGGATCAAAACGACGGACGAATCTCTATCTCCTATCCGATTGGCACACGACTGAAATACGTGTCGCGCAACAAAAGAATCGCTGACAGAACTTAACACAACAAACGGCTAATCTACCCAACCACGGCACAAGTATGAAAAACAACGAGTACATCAAAGAACATACGAATTAAGGATACTTGAAGACTCTGCATTGGACGCCTGCGCGTCCCGATGAGTAGAAGCAAACTCTTGTGTCTGCCCTCTACCCGCAACTGGCTGAACTCCTCTGGTAGACTGATCCCTCTGAGAGAACCTTCCACATCCACGGCCTCTCTGAGTACGATCATGACAAGGTGCTAAGGAACAATCCCCAACGAAGTGCTGAAGGCTTCCGCATCGAAAACATCCACACGCTGACTGCTGACCCTTTTGGGAATGAGAGCTGAACGACTGTCTTCGTCCTAAGCCTCTGCTACTCCAACGATGGCCACGAAATCTGTCTCGATGACCAAACCTCTGTCTCTGGGCTGGTACACTGATACGAGTCCTCCACTGTCCTGGAACTCTCAGCGTCTCTGGAATATGTGCCTCGTCAACTGGAGCTGCAACCAGTGGTGCTAGGTAGGTGACGGACTGCTGCATGCTGATCGCAAAGGACAACTAAGTAACTGGGGTAGCAACCTCCTGTCGTAGCTCCCGAATGACATCAACCAATGAATTCATCGTCTGGCGGAAGTCCTGCATCTCTGCCACAAGCCTATCGATATTATATGTCGAAGGCTGATCCGTCTGCACCTGTGCAACTAGAGTGCCATCCTGGTCAGTACTCGTCTCACCCGAGCCAACTCTGACCTCGGCCCTCGCTGCATCACTCTGAGTCCCCATAGTCATCGGCGGCAAGGCTATAAATAGAGATAGGATTCAATAAGAATAAGGAAATCGAATCGCAAGGATATGAATCATCAAGGAAGGAATTTCAAGCAATTTGTACTTGAGTCACTTAAGGCGAAGTACCGCATCGTGGGTATGCTGCAGACATACAGACACTACGTTACTTTGCTTATGCTACCTACTCCATCATACCAAGGTCATCCTACACTCCGAAAGGTAAAACCTAACGCTCTGATACCAACTTTGTCACGACTCGAAATTGGCACGTGACGGCCCTAATACTACACAACGCCTAAAGACGTAACGCAGTAAAAGAAAGCCAAAACCCAGAAATCTAAACCATGAAAATACGGAAAAGATAATAAAAGTTTTGAAACAATTGAAATTGCAACCCAAATTCTTTAAAAGTCCCACTTTCTATATTTAAAATTTTGGCAACACCCCTTTTTGTAAAAACTGGCCCAAAGGCGGAAAACAATCCACATCACAAATATACGATGCCGTAGCGAAGAAATAAAGACAATAGAGATAAAGCTGTGTAAAAGACAACAAAACCACAAATAATATACAATATTATCCTCACCAAGTCTCTAAGTCAACAACATAATAGTAGATGGAGAGTACAAGATACAACGAATGTACAATATGAAATACAGATAATCATCCAACCCACCTAAGCAAAATAGTATACTGTGAGCCGATGCGGTATCTGTAGCAAAAGATGATAGGTGAATAGCTGAATAGCCTGCCTCGACTACTCTGGGGAACACCCTGCAATACCTGTGGCACAACGGGGGTGAGTTGCCAACTCATGAATAGTAATTAACATATGCAGGTAATCACAGGAATGTACGTACAGCATGAATCTAAGATATACAATTTACAGTAATAACAGGTCATGTGAATGCAGAATAATGGAAAGTACACTAGCAGGTACAATCAATATGTGAAGCAATAATAACATGACAGTAGTACGCAATAACCATGCAATAGGGATATGAGAATGTAGATATGCAGCAATCATGAGGGGTACGCTAACAGGTACTCCTAATACATGGAACAGTGCATAAGTGAAAAGGTATGAGGTATGGAGTGAAATATGTCATCCCACGGAATCCTATCATCATGGTAGGATCACAATCCATCAAGACACTCAAATCCCAATTCCTCAAATCAGCCCCCAAGTTGGGCTCTCACATCATATAAGTCTCACATCTCCTCAATGTACAATATCGAGTAATCTCCTATATCCCGAATGTACAAATTAGTAATCCCATATGTATGTCCAATATCCAATCTCAATGAATCACCTAATATCCCAAATCAAATCTTAAGTAGAATTCTAACATCCTAAAGGTATATATTTGCAGAAATAAATATGATGGGGTCAATACACATATATTAGCGTCCCACTCCACTAATATTGGTGTAAGGGTATATATAACAACGGCTAAATCCCCTGTTATATATACAAAGGTGTTAAAAGAAATATCATGAAAACAATGTGCCAAGTATCGACACAGAAATCCTGATCTATCAGATGCCGTCACCAAGACTAGCATTCTGATAGGTACGTATCATACGCTATCCCGAAAGCACGAGTGCCTAGCTCTGACCCTCGCCTTTCGACGTATGCATACGTGCATGACTCCCAACGGTATCTCCATGATCCCCGCCGAGTCATTGGTACTGTCACCGGTAGGTACTCGCCCGCCTCCAGGCTCAATCGGCAAAGTCCATCGATCTTCTTGCCGAGGGGAACCATACCGGGCCCCACCATGTACCCTCATACGGCACCCACTCCTCGTATGGGGTATAAAATCAGAACCAATAAATCTCATGGTGGCTGCGCAAATATCATATCAAGGAAACCGGGTCTTTCAATGTATGCATAATTTCATGAACTCCCGCGGTTCCCAAATCCTGAAAACATCATGTAAAATGCAAATAAACAATGCGCAAATCCAGGAATAAATATATGCGATATATCTGAAATGCGAGCATATAAATGAGAATATGTAGCTGAAACAGATGTATGCGAAATCAATAAGGTACAGCTAAGTATAGGTGTCTACCTATAACTAAAAGATATCGTATACCCCCTGGGTATAAGTAAAATATGTGCAAGGTATACAGCTGTATTGCAAGGTGTATATGTACCTATCACTAATGGTATGATACACTATAGGTATACCGACAAGCTAGATGTCATGTGTGACAAGCAATATAGTATCTATAAGGGGTTTGTGTGTGACATGGCAATTATTGATGGTGTGTGTGTAGCATACAATCCGTGCTCGTGCAACATGAACCGTCAATAATATGTGCAGTGTCCTACTGCTGCAAGTTACAGTATCATTATATCTAATAAATAGGGTAAGGAGCAATTCTAACAATGACGTAGAATACGCAACAAGTATTAGAATCCTAGCCCAGACGCATAACGCCATACGGGCGATTCTCCTGTAGCTGTTAAATCTACTCACCTACGCTCCATGCTAGGTGAATCCTACCACCTGTTTCCCCCTATAGCAGTGTCCGTAGTCCCCGCCTGCAACCTGAAAATTAGACAAGGAAAACATATATATAAGCAAATATCTCGCAAAACGCGATATCGACACTAAACGAGAAACTCGCGTCGCGAACTAAACGCGCATGTGCACGATACGCTGAAACGTGTGTATACGCATCTAAAACTATCGCGACATGCCGCGACACGCTGGATCACAGAACCCACTCGCGTATCGCGCGTATCGCGCAAACACAATGAACTAGAAATACGATATATTGTCCCAGATTTTCCTACAGGTCAAATCTCACAAAACTATACATGCCAAAACACTAAAGAACACAGCAGACAACCCTAGCCAAGACCCCAACACCCCAGCCCCCAACTTGGCCGCAATTTGCGGCCAAACCTATTAAAACTGCGGCCTGGAATTTGAATGAGGGGCTCGTGTTCTGGTGGTGTGTTCTAGACCTAGTGTGCATGCCCCAGTTTTCTCAATTTTACCCCGAAGGGTCCGGCTCAATAGCAGATTACAAAATGCTAAAATATCGCTTTAAAAACACCAATTTTGCACAAAACACAAACCTTATGGTATTTTAGTGAAATCTGGGTAAATTTTCAGTTAAAGTAACCCTAACAACACTAAAATAGGCTAGGTTAACCAACACAATCATCACTTAATCAACGTTCCACATAAATCACCTTAATTAGCACTAAACTCACTATTTAACACTAATTGAAGCTAATCAATGCACAACTTAAGCAAATGAGGGAATTTGGGTTCAGAGTTTATACCCTAAGGTACCCTAGAAGGCAGGTGAAGAAGTGAATGGAGGAAGAAGAGAGCTTGCAAGTAGCTGGAGCTCCTGCTGCTACAGCTGCTGTTACTGCTACTGCTGCTGAAGTTGCAGTTGCTGCTGCTGCCTTGGCTGCTGATGCTGCAGGAGTTGCTTGCTGCTGCTACTGCATCTTCTTCTTACTGCTGGAGCTTCTCTTGCTGCAGTTTCAGCCTTGTGTGTGTGTGAATGAGAGTGTGAGAATGAGAGAAAAGAGAGCACAATGAGAAATGAGAGCAAGGCAAGAACCCCTCTCTCTCTCCCTCTCTCTCATCATTAATGAGGCATGGCTTGAGCCATATTGCCCCATGCCCCACTCTCTCTCAAAGTCAACAAATCAAACCATTTTTAAATCCTTTTTCATTTTTAAAAACCCTTTTAATTATAACTACCATGCACACTTAAAACCCATAACACTTAAACAATTAAAACTAGATTAAGGAAATTGTTAAACCACCATGTTGCTAATCATGGTTTAACCCCACTTAACACCCTTGTTATCATGCACAAGTGTGTGCAAGTCTAGGAAAAATCTAATAAAAAATTCATTAAATAGGATAAAATAATTGAAAACCAATTTGGTAAACTTTTTATTAAAAACCATATATTAAAATATAATTAGCCACAAAACACATTCAAAGGTGTTACATAAGAGTTCTGTAGCTCTTATGTAACAAAACATAAGAGCCCGTTGCCCTCTAGAACCCGGCTACCCGTGCACCCCACCGCGGGGTAATCTTAGTACAGAAAGTAAAATATATACAACGGGTACGTCGACCTCAGCCCGGTCGTGCCCCAAAAGAATAATATACAAACAGACAGTGACGGCAGTCCACATGTCGGACGTTCGCCTCGCAATATCAAATGTACAAATACAACCAAACTGTACTACCATTGCATCCAGGCTATCCACCACGACAAATCCGCAACATCACAACACAACACAGAACATCAACATGAATGTCACGTTCGCAAATCCGTTCTAAAAGGGTTATAGCAATTAGACAAGATTTACCGATCAAATGACATTCACGGTCGCAGATATAATGTAAATACTGTGAACTAACATGTTTAAAATTTTCGATCGAAAAAATTTCCCGAAGTAGGCCCCAAGTACAATTCCCAGTACTCAAAATAATCAGGGCCAAAACCAAAATTACCAGAAACCCCATTTCCAAGTCAGAAACCACTGTAGGAAAATTGGTGGACTGATGCTACAGTTTGGTGGCGGAACCGCGGCCAAAACGTGGGTACGGCCGCGGTTCCGCGCTGCTACAGTGGAATCAGTGAACCAATTTTTCTCAGATTTCATAAAATAGCCTGCCTGATTTTCTGGAATACTCAAAATAATTTTTCGACGACAAAAAAAATTCGACAGAAACTCAGAATTGGAAATGCAGTTTTTGGAAATTTCGTCCGATCGAAGTTCTAAACACGCTAGAGCAAGTTAGTAAAGGTTAATGGCGTGGCTCTGATACCATGTAATTCTACGGTAGCGCCCGGCCGTCTGTCCGAGGCCAAAATGCGGAAACGAAAAACTTTTTCAAAACTTGAAACCGGCGTTATCGTACACTATAAACCCGGATCGAACCATTAACCTATAACTAGCATCTAGAGAAAGGGTTGGAAAGATATACCGATCGATCCGTGTCCTTCGGTCTTTGGCCACCATCCCAAGCTCCTCGCGGCATCTCTGAGCTCAATCTCCTCGTCGGAAAGGGCACCACATCTTCGAGTCTTTTTACGGGCTCCCGCTTCATCCGAAGAAACTCGGGCATGAAATTCGCTAGCCGACGTATCCAAGGCGATGTAGAGAATGTGTGTGATCACTTTGTCTCAAGCATCCATTGATTCTCATCACATGAGAGTGTATGGATGGAGGTTAGAGATGATGCCATTAATGGAGGTAGTGAGCTAGAGCAAGAAGAAGAAGAAGAAGAAGCCTTTTCTTTCTTGAGTTGTATGATAAAAATGAGAGCAAGAATGTGAAATACAAGAGCAAACCCAAAGGGATATGGCTGCCCTTCTCTCTCTTCCTCTCATTTCATCACTCAAATCCATCACAAAATGTGACATATGCACAATAAAAGAGACCATGAGTCACTAGGTTGCATGTGTCATAATAAATGCACCTCATGATGAATTCTAGCTCACAATTTCCATTTGTAAACATTAATCCAAATGTTTACGACAATAATAAAATACGGCAACATCTAAAGTAAACTTGTGATGGATCACAAGGATGCCCCTCACCTGTATATACATAACTGCATCCGCATTCCGACCGAATGCGAATACGATGAGACTAAAGTAATCCAACAAATCTAATACTAGGATTCGGCTTAAACCAAAGCCCACTAGTATGATCCGCCCGATCATGATCCGTGCACTACTGCACGTATATGATCGGGCCCTGCCATATATCATACGGCCTCTACAACGTTTCGCCCGAAACTTGAAAATTGTCTGTGGGGGACTCTAAATACTCGTCAATACTTTGGCTGTGGATTTAACCATTAGCACGTCAGAGGTACTAGCTGTACGTAACGGGCTACCTGGTATTGACCAAAAGGGAGGTCGATGAGCGAACCCATCCTGACACCCTACTGAGCCTGTCAGTGACAATATCCGTACAGTCCGGTTTGTTTGTCTATGAGCATCGCATGGCGGGCCTAGGGGGTTGGTAAAAGCTAGACCCCCAAAAGCGGTACAAGTCGTGTCGGAGTGTAGCCCAGAACACCCTGAGATACTACTGGAATACCTACCAGTAAATCCCCTGCCTTGGCCAAGGACTTCATGTAATAGCTCTCCTAGACACAGCGTGATCTCACCCCCAATATCGGGAGAGACGAAACCCCTGCCGATCCGCTCACTGCCTCCATGTGGCTCGGGACTGTACCCAACTAAAACCTGTTTGCACGACTCCTTTGAGCCGTGGTAGGGTAGTAATCAATGCACAGTGGGAACTCACACGAGACAAATGATGATCTCAGGTCGATGAACTAACCGGTACACATGTCACCAGGGAACTGCTATCTGACGTCGGGTATAATACCAACTAGCATGTTCCCGGCGAGTCCTGTCCAGTGTACTCATAACCCAATGAGCACCTGTATACATCTTAGGTGATCCAACTGACACCAATGCCTTATGAGACCGGCTACCGCCCCTCATCAGGGTCTCGACTGTATACACTAGTCTACTAATGGAGTATCGATGCCCAGTCTCGAAACTCCCACGACTAGGGACCAATTAAGGATGTGCTTATAGACCCCAGCTCCCACGTATATGATCGCCATCATACTGCTGGCCGTCAAGCAAGAATCCTAAGGGCTCTATCAACGTGTAATAGCGACCTGTAAGGTCACCTAAAGCAGTACACGATGATAAAGATAAACCAGATAGCATACTATCATCTTGAGTAAGACTGTCCTACCGGCATAGGTCCTCCCTCAATCATTGCAATCGCGTGCCTGTGATCTAATAATTGACTCTGAGGGCACTATATCCAATAATCTCCCACTTGAACTCAAGGCTAATTATTGCGATGTCGCATACTCACAGCCCGTGTGATACCGAACACCCAACTCTTCTACTAATCAGTCTCACAAAGCCCGTTTGCAAAACTTTTGCGTTCGAGGAATAGCCTCAGTGAGTGGATCCGCCCTGATGTTTCTTTCTATGTCTCTCTTTATCTTAAGTTCGCGGAGATAGCCATCTCCCGAAATGAGCAATACCTGTCTTAGAATATGTCTGGATATCTGATGGGACCTAGTTCATAAATGAACTCCAAATCCAAACTTCTTAGACTGTATCGTCAACTGAATTTAATCAGTATCCTGCGTCATGCCTCCCTCAGTGTCCGCTTGTATCACCTGTCCAAACCACTGCCACTCGTCAGAGGGAAAACTATAACTCTGACAGTCACTCTGTTATCCAGGTCACCTTGGAAGCCTGGAATGATAACTGTTTCCTAAAAGAGGATGTTGTTATCATATCCCTAGAACATCCATTTATGTTCGAAAACTGCTTCCGAACGTTTCTCCAGGATAGGATTAATATCAATTTATTGCATCTCGTGCAAAAACAACATCTGGTGTGGTGCTTGACATCTCATGATCAACTCAATTGCCTAAGCAAGTGATCTTCCAATCATGCACATCCCTCTCCCCTTTAGTCTGTAAGACACCTTTAGAGAGGGTGACTCCATCACCTGCAGGTACACTACCGTGCCAGGAGTCGTCCATTCTAAAACACCTTTAGAATGCTGTCTAAGTACCCAGATTGGGAAACTACCAAAATCTAGATCTAAAAGCATAGATCTAGTAACCAGAATATCTGATATAATATCCAATTCCCATGTGGAGAAACCACTGTGTGACAACCAAAGTATAACCGATCGTAGTATAGGAATTTCACTTCCTACTCTGTGTATGTCATCCAAATACCAGGACATCACACCCTACTACCTTCTTAACAGATCCATCCCCTATTCTGATGAAGTCAAAACTATGACTGTCACATCAGAAATAGATGATCTATCTCCACTATATCTGCTTTAGTCCATAAATAGACATAAGCTACTTGTCCACTATGCTTCCGCTGCTCCCACTGACTACGACAACCCTCTGGCAGAGTCATTTACTCGTGCACTTCTAAAGCTAGTTTAGAACGACGCTATACTCATCCTCCTGCCAGGTCTCATAGCCTGGAACAACAGTAGTGTCAAATTGTTAGTGTATATGCCCTAGAGGCCATAACTGTATCATACTAGTATGTATATTACTTGATGGAAGCTTGGGATATTCACAGTTGTATAGACAATCTTGCTCGAAATGGAAGTATGCTACTTGGTTTGTCTCTGCTTTAATGTATACATGTGTTTCTTTATTGTATCACCTATACGAATTAGTGGAGCCCTTAGGATCTTTGCTTGATTACCAGCGTTGTGATGGCAGTCACACTCGTGGGGGCTGGGTAATCTATAAGCACATCCTTATATATACACGTCCCTGGTCGTGGGATTATCGAGACAGGGCATCGATACTCCGGAGTAGACTAGAGGATGCGCTTCTCATCCCAGCACAGGAGACGGTCTGTCCCACAGCCGTCAGTACGTCGTACTTGAGATAGTATGCGGGTGCTCGTTAGGTTACGAGTACACTGGACAAGACTCGTCAGGAACTGTTGGTTGGTATTATACCTATCGTCAGTTATCAGTTCCCAGGTGACATGAGTACAGCTTAGTCCGTTGACTTGACACTGTCACTTCGCCTCGAGTGTGTTCCCACTGTACTTTGATTACTACCCTACCACGGCTCAAAGGAGTCGTGCAAACAGGTAGTTTTTGGGTGCAGTCCCGAAGCACTTGGAGGCAGTGACGGTTAGACAGGATTCGTCTCTCCCAGTATTGGGGGTTGACATCGCGCTGTGTCCAAGAGAGCCATTACACAAGTAGTCCCTGGCCAGGGCAAGCGAGATATACTGGTAGGTTTCCAGTGTTATCTCAGGGTGTTCTGGGCTACACTCCGACACGACTTGTACCGCTATTAGGGGACTGACGTTTACCACCCCCTAGGCCCGCCATGCGATGTATCAGATGAACAGACCGGACTGCACGGAGACTGTCACATTCAGGCTCAGTAGGAGTTCAGATGGGTTCACCTCGTCAGTCTTCTTATCGGCATCTACCCGGGGACCGTTACGTACAGCTAGTGCCGCTTGCGGTCTGTGGTTAAACCCACTACCAGCGTAGTGTCGAGTCTTTAGAGTCCCACACAGAGGGTTATTCGCCTTTAGGCAAAATGAGTAGAGGTGGCATGGTTTTGCGACAGGGTTCCTTCACATCCGCGCACTTGTGCACGTTTGGTGTCCGGACAGCTTATACTAGCGGGCTTTGGTTTAAGCCGGATCCTAGTATATGATTTGGGATTGGTTTTATCTCATTGTATTCGTGTTCCTCGGAACACGGATACAGGTGTGTATGCACAGTTGACTGAGACAGAGGCAGAGGACTTTGATTAGGGTTGATGACCATTGTCATTTTCTTAACCCTAATGTTGTGTGAATTATGATTTATTGATATTAGTTAATTATAATTGTGTATGGTTAGGGTTGTTGACCATTTGACTACATGTTGACCATCATCATTCCATATGAAAGATGCTCTTTGATCCTTGCAAAACCATTTAATGTGAAATGATAATGGTCATTTCTTGATTAACCATTACAATTATGTTTTGCTAATTATCTAATTTACATAATTCATATATATGTGAGAAGGTTGAGATATTCTTCTCACTTTATCATTTCCATTCTCTCTCCTCCTCTTCCTCTCTCTCTAGCTCTCCCCTCTCATGTGTTGAGAACCATTTGAGCTTGAGATAATCCCTCCAAAAACACTCTCTACTCTTTCTAAGGTCCTAGGTCTAGCACACCACGCACCTTAGTTACTTCTAGTTTGAGGTTGGAGCCAAAGGTTGAGGCCCTCGGGTGGATCTTTCTTCGGCAAGAGAAGCGACAAGGAGAACCATTTCTTTCACTCCAAGGAGTAAGGAGAGAAGGACTTGAAGCCCTAGGTATAACCCACTTTCCGAGTAGCTAAACTCTTTAGCTTTGTTAGTTAGTTTTGTTTAGCAAAGATCCCTCCTTTTGGTAGTCCATGTTGCCTAGTGTGTTAAAAATCCGATTTTTCATAACGTTTCCGCCTCCCCGCAAGCACCGGGATGGGCAACATGGACTTACAGTGGTATCAGAGCCTAACTAAACATAAACTAGCTAGTTAGTAAAGTATATAGAACTTCGATCGAAAAAAATCGCAAAACACTTTTTCAAAACCCCAAGTTTCTGCCGATTTTTAAACCTGCTTTAAAATCAATAAATCATATCTTAAAAATCGGCTCAGGGTTTTTACAGAACACACAAGGAAAAGGATCCACTTACTCGGCCGACTCACCGCGGATCCGCGGCCGAGTTGACTCGGCCGTGGGCCATTTTCCTTGCAGTGTTCTTCTGTTACTGTTTTGGGATTTTTGGTATATTTTATTTCTGCCCAGATTTTCCAGAAAAGAAATTTGTATTTGGGGTGGTTATAAATCCGTATTTTTGATTGAACTTCCCTATACTTTGGCTAATGGGTTATATCTGTGATGTTATATATGTATTGAACGTCTGCTAATCGCTATACGTCGATTAGTGGGGGTTATACATATCTGTGATCTGTAATGTTGATGGTTTGTGTATATGAACTCTTTGGATTGTCGTGGATGAATAGCCGGGTGGATGCGAGATGAGAGTTTCTTTTTCTTTCATTAATGTAACATGTAATTTGATATAATATTATTTGTATGGCCGCACAACCGGGTCGGGGTTGTAGCCGTCATTGTATAATTTCTTTTTACTGTTTTTGCTCCTAGGATAGACCCATGGTGGGGTGCACAAACTACCGGATATCTCGAAGTGCCGAGTGGCCTACTCACGTCGTTGAGGGAGGTTGCTTCGCTTCGGATACTTGGCGGGTAGTTTGCCGCACCCGTAGGGGTCTAGGGTGGGGTTTTGGCTATTCATCGCAACCGTGTAATCCGCTTTTCGTTGTAGGCTCGAACGAATCGCGGATTCCTAGTATATCCAAAGTGTTCATCTGTGATCTGGATTGACTATCATTGCTATATATCTATATATGATATCTATTTAGGTGTTGCTTATGTTTTGCATCCGCGCTAGTCCAGCCCCCGCTCTGTCGTTAGTTAAGTAACCTAACGGGTGATGACGGGGCCCCGTGGCGAATGCGGATGGCATAAGCGTACACCATATTTTGGTTGTTTTCTGCAATGGTAGGATTAAATGATGGGACGCATTAAAATTAATGCAAGAAAATAAACCAAGTAAAAGTCATTGGAACACTTTCAAAACCACTCGGTTCTTTTCAAAAACAAACTTTTAAAATGCGGAGCTTGAACCACTCCTTTTAAAAGCTATCTCGTTCCATCGATTATATCAAGTTCACTACGTTCACGGTTTCGCCAAAACCATTCGTAGCCCTCCATCATTTCAGTTAAATATTCGGTAGTATTCAAGCTATATATTTTGACCTCACGCCAAGGTATAGTGATTGGTAGCTTCCGGATATTTATCTGTTGCATAGATAGAATGCGTTGGTTTGAGACAGTCGTACTGCCATTTTGGCCTACGTCAAGGGTAGGTACGGGTGGGTTCAAATTAACCTGGATAATGATGGGTAGAACTTGACATGTGACTTATGACATTTTGACCTCACGCCAAGGTCATAAGAGCATGGGGCAAAAATCCACATCGGGAGTTTCAAAAGAACTGAAACTTGCTAGCGCTGCATACCATTTGGAGTGTGATGATTCTGGTAGGATTCCTTCAGTTTTATCACGCGATGATATTTGGATCCCGATCCTACTGTGAGTATATGGTACTCCTCGGGAAATTTCTCACTTAACGATCAATGCTATAAACCTAGTAGGTGTCTAGAAAGGTGTTAGCGGGGCTACGCCCACAGGGAAAAGAGGTTACTTGATTAAGGAACTTCGCGAAAGCATTGGAAAACCTCCCTCGAAGTACCGACACTGGCCTGGCTGAACGGTTAAGCAAGTATTGTACGGTGAGATTGATCCCGACTAATTCTTCCTTTATGGTTTGAGGAGGGATTCGAGAGACAGTGGGAGCCATCCTGTTTAGACAAACTAAAAACCACTCTAAACTTGTAAGAGCATCATGCTAAAGTGTTTCTTTTCTCTCTCCTAATTGCAGCGACCAATCAACATGACCGGACTTAAGTTATTACTAGATAAAAACATACTGACAGGGCCAAACTACAAAGATTGGCTCAGGAATGTCAAAATGGCAATCACTTACGACAAGTTAGGATATCTCCTTACCACCAAAGCTCCCCCTGTCCCAGGTCCCACCTGCAGCGTCGCGGATATAGAAATCCGTAAGACATGGGAGATCGATTGCGCGAAGGCCAAGTGCCTCATGCTTGCCTCTATGGACAACGAACATCAGAGGAGGCACGAGAATATGGACCTAAAGTCCATATTTCTTCATACAAAAGAACTGTATGGAGAGCAATCTCGTATCGCCAGATACGAAGTGTCGAAGAAGCTGTTTTCGGCAAGATTGGCCGTCGGATCATCGGTAGCGGAACACGTGCTTAAGATGATTGGCTACATAGAGGAGCTCACGGACCTTGAGACCACGTTGGAGAATGAACTCTACACTGACTTGATTCTCCAGTCCCTTCCTTCTACTTACGCCCAGTTTGTCCTAAACTTCAACATGCAAGGAAAGGAGGTTGAACTTTTCGAACTTCTGAACATGTTGAGGAGTGCTGAGGGCACCCTACAGAAAGGTAGGGAGACATCCACTTTGTTTGTAGGAGGATCTTCCTCTTTTAAGTCCAGGGCGAAAGCCAAGGGAAAGAAGAAGAAAGCCCCCGCCAAACCAAGGGGCGGTGTTAGTAAAGTGGATACGAAGGGAAAGTCAAAGGCAACAAAGGTAGCGGGAAAGCTTGTGGGAAAGGAAGAATGCTTTTACTGTCATAAGAGTGGACACTGGAAACAGGATTGCAGGGCTTGGAAGGCCAGAACCCAGGATCTGAAGCGAGTTGCGGCTTCAACTTCAGGTGTGTATGTTATTGAAAACTGTCTATCAATAAACTCTACTTCCTGGGTATTGGATACCGGATCAGGATCTCATATCTGTAATTCTTTGCAGGCGTTGAGAAAGCGTAGGTTTTTGAAAGCAGGAGACATGACCCTCAAAGTTGCAAACGGAGCTAGCATGGATGCTGAGGCCGTGGGGGACTATCACCTGGGAATGTTAGATGGACATGTTTTGGTTTTACGTAATTGCTGTTTTGCAACTTGTAATATCATTTCTGTATCTTTAGTTTCTAAAGAAGGTTATGAATTTGCGTTTGTAAGTAATGTTGTAAACATTCACCTTAATCAAGTTCTGATTGGGTCAGGTACATTGAGCAATGGTATATACGTATTAAACCAACCACAGATTTTCAATGTCCAGAATACACACAAAAGAAAGTCTCCAGAAATCAATCAGGCTTTCTTGTAGCATTGTAGACTCGGTCACATCAATGAAAGAAGGTTGACGAAGTTACATACAGAAGGATATTTGGATCCGTTCGAATATCAATCGTATGCAACCTGTCAATCCTGTCTCAAAGGGAAGATGACAAAAACTCCGTTCATTGGACACGGAGTAAGAGCGAGCGAGCTCTTAGGACTCGTACACAGCGACGTGTGCGGTCCAATGTCTACACATGCGCGAAGCGGTTATTCTTACTTCATTACTTTTACGGATGATTTTTCAAGGTTCGGACATGTCTTCTTAATGAAGCATAAATCTGAAGCCTTTGAAAAGTTCCAAGAATACAAGAATGAAGTAGAAAAACAAACAGGCAAAAGTATCAAGACACTGAGATCTGATCGAGGTGGTGAATACATGCGTGCCGAGTTCCTGGATTACCTAAAAGAGAATGGAATTCTCTCTCGGCTTACTCCTCCATACACTCCGCAACATAACGGTGTATCGGAGAGATGGAACCGAACCCTATTGGATATGGTACGGTCCATGATGAGTAACGCTGAGTTGCCGCGATCAATCTGGGGATATGCACTAGAATCAGCCGCATACCTTTTGAACCGAGTTCCCACTAAGACTGTGCCTACCACACCATATGAGTTATGGAGTGGGAAGAAACCCTATCTTCAATACCTGAAGATTTGGGGATGTCCAGCTTTTGTCAAAAAGCAGCATGCGGACAAACTCGAGGCACGCTCAGTACTGTGCAAGTTTGTGGGATACCCAAAGAACTCCAGGGGGTATCTTTTCTATTACGCAGAAGAACAAAAGATCTTTGTTTCTCGTAATGCCCACTTTCTGGAACACCAGTTCTTAGAAAAGGAAATAAATGGGAGCGCAATAGAACTGGAAGAAATTCCAAAACCACAAGCTATTACTGAAAGCTTAGTAGAACCAGAGGGTTCGAAAGATCAGGACATTCCTATGCTGCTCCGCAGGAGTAGTAGGCAGTCTCATCCGCCCGAGAGATACTACGGTTTTCTCATAGACGGGGATAGAGAAGATTGCATCATTGATAATGATGAGCAGACTAGCTTCCAGCAGGTCATTCAGAGCGTTGACTCAGTAAAATGGCTGGATGCAATGCGGACCGAAATGGAGTCCATGTACACCAACAAAGTATGGACTTTGGATGTTGCTCCAGATGGGGTAAAACCCGTAGGATGCAAGTGGATCTTCAAAAGGAAGATTGGTGTAGATGGACAGGTTGAGACCTATAAGGCTAGACTTGTTGCAAAGGGTTTTCGTCAAAGATCTGGTTTGGACTATGACGAAACCTTTTCTCCAGTGGCTATGCTGAAATCCATTCGGATCCTTCTTGCCATTGCTGCCTTCCAAGATTATGAGATTTGGCAGATGGACGTAAAGACCGCTTTTCTAAATGGAAATTTGGAGGAGTGTGTCTATATGGACCAGCCAGAAGGTTTCATTCAGAGTGGGAGCAGCGGAAAGGTGTGCAAGTTGCTCAAGTCCATTTATGGACTAAAGCAGGCATCGCGGAGTTGGAACATCTGTTTTGATAAGACGGTCAAAGAATTTGGCTTTATCAAAAATCCAGATGAACCATGCATCTATAGTAGATTTGTAGCAAGAACTGTCGTATTCCTTGTTTTATACGTGGATGACATTCTCTTGATAGGAAATGACATTCCTATGCTACAATCTGTCAAAGGGTTCTTGTCACACAGGTTCTCTATGAAAGACCTGGGTGATGCCACTTACATTCTGGGGATCCGGATTCATCGTGATAGATCCAAGAGGATATTAGGAGTTTCGCAGTCCAGATACATCGACACCATACTGAAAAGATTTAGTATGGAAGATTCCAAGCGTGGTAATCTACCGGCTTGTCACGGGATCACCCTCTCCAAAGAGATGTCTTCCAAGACTGATTTGGAGAGGGATCGCATGTCTATTATACCCTACGCTTCTGCGGTAGGCTCTATAATGTATGCGATGTTGTGTACCAGACCAGATGTGGCTTATGAACTGAGTGTGGTAAGCAGGTATCAGTCAAACCCTGGGAAGAAACACTGGATAGCGGTAAAGAACATTCTCAAGTACCTGAGAAGGACTAAGGAGATGTTCTTGGTGTATGGCGGAAAAGACCTCCAGATTGAGGCCTTTGCTGACTCAAGCTTCCAGAGTGACAAGGATGATTCCAAGTCCATGTCGGGTTTTATCTTTACCCTCAATGGAGGGGCGGTGTGTTGGAAGAGTTCCAAACAGGAAACCGTTGCTGACTCGACTATGGAAGCGGAATATATCGCTGCATCTGATGCCGCAAAAGAAGCCGTCTGGATGAGGAAGTTCTTGAAAGAAATTCAGGTGGTTTCGTCCATTGTTGATCCAATACCTCTGTATTGTGACAACAACGTGGCTATAGCTTTAGCGAAGGAACCCAGGTCCCATCAGAAATCCAGACACATCTTGAGGCGGTATCACCTGATCAGGGAGATCGTGGATCGCCAGGAGATCGAGGTTCGGAGGGTTGCTTCAAAAGATAACACTGCAGATCCATTCACGAAGGCCTTACCCCAGACTCAGTTCGAGTGGCTGATCGAGATGATAGGTCTTCGATACGCCAGTACATGGCCTTAGTGCAAGTGGGAGATTGTTAGTGTATATGCCCTAGAGGCCATTACTGTATCATACTAGTATGTATATTACTTGATGGAAGCTTGGGATATTCATAGTTGTATAGACAATCTTGCTCGAAATGGTAGTATGCTACTTGGTTTGTCTCTGCTTTAATGTGTACATGTGTTTCTTTATTGTATCACCTATACGCATTAGTGGAGCCCTTAGGATCTTTGCTTGATTACCAGCGTTGTGATGGCAGTCACACTCGTGGGGGCTGGGTAATCAATAAGCACATCCTTATATATACACGTCCCTGGTCATGGGATTATCGAGACAGGGCATCGATACTCCGGAGTAGACTAGCGTATGCGCTTCTCATCCCAGCACAGGAGACGGTCTGTCCCACAGTCGTCAGTACGTCGTACTTGAGATAGTATGCAGGTGCTCGTTAGGTTACGAGTACACTGGACAGGACTCGTCGGGAACTGTTGGTTGGTATTATACCTATCGTCAGTTATCAGTTCCCAGGTGACATGAGTACAGCTTAGTCCGTTGACTTGACACTGTCACTTCGCCTCGAGTGTGTTCCCATTGTACTTTGATTACTACCCTACCACGGCTCAAAGGAGTCGTGCAAACAGGTAGTTTTTGGGTGCAGTCCAGAAGCACTTGGAGGCAGTGACGGTTAGACAGGATTCGTCTTTCCCGGTATTGGGGGTAGACATCGCGCTGTGTCCAGGAGAGCCATTACACAAGTAGTCCCTGGCCAGGGCAAGCGAGGTATACTGGTAGATTTCCAGTACTATCTCAGGGTGTTCTGGGCTACACTCCGACACGACTTGTACCGCTATTAGGAGACTGACGTTTACCACCCCCCTAGGACCGCAATGCGATGTATCAGACGAACAGACCAGACTATACGGAGACTGTCACATTCAGGCTCAGTAGGAGTTCAGATGGGTTCACCTCGTCAGTCTTCTTATCGGCATCTACCTGGGGACCGTTACGTACAGCTAGTGCCGCTTGCGGTCTGTGGTTAAACCCACTGCCAGCGTAGTGTCGAGTCTTTAGAGTCCCACACAGAGGGTTATTCGCTTTTAGGCAAAATGAGTAGAGGTGGCATGGTTTTGCGACAGGGTTCGTTCACATCCGCGCACTTGTGCACGTTTGGTGTCCGGACAGCTTATACTAGCGGGCTTTGGCTTAAGCCGGATCCTAGTATATGATTTGGGATTGGTTTTATCTCATTGTATTCGTGTTCCTCGGAACACGGATACGGGTGTGTATGCACAGTTGACTGAGACAGAGGCAGAGGACTTTGATTAGGGTTGATGACCATTGTCATTTTCTTAACCCTAATGTTTATGTGTGAATTATGATTTATTGATATTTGTTAATTATAATTGTGCATGGTTAGGGTTGTTGACCATTTGACTATACTTGACTTGTTGACCTAGGTTGACAAGTTGACCATCATCATTCCATATGAAAGAAGCTCTTTGATCCTTGCAAAAGCATTTAATGTGAAATGATAATGGTCATTTCTTGATTAACCATGACAATTATCTTTTTCTAATTATCTAATTTACATAATTCACATATATGTGAGAAGGTTGAGATATTCTTCTCACTTTATCATTTCCATTCTCTCTCCTCCTCTTCCTCTCTCTCTAGCTCTCCCCTCTCATGTGTTGAGAACCGTTTGAGCTTGAGATAATCCCTCCAAAACCACTCTATACTCTTTCTGAGGTCCTAGGTCTAGCACACCAAGCACCTTAGTTATTTCTAGTTTGAGGTTGGAGCCAAAGGTTGAGGCCCTCAGGTGGATCTTTCTTCGGCAAGAGAAGCGACAAGGAGAACCATTTCTTTCACTCCAAGGAGCAAGGAGAGAAGAACTTGAAGCCCTAGGTATAACCCACTTTCCTAGTAGCTAAACTCTTTAGCTTTGATAGTTAGTTTTGTTTAGCAAAGATCCCTCCTTTTGCTAGTCCATGTTGCCTAGTGTGTTAAAAATCCGATTTTTCATAACGTTTCCGCCTCCCCGCAAGCACCGGGGTGGGCAACGTGGACTTACACAAATCTGGGTAAACAAGAACCTCCCTGTCACCGTCCTTCAGTCTACCGGAGTACCTCTCGGGTGCCTGAGGTTACCCACCATATCTGCGGAGTGGCTAATGGAATGTCAATCCAGATTGAATCTTTAGGTTCTTATCAAATTTTCAGTAATCGTTTGCGGTTCTGGAATCACTTCCAGTTCTACCATACCCCCACTACTGTTTTCTGAAAAAATCCATTTTACTAAAACTGTGGCGAGTCAAGAACAATATCACTATTGATCTTCTAGATGGTAGAAAGTCAACCCTCGTCATAGCCCGGGTCAACGCACAAACAGCCATTACAGAAACGTGCCTTGAATTATCCAGAGTCTGGTTTTAAGCATTGTTAGTTATATGTATGCCCTAGAAGCCATTACTATACATAGGATGTATATTGTAGTGGATGCTTGGACATATATAAGGATGACTTTCTTGCTCGATATGATAGCATGCTATTTGGTTACTCTTTACCTTAACGTGTACACTGATTGTCTCTCTGTTACATGTTGGTAAAGCCCTTAGGATGTGTACTTGACTACCTGGACTATGATGCGGATTATACTAGTGGGGACATGATAGTCCATAAGTACATCCTTCAAAGTCCCTAGTCGTGGGTGTATCGAGACGGGGCATCGATATACCATAGTAGACTAGCGTGTACCTTCTCGACCTATATAGATGGGCGATGGATATTCCCATATCCATTGGTGTTTGACATCAGAGATGATATACGGGTGCTCAGTGGAGACTGGGTACATTGGATGGACTCACTGAGAACTCCCAGATGGTATTATACCTTACGTTAGATGGCAGTTCTCAGGTGACACTGGTACAGGTTAGTCTGTATACCCGAGATCGTCATAGAGTCTTGTGTGATTCCCACTGTGCTTTGATTTCCACCTTACCACGTCCAAGAGGGCATGCAAAACGGTGGTTTTTGGGCACAGTCCCGAATCACATGGAGGCAATGAGCGATAGGAGGGGTTTCGTCTCTCCCGGTATAGGGAGTTGATGTTGCGCAGTGCTCGATTGGCTATAACAGGAAGTCCTTGGCCAAGGCTGCTTTAGGGATTTACTGGTAAGTGTTACCAGTAGTTTCTCGACCCTTTATGAGCCTCATATCGACATGACTTATCGAGTTATTGGGGTCTGACGTTTACCACCCCTAGACAAGATATGCGACATATCAGACGAACAGACCGAACTGTACGGTAGTGTTACTGGTTGGATTCACAGGAGTGTGAGCGGGCTTGCTCGTTGATCTTCTGATCGCTCAATACCCGGGTGGCCGTTACGTTTAGCAGACCGCTTGCGGCTTGTGGGTGTTTGATATGATCATCACCCACTGCCGGCGTATTGATGAGTCTTTAGAGTCCTACACAGGGGTTTCCTGGCTCAAGCGAAACGAAATAGGAGCGCATATGAGATATGTGCGGGACCGAGAATAATACCAGTATGTGATGCTGAATTCTATTCTCGCGATTTGTGACATTGATCGGTTGTATGCGATATAGCCGGGTTATCGGATCAAGTGTTGATTTGATAAGTTGTTACTATTGATATTAGTCGGTTATAGCAATATGACCGAATCGTTAAATCAAGTGTTGATTTAATGATTTAATGTATAATTATATATTTGATATATTACTTTACATTAACTAGTATTGGTTCACTTAAGATTGATTTTCTCACTTGAATGTGCACATTGTTTATATGTGATATATGCAAGTGTACATGTTTGTATCATGCTTGATGATACAAACAAGTTGTGTGTATGAGACTTGAACCAAATCAAGGTTAAATTAGGGTTTACTATTTTCCTAGCAAATAAAAAAAGAATGAGACTTTGGTCAAAGTTATCAAGCTTCATGAAGCTTGATAAACATTGACAAAGTCAACTCATTTGTCATTTGTTTAAAGATATTAGTTAACCCAACCTTTAACTTAATGCTTTGGTTAATTCTCTACATGAGTTAAGCATGAGGGCTTAACTCAACCATGGTGCCATAATTGAAAGGATAAGTTTCATTTGGATTGATATTATTATTGATATGATTCTTTTTCTTCTTCTTCTTCTTCATCAAGCTCCACAAAAGCTTGCTAGCTCCAATGATGCCATGGGAGAAAGAGTGAGAAATCTAATTCTAAAGTGAACCCACTTGCTATTTCTTCATCCTCTACTACTTGCCATGTAGTATAGGGTGTTCTCTTCACAAAGTTTTTGACCAAGTGAAGGAATAGCTTGAGTTTGAGTCTCCCCGACGTAGATCATCTTCGGCATCGAAGTCAACGACCTAGCCCGTTTATTTCTCCGACGAAACCAATGCTAGAGTCCGGGATTCCGATGATCGCAGCGGAGGGACGTCATCACGGAGCTAAAGAAGTAGAGGACCGGATCTACAAAGGTTGTCGTCACTTTCACTTGTAGTTAAGTCGTTAACTTGCATGTTCTTTCGCCTTACCTCTAGTAATCGATCAAGTTTAGGGTTTCTCGGCACCGGAAAATTTGAATTTGGCATGGTTGATGCCTTGTGGAACCTCTTGAGTGTGCCTAGGAACCTTACAGTGGTATCAGAGCCTAGCTAGAGCTTTAGGCGAAGTGTAGACGAAGCTAGAAGTCCGATCAAACCCGATATTCCCCGATTTCACCCCTCTCTGTACATTTTCTGAAACTGTGGAATTTTGTGAATTAAAAATATGCAGAAAAATCAGCTGGCTTTTTTAGAAGTTACTGTGCAATATGAGTGCCTAATTCGATCAAGGCGCCGCGGAACTGCGGCACGAGCATTGCTCGTGCGGCGGTTCCGCGGCCGTACGGTCACTTCATTCATCAAATTTTGCACAGTAATGTCTCTAAGTTATTTCTGAGTTTTCTGGGAATTCTTAATTTGCACTAAAGAGTTGAGTTTCCTGAGTTGTATTGGGAGTTCGTAGATTCGATCGGATTGTCTAATTTTGTCTTTGTGTTTTTCCGGATAATTTAGAATATGTTAAAAAGTTCGACCGGATATAAATACCTAATTTCTCCCCTGCCGGAAAATTTCTAAGTGTCGGATTTTTTCCGTGGTTTAAGAACGTTCTAAGTAGTGCAAGTAACGCGATGGACCCTCTAGAAGACAACAAACCTTAACTCGATTATGTGACCGTCTTGAACTGCCCTTTGAACCTTAGGGTTTGGGGCAGTACGGCGTGCCACATGTGAGGCATTGGCCTGACCCTTCTAGGGCTGGACCGTTGGTACTGTGGCATGAAGTGAATGTTTTTAAACTTATTTCAAGTGTTGAGCTGTTTCGGGAAAACTTGGGTGTTTGATTGTTCGATCGGAAAGTTTAACATTTTCTATTTATCTGCAATGTGATACAATATTTGGAATCCACAAATAGTTATGAGATAACTGATTTGAATGTTATAAACGTAGCAGTTTAGTCTCGAATGATCGGTTGCCACGGAATTTTGATGCGATCAAAAGTCCGTCGCAATCATGTTGCGTACGCGGATATTCGCCGGGTAAACTTAATAAACAGCCACACCCCATAGCCCCGACCAAGTGACTGTAGGAGAACCCCATCGCCGAAAGCATCCGTTCGGGTGCTCGCGGCAGCGGTGTTCCGCCTTGCTGCACTTCGTCGACGGCATCGGGGGTGCGGCCGCCTACTAAAGTTTGCGACGAGCATTCGATCAAAATGTGGGGAATCTTGTTGAATTGCCCGACTTGATATTGAAAAGTGTTTTCGATAATGAGACTAAAATGCGGGGTTTATAATTGTTAAGCATGTGATGTCTAAGGAATTCAGATGGTTAGGCATGCGATGTCTAAAGATGTTGCGGATTCCAACTGTTGTAGTTTTACACTTTCTTTTCTGCGACCGTAAGTGTAATATGTGATATCGCCGGTTTCGTTGCTATATGTCAACGACAATTGGGATACGCATGTTTACTTACGTTGATGACATGTGATGTTATGTGTTGCTGGATATGTTATATTGGATCGTCGTGTTTGAATAGCCAGGGGTTTTTATGTGAGATGAGTGTTTTTCATTTTCATTCATGTAAAATTTATTGTATGTAATATTCTTTTATTGGGGCACTTCCGGGTTGAGGTTGCTGTCACTATTTGTACATTATTTACTTTTCCGCACTAGGACAGACCCAAGGAGGAGAGCATAAGTAACCGGGTTCTAGAGTCCAGTGGGAGACCAACTCGAGGAGTCGAGTCCGGGTCTCCTAACTCTAGAATTGGTAGGGTTGCTTGCCGCTCTCGTAGGGGTCTAGGGGTGTGGGTTTGGCTATTCATCGCGACCGTGGAATCCGTGTTTTATACAGGCTCGTATTGAAAACACGGACGTCCTAGTATATCCAATGTTTCATATGTTTCTTCTGCTGCGATATCTGTGATGTGATCATTTGATATGTTGTGATAGATACTATATATAGTATATATGATATATTATATAGACGTTACTTATGTTTTACACTCACGCTAGCCCTGCCCCGCTCTGCCGTTAGTTACCTAACCTAACGGTGCACGAGGGGACATCGGGGCGAATGCGGATGGCATAAGTGTACGTCGTATTTATTTGTGATATTTAGGTGATTTAAAATGATGTGACTTCATTAATATGATTAATGAAAGAAAAGAAACCTAAAAGATGTTGTGGAATCGAATTTTCAAAAACAGGTAGCTACAGTTCTTGCTTTGTATCGTGGTGTTCCTTGTAGAACATCCTGCACCTTATTCGATAAGGAAAGGGCCGAGATCCCTTCACCGGGAGTGACCCCTTTAGCAATAACTGGCAAATGCTACAACCCTCAGTTTGTCTTTTGATTGCTCCTATAGTTCTTGCTTTGCACAGCGGTATATATGATATATCCAGCACCTTATTCGATGAGGAAAGGGCCGACGATCCCTTCACCGGGAGTGACCCCTTTAGCAAAACTAGAAAAGCCTAAAAAACACTCTATTTTAAAATCATTTGATTCTACAACGATATCAAGTTCATTACGCAATAGGTTTTCAGAAAAACATGTCGTAGCCCTCCGTCATTTCAGATAAGTAGTAGTTAGTATTCGTGCTGCGTTTGTTGGTCTTTGTCAAGGCATAGTGTGCGGTAGCTGACTGGTGCTTATCTGCTTATGCATATGATGCAGATTGGGTTAGGGTAGTCGTGCGACCTTGTTGGCCTTTGTCAAGGGTCGTGCGGGTGGGTTTAATTCAATCAGGAAATGACGGGTTGAACTTGACTAGCATCCTATGGTTTGTTGGCCTTTGTCAAGGTCATAGGAGGTTAGGGGCAAAATTATCGGGAATTTCAAGTGTTGAAATTTGCAATGAGATTGCATACCTTCTATGAGATAGTTGGATCCCGATACCCACTGTGAGTAATTGTTACTCCTGGGAGAGTTTTACACATTACAATTAGCCTATCAAGTAGGTGTCTAGAAAGGTGTCAACGGGGTTACGCCTCTGGGAAAATAAGGTTTACTTTAATTAGGTCCGTGCGAAAGCACGGGGAACCTCCCTCAAAGTACCAACTCTGGCCTGACTGAAAGATTGGCGAACTTGTAGCGTGTAATTAATCCCGGCTAGTCTTTCCTTTTAGGGTTTGAAGGAAGATTTGATAAAAACAGTGGGAGCCATCCTGATTAGATAAAATAATAACCAATCTGATCTTGCATGAGCGCACGCAGAGTGTTTTCTCCTCTCTCTCTCCAGGAAGCAACCATGTCACGCCTTAATCAAGATAATAAAACAGATATATTGACCGAACCTACTTGTTATACTGAGCTGGGGAACGTTGGTCCCGCTCCAACTTATAATTGTTATAAGACAGAGCAGGAAATTGGGGATTACCAGAATTCCCGTGCCACCCAAACAAAGAAAGTGCATACCGATGCATCATCTTTGGGTGTGTTCATTACAGAGAACTGTTTCTCAAATGTCCTTTACGTCCTGGGTATATGATACCGGATCAGGATCCCACATATGTAATATATTACATAGGCTACAGAAAGGTAAAGAACTGAGAACGGGTGATAAGTTTCATGAAGCAGAAAACGGTGCAAGTGTTGCAGCCAAGTTTGTTGGTCACTGTCACCCTGTATTATTAGAATACATTGATTCTGAACAAATGTTATTAGATACCGAACCTGATATACAAAATCATATCAGTCTCTTTATTACTAAAGAAAGGATATAATTTTGTATTGTTGGATAATGTTTTGAACATTTCCTATATCAAGAGTTGATCGGTTCAGGCACGTTATCTAAAAGCATTAATGATTCTAAATCAAACTACAGTTCTTAGTATACAGAACACACACAAGAGGAAGAGTTCAGAAATGAACGAATCCTTCTTGAGGCATTGTAGACTAGGTCATATCAATGCGACCCGACTAGCTGAAGTTACATTAAGATGCATATTTAAATTAGTTTGAATTTACATCTTGTGAAACTTGCCAGCCATGTCACAGAGATAAGATGACTATAGCTCTGTTTATTGGAAGCAGAGAAAGAGTTAGTGAACTCTTGGGATGATACATATTGATGTATGAAGGTCCCCTGTCTACACATGCCAAGACCGGTTCTTTGTACTTCATTACCTTCTCTGACGATCTCTCAAGATTCAGACATATGTTCCTGTTGAAACACAAGTCCGAACCTTTTGAGATATTCATAGAATATAAGTTAGAAGTAGAGAACCAAAAACGGGTATAAGTATTATGTTCTTTGATGTGATCAAGGAGGAGAATACTTGAGCACGGGATTCCTGGACTATTCTAAGAATGAGATTCTCTCTCAGCATTACTCCTCCGTATACACCACAGCACCTCGGTGTATCGGGGCGGAGCAATCACACCCTATTAGATATGGTGTGCTCTATGATGAGTACTACTGAGTTTCCTATTTCCTTTTAGGGAGTTATGCACTTATGAAGTTGCATACCTATTGAATAGGGTTCCGATCAAATCAGCAGCCTACCACTTCATATGAGATATGGAAAGGGAAGAGCCCATCTCTTAAGACAGTTAAGATTTGGGATTGTCCGGCCTATGTCTAAAAAGCATAATCCAGACAAGCTCGAGGAAAAGTCAGATCTGTAGAAGTTTGTTAGATAGCCCAGGCATACGCAAGGGAATATCTTCTACTTAACCGAGAAACAAAAGATGTTTTGTTACTCAGTATGCCACCTTTGTGAAAGGGAATTTCTTGTGAAGAAATTAGTGGTCATGAGGTAGAACTGGAAAGAGTTCCAGCTATACAAACTGCAACTGATGATTTGGTAGAACCAAAGGATTCAATAGCAACCAACGAACCTCAGCCTCTCCGCCGATCTAGTAGGTTTCCTCACCCACCTGAGAGATACCTCGATTTCTCTATGACAGTGGGAGCAAGGATTGCATCATGGGATGATGACCTAACTAGTTTCGAGCTGGCCATCAGGAGTAGGACTCTGTAAGAATGGCTGGATGCTTTTCGATCTGAGATGGAATCCTTGTACACCAACAAAGTATGGACTTTGGTTGCTTTATCTGAAGGGTTAAATCCCCATCAGGAGCAAGTATATCTTGAGAAGATTACTTGGTGTACATAGAAAAGTTAAGACTTTCAAAGCTAGACTTGTTAAAGGTTTGCTTCATTGACCAGGTATGGATTATAATGAAACCTTTTCTAAGTAGCTATGCTTAAGTCCATCCAGATCCTATTTGCCACGGCTACATACCATGAATACGATATCTGGCGGTTGGTTGTCATGACTGCTTTTCTAAATGATGTTTTAGAAGAGAGAGACTGTAAGTACACAGTCAGAGGGCTTCGTAGACTGTGGGAGCAGCGGAAACGTGTGCAAGATATTTTATGTGATAAAGCAGGCATCGCGGAGTTAGAACATCTGTTTTGATGAGTTAGTCAAAGAGTTTGACATCATCAAAATGGTAGATGAACCTTGTATATACAAAAAGGTAGTAGGAAGTATGGTGGTGATCCTCGTAGTGTACGTGGATGACATACTCTTGATAGAGGATCAAAGTGATACCTACTAAATCCTGGGATTTGGATCCATGAGATAGATCTAATTGGATGTTAGGATACTCACTAGTTGTAGTGAGATTTTATCAATTGATCCTGGGGAGAATCACTGGAAAGGTTCCAGGGTGATAAGGACGACTGAATGTCAATCACAGGCATTGTCTTTACCCTCAGTAAAGGGACGGTATGTTGGAATAGTTCCAAGCTAGATACCGTGGCATACTAGACGATAAAGGCTGGATACATCGCTACCAAAGATGTTACCAAAGAGGCAGTCTGGGTGTATATTAGTTCATGAGATGAACTTCGTTCCTCCCATTGTGTGACAATGGAGTTGTGGCTTATGCCAAGGAACGTCTGTCCAATCAGTGATCCAGACATATTCCAAGGCAGTATCACCTGATCATGGAGATAGTTGATCTCCAAGGAGGTCAAGGTTAGGAGAATAGACTCAAAGGACAACACGGCGGATCCACTCACAAAGGCCTTTTCCCAAAGAGAGACTTTTATGGGATGGTTGAGTATGAGATACTACAACCACTGCTATCAGATGGCCCTAGTGCAAGTGGGAGATTATTAGTTATATGTATGCCCTAGAGGCCATTACTATACATAGGATGTATATTGTAGTGGATGCTTGGACATATATAGGGAGGACTTTCTTGCTCGATATGATAGTATGCTATCTGGTTACTCTTTACCTTAATGTGTACACTGATTGTCTCTCTATTACATGTTGGTAAAGCCCTTAGGATATGTACTTGACTACCTAGACTATGATGCGGATCATACTAGTGGGGACGTGGTAGTCCATAAGTACATCCTTCAAAGTCCCTAGTCATGGGTGTATCGAGACTGGGCATCGATATACCAAAGTAGACTAGCATGTACCTTCTCGACCCATATAGATGGGCGATGAATGATCCCATATCCATTGGTGTTTGACATCAGAGATGATATACGGGTGCTCAGTAGAGACTTGGTACACTGGACGGACTCACCGAGAACTCCCAGATGGTATTATACCTTACGTCAGATGGCAGTTCTCAGGTGACACTGGTACATGTTAGTTTGTATACCCGAGATCGTCATAGAGTCTTGTGTGATTCCCACTGTGCTTTGATTTCCACCTTACCACGTCCAAGACGGCATGCAAAACGGTGGTTTTTGGGTACAGTCCCGAATCACATGGAGGCAATGAGCGATAGGAGGGGTTTCGTCTCTCCCGGTATAGGGAGTTGATGTTGCGTAGTGCTCGATTAGCTATAACAGGAAGTCCTTGGCCAAGGCTGCTTTAGGGATTTACTGGTAAGTGTTACCAGTAGTTTCTCGATCCGTTATGAGCCTCAAATCGACAAGACTTATCGAGTTATTGGGGTCTGACGTTTACCACCCCTAGACAAGATATGTGACATATCAGACGAACAGACCGGACTGTACGGTAATGTTACTGGTTGGATTCACAGGAGTGTGAGCGGGCTTGCTCGTTGATCTTCTGATCTCTCAATACCTGGGTGGCCGTTACGTTTAGCAGACCGCTTGCGGCTTATGGGTGTTTGATATGATCATCACCTACTGCCGGCGTATTGACGAGTCTTTAGAGTCCTACACAGGGGTTTCCTGGCTCAAGCGAAACGAAATAGGAGCGCATATGAGATATGTGCGGGACCAAGAATAATACCAGCATGTGATACTGAATTCTATTCTCGCGATTTGTGACATTGATCGGTTGTATGCAATATAGCCGGGTTATCGGATCAAGTGTTGATTCGATAAGTTGTTACTATTGATATTAGTCGGTTATATGCAATATGACCGGATCGTTAAATCAAGTGTTGATTTAATGATTTAATGTATAATTATATATTTGATATATTACTTTACATTAACTAGTATTGGTTCACTTAAGATTGATTTTCTCACTTGAATGTGTACATTGTTTATATGTGATATATGCAAGTGTACATGTTTGTATCATGCTTGATGATACAAACAAGTTGTGTGTATGAAACTTGAATCAAATCAAGGTTAAATTATGGTTTACTATTTTCCTAGCAAATAACAAAAGAGTGAGACTTTGGTCAAAGTCATCAAGCTTCATGAAGTTTGATAAACATTGACAAAGTCAACTTTTTTGTCATTTGTTTAAAGACATTAGTTAACCCAACCTTTAACCTAATGCTTTGGTTAATTCTCTACATGAGTTAAGCATGAGGGCTTAACTCAACCATGGTGCCATAATTGAAAGGATAAGTTTCATTTGGATTGATATTATTATTGATATGATTCTTTTTCTTCTTCTTCTTCTTCATCAAGCTCCACAAAAGCTTGCTAGCTCCAATGGTGCCATGGGAAAAAGAGTGAGAAATCTAATTCTAAAGTGAACCCACTTCCTATTTCTTCATCCTTTACTACTTGCCATGTAGTATAGGGTGTTTTCTTCATAAAGTTTTTGACCAAGTGAAGGAATAGCTTGAGTTTGAGTCTCCCCGACGTAGATCATCTTTGGCATCGAAGTTAACGACCTAGCCCGCTTATTTCTCCGAAGAAACTAATGCTAGAGTTTGGGATTCCGATGATCGCAGCGGAGGGACGTCATCACGGAGCTAAAGAAGTGGAGGACCGGATCTACAAAGGTTGTCGTCACTTTCACTTGTAGTTAAGTCGTTAACTTGCATGTTCTTTCGCCTTACCTCTAGTAATTGATCTAGTTTAGGGTTTCTCGGCACCGGAAAATTTGAATTTGGCATGGTTGATGCCTTGTGGAACCTCTTGAGTGTGCCTAGGAACCCTACAAGCATAAGCCGGACAACTCCCCGTACCTTACATTGTCAAGATATGAACTATTCTATATCCAATATAGAAATAGAGGCACTGATTTAATTGGAACCAGATTCAAATCATGCAGCTGTCTCCAGTGCTTGTCAACTAAATGGAGAGAGGACGATCAGCATTACTCAACTTAGGAATACATCCAGATATGAGTAACCTGAAAGAGAAGCAAGTTCTCATAATCATTACTATCAACTGAATACCATACACAAGTATCTACATCTTCGATCACCTTGAAGAATCCTGATACTCGCAACTCCTGGTTCTCTACTTTATTCTTATACCTATAACTTCTCAAAACTTAGACCTTGCATTTCTACAAAACACATGTCTAAGAACTAGAGAAGTCACAAGTAAACAGAATATAGTACGAGTACCAACCCCTCTGTCCAAATGGACACTGGAAAACATACAACACTCTGTATAAGTCCCCTGAGTCTAATAACTCATTCCCTGTGTGTCGTAGGTTGAAAACTGTATTTTTGGTTAAGAAGAATTACACCGCTGTTTAATACTCCTTACCTAACCATCCACTGATATAGGTAAATGTCATAGACATAATTTCAAAAAGTTATATCTCACTTTATAAAAATAAACGTACAGATATATCAATTTGAAATTGGTGCATAACAACGGATATTCAAAAACAAATATTTATCGTCCGGCAAACAACCCAGGCGATTTCCTCTAATATCACCAATTACAACGAATCCCGATATAATGAGGATGATCACCCAATTCCCAATAACTTACTCCCACTCATCATCTGTAAAACCATACAGATGTGAGAATCATACCTGGTAAATACATACCCTAGAGCAAGGGCTAATTGGAAAATCAGTTTTCTTTTAACAATACACAGTGAAACTGAAACATGTAAATACTTTGAAGGGGTATCCGGGTATTCCTAGTAATGCTTCTTCCATTATCAGATTCACGACTGTAACCGTATATTTCTTTGCCATCTCTCCAAATCCCTTTATATGTCTTTAGTCATTACCTTCTGCACACCCATTTAGGCTAAATGGTTTTCTTCCTTCCCTACCGTTCGGCACCAGCCTATGGTTTGGAAGAAGTCTATCCAATAAGCATAATGGGTGTACTCTCCTAATCCTAGAAGTACTCGTAACCTAAGAGAAGGTGAAGATAAAAGACAACTGAATAAACCTTATTCCTATTTCTCCTGAACCAGAATCCATCCCCGAACTGGAACAAGTCCCTTCGAGTTCGTATATAACCATACGATGGAGTATCCAATAAGCTGTGGATCTTCGTAGTGATACGGAGTGTCCTGGAGAAATACAAACGTGAAGTAGGAGTGGCAATGAAATACTTGGTTTGGTCGTGAATAACAGTCGCAGTTTACTTTGTCCTTTTACTAATCCCTTTATTTGTCTTTACTTAATACCTTCCGTACACCTTCGTTAGGCTAATTGGTTTTCTTCATTCCCTACCGTTCGGCACCTGCCTATGGTTTGGAAGAAGACTATCCAATAAGCGTAATAGGTGTACTGTCTTAATCCAAGGAGCACTCGCAACCTGAGAGAAGGTAAAAGGAAAAGACAACTGAATAGTCCTATTCATTTTCTCCAAAACCAGAAACCATCCTCGAATCTGGAAAAAGTTCCTTTGAGTTCGTATATAACCATACGATGGTTTTATCAAATGGAAGTGGATGTTCGTAGTAATACAGGTTGTTCTGGAGAAAAGGGTAAAAGGAGGAGTGGCAATGAGGTATGTAACTCAGACAATCCAAAAGCCAGTGTTTTAAGAAGGTTCGGTTAACTTGGTCACTGAGTCATAGTCAAGAGTCGGGTCATGGTCGCTGCCAAAGAGAGAGAGAAAAGAAACACTATGCGTGCACTCTAACCTAGATTAGAATGGTTATCACTTTATCTAATCAGGAAACCTCCCAATAATGTCAAATTCTCCTCCAGACCTGAAAGAAGAATTAGTCGGGATCACCCGAGGAGTAAACCAACTCATCAGTAGGAATTGGGATCCAAATATCATCGCATGATAATGTGATGGAATCCACTCATGTTATCACACTCCAGAAGGTATGCGCATGCCTGGCAAGTTTCAGTTTCTTTAGAAACTCCCGAATTGATTTTTACCCCTAGCGGCTTATGACCTTGACTAGGTCAACAAACCATAAACCGCTAGTCAAGTTCAACCCGTCATTATTCTGGATTGCATTAAACCCACCCGTACGTGCCATTAACTAGGTCAATAAGGCCGCACGACTGTCCTAACCAATCCCATTTATGCAACAAACAAGCACCACTTAGCTACCAAACACTACGTCTTGACTAGGTCAACAAACGCAGCACGAATACTAAATAATACCCGTAAGAAATGACAGAGGGCTACAGCTGGTTTTTGGCGAAAAACCTTTAACGTAATGAACTTGATATCGTTGAAGGAACTGCATAGCCTTTTTTTTATAAAAATATAGTGGCGAAAACCTTTGCTAAAGGGTCACTCCCGGTGAAAGGATCTCGGCTCTTTCCCCGTAGAATGAGGTGCAGGATATTCCAACTGAATACCATGATGCAAAGCAAAAATTAATCGGCTATAGTGAAGTTATTACCCTGACGTAAGTTTCTGTCCAAGAGGTCACTCCCGGTGAAGGGATCTCGGCCCTTGCCTCGTCGACTGAGGTGCTGGATATTCATAACCAAATACCACTGTACAAAACAAAAGAGAACGTCCTTGCAATAACAGCTTTTTTTTTGAAAAATGTTCTAACAACATCAAACAGGTTTGTTTAGCTTGAATTGATCCAAATCAACGCAGTCCCATCAATTGATCACACCAATAAAGAACGAAAATATGATGTACGCATATGCCATCCGCATTCGCCATGGGTCCCGTCATCACCCGTTAGGTTACTTAACTAACGACAGAGCGGGGACTGGACTAGCGCGGGTGTAAAATATATACAACATCTACTAGTATATATATCAATATATAATATTCGCTCATAGCGTGATAAATTGCAACATCACAGAAATGTAAAAAGTATCACGGAACAATACAGATAATCTAGGATCCCCGGGTTTCATAGAGCCGCTACTGAAACCCGACATTCCCCTGGTCGTGTGGATAGCTTGTGCAATGAAATCCTAGACCCCTACGGGTGCGGAAAGTTACCCGCCAAAACCTGAAGCGAGGTAGCCCCCTTCAACAACGTGAATGGACCACCCAGCACTTCACGGAATCCGGTAACTTGAGCACCCCTCCTTGGGTCAACCTGTACCCCCTACGAGTGCGGCGAATAGACCGTCGATTCTAGAGTGAAGCCCCCTCCGTCTCAAAGCCATGAGATGCGGGCCCGTTGCCCTCTAGAACCCGGCTACCCGTGCACCCCACCGCGGGGTAATCCTAGTACAGAAAGTAAAATATATACAACGGGTACATCGACCTCAGCCCGGTCGTGCCGCAAAAGAATAATATACAAACAGGTAGTGACGACAGTCCACATGTCAGACGTTCGCCCCGCAATATCAAATGTACAAATACAACCAAACTGTACTACCATTGCATCCAGGCTATCCACCACGACAAATCCGCAACATTACAGCACAACACAGAACATCAACGTGAATGTCACGTTCGCAAATCCGTCTAAAAGGGCTATAATAATTAGACAAGATTTACCGATCAAATGACATTCACGGTCGCAGATATAATGTAAATACTGTGAACTAACATGTTTAAAATTTTCGATCGAAAAAATTTCCCGAAGTGGGCCCCAAGTACAATTCCCAGTACTCAAAATAATCAGGGCCAAAACCAAAATTACCAGAAACCCCATTTCCAAGTCAGAAACCACGGTAGGAAAATTGGTGGACTGATGCTACAGTTTGGCGGCGGAACCGCGGCCAAAACGTGGGTACGGCCGCGGTTCCGCGCTGCTACAGTGGAATCAGTGAACCAATTTTTCTCAGATTTCTTAAAATAGCCTGGCTGATTTTCTGCAATACTCAAAATAATTTTTCGACGACAAAAAAAATTCGATAGAAACTCAGAATTGGAAATGCAGTTTTTGGAAATTTCGTCCGACCGAAGTTCTAAACACGCTAGAGCAAGCTAGTAAAGGTTAATGGCGTGGCTCTGATACCATGTAAGTCTACGGTAGCGCCTCGACCGTCTGTTCGAGGCCAAAATGCGAAAACGAAAACTTTTTCAAAACTTGAAACCGGCGTTATCGTACACTATAAATCCGGATCGAACCATTAACCTATAACTAGCATCTAGAGAAAGGGTTGGAAAGATATACCGATCGATCCGTGTCCTTCGGTCTTTGGCCACCATCCCAAGCTCCTCGCGGCATCTCCGAGCTCGATCTCCTCGTCGGAAAGGGCACCACATCTTCGAGTCTTTTTACGGGCTCCCGCTTCATCCGAAGAAACTCGGGCACGAAGTTCGCTAGCCGACGTGTCCAAGGCGATGTAGAGAATGTGTGTGATCACTTTGTCTCAAGCATCCATTGATTCTCATCACATGAGAGTGTATGGATGGAGGTTAGAGATGATGCCATTAATGGAGGTAGTGAGCTAGAGCAAGAAGAAGAAGAAGAAGCCTTTTCTTTCTTGAGTTGTATGATAAAAATGAGAGCAAGAATGTGAAATACAAGAGCAAACCCAAAGGGATATGGCTGCCCTTCTCTCTCTTCCTCTCATTTCATCACTCAAATCCATCACAAAATGTGACATATGCACAATAAAAGAGACTACGAGTCACTAGGTTGCATGTGTCATAATAAATGCACCTCATGATGAATACTAGCTCACAATTTCCATTTGTAAACATTAATCCAAATGTTTACAACAATAAAAAGATACGGCAACATCTAAAGTAAACTCGTGACGGATCACAAGGATACCCCTCACCTGTATATACATACCTGCTTCCGCATTCCGACCGAACGCGAATGCGATGAGACTAAAGTAATCCACCAAATCTAATACTAGGATCCGGCTTAAACCAAAGCCCACTAGTATGATCCGCCCGATCATGATCCGTGCACTACTGCACATATATGATCGGACCCTGCCATATATCATACGGCCTCTACAACGTTTCGCCCGAAACTTGAAAACTATCTGTGGGGGACTCTAAAGACTCGTCAATACTTTGGCTGTGGATTTAACCACTAGCACGTCAGAGGTACTAGCTGTACGTAACGGGCTACCAGGTATTGACCAAAAGGAAGGTCGATGAGCGAACCCATCCTGACACCCTACTGAGCCTGTCAGTGACAATATCCGTACAGTCTGGTCTGTTCGTCTATGAGCATCGCATGGCGGGCCTAGGGGGTTGGTAAAAGCCAGACCCCCAAAAGCGGTACAAGTCGTGTCGGAGTGTAGCCCAGAACACCCTGAGATACTACTGGAATACCTACCAGTAAATCTTCTGCCTTGGCCAAGGACTTCATGTAATGGCTCTCCTAGACACAGCGCGATCTCATCCCAATACCGGGAGAGACGAAACCCCTGCCGATCCGCTCACTGCCTCCATGTGGCTCGGGACTGTACCCAACTAAAACCTGTTTACACGACTCCTTTGAGCCGTGGTAGGGTAGTAATCAAAGCACAGTGGGAACTCACACGAGACAAATGACGATCTCAGGTCAATGAACTAACCTGTACATATGTCACCAGGGAACTGCTATCTGACGTCAGGTATAATACCAACTAGCATGTTCCCGGCGAGTCCTGTCCAGTGTACTCATAACCCAATGAGCACCTGTATACATCTTAGGTGATCCAACTGACACCAATGGCTTGTGAGACCGGCCACCGCCCCTCATCGGGGTCTCGACTGTATACACTAGTCAACTAATGGAGTATCGATGCCCAGTCTCGAAACTCCCATGACTAGGGACCAATTAAGGATGTGCTTATAGACCCCAGCTCCCACGTATATGATCGCCATCATACTGCTGGCCGTCAAGCAAGAATTCTAAGGGCTCTATTAACGTGTAATAGCGACCTATAAGGTCACCTAAAGCAGTACACGATGATAATGATACACCAGATAGCATACTATCATCTTGAGTAAGACTGTCCTACCGGCATAGGTCCTCCCTCAATCATTGCAATCGCGTGCCTTTGATCCAATAATTGACTCTGAGGGCACTATATCCAACATTGCAATCAATATCCCATGTTTTTCGGATCTCCTTATCCGAAACAGATGATCAGGTCCTGGGACGGGTGGGGCTTTGGTTGTGAGGATATATGATACTTTATCATATGCGAGTGCAATATTCAAGTTCCTCAACCATTCTTTATAATTTGGTCCAGTTAGTTTGTTTTTCTCTAAAAGAAGTTTAAGTCCTGTCATCGGTATCTGCCATTAGGAGAGAGAAAAGAATACACTCAGCGAAATGCTCTTGCAAAGATCAGATTGGTTATTATCTTATCTAATTGATGTCTCCCACTGCTTTTATCAAATTTTCTTTCAAACTCGAAAAGAAAACTAGCCAGGATTAATTACATTCTACAGTTTCGCTAACCGGTCAGCCAGGCCAGTGTCGGTACTTTGGGGGAGGTTCCCCGTGCTTGCGCACGGACCTAATTAAAATAAACCTCATTTTTCCCAGAGGTCAAACCCCGTTAACACCTTTCTAGACACCTACTGGATTAGCTAATTGTAAAGTGTAAAACTCTCTTGGGAGTAACTTTTACTCACAGTGGGATCGGGATCCAACTATCATATAGACGGTATGCAATTTCATTGCAAATTTCAACACTTGAAATTCCCGATATAGTTTTTGTAAGTGCACGGCGGCGCCCCGGCCGTCGAACCGACGCTGGAAACGCGGAAACGAAAAACTTTGCGAAACTTGCAAACCGGCACCACCGCGCACTTTTAATCCGGATCGGGCCATTAACCAAGCTACTAGCAAACTACAAGATGGGAAGAGAGATATACCGAGCGATCCGTGTCCTCCGGTCTTCTCATCGTCGTCCCGATCTCCTCGCGGAACCTCCGGTCTTGATCTCCTCCTTGGAACGGGCACCACATAGCCGGATTCTTTTATGGGCTCCCACCTCTGGACCGAGGCAACTCGGGCACGAAGTTGGCAAGCCGACGCGTCCAAGGGTACTGTAGGTGTAGTGTAGAATGCGCTTTGTCTCAATGGGGTTTGTAGTTGCCTTGATGGAGGAATAGAATAAAATTGAACTTTCAAGTGGAGCTCTCATTTTTCAAGCATGGAATGAGATGATAAATTTTTCCTCATACCAAATGAACCTCCTCTCACTCACCTAGCAATGTGGCCGGCCCCTTAACAAAATGGTGGAGGGAAAAAAAAAAAGAAAAAGCACAAGGGAGGTGAGTGTAGGAAACAAGAAGGGGGTGACCACATCCAAAGGAAATGATAACCATGTCACACTAAAAGCCACATCAAATCTCATCCACTCTTTTCTCATAAATGCAAAGGAAATGACTAGAAAAGGATCTCATGATGAGGAAGCCACAAATGCAAGAAACCCCTCCACAATAAGTTATTTGCAAACTTGCAAATAACCCCCTCCAACGGAAAAGTCCGGCCGCGAAGGAACAAAGGAAAACTGGCCGGAACGGAATGCAAACTGGCAACTACAGAAAACTGATCCCGTAATAAATTACAGGAAAACCCCGCGACTGCATATACATGCCCGCATTTGTATTCCCACTGAACACAAATGCAAAGAGACAAAATCTACACTGTCTAATACTAGGATCCGGCTTAAACCAAAACCGGCTAGTAAAATCCGTCCGATCACGATCCGTGCAATACCGCACATATTTGATCGAACCCTGCCTTATCTCCATACGGCCTCTGCAGCGTTTCGCCCGAAACTTGAGTAACTGTCTGTGTGGGGGACTCTAAAGACTCGTCAATACTATGGTTGTGGATTTAACCACTAGCACGTCAGAGGTATTAGCCATACGTAACGGGCTACCAGCTATTGACCAAAAGGGACGTCGATGAGCGAACTCATCCTGACACCCCACTGAGCCTGTCAGTGACAATATCCGTACAGTCCGGTCCGTTCGTCTATGAGCATCGCATGGCGGGCCTAGGGGGTTGGTAAAAGTCAGACCCCCAAAAGCGGTACAAGTCGTGTCGGAGTGTAGCCCAGAACACCCTGAGATACTACTGGAATACCTACCAGTAAATCTCCTGCCTCGGCCGAGGGCTTCGTATAATGGCTCTCCTAGACACAGCGCGACCTCACCCCCAATACCGGGAGAGACGAACCCCTGAAGATCCGCTCACTGCCTCCATGAGGCTCGGGACTGTACCCAACTAAAACCTGTTTGCACGTCTCCTTTGAGCGTGGGAGGATAGTAATCAAAGCACAGTGGAAACTCACACGAGACAAATGACGATCTCAAGTCGATGAACTAACCTGTACACATGTCACCTGGGAACTGCTATCTGACGTCTGGTATAATCCCAACTAGCAGGTTCCCGGCGAGTCCTGTCCGGTGTACTCATAACCTAATGAGCACCTGTATACATCTTAGGTGAACCAACTGACACCAGTGGCTTGTGAGACCGGCCACCGCCCCTCGTCGGGGTCTCGACTGTATACACTAGTCTACTCTGGAGAATCGATGCCCTGTCTCGAAACTCCCACGACTAGGGACCTTTTAAGGATTTGCTTATAGACTCCAGCTCCCACGTATATGATCGCCCTCATACTGCTGGTAGTCAAGCAAGAATCCTAGGGGCTCTATCAACGTGCAATAGCGACTCGTAAGGTCACCTAAAGCAGTACACGATGATAAAGATAAACCAGATAGCATACTATCATCTTGAGTAAGACTGTCCTACTGGGACAGGTCCTCCCTCAATCATTGCAATCACGTGCCTGTGATCCAATAATTGACTCTAAGGGCACTATCTCCAACAGTTTTTACCCCTAGATGCTTATGACCTTAGCTATGGTCAACATATCATAAGCACTAGTCAAGTTTTACCCGTCATTTCGTGATTAAGTAGACCCACCCATATGACCCTTAACTATAATCAACATAATCACATGAATGTCCTAACTTATCGCATCATATGCTTTGTAGAAAGACATCACTTAGCTACCGTACACTACGCCTTGACTATAATCAACATACGTAGCACGAATATTAAGTACTCTGCTTCCTAAAATGAAGGAAGGTTGCGGATGGATTTTACGAAAACCTTTAACGCTTTGAACTTGATTTCGTTGTAGAATCTAAATAGTTTTTAGAAAAGGAGTGGCTTAAGCTCTGCATCTTTTGAAACTTTCTTTTTCATAAAAAGGAGCCGAGTGGGTTTCAAATCCAATTCTACAACATCATTAGGTTTCTTTTCTTTTACATTAATCTCATTAATGTATTCCCATCATTTAAGTTCCTAAGCCATTACAGAAAGAAAAGAAAAAAAGTATTACATATCACATATATAACAATATTACATTCGTCTCAGATATTAAGCAATCACATCACAGAATAATTAGCAGCAGAAACACATATATGAAAATATAGGATATACCAGGAACTCCGTATTTTATACTAAGCCTAAGATAGAAAATACGGATTCCACGGTCGTGATGATTAGCCAAGCTCACACCCTTAGACCCCTACGAGAGCGGCAAGTGACCCTTCCAATTCTGGAGTTTAGGAGACCCAGTCTCGACTCCTCGAGATGGCCTCCCACTGAACTCCAGAACCCGGTCACTCGTGCTCCCCTCCTTGGGTCTATCCTAATGCGGAAAAGTAAAATATACTTCAATGGAGACATCATCCTCAACCCGGATGTGCCTCAATAAAAGAATAATATATACAATGAATTTTACATGAATGAAAAGATAAATTCTCGTCTTACATAAAAACCCCGGCCATTCGATCACGACGATCCTATACATCATATTACATCAACAATTGAAAAGCATAGACGACGTTAAAATATATCAATCAACACATCAACATCCCCACTGTTGTAATAGATCTCATCACTTGAACCTGCATAAAAATTCCCAGAGAGCATATATAGTACCTACGGATTAACACAAGAACGCACGGTCCAAGCCTCACCAACGGCGCCGCGGAACCGCCGCAAATACACCTATTTGGCCGCGGTTCCGCGGTCGTTGTGTCGAGTTTGGCGCTCGTTTATCTTGGGGATCCACAGAAAACCCTGCTCTATTTTCTGAATATTTTTAATCATAAAAATTCCAACTTTTGAAAAAATTTCCAGTGAGCATGCAAAAATATCATTTTTCATGTTCGATTGAGTTTTTAAACGTTGTCCGGTTTACCCTAAAGCTCTAGCTTGGCTCTGATACCATGTTGGTGTGTGGTAGCACCTCTAGTAAGGTTGCAACAACATAAAGTAGTGAACTTTTAAAATTCTAGAGGGCTATTACAAACGAACTACGAATCGTAACTAGAGATTAGGGTAATATCATTATTATGTAAAGTCCAAGCTAAAGGAAAAGGAAATAAAACCTTTGTAGCCAACTCCTTCGATCTTTAGGACTCCTATGGCTTTGCTCGAAGCTTGGATCAACTCCGCTCAAGGTCCTTCGTCGTCTACGATAATCCACCCGGAGATTTCTAGGTCAAGCTCTTTGCCTCACTAAATCAAGATGAAGTGGAGCAAACACTCTACACAAAAGGGCTAGGGTGGTGTAGAATGGTTATGTGGTTTGTAAACTCACTTAAAAACCCTTTCTTTTTAAGTTCCTCACTCAAATCTAAACTCAAGAGAGCTTGAAGAAGGAGGAAGGTGAAGATGGCAAAAGCTTTTGTGAATATAATGAAAAACTTATTCCAAAATGAAAAAGAAAAGAATATATATGAGACACTCTCAAATATAACCATAGTTAACTAAATATCTAGATATTTTGTAGATGGGTTAAAGAACAAAGGAAATCTAACCTTGGTTAAAGTCAAAGGTCAAATAAGAATTGTGTAGAAAGAATGAGTCATTTAGCAAATTTCTTTTTTCTTTAATCCATAAACAAAATAGAAGATATTTATCAACAATGTAAGTCTTGTATTGCCATCTTCTATATATCATCAACCATGATACATATGTATGTATGTATGTGTGCATGCACATCATCATGTGTATGTATAAAAATATATGCATACATCCAAAAGAAAAGGTTTAATTAAAAGTGAGCTAAAAGTCAATATTAAATCAACACTTGATTTAATAAATCGGTCACATCAAATGCGACCCGAACAATAATAAACGCCCGATTAAAATACGGTATCACATACTCGCATTTAGTCGAGCTCCCGCACATATCTCATATGCACTCCACATCATTTCGCCTGAGCTAGAAAAATCCTGTGTGGGACTCTTAGGCTCGTCAATACACCGGCAGTAGGTGATGATCATATCAAAACACCTACAAGTCGCAAGCGGTCAGCTAAACGTAACAGCCACCCGGGTATTGAGCGATCAGAAGAAAAACAAGTGAACCTGTCAAAACTCCTGTCGAGCCATTGGCATCACTTACCGTACAGTCCGGTCTCTTCGTCTGATATGTTGCATATCAAGCCTAGAGATGGAATCGTCGAGCCCTAATAACTCAATAAGTCATGTCGATATGTTCTATGACCGGTCGAGAAACTACTGATAACACTTATCAGTAAATCTCATCAGCCCTGGCCAGGGACTTCAAGTCAGAGCCAATCCCACATTGCACAACATCAACTCCCAATATCGGGAGAGACGAAAACCCCTCCTATCGCTCACTGTCTCCATGTGTCTCGGGACTATACCCAAAAGCCACCTGTTTGCACGACTTAGTAGAGCCGTAGTAGGGTGGAAATCAAAGTATAATGGGAGAACACACAAGACTCTGTGACGATCTTGGGTCTACAGACTAACCTGTACCAGTGTCACCAGAGAACTACTATCCGACGATAGATATAATACCATATAGGAATTCTCGGTAAGTCCGTTCAGTGTACCCAGTCTCCACTGAGCACTCGTATACAATCTTCGATGTCACAACACCAATGGATATGGGATCATCCATCGCCCATCATTTGGGTCAAGAAACGTACACGCTAGTCTACTCTGGAATATCGATGCCCTGTCTCAATATACCTACGACTAGGAATATTTAAGGATATTCTTATTGACCACACATGCCCCACTAGTATGATCTTCATCATAGCCATGGAAGTTAAGCAAATATCCTCAGGGCTTTATCAACATGTATCAAATGAACAGTATCAAGTAAACATGTCAGATAAAGTAAAACCAGATAGCATACTATCATGTCGAGCAAGAAAGTCATATATCAAATATACATATATACATGTCCAAGCATCCACTATACATATAATGGCCTTAGGGCATACATATATCTAACAAGGGTTTGCAGAAGTTCAGCGGTGCCATTAATGAGGCTTGGGTTTGCCCTTCTACGGCTGGTCCATAGGTACTGTGGCATGTACTGGAATACTATTAAACCGTACTCAAGATTTTGAGCTCTTGGGGGATTATGGAACTTTGACGAATCGATCGAGAGGTTCGACGTCATTCGGATATCATGTGATGGGATGCATTGCTTGGGAGACTCCAGTTACGAGTATAGCCGTTGGAGCGCAGTCCACGCAGCTACGAAGAGACGAGTCCGAATCAGTCGACATTATAGAAAAGTATAGTAAGAGGTTCGTACGAGATCTTGATGAGATGACGTTCCACTTCGCTGACATCAGATATGTGATACGTATGCAGAGACGTTGTATATGAATATATCTTCCAGAAGGAGTCGCGATGAGTATGCAGCCCTTCCGGAACAAGAAACAGATTTAGTAAAGAATGATAACTTCTGGGCAGTTCGGCAGAAAAGTGATTTGGGGGAGATTTCGACAGAACCTTTCTGGAATACTATACGAGAATACTTGGACCCAGAATCGGTCATGTTACGCACACCCAGTAGGCCAGAGTTCGGCATCGTCGACGAGACATGTTATGAGCGACCATGACAGTTGGCCAGAGATCTTTAGAGGATGTGCCAGAGCGGGACTATTTCCGCTACCTTTGATTTCGGTATTTTGGGCGATTTATTTGCATGATTGAGATTTTGTGCACCACTGTTGCACCTGACCTCGATTTGATATCATTCGAGATGTTGATTTCGATTTCATGCCTATGGTATGCATGTGATTTGACTTATGCTTTCGGCATAGTTTTCATGCACTTTTAGTATATTGATTCGATTTTGTGCACGCTGATGCACATGGTTGTGAGATTATATACCACGGTATACCTGATTTGGATCTGGATTGAAGTGTGTTGTATACTGTCGATTTCGATTGCGATACTCGATATTTGTTTTCATGCACCTTGTGCACATGATTTGGATTCTTGCGCATACTTGGGCGCTTGATGCGATTTTGGTGCACGCCAGATGCACTAAATCGAGATTCTTCGTGCATATCAGATGCACCTGATTTTTGCTGTCAGGCACACCCGTTGCCTTTGACAGGTGTTTCGTGCACACCCATTGCACTTAGATTTTGGTTTCTGTATACACGTATGGCACATTCATGGATTTCGATTTCCGTGCGCACCAGACGCACGTGGCTTTCATATACACATTTTGGGGATTGATTTCTTTTGGAGCAGTATATTTTATGATATTTACTATTTAGTATAGTGACTGAGCAGGACTAGTCCGAGGACAGTACCTGAATATATTTTTTGCATGCATTGATAGTTATTCAAGGGATTTCCAAAAAGGCGCTATAGTCTCAGTATTTACCCACGTGTCCGGAAGGACACGAAAAATGTTACAAGGGAAACCCTTCTAAATTATTTTTTTCAAAACGGCGGGACGTGTAGGTTAAACAAAGGGTGTGTATATATATATATATATATATATATATATATATATATATATATATATATATTTCTTACAATAAACGTCCACCACTATGCCGCGATATGCGCATCGCACAGCGATTTGAAAAGGTTTGGCATGCATTTCTTCATATGTTTTGACGAATTTACCACGATGCTACATGTATAGTTTTAATGTATATCATGTTGGTTTTCGTATTGGATTTCGACATTGGTGTCTTCACCATAACTCCGACGATTGCGGGATGCTTGACGGAGTTTTGAGTTTGAGTTATATGCTCATTTTTCATGCGCATGCATTGCGCTATGTTATGTTTTATGTATTTATGATTTCGGGACCCCGACGGCTTCATCTTTTACTGAAATGTTTTAGAAATTGGGGGAGTTTAAATTTAAATTCGGGGACCGAATTTCTTTAAGAGGGGAAGACTGTAACATTTCAGAAAAATAAAATATTATTTTTGGGAAATTAAATAATTAAAATAATAAATATTATGATTATTTTACTAATGCGGTATAATTAAATACCGATAAATTGGGAAATATTTGGAAAATTATAGGAATGACAGAAATGAGAGTGTTTTATGTGATTTAGGCAAATTATAAATTTTTATAATTAATTGTATTCCATTTTAATGCTAATCGCGATTAAATATCACTAATCGTGCATTAAGCTTGTTTTGTGCATGTAACATGCACCATGTCACAATTTTGCATTGTTACATTTTCTCACCATGTCTTTTCTTTTTTCTATGCATGGATTTGTTTTAAAATGAAAAAAAAAAAGGAGAAGAGAAAAGAAAAGAAAAGAAAAGAAAAAGAAAATGGAATAAATAATGGGGTATGGGCATGAGAGAGAAGTGAGAGAGAGGTGATGGGTCTTGACCTTTGACCCATAGTGTTTCATCTTCATCTCTTCATCATCTTTCCTCTCCCTCTCCCTCTCATGGCTGCCCTCAACTCCCTCCTCCACTAAACCCCCACAAACACTCTCAATGCTACATTAAAAGTCCATCTCCACTTCACAAAAGACATGCACAAGCCCCCTACAAACACTTTGGACCAACAAAAATCGGATTTTGAAGACTTGGGGCAACTCAAGAAATTTATTGAGTTGCCAAATGAGGTAATCCTTGCACCATTAGTGTAGTATTACTTTCACATTACTGTCCATGCTTGATTAGAAGTGTTTTAGTGATGTTTAGTGAGGATGGAAATTTGCAAGTTAGGGTTTTAAGGTAAACTTGAATTGAGATAGTGTAATTGAGCTTTGTAGAGGCCATATAACCCCTTTAGTGTAAGTTTCATGGACTGAAACCATAGACTTAAACCCAAAACCCCAACTTAGAAACCCCGATATAGGGAATTTGTGGAAATTTAAGGAGTTATTGGAGATCCGCTAACACCCAGGGACCCTAGGATTTATTTTGCAAACACAGTGATACATGCAGGCACCTAGGAAGCTGCTACAGAGACCCGAGACCCTGCCCCGCTTACTTGGCCATAAATTTAATCTTCCTGGCCGCAATTTGTGGCCAGGGTAGGGATGTCTGGCCCCAGGTTTGGTCCATGACTCCTTTAGCAGTAAACTAGACCCCTCCTATGTGCAGTTTTGGCTAATTTCAGCTAGGGTAAAATCTGGGACCATTTTCATGAGTTGCTGCCTTGTTTTTCGTCATTTTTATGAACCGAAGTTTTGATATTTGTGTTTTCTCGGTCGATTCACATTTTTACGTCAATCGTCGAGAGTTGTTGGTTATTCGTGCATGCTTAGACCATAGGTTTTAACCTATGTACGTTTCGTGTCTCGTTTTGGTTTTCGTTTGCGATTTCAGTTTATGAGATTATGTGTGATATGTAGGTACCCCCACATGGATTTCGAGACGACGAGGAGAGCGTAGCGTCATCGACTCCAGCAAGCGAGGATCAAGGTGAGTAGATATATATCTACGGGGGAAGTCAGGTGGATGGCATATAGCACCCCCGCAGTTCATAGTGTAGTATACGATATATATATTATATATAATTTTGTGTTATGTGAGACTAAATGATTATCGAGATTGATCTTAGAAGTTCATAAGTCTAATTTTAGTAATTGGATGATAGTGTTGTAGTTAGTTTCTTAGTTGCGAACCCTAGAATAAGATTACACAGCACACACACACTTGCATACATTTTATTACTTGTGCGTATATGGGGATATGCATACACACACACACACACAGGTATGAGACTCTGTGTGTGTGTGTGTGTGTATACACGTATACATATACATGAATGATGAGGATAATATATGATTTTTGGAGATGATTCGATGAAATTGGGCATGGTGCCATGAGATCGGTGATATATTTTGGTTCGTATTATGAGATACGCCATGTTATTATAGCGGGTCCTTGGCGATGTGTTTTCATACACACGCACATATATATGTAGATGGTATCAGTATGTACTAGACTTAGATCAGTACCCCTAATACAGGATATGATGTAATACAGGATATGATGATAAGGATACCAGATGAATGATGTGATAATGTGATAATTGACCCGTACCCAGATTTGGGATGCCGTATGATGGATTTACCGTACGAGCTATATATTGATGATAGATCCGCACTCTTGACTCGAGGATGTCATGTTATATATTGTATCATGTGTGATACTATTGAGGCGGGATCACCGACTATTATATGTGATATATATCGACTCAGATTTAGGTGGTTTCCTTACCTTTTCGATTAGTCTGTTAGTTTAGTCCCGTAGTTTATTTGTAGATGTTAGACTAGACTCGAGTCATACTTATTTCAAAACTAACGAATCGTGAGTATTTTAAAGACATGACAAGGGATTCTACGGATATTTCAAAGGACGTACCTTTTTCTTAAAAACACCGTAGCCCTTTTTTCTAAACACCATGATTCGTATTATTTCAAATGTCAAACTGTATGACTCATATATAAATGTATATTCTCATATGTTGAGTTATTATTCATGTTCTGCATATTATTACTGTTTGCATCGCATTGCATGCTTATATTGTGTTTTCATTAGTTATTATTAAAATCATGCTGTCAGGACACCAACACCATTACCGATGATGCGTATGCTCCACGCACACCTGCTTGCCAGCTCACACACATCATAATCGGTAATTGCCATCTCATGTACACATTAGAAAATACTACTTCATTAGTATAAAATATTAGCTGATAGTTTCGACATGGTACTAGTGAGCTTGCTTTTATATTGTTAGTTATATGTATGCCCTAGAGGCCATTACTGTACATAGGATGTATATTGTAGTGGATGCTGGGACGTATATAGGGAGGACTTTCTTGCTCGACATGATAGTATGCTATCTGGTTGCTCTTTACCTTAACGTGCACATTGATTGTCTCTCTGATACATGTTGGTAAAGCCCTTAGGATGTGTACTTGACTACCTGGACTATGATGCAGATCATACTAGTGGGGACAGATAGTCTATAAGTACATCCTTCAAAGTCCCTAGTCGTGGGTGTATCGAGACGGGGCATCGATATACCAGAGTAGACTAGCGTGTACCTTCTCGACCCATATAGATGGGCGATGGATGATCCCATATCCATCGGTGTTTGACATCAGAGATGATATACGGGTGCTCAGTAGAGACTGGGTACACTGGACGGACTCGCCAAGAACTCCCAGATGGTATTATACCTCACGTCAGATGGCAGTTCTCTGGTGACACTGGTACAGAGTAGTTTGTTGACCCGAGATCGTCATAGAGTCTTGTGTGGTTCCCACTGTGCTTTGATTTCCATCTTACCACGTCCAAGAGGGCGTGCAAAACGGTGGTTTTTGGGTACAGTCCCGAGTCACATGGAGGCAATGAGCGATAGGAGGGGATTCGTCTCTCCCGGTATAGGGGGTTGATGTTGCGCTGTGTTCGATTGGCTATAACAGGAAATCCCTGGCCAGGGTTGCTGAGATTTACTGGTAAGTGTTACCAGTAGTTTCTCGAATTGTTATAGACCTCATATCGACACGACTTATTGAGCTATTGGGGTCTGACGTTTACCACCCCTAGGCGAGATATGCGACATATCAGACGATCAGACCGGACTGTACGGTAGTGTTACTGGTTGGATTCACTGGAGTGTGAGCGGGCTTGCTCGTCGATCTTCAGATCGCTCAATACCCGGGTGGCCGTTACGTTTAGCAGACCGCTTGCGGCTTGTGGGTGTTTGATATGATCACCACCTGCTACCGGCGTATTGACGAGTCTTTAGAGTCCTACACAGAGGTTTCCTGGCTCAAGCGAAACGAAATAGGAGCGCATATGAGATATGTGCGGGACCGAGAATAATGCGTGTATGTGATACCGTATTCTATTCTCACGATGAATGTATCGAATGGTTGTATGCGATATAACCTAGTTATCGAATCAAGTATTGATTCGATAAGCCGATACATTGAATACTAGTCGGTTGTGTGTGACATGACCGGATCATTGAATCAAGTGTTGATTTAATGATTTAATGCATAATTATATATTTGATATATTATTTTGCATTAACTAGTATTGGTTCACTTTAAATGGATTTTCTCACTTGGATTGTGCACATTGTATATGTGATATACATTTGTACATTTGATTGTATCATGTTTGATGATACATGATAGTTTGGTGTATGGATTAAACCATGGTTGGTCAATGGTTAGGGTTTCTTTTGCTTCATTTATTCATTTATTTATCCATTTTGTTTATTTTAGCAAAAGAAAATAATGAAGAGATAATGGTGGCTTTCTTTGTTTGTTTATGAACCTTCATGAAGGTTTGACCTAAGTGGCCATTTTGTCTTCATGTCTTAACCCAACCATTCACTAACCCTTGTTAATTCTCTACACCTAACTATGGTTTGATTATGATAAGGATGATTATTCTTTTCTATTTTCTAAGAACTTATCATAACATAATTCTTCTTCTTCTTCCTCTCTTCACTTGAAGAAAGCAAGCTCCATCAATGGTGATTGATGGAAATGAGTGAGAAATCCAATTCTAAAGTCTACCCACTTCCTATTTCTTCATCCTCTACCTCTTGCCAAGTAGTAGAGTGTGTTTCCTTCACAAGTTTTCATGGCTTGGTGAAGGTGGAGCGTGATCTAGTGATGCTTCGACGTAGATCATCTTCGGCACGTCATCGATGACCTAGCCTGCTTCTTCTCCGATGAAGCCGACGCAAGAGCCCGAATCTCGATATGGACAGCGAGGATACTTCGTTGCGGAGCTATGGAGGTGGAGCACCGGATCTACAAAGGTTGTATTTCCGATTCTTATAGTTAAGTGTTAACTAGTTTACTTTTCGCCTAGAAATCTAGCCAACGATCCGTACACTAGGGTTTCTCGGCACCGTAATTTTTGAAATTGGCATGGTTGATGCCTTGTGAGACCTCTAGAGAGTGCCTAGGATCCCTACAATGGTATCAGAGCCTAGCTAGAGCCTTAGGCGAAGTCTAGACGGAATTTGAAACCCGATCGAACCGAAAACCCAACCCGGAAAATGCTCTCTGTACTTTTTCTAAAAACGTGGATTTTTCGAAATTAAAAATTCGTAAAAAATTCAGCAGGGAATTCTAAGAATTACGGCACAAAAATTTATTCTTGAACAGTGTATACGGCGGCAGAACCGCGGCAGAAGCCTGGCTTATGCGGCGGTTCCGCGGCAACATGGTGACGTCATCCTCCCCTTTTTGCACAGTAATTCATGTTGTCTGATGCTGAGTTTTCTGGGAATTTTTAAAATTTATTCAAGAGTTGGATTTTCTGGAGTTGTTTTAGGGATTCGGTGTTTCGATCGGGGGATCAGATTTTGTCTATGTGGCTTTCCGGATAATTTTTAGAATATGTTAAAAAGTTCGACCTGATATAAATACCCAATTTTTCCCTTGTCGGGAAATTTCCAAGTGTTGGATTTTTCCGTAGTTTAACGACGTTCTAAGTAGTGCAAGTAACGCGATGGACCCTCTAGAAGACAACCAACCTTAACTCGATTATGTGACCGTCTTGAACTGCCCTTTGAACCTTCGGGTTTGGGGCAGTACGGCGTGCCACATGTGAGGCGTTGGCTTGACCCTTCTACGGCTGGACCGTTGGTACTGAGGCACGAACTGAATGTTGTTAGACCTGTTTCATGTGTTGATCTGTATCGGGAAAACTTGGGTGTTCGATCGTTCGATCGGAAAGTTTAACATTTTCTATTTATCCGGAATGTGATACAATAATTGGAATTCACAAGAAGTTATGTGATAACTGAATGAATGTTATAAACACAGCAGTTTAATCTCACTTGATCGGTTGCCACGGAATTTTGATGTGATCAAAAGTCCGTCGCAATCACGTAGCGTACGCGGATACTCGCCGGGTAAACTTAATAGACAGCCTCGCTCCATAGCCCCGACCAAGTGACTGTAGGAGAACCCCGTCGCCGAAAGCATCCGTTCGGGTGCTCGCGGTAGCGGTGTTCCGCCTTGGTGCACTTCGTCGACGGTATCAGGGGTGCGGCCGCCTACTAAAGTTTGCGACGAGCATTCGATCAGGATGTCGGGAATCTTGTTGAATTACCCGACTTGATATTGAAAAGAGTTTTCGATTTTGAGACTAAAATGCGGGGTTTATAATTGTTAGGCATGCGATGTCTAAAGAAATTCATTTGGTCAGGCATGCGATGTCTGAGGTGGTTGCGGATTCCAACTGTTGTAGTTTTACACTTTCTTTTCTGTGACCGTAAGTGTAATATGTGACATCGCCGATTTCGTTGCTATATGTCAACGACAATTGGGATGGACATATTTACTTACGTTGATGACATGTGATGTTATGTGTTGCTGGATATGCTATATTGGATCGTCGTGTTCGAATAGCCGGGGTTTTTTATGTGAGATGAGTGTTTTTCATTTTCATTCATGTAAAAACTTGTATGTAATATTCTTTTATTGGGGCACTTCCAGGTTGCGGAAGTTGTCACCGTTGTTGTATATTATTTACTTTTCCGCACTAGGATAGACCCAAGGAGGGGAGCACAAGTAACCGGGTTCTGGAGTCCAGTGGGAGACCAACTCGAGGAGTCGGGTCCGGATCTCCTAACTCCAGAATTGGTAGGGTTGCTTGCCGCTCTCGTAGGGGTCTAGGGGTGTGGGTTTGGCTATTCATCGCGACCGTGGAATCCGTGTTTTATACTGGCTCGTATTGAAAACACGGACGTTCTAGTATATCCAATATTTCATATGATTCTTCTGCTGCGATATCTGTGATGTGATCATGTGATGTTCTGTGATAGATACATTATATTGTATATATGATATATTATATAGACGTTACTTATGTTTTACACCCGCGCTAGCCCTGCCCCGCTCTGTCGTTAGTTACCTAACCTAACGATGCACGAGGGGACATCGAGGCGAATGCGGATGGCATAAGCGTACGTCGTATTTATCTGTGATGTGGTAATTAAATGATGGGACTTCATTAATGTGATTAATGAAATAAAAAAAACCTAAGATGTTGTAGAATCGAATTTCAAAATAAAACAGGTAGCTACAGTTCTTGCTTTGCACAGCGGTATATGTGATATATCCTGCACCTTATTCGATGAGGAAAGGACCGAGATCCCTTCACCGGGAGTGACACCTTTAGCAATAACTGGCAGATGCTACAAGCTTCGGTTTGTCTTTTGATTGCTTTTAAGTGTTTTTGCTTTGCACAGTGATATATATGATATATCCCGCACCTCATTCGACGAGGAAAGGACCGACGATCCCTTCACCGGGAGTGATTCCTTTAGCAAAACTAGAAAAGCCTCAAAAGCACTCCATTCTAAAATCATTCGATCCTACAACGATATCAAGTTCATTACGCAATAGGTTTTCAGAAAAACCTGTCGTAGCCCTCCGTCATTTCAGATATGTACTGGTTAGTATTCGTGCTGCGTTTGTTGACCTCTGTCAAGGCGTAGTGTGCGGTAGCTGATTAGTGCTTATCTGCATAAGCATATGATGTGATTGATTTAGGGTAGTCGTGCGACCTTGTTGACCTCTGTCAAGGGTCGTGCGGGTGGGTTTACTTCAATCAGGAAATGACGGGTTGAACTTGACTAGCAGCCTATGGTTTGTTGACCTCTGTCAAGGTCATAGGACGCTAGGGGCAAAATATTATCGGGAATTTCAAGTGTTGAAATTTGCAATGAGATTGCATACCTTCTATGAGATAGTTGGATCCCGATACCCGCTGCGAGTAAGAGTTACTCCTGGGAGAGTTTTACACATTACAATTAGCCGATCAAGTAGGTGTCTAGAAAGGTGTTAACGAGGTTACGCCTCTGGGAAAACGAGGTTTACATTAATTAGGTTCGTGCGAAAGCACGAGGGACCTCCCTCAAAGTACCGACACTGGCCTGGCTGAAAGATTGGCGAACTTGTAGTGTGTAATTAATCCCGGCTAGTCTTTCCTTTTAGGGTTTGAAGGAAGATTTGATAAAAAGCAGTGGGAGCCATCCTGATTAGATAAAATAATAACCAATCTATTCTTGAAAGAGCGCACGCTGAGTGTTTTCTTCTCTCTCTCTCCAGGTAGCGACCATATCACGCCTTAATCAAGATAATAATACGGATTATTGACCGAACCCGCTTATTATACTGAGCTGGGGAACGTTGGTCCCGCTCCAACTTATAATTGTTATGAGACAGAGCAGGAAATTGGGGATTACCAGAATTCCCGTGCCGCCCAAACAAAGAGAGTGCATGCTGATGCATCATCTTCGGGTGTGTTCATTACAGAGAACTGTTTCTCAGTATCCTCTACATCCTGGGTATGTGATACCAGATCAGGATCCCAGATATGTAATCTGTTACATAGGGCTACAGATAGGTAGAGAACTGAGAACGGGTGATAAGTTTCATGAGGCAGAAAACGGGGCAAGTGTTGCAGCCAAGTCTGTTGGTCACTGTCACCCTGTATTACCAATACATTGATTCTGAACGAATGTTATTAGATACCGAACTTGATATACAAAATCATATCACTCTCTTTATTAGTAAAGAAATGATAAAATTTTGTATTGTTGGATAATGTTTTGAACATTTCCTATATCAAAAGTTGATCGGTTCAGGCACGTTATCTAAAAGCATTGACGTTCTAAATCAAACTACAGTTCTTAGTATACGGATCACACACAAGAGGATAAGTTCAGAAATGAACGAATCCTTCTTAAGGCATTGTAGACTAGGTCATATCTATGCGACCCGACTAGCTGAAGTTACATTTAGATGCATATTTAAATCAGTTTGAATTTACATCTTGTGAAACTTGCCAGTCATGTCACAAAGATACGATGACCATAGCTCTGTTTACTGGAAGCAGAGAAAGAGTTAGTAAACTCTTGGGACTGATACATGATGATGTATGTAAGGTCTCCTGTCTACACATGCCAGGACTGGTTCTTTATACTTCATTACATTCTCTGATGATCTTTCGAGATTCAGACCTATGTTCCTGTTGAAACACAAGTCCGAACCTTTTGAGATATTCACAGAATATAAGTTAGAAGTAGAGAACCAAAATACGGGTATAAGTATTATGTCCTTTGATGTGATCAAGGAGGAGAATACTTGAGCACGAAATTCCTGGATTATTCTAAAGGAGAATGAGATTCTCTCTCAGCATTACTCCTCCGTATACACCATAGCACGATGGTATATCGGGGCGGAGCAATCACACCCTATATGATATGGTGTGCTCTATGATGAGTGCTACTGAGTTTCCTATTTCCTTTTAGGTGTTATGTACTTGAGAAGCTGCATACCTATTGAATATGGTTCAAATCAAATCTGTTGCCTACCATTTCATATGTGATATGGAAAGGGAAGAGCCCATGTCTTAAGTTAGTTAAGATTTGGGGTTGTCCGGCCTATGTCTAAAAGCAAAATCCGGACAAGCTCGAGGCAAGGTTAGTTATGTAGAACTGGAAAGGTTCCAGTTATGCAAACTACAGCAGATGATTTGGTACAACCAAAGGATTCAGTAGATTCCAACGAACCTCAGCCTCTCCGCCGATCTAGTAGGGTTCCTCACCCACCTGAGAGATACTTCGGTTTCTCTATGACAGTGGGAGCGAGGAATGCATCATGAGATGATGACCCAACTAGTTTCGAGCTGGCCATCAGGAGTGTGACTCCGTAAGAATGGCTGGATGCTTATCGATCTGAGATGGAATCCTTATACACCAACAAAGTATGGACTTTGGTTGCTATATCTGAAGGGTTAAATCCCCATCAGGAGCAATTATATCTTAAGAAGATTATTTGGTGTACATGGAAAAGTTGAGACTTTCAAAGCTAGACTTGTTAAGGGTTTTCGTCATCGACCAGGCGTGGATAATGATGAAACCTTTTCCAGTGGCTATGCTTAAGTCCATCCGGATCCTACTTGCCACGGCTACATACCATGACTATGATATCTGGTGATTGGGTGTCATGACAGCTTTTCTAAATGATGTTTTAGAAGAAAGCGTCTATAAGTACACAGCCAGAGGGCCTCGTAGACAGTGGGAGCAGCGGAAACGTGTGCAAGATGCTTTATAGGATAAAGCAGGTATCGCGGAGTTGGAACATCTGTTTTGATGTTTTAGTCAAAGAGTTTGACATCATCAAAATGGTAGATGAACCTTGTATAAACAAAAGGGTAGTAGGGAGTATGGTAGTGATCCTCGTAGAGTACGTGGATGACATACTCTTGATAGGGAAGGAGTTTCCTATGCTACGCTCGATCAATCTCCGCTTATCACAATGATTCTCCATATAGGATCAAAGTGATACCTCCTAAATCCTGGGTTTTTGGATCTATGAGATAGATCTAATTGGATGTTAGGACTCTCACTAGTTGTAGTAAGACGGTATCAACCGATCCTGGGAAGAATCACTGGAAGTGTTCCAGGGTGATAATGACGACTGAGTGTCAGTCACAGGCATTGTCTTTACCCTCAGTAAAGGGATGGTATGTTGGAAGAGTTCCAAGCTAGATACCGTGGCATACTAGACGATTAAGGCTGGATACATCGCTACTTAAGATGCTACCAAAGAGGCTGTCTGGATATATACTTGTTCATGAGATGAACTTAGTTCCTACCATTGTGAGACAATGGAGTTGTGGCTTATGCTAAGGAACGCCGGTCCCATCAGTGATCCAGACATATTCTAAGACAGTATTACCTGATCATGGAGATGGTTGATTTCCAGGGGATCGAGGTTTGGAGAGTAGACTCAGAGGACAACACAGCAGATCCACTCACAAAGGCCTGTTCCCAGAGAGAGATTTTTATGGGATGATTGAGTATGAGATACTACAACCACTGCTATCAGATGGCCCTAGTGCAAGTGGGAGATTGTTAGTTATATGTATGCCCTAGAGGCCATTACTGTACATAGGATGTATATTGTAGTGGATGCTGGGACGTATATAGGGAGAACTTTCTTGCTCGACATGATAGTATGCTATCTGGTTGCTCTTTACCTTAACGTGTACATTGATTGTCTCTCTGATACATGTTGGTAAAGCCCTTAGGATGTGTACTTGACTACCTGGACTATGATGCAGATCATACTAGTGGGGACAGATAGTCTATAAGTACATCCTTCAAAGTCCCTAGTCGTGGGTGTATCGAGACGGGGCATCGATATACCAGAGTAGACTAGCGTGTACCTTCTCGACCCATATAGATGGGCGATGGATGATCCCATATCCATCGGTGTTTGACATCAGAGATGATATACGGGTGCTCAGTAGAGACTGGGTACACTGGACGGACTCGCCAAGAACTCCCAGATGGTATTATACCTCACGTCAGATGGCAGTTCTCTGGTGACACTGGTACAGAGTAGTCTGTTGACCCGAGATCGTCATAGAGTCTTGTGTGGTTCCCACTGTGCTTTGATTTCCATCTTACCACGTCCAAGAGGGCGTGCAAAACGGTGGTTTTTGGGTACAGTCCCGAGTCACATGGAGGCAATGAGCGATAGGAGGGGATTCGTCTCTCCCGGTATAGGGGGTTGATGTTGCGCTGTGTTCGATTGGCTATAACAGGAAATCCCTGGCCAGGGTTGCTGAGATTTACTGGTAAGTGTTACCAGTAGTTTCTCGAATTGTTATAGACCTCATATCGACACGATTTATTGAGCTATTGGGGTCTGACGTTTACCACCCCTAGGCGAGATATGCGACATATCAGACGATCAGACCGGACTGTACGGTAGTGTTACTGGTTGGATTCACTGGAGTGTGAGCGGGCTTGCTCGTCGATCTTCAGATCGCTCAATACCCGGGTGGCCGTTACGTTTAGCAGACCGCTTGCGGCTTGTGGGTGTTTGATATGATCATCACCTGCTGCCGGCGTATTGACGAGTCTTTAGAGTCCTACACAGAGGTTTCCTGGCTCAAGCGAAACGAAATAGGAGCGCATATGAGATATGTGCGGGACCGAGAATAATGCGTGTATGTGATACCGTATTCTATTCTCGCGATGAATGTATCGAATGGTTGTATGCGATATAACCTAGTTATCGAATCAAGTATTGATTCGATAAGCCGATACATTGAATACTAGTCGGTTGTGTGTGACATGACCGGATCATTGAATCAAGTGTTGATTTAATGATTTAATGCATAATTATATATTTGATATATTACTTTGCATTAACTAGTATTGGTTCACTTTAAATGGATTTTCTCACTTGGATTGTGCACATTGTATATGTGATATACATTTGTACATTTGATTGTATCATGTTTGATGATACATGATAGTTTGGTGTATGGATTAAACCATGGTTGGTCAATGGTTAGGGTTTCTTTTGCTTCATTTATTCATTTATTTATCCATTTTGTTTATTTTAGCAAAAGAAAATAATGAAGAGATAATGGTGGCTTTCTTTGTTTGTTTATGAACCTTCATGAAGGTTTGACCTAAGTGACCATTTTGTCTTCATGTCTTAACCCAACCATTCACTAACCCTTGTTAATTCTCTACACCTAACTATGGTTTGATTATGATAAGGATGATTATTCTTTTCTATTTTCTAAGAACTTATCATAACATAATTCTTCTTCTTCTTCCTCTCTTCACTTGAAGAAAGCAAGCTCCATCAATGGTGATTGATGGAAATGAGTGAGAAATCCAATTCTAAAGTCTACCCACTTCCTATTTCTTCATCCTCTACCTCTTGCCAAGTAGTAGAGTGTGTTTCCTTCACAAGTTTTCATGGCTTGGTGAAGGTGGAGCTTGATCTAGTGATGCTTCGACGTAGATCATCTTCGGCACGTCGTCGATGACCTAGCCCGCTTCTTCTCCGATGAAGCCGACGCAAGAGCCCGGATCTCGATATGGACAGCGAGGATACTTCGTTGCGGAGCTATGGAGGTGGAGCACCGGATCTACAAAGGTTGTATTTCCGATTCTTATAGTTAAGTGTTAACTAGTTTACTTTTCGCCTAGAAATCTAGCCAACGATCCGTACACTAGGGTTTCTCGGCACCGTAATTTTTGAAATTGGCATGGTTGATGCCTTGTGAGACCTCTAAAGAGTGCCTAGGATCCCTACATATATGATAGCTTAGACATTGCAATTATTACTGTGATTTTCATGCATATTTATATATTCATTTGCCATGACATTATGGGCCAGTCCGGATTGCCGGAGCCCAATATTATGAAATTCATTGTTTATTTATCTTTGAGATTTGGATTTCCATGAGATTTCTGGATTTGGAGAAACCGCAAGGATTTTATAAACTGATTATCATTTTAAAATGAAAGTTGCGGTTTTCTCATGATATGATATGAGATATGTCCACCATGAATTTTCTCGGTTCTTGAGCGATATCATACGCCCGATTCGAGGAGGAGGAGGAACCGTCTGTGGGTGCATGGTGGACCCAGTGCGGTACCCCGGGGTGAGAAGGTCACAGATGATGGCGTTGAGCCTATGAAAGGGGAACACTACTGACCGGTGATTGTATTGTGACTCGACGGATATCCGGAGGATACCGATCGGAGTACATGCCGGTCCGGATAGCCGGAGCCTGAGGTTTTGAGATTTGATGATATGGGCCAGTCCGGATGGCCGGAGCTCTAGATATTGCGATTTGAGGTTACAGGCCAGTTCGGATTGCCGGAGCCTGAGATATTGAGATATTGGGATTTATGTATTGTGTCGATGCTTGACACTGATTTCATGTTGATTTCATAGATGATACCTCGATTTATACATACAGAAATCTCACTATATTATGAAAACAGTTTCCACATTTAGATGCATTCTATTTTCATGCATTCATACATCATATTTATGATATACTGCTACATGAGGCGTTGACACGGGCACATGGGATTACACTTATGCATAGATGTTACCCTTGCCATTATTATATGCTTCAGGACATATTATTTGAGAATATATTATGATCGTATTGACCTAGGATTGAGTCATACATACGATTTCTGCTCGGTGATGTTTTCTACTCACGAGTTAGCAACTTAACCTCGTTGTGCCACAGTTTCTTGCAGGTTTTGCCGTACAGGTTTCATTGCGGCTTTACTGGCACACTGCTCCTTTTCGGGTGATTGCTTTGTTAGGTGGGTTCACTCGCATCGTGACCACCATTGTACTTTATTTATTTCAGTTGTATCTAGTAACTCCATCAACCAGACTTGTATTTTATTTAACCTTAGAAGACCAGTTGTATATTCTTTCGACCTTAAAGTCGCGTATTGTATCATTATGGTTTTCATGTTGATTTTGAGTTTCCTTTTGAGTTTTGATCCTTGCCCTTCGGCGTTGTATACTATATTGCTTGCGTGGTTGTGACCGTCAATTGACGAAGAGCTAGCTCCCGATTGGGGATGCCTTTATTCATATTATGCATGTTGTACCCTTTTTGGGGCCGGTTTTTACAAAGGAAACTCTGCCGAAATTTTCAGAAAGAACTTGGTGATTTTAAAAATGCATACATCGGCTTATGTTATTTAAAGCTTTAAAACTAAACTTTTCCTTCTTTCTTCTTTAAAATGGTTTAGATTTCTGGGATTTTTTGGCTTACTTGAATTAGATGGGGTCCTATAGACTTCATATGATTCAAGTGCCAGTCACGTGCCATTTCGGGTCATGACAGTAGACTCAGAGGACAACACGGCGGATCCACTCACAAAGGCTTTTTCTCAGAGAGAGACTTTTATGGGATGGTTGAGTATGAGATACTACAACCACTGCTATATGATTGCCTTAGTGTAAGTGGGAGATTGTTAGTTATATGTATGCCCTAGAGGCCATTACTGTACATGAGATGTATATTGTAGTTGATGCTTGGACATATATAGGGAGGACTTTCTTGCTCGACATGATAGTATGCTATCTGGTTACTCTTTATCTTAACATGTACACTGATTATCTCTCTGTTACATGTTGGTAAAGCCCTTAGGATGTGTACTTGACTACCTGGATTATGATGCAGATTATACTAGTGGGACAAAGGTAGTCGGTAAGTACATCCTTTAACGTCCCTAGTCGTGGGTGTATCGATACGAGGCATCGATATACCAGAGTAGACTAGCGTATAGCTTCTCGACCTATGTAAATGGGCGATGGATTGTAACACCTTAGAATTTGTTCAGTGGTTATTTATGCTTTAATGTGGGGTTTTAGTAAAAAGTTTACCAAAATGGTTTTCAAATATTTTATCTGGATTTATGATTATTTTATTAGATTTTAATTTAGGATGCACACACATGTGCATGTTAGCTAGGGTTAAGTTTGGGGTTAAACCATGCTTAGTGGCCATGGTGCTTTAACCATGTCATTAGACAAATGGGAATTTAAATTAAGTATTTTGGTTTCAAGAAACAAAATTATTGAATTTTTCTTTTGGGTTGACCTTGGAGAAGGAGAGAGAGGACATGGGAGACAAGCATGCTTGGCATTAAATGAGGGGAGAGAAAATTTCATTGCTTTGTCCCCTAAACCCCCCTCTCACTCCCTCAACTCTTTTCAAAAAAGAAGAAGAAAACCCTCATTTATTTCCTCATTCTCACATCTCTCTCTCCCTCTCACTTCTACACACACCCATAGCCAGCTGCAGCAGCAGCTGAAACAATAACAGCAGCAGCATCAGCTTCAGCCACAGCAACAGCTTCAGCATCGGCAGCAGCAACAGCAGGCAACAGCAGCAGCAGCAGCAGCTGCAACAGCACACACACCCCACCCCCTTCTCCTTCTTCTTGCACCCTAGGATCTTAGAGATATAATTTCTTAAACTTAACTTCTTTCTCTCCTAGAATATGGTTATTTAAGCTTAAATTGATGTTTAATGTGATTTAGTGCTAGTTATAGTGATTTAAGTGGGGATTTGACCAAGTGATGATTTTTATTAATAGAGTAGCTTGACTAAGTGTTTTTAAGACCATTTGAACTAAGTTTTGCTTCAGATTTCATTAAAATACCAGATTGTTTCAATTTAGTGAAAATTAGCGTTTTAATGTAGACTTTTAGCCATTTTAAGATCTGCTGTTGACCAGAGTGCTTCAGGAAAAATCTGAGTTAACTGGAGCATACTCTTTAGACCTTGATCACACACACAGAACACGAGACTCCCTACCCACCTTATGGCCGCAGTTTTATTCATTCTGGCCGCAATTTGCGGCCAGATGGTGTTGTCTTTGTTAGTTATATGTATGCCCTAGAGACCATTACTATACATAGGATGTATATTGTAGTGGATGCTTGGACTTATATAGGGAGGACTTTCTTGCTCGACATGATAGTATGCTATCTGGTTGCTCTTTACCTTAACGTGTACACTGATTGTCTCTCTGTTACATGTTGGAAAAGCCCTTAGGATGTGTACTTGACTACCTGGACTATGATGCGGATCATACTAGTGGGGACATGGTAGTCCATAAGTGCATCCTTCAAGGTCCCTAGTCGTGGGTGTATCGAGACGGGGCATCGATATACCAGTGTAGACTAGCGTATACCTTCTCGACCCATACAGATGGGCGATGGATGATCCCATATCCATTGGTGTTTGACATCAGAGATGATATATGGGTGCTCAGTGGAGACTGGGTACACTGGACGGACTCGCCGAGAACTCCCAGATGGTATTATACCTTACGTCAGATGGCAGTTCTCTGGTGACACTGGTACAGAGTAGTCTGTTGACCCGAGATCGTCATAGAGTTTTGTGTGATTCCCACTGTGCTTTGATTTCCACCTTACCACGTCCAAGAGGGCGTGCAAAACGGTGGTTTTTGGGTACAGTCCCGAATCACATGGAGGCAATGAGCGATAGGAGGGGATTCATCTCTCCCGGTATAGGGAGTTGATGTTACGCAGTGTTCGATTGGCTATAACCGGAAATCCCTGGCCAGGGTTGCTGAGATTTACTGGTAAGTGTTACCAGTAGTTTCTCGAACTGTTATAGACCTCATATCGACACAACTTATCGAGCTACTGGGGTCTGACGTTTTCCACCCCTAGGCAAGATATGCGACATATCAGATGATCAGACCGGACTGTACGGTAAGTGTTACTGGTTAGATTCACAGGAGTGTGAGCGGGCTTGCTCGTCGATCTTCTGATTGCTCAATACCCGGGTGGCCGTTACGTTTAGCAGACCGCTTGCGGCTTATGGGTGCTTGATATGATCATCACCTGCTGCCGGCGTATTGACGAGTCTTTAGAGTCCTACACAGAGGTTTCCTGGCTCAAGCGAAATGAAATAGGAGCGCATATGAGATATGTGCGGGACCGAGAATAATACCAGTATGTGATACTGTATTCAATTCTCGCGATTTGTGATATTGATCGGTTATATGCGATATAGCCGGGTTATCGGATCAAGTGTTCATTCGATAAGTTGTTACTGTTGAGATCAGTCGGTTATATATGATATGACCGGATCGTTAAATCAAGTATTGATTTAATGATTTAATGTATAATTATATATTAGATATATTACTTTACATTGACTAATATTGTTCACTTTAGATGGATTTTCTCACTTGTTTGTACACAAGTTGTATATGTGATATACTTTTGTGCACAAGATTGTATCATGTTTGATGATACATGCAAACTTGAGTGTGTATGATTAAACCATGGTTATCTTAATGGTTAGGGTTTTGATTTACTTATCTATTTATTTTTATTAATTCATTTTAAGGCAAGAATAAAATGGTGGCTAGTTTTTGTTTCTTTCATGAAACTTCATGAAGCTTTGAAGCTTTGACCATTTTGTCTCTTAGCCTTAAGCTAACCATTAAACCTAACCTTAGTTTATTCTCTACACCTAACTATGGTTGCTATATGATAAGATAATTCTTTTTATTCTTATCACAATTCTTTGCTTCTTCTTCTTCTTCTTCAACAATGAAGAAAAGCTTGCTACCATTAATGGCAACTTGAGAAAAAGAGTGAGAAATCTAATTCTAAAGTGAACCCACTTCCTATTTCTTCATCCTCTACCTCTTGCCAAGTAGTATAGGGTGTTTTCTTCACAAGTTTTGTGACTTGGTGAAGTGGGAGCTTGATCTTTTGTTGCCTCGACGTAGATCATCTTCGGCATCGAAGTCGACGACCTAGCCCGATCATTCTTTCGATGAAACCACCGCGAGAGTCCGGAATCCGATGGGTACAGCGGAGGGACTTCATCACGGAGCTATGGAGGTGGAGGACCGGATCTACAAAGGTTGTAGCTCTGTTCACTTAGCAGTAAAACTGTTTACTACTTGCATGTTTCGCCTAATCTCTAGTTAACGATCTAGTCTAGGGTTTCTTGGCACCATAAAATTTGAAATTGGCATGATTGATGCCTTGTGAGACCTCCTTAGAGTGCCTAGGAACCCTACAGTGGTATCAGAGACTAGCTAGAGCCTTAGGCGATGCGTAGACGATGTTAGAAACCCGATCGAACCCCGAAACCCTAAATTTCAACCCTCTCTGGACATTTTTTCAAAACTGGGTTTTTTCCAGATTAAAAATTCTTAAAAAATTCAGCAGGAAATTCTAAGAATTACGGTGCAAAAATGACCAAGTGATATGGCTAAAGCGCGGCGGAACCGCGGCAGAAGCTTGACTTCTGCGGCGGTTCCGCGGCCAAATAATGAGATTAGACTTCCATTTTTGCACAGTAATTTGTCTCTTCAGGTGTTGAGTTTTCTGGGAATTTTTAATTTGCACTCAAGAGTTGAGTTTTTTGGGGTGTTTTGGAGCTTTGTGGATTCGATCGGATTGTCTAATCTTGTCTATGTGTTTTCCGGATAATTTTAGAATATGTTAAAAAGTTCGACCGGATATAAATACCCACTTTTTCCCCTGCCGGGAAATTTCCAAGTGTTGGATCTTTCCGTAGTTTAATGACGTTCTAAGTAGTGCAAGTAACGCGATGGTCCCTCTAGAAGACAACAAACCTTAACTCGATTATGTGACCGTCTTGAACTGCCCTTTGAACCTTAGGGTTTGGGGTAGTACGGCGTGCCACATGGGAGGCGTTGGCTTGACCCTTCTACGGCTGGACCGTTGGTACTGAGGCATGAAGTGAATGTTTTTAAACTTGTTTCATGTGTTGAGCTGTTTCGGGAAAACTTGGGTGTTCGATTGTTCGATCGGAAAGTTTGACATTTTCTATTTATCCGGAATGTGATGCAATATTTGGAATCCACAAATAGTTATGAGATAACTGAATGAATGTTATAAGCATAGCACTTTAGTCTCACTTGATCGGTTGCCATGGAATTTTGATGTGATCAAAAGTCCATCGCAATCTCGTAGCGTACGCGAATACTCGCCGGTAAACTTAATAGACAGCCTCACCCCATAGCCCCGACCAAGTGACTGTAGGAGAACCCCGTCGCCGAAAGCATCCGTTTGGGTGCTGGCGGCAGCGGTGTTCCGCCTTAGTGCACTTCGTCGACGGTATCGGGGGTGCAGCCGCCTACTAAAGTTTGCGACGAGCATTCGATCAGGATGTCGGGAATCTTGTTGAATTACCCGACTTGATATTGAAAAGTGTTTTCGATAATGAGACTAAAATGCGGGGTTTATAATTGTTAGGCATGCGATGTCTAAGGAATTCATTTGATTAGGCATGCGATGTCTATGGAGGTTGCGGATTCCAACTGTTGTAGTTTTACACTTTCTTTTCTGTGACCGTAAGTGTAATATGTGATATCGCCGGTTTCGTTGCTATATGTCAACGACAATTGGGATGCGCATATTTACTTACGTTGATGACATGTGATGCTATGTGTTGCTGGATATGTTATATTGGATCGTCGTGTTTGAATAGCCGGGGTTTTTTTTATGTGAGATGAGTGTTTTTCCTTTTCATTCATGTAAAAACTTGTATGTAATATTCTTTTATTGGGGCACTTCCAGGTTGCGGAAGATGTCACCGTTTGTATATTATTTACTTTTCCGCACTAGGATAGACCCAAGGAAGAGGGCACAAGTAACCGGGTTCTGGAGTCCAGTGGGAGACCAACTTGAGGAGTCGAGTCCGGGTCTCCTAACTCTAGAATTGGTAGGGTTACTTGCAGCTCTTGTAGGGGTCTAGAGGTGTGGGTTTGGCTATTCATCGCGACCGTGGAATCCGTGTTTTATACTGGCTCGTATTGAAAACACGGACGTCCTAGTATATCCAATATTTCATATGATATTTTCTGCTGCGATATATGTGATGTGATCATGTGATGTTCTTTGATAAATACTGTATATAGTATATATGATATATTATACAGACGTTACTTATGTTTTACACCCGCACTAGCCCTGCCCCGCTCTGTCGTTAGTTACCTAACCTAACGGTGCACGAGGGGACATCGAGGTGAATGCGGATAGCATAAGTGTACGTCGTATTTATCTGTGATGTTTAGGTGATTAAATGATGGGACTTCATTAATATGATTAATGAAAGTAAAAGAAACCTAAAGATGTTGTAGAATTGAATTTCAAAAATAAAACAGGTAGCTACAGTTCTTGCTTTGCACAGCGGTATATATGATATATGCTGCACCTTATTCGATAAGGAAAGGACCGAGATCCCTTCACCGGGAGTGACTCCTTTAGCAATAACTGGCAGATGCTACACACTCGGTTTGTCTTTTGATTGCTTTTAAGAGTTTTTGCTTTGCACAGTGATATATATGATATATCCCGCACCTTATTCGATGAGGAAAGGGCCGACGATCCCTTCACCGGGAGTGACCCCTTTAGCAAAACTAGAAAAGCCTCAAAAACAGTCCATTTTAAAATCATTTGATTCTACAACGATATCAAGTTCATTACGCAATAGGTTTTCAGAAAAACCTGTCGTAGCCCTCCGTCATTTCAGATAAGTCCTGTTTAGTATTCGTTTGTTGACCTTGTCAAGGCGCAGTGTGCGGTAGCTAACCAGTATTTATCTGTTTATGCATATGATGCAGATTGGGTTAGGGTAGTCGTACGGCCTTGTTGACCTTGTCAAGGGTCGTGCGGGTGGGTTTGATTCAATCAAGAAATGACGGGTTGAACTTGACTTACGGTCTATGGTTTGTTGACCTTGTCAAGGTCATAGATCGTTTGGGGCAAAATATTATTGGGAATTTCAAGTGTTGAAATTTGCAATGAGATTGCATACCTTCTATGAGATAGTTGGACCCCGATACCCGCTGCGAGTAATTGTTACTCCTGGGAGAGTTTTACACATTACAAGTAGCCGATCAAGTAGGTGTCTAGAAAGGTGTCAACGGGGTTACGCCTCTGGGAAAACGAGGTTTACTGTAATTAGGTTCGTGCGAAAGTACGGGGAACCTCCCTCAAAGTACCGACACTGGCCTGGCTGAAAGATTGGCGAACTTGTAGCGTGTAATTAATCCCGGCTAGTCTTTCCTTTTAGGGTTTGAAGGAAGATTTGATAAAAACAGTGGGAGCCATCCTGATTAGATAAAATAATAACCAATCTGATCTTGCAAGAGCGCACGCCGAGTGTTTTCTTCTCTCTCTCTCTCTCCAGGTAGCGACCATATCACGCCTTAATCAAGATAATAATACAGATTATTGACCGAACCCGCTTGTTATACTAAGCTGGGGAACGTTGGTCCCGCTCCAACTTATAATTGTTATAAGACAGAGCAGGAAATAGACGAATACCAGAATTCCTATGCCGCCCAAACGAGGAAAGTGCATATGATGCATCTCCTTCGGGTGTGTTCATTATACAGAACTGTTTCTCAGTATTCATTACGTCCTGGATATGAGATATCGGATCAGGATCCCGCATATGTAATTTGTTACATGGGCTACAGATAGGTAAAGAACTGAGAACGGGTGATAAGTTTCATGAGACAGAAAACGGGGCAAGTGTTGCAGCCAAGTCTGTTGGTCACTGTCACCCTGTATTCCAAATACATTGATTCTGAACGAATGTTATTAGATACCGAACCTGATATACAAAATCATATCAGTCTCTTTATTAGTAAAGAAAGGATATAATTTTGTATTGTTGGATAATGTTTTGAACATTTCCTATATCAAAAGTTGATCGGTTCAGGCACGTTATATAAAAGCATTGATGTTCTAAATCGAACTACAGTTCCTAGTATACAGAACACACACAAGAGGAAGAGTTCAGAAATGAATGGATCCTTCTTGAGGTATTGTATACTAGGTCATATCAATGCGACCCGACTAGCTAAGTTGCACATAGATGCATATTTAAATATGTTTGAATTTACATCTTGTAAAACTTTCCAGCCATGTCACAAAGATAAAATGACCATAGCTCTGTTTACTGGAAACAGAGAAAGAGTTAGTGAACTCTTGGGATGATACATGTTGATGTATGTAGGTCCCCTGTCTACACATGCCAACACCGGTTCTTTGAACTTCATTACATTCTCCGATGATCTCTTTAGATTCAGACATATGTTCCTGTTGAAACACAAGTCCGAACCTTTTGAGATATTCACAGAATATAAGTTAGAAGTAGAGAACCAAAATACGGGTATGAGTATTATATCGTATGATGAGATCAGGGAGGAGAATACTTGTGCATGGAATTCCTGGACTATTCTAAAGGAGAATGAGATTCTCTCTCAGCATTACTCCTCCGAATACACCATAGAACGATGGTATATCGGGGCGGAGCAATCACACCTATATGATATGGTGTGCTCTATGATGAGTACTACTGAGTTACCTTTTTTCCTATTGGGTGTTATGCACTTGAGAAGTTGCATACCTATTGAATAGGGTTCCAATCAAATCAGTTGCCTACCACTTCATATTTGATATGATAAGGGAAGAGCCCATCTCTTAAGTTAGTTAAGATTTGGGGTTGTCCGGCCTATGTCTAAAAACAAAATCCGGACAAGCTCGAGGCAAGGTCTGTTATGTAGAACTGGAAATGTTCCAGCTATACAAACTGCAGCTGATGATTTGAAAGAACCAAAGGATTCAATAGTAACCAACGAACCTCAGCCTCTCCGCCGATCTAGTAGGGTTCCTCACCCACCTGAGAGTTACTTCGGTTTCTCTATGACAGTGGGAGCGAGAATTGCATCATGAGATGATGACCCAACTAGTTTCGAGCTGGCCATCAGGAGTGAGACTCTGTAAGAATGGCTGGATGTTTATCGATCTGAGATGGAATCCTTATACACCAACAAAGTATGGACTTTGGTTGCTATATCTGAAGGGTTAAATCCCCATCAGGAGCAAGTATATCTTAAGAAGATTACTTGGTGTAGATGGAAAAGTTGAGACTTTCAAAGCTAGACTTGTTAAAGGTTTTCGTCATCGACCAGGCGTGGATAATGATGAAACCTTTTTCCAGTGGCTATGCTTAAGTCCATCCAGATCCTACTTGCTACGGCTACATACCATAACTACGATATCTGGCGGTTGTGTGTCTTGACTGCTTTTCTAAATGATGATTTGGAAGAAAGCGTCTATAAGTACACAGCCAGAGGGCTTCGTAGACAGTGGGAGCAGCGGAAACGCGAGCAAGATGTTTTATGTGATAAAGCAGGCATCGCGAAGTTGGAACGTCTGTTTTGATGTGTTAGTCAAAGAGTTTGACATCATCAAAATGGTAGATGAACCTTGTATAAACAAAAAGGTAGTAGGGAGTATGGTGACGATCCTCGTAAAGTACGTGGATGACATACTCTTGATAGGGAAGGAGTTTCCTATGCTACGCTCGGTCAATCTCCGCTTATCACAAGGATTCTCCATATAGGATCAAAGTGATACCTACTAAATCCTAAGCTTTGGATTTATGAGATAGATCTAATTGGATGTTAGGATACTCACTAGTTGTAGTGAGATGGTATCAATCGATCCTGGGGAGAATCACTGGAAAGGTTCCAGGGTGATAAAGACGACTGAATGTCAGTCACAGGCATTGTCTTTACCCTCAGTAAACGGACGGTATGTTGGAAGAGTTCCAAGCTAGATACCGTGGCATACTAGACGATAAAGGCTGGATATATCGCTACTTATGATACTACCAAAGAGAAAGTCTGGATGTATATTAGTTCATGAGATGAACTTCGTTCCTGCCATTGTGTGACAATGGAGTTGTGGCTTATGCCAAGGAACGCCCGTCCCATCAGTGATCTAGATATAATTCTAAGGCAGTATCACCTGATCATGGAGATGGCTGATCTCCAAGGTGATCGAGGTTAGGAGAGTAGACTCAGAGGACAACACGGCGGATCCACTCACAAAGGCCTTTTCCCAGAGAGTGACTTTTATGGGATGGTTGAGTATGAGATACTACAACCACTGCTATCAGATGGCCCTAGTGCAAGTGAGAGATTGTTAGTTATTTGTATACCCTAGAGGCCATTACTATACATAGGATGTATATTGTAGTGGATGCTTGGACGTATATAGGGAGGACTTTCTTGCTCGACATGATAGTATGCTATCTGGTTGCTCTTTACCTTAACGTGTACACTGATTGTCTCTCTGTTACATGTTGGTAAAGCCCTTAGGATGTGTACTTGACTACCTGGACTATGATGCGGATCATACTAGTGGGGATATGGTAGTCTATAAGTGCATCCTTCAAGGTCCCTAGTCGTGGGTGTATCGAGACGGGGCATCGATATACCAGTGTAGACTAGCGTATACCTTCTCGACCCATACAGATGGGCGATGGATGATCCCATATCCATTGGTGTTTGACATCAGAGATGATATACGGGTGCTCAGTGGAGACTGGGTACACTGGACGGACTCGCCGAGAACTCCCAGATGGTATTATACCTTACGTCAGATGGCAGTTCTCTGGTGACACTGGTACAGAGTAGTCTGTTGACCCGAGATCGTCATAGAGTCTTGTGTGATTCCCACTGTGCTTTGATTTCCACCTTACCACGTCCAAGAGGGCGTGCAAAACGGTGGTTTTTAGGTACAGTCCCGAATCACATGGAGGCAATGAGCGATAGGAGGGGATTCGTCTCTCCCGGTATAGGGAGTTGATGTTGCGCTGTGTTCGATTGGCTATAACCGGAAATCCCTGGCCAGGGTTGCTGAGATTTACTGGTAAGTGTTACCAGTAGTTTCTCGAACCGTTATAGACCTCGTATCGACACGACTTATCGAGCTACTGGGGTCTGACGTTTACTACCCCTAGGCAACATATGCGACATATCAGACGATCAGACTGGACTGTACGGTAAGTGTTACTGGTTGGATTCACAGGAGTATGAGCGGGCTTGCTCGTCGATCTTCTGATCGCTCAATACCCGGGTGGCCGTTACGTTTAGCAGACCGCTTGCGGCTTGTGGGTGCTTGATATGATCATCACCTGCTGCCGGCGTATTGACGAGTCTTTAGAGTCCTACACAGAGGTTTCCTGGCTCAAGCGAAATGAAATAGGAGCGCATATGAGATATGTGCGGGACCGAGAATAATACCAGTATGTGATACTGTATTCGATTCTCGCGATTTGTGTATTGATCAGTTATATGCGATATAGCCGGGTTATCGGATCAAGTGTTGATTCGATAAGTTGTTACTGTTGATATTAGTCGGTTATATGTGATATGACCGGATCGTTAAATCAAGTATTGATTTAATGATTTAATGTATAATTATATACTAGATATATTACTTTACATTGACTAATATTGTTCACTTTAGATGGATTTTCTCACTTGTTTGTACACAAGTTGTATATGTGATATACTTTTGTGCACAAGATACTATCATGTTTGATGATACATGCAAACTTGAGTGTGTATGATTAAACCATGGTTATCTTAATGGTTAGGGTTTTGATTTACTTATCTATTTATTTTTATTAATTCATTTTAAGGCAAGAATAAAATGGTGGCTAGTTTTTGTTTCTTTCATGAAACTTCATGAAGCTTTGAAGCTTTGACCATTTTGTCTCTTAGCCTTAAGCTAACCATTAAACCTAACCTTAGTTTATTCTCTACACCTAACTATGGTTGCTATATGATAAGATAATTCTTTTTATTCTTATCACAATTCTTTTCTTCTTCTTCTTCTTCAACAATGAAGAAAAGCTTGCTACCATTAATGGCAACTTGAGAAAAAGAGTGAGAAATCTAATTCTAAAGTGAACCCACTTCTTATTTCTTCATCCTCTACCTCTTGCCAAGTAGTATAGGGTGTTTTCTTCACAAGTTTCATGACTTGGTGAAGTGGGAGCTTGATCTTGTGTTGCCTCGACGTAGATCATCTTCGGCATCGAAGTCGACGACCTAGCCCGATCATTCTTTTGATGAAACCACCGCGAGTGTCCGGGATCCGATGGGTACAGTGGAGGGACTTCATCACGGAGCTATGGAGGTGGAGGACCAGATCTACAAAGGTTGTAGCCCCATTCACTTAGCAGTAAAACTGTTTACTACTTGCATGTTTCGCCTAATCTCTAGTTAACGATCTAGTCTAGGGTTTCTCGGCACCGTAAAATTTGAAATTGGCATGATTGATGCCTTGTGAGACCTCTTTAGAGTGCCTAGGAACCCTACAGTCTTGTGTTGGGGTTTGGTCTGCGGGAGACTGCTGTATAATTAGGGTTTTTGGTATATGCAACTTTTTATATTTTCTCTCGAGTCAAAATATGGAACTTAAAACCCTTTTTCGATACTTTTTAACTCGTGCGACACGTGCGTTTTGTGTGTTGGGTCTGTGGTGCACTATGCAACACAGCGAGTCGGGGTGGTTTCTGGTGAGGCTACACACGTTTTGAAGTATCGAGTGCACGCGCGTTTAGTTTCCAACGCGAGTTTTTCCTTTGATCGTGATATTGCATTTTTGGCAGGATTTAACCTTATGTGTATTGCTTCTGTGTTTTTAGGGACGATCGCAGAGACGTCGGACACGGTGCAGAATGGAAAAGCGGTGGTTGGACCCGGCTAGCACGAGATCACGGGTGAGTAGATGTAACATCTACGGGGGAATATCGTTTGGATGACGCAAGACGCCCGATAGTTTGAATAATTTAAAAGACTTCTAGTGGTAATAGTATTTATGAGTATAGTGCCTACTTGAACATCTTGCTGCATTCATGGTCCTATATATTTACATACATGTGCGAACTTATTTCATAGGACACTTGCACCATTTCCAGGGTTTTTATGCAGCACGAGCACTATTCATGCGGACACACACGCCTTGGTAATTGCTATGCCACAACACTAGATACCTTGTATAACCTGAAATCTAGAACAATTTCACCATATATGATGCTTAAACCTGTACTAATGCATTTAAATTCCTCAGAATGAACATGTAGGATTGCTATTCATATGCATGTACCTCATTACATCATTCGTTCATGCCTAGCCTTTTAGTCATACATTGCAGTTCGACTTGTTGATACTATAGGCATTCATTATCATTGACATGTGCACTTATGATGATTTTCTTGAGGATTTCAGCACTTGAGATTTGTGAGATTTTGGGGAAAAGCCGCAAAGATTTAATAAACCTGATATTATTTTTAAACATTGAGAGTTGCGGTTTTTCTCGTGATATGATACATGTGTCGTCCACCATGAGTTTTTTCTGTTGGTTTTCGAGACCCGTTTCAAGGAGTTGGATGAACTGTCTCGGTTAAATGGTGGGCCCGATAAGGTACCCCGGGGCAAGAAGATCGAGGTATAGATGATGAGCCTGGCAGGGGCAGACTATCTACCAGTGATTGTTGGTGCGGCGGATATCAAGAGGATGCCGACCGTGGCCGTGAGATGTTGAGATATTGATACTTGAGATGGGTCAGCCGGACGGCTGGGGCCAGAGATACTGTGATATGGATACATGAGATTTGAGACAGTTATTGAGGAGTCGATGCTGGACACGGATTTCTGTTGAATCTATTGATATTATGCTGATATTTCAAAAGAGATTTCTAAAAATAAAATAATGATTTCTTATATCCACATATTCAGATCACGAGTTGATTCATGTTGCATACATACCTGCTAGTACATCATGCCAGATTAGTATTCTACATTGATTCATGTTGCATATATATATCTGCTAGTATATCATACCATATCAGTATTGTTGATGTTATAACACTTGCGTGCATGCTTACGATAGCCTCTATAGAAGTTATTTATTACTCACAAGTTGGCAACTCACCCCCGTTGTGACACATCCTTTTGCAGGTCCGCTCCGTCAGCACAGTAGCGACGGACGTACTTGCTCCATTTGCTCCCTTTTGCCTGGACTTGAGGCTTTTGCTCGTAGGTGGGTTGTGATATTATTTTGTTTTCACTTTGTATATTCATGGTATCTAGAGTACTCCATCTACTGTACCTGTTATTGTATTGATGTATATTGACCTAGAGACGAGACAGTGAGATTTGTGGACTTTTATGTTGTATTTTGGGGTCGAGTTCACTTGAGCTGACATGATGTTTATCACTTGTGCCTTTTATACTTATTTTGAAAATTGCTGATTTACATTGTGTGGGATTTGAGTCCGCTTCGGCTAAGAGCTAACTCCCGCTTAGGGATGCCTTTTTTCATGTTATGCTTATAAATTCCTGTTTTGTACCCGTTTGGGGGCCAGTATTTACAAAGGAGACTCTGCTGAAATTTTTTGGAAAATGTGATGTTGTTCTTTAAAATATTTTTATGCGACTTATATAGTTTTCTTTCACTCTACTGCTTAAATGGGTTTTAATTTCTGGGCTTTGGTATTTTCCCGAAATTGTCATTATAATTATTTTTCAATATTTGGTATTTTCCGTAAATTGTTATTATAATTATTTTTCAATATAGGCCTAATTATACCTAATTTGGATAGGTAATTGCTAGTTTTTAGTAGTTAATGAGTCACTTATAAATTTCTGGTCGTTTAAATTTTTTCCCCTAATTTACTATTTTAAATATTATTTTAAGCTGTTAAAAATACATTAAATTAGCGATAAATACAAATTTGAATGGGCTAATTACTTGCTTTAAAACCATGACAACTAAAATCTAGTTTGTAATATAAATTTTTAGTATGTTATTTCCAAGTTCTAATTAGTTATAATCAAGGGAAATTAAAATTTTAATTAATTAAACTAAAACTTGCAATTTTGAGCTTGTCGAGGGGTCTTTTTGCATAGAATTTTTTATACACTCTCTCACCAATACTCATCCTCCCTTGGCCGGCCCACCACAGCAGGAAACTTCTCTCTTTTTTTTTTTGGGGTCTTCAACCCTTGTGAACAATATGGTATGAAAAGGGATTTAAATATAGTAATTTGAGGTATGTGTTTAGGAGGTATGGGGAGTCTTTGACTTTCAAATTTTCCACACTTTTTTCCTCATTCTCCCCACTCCCTCCTCTGGCCGAGAGCCTCCCTGCTACTGTCCCTAATTTCCCTTCTCTTTTTCCTTCCAAAATTCATCACAATTCCATCAAAATTCAACAAAAATCCATAAATTTCTTCACAAATTCAACACAAAACCCTATTCTATCACTTCTCAAGCCCAAATTGGTTCAAAACTTGGAGAAAGGAGATGTCTTGGGAGGCTAGAGCAAGCTAGGGTTGAACTTGTGAGGTATAATTTCTAATCAAATGGTTAAATTGTAGCTTTAGTGTGCTAAATTAGAACTTTGAAATTGTTTTAGTGTTAAATTTATTGCTAATTTCTAATCTAATTTTTTTTTTAAAGTGAATGGTTTGAGTTTAAACTAGGGTTTTAGAAAACCATTACTAGGTTAATTAAATTTATTTTATTATCAAGTGGTTTTTCTAACCTAATCTAAGAGGTTAACTTGCTATTTGGGCTTTAAATTAGTGTTAATCTAGGTTTCTCTAGTATGGTTTTTGATTGGAAGTGCTAGTTTATAAAATCAAGAAATGGTTTGTGTATGGGAAATAGGTTTTGAAGCATGGTTAATGTGTTGAAATTTAGTGTAGTGGCTATCTAATGGTTTAACTTGGGTGATTATGCTTGATAGTTGTCTTTTTGTCACAAAGCGACGATGTTTGCACCGAATTTGGAATATTAGCGCTTACTAGTTTTTTTTCTAAAATTATGTGATGAATTATTTGTGATATCTTGATTATATTTTTGGCATCTCCTACGACATTTAGGATGTGGGAATGCGAAACTTGGTTGATCGGGTTTTGTTTTGGCGGTTGGTCCGAAACGACAATTTTAGTTAAGGTTGTAGTGTTTTTCGTGTGTGTTCCGCGCACCTTGTGTACAATGTGCCTAACTCGTTGACATTGACCCTTTCATTTTGTGAAATGCGTCGTTTCATGATCTGTAACCTTATGTTTTGTGTTGGGCAAATTCCAGGATCGGTCGCGGAGACTTCGGACGCGGCATGAAAAGGGAAAGCGGGGATTGGATCAAGATAGCTGGGGATTTCCGGTGAGTAGATATATACATCTATGGGGAGAATCGTTTGGATGGCACGAGGCTCTCGATAAATTTAGAATTTCTAGTAATACCAGCTTGTTGCATGTAGTCCCTTGTTACCTATTTTACGGCACTGCTTGACCTGTATATCCATATTTTTGTTAAATTCATTGTAACATGATATTTGTGTCGTCCACCATGAGTTTTCTGTTTGTTTTCGAGACCCGTTTCGAGGAGTTGGATGAACCGTCTCGGGTACATGGTGGGCCCGGTAAGGTACCCGGGGCAAGAAGTTCGAGTAGTAGACGATGTGCCTGGCAGGGGCAGACTACCTACCGGTGATTGTTGGCGCGGCGGATATCCAGAGGATACCGACCGTGGCAGTGAGATGTTGAGATATTGATATTTTGAGATGGACCAGCCGGACGGCTGGGGCCGGGATATTGGATACAGATACTTTAGGACACTGAGATATTTATTTGAGGTGCCGATGCTGGGCACGGATTTCTGTTGATTTCATATGATATTTCCTCAGATATTTCACAGAAATTTTCCTAAGATGAAAATAATGATTTCCTCATATCAGCATATTCAGATCACGTGTTACATTGCATTCATGTCGCATACATGCTAGTACTTCATACCATATCAATATTGTAGAATTGTGACACTTTGCGTACATGCTTACGATAGTCTTTATAGATGATACATATTACTCACGAGTTGGCAACTCACCCCCATTGTGCCACAGACTTTTTGCAGGTCCGATCCGTCAGTACTGTTGCGGCGGACGCACTTCCTCCTTTTGCGTGGATTTGAGGATTTTTGCTCGTAGGTGGGTTATGTGTTTATTTTGTTTTCCACCTTATATATTCATTGTATCTAGTGTACTCCATCTACTGTATCATCTACCAGTATTGTTGTATATTGACTTAGAGGCGAGACGGTGAGATTTGTGGGCATGTATATTATTTCTTTGGGTCGCGCTCACTTGAGCCGACATGTTGCTTACTAGTTGTGCCATTTTATGCTTACTTGCACATTGGTGATTTATATTGCGTGGGATTTGAGTCCACCTTGGGACGAAGAGCTAGCTCCCGCTTGGGGATGCCTTATTTCTTGTATTCATATATATTCCTGTTTGTACTCGTTTGGGGGCCAGTATTTACAAAGGAGACTCTGCTGAAATTTTTCGAATAAATGGACGTTGCTTTTAAAAAGGCTTGATGTGACTTATATGATTCAAATCGCTTTCAATAAATTGGTTTTCCTTCACTCTACTGCTTATTTGGTTTTGATTTCTGGATTTTGGCTTACTTAGATTACGTCCGCCTTGAGATGTTCGTAATTTAAGTGCCAGTCACGTTCCGTACCTTTCGGGTCATGACAAAGTTGGTATCAAAGCGATAGGTTTTACTTTTCTGAGTATATGATGACCATTGGTAGATGGAGTAAGTGACTTAAGTAGGGTAACGTAGCGTGTCTATGTCCGCGGCATACTTGAGATACGGTACTCCGCCTAGGTGACTTTAGGATATACTTGCTTGAAATTCCTTCTTCAATTTCGTGTATCCTATGATTCTATTGCACTGTTCTTATCATCCTATTTCCTGTACCAGCCACTATGCCACCGAAGGCTACGAGAGCGCAGAGGGCTGCCGCCCGAGATGAGAACCGAGCAGGCTCGTCCGAGACGAGGACCGAGCTAGGTGGCGTACCCATGCCTCAGGGACAGACTGATCCGCATTCCTCAGGCCGCATGGATAGGCTAGAGTCTGGTATGGAGGAGTTACGACAGATGATAGGAGGTATGCAGGAGTTACGATAGATGGTGGGATCCTTAGTAGAGGCCAGTCGTGCATCGAGATCGGAGGACGTACTTACCCCAGCACAGACTACGATAGTGCCTGCTGTCCAGAAAGTTGCTCCTACTACTACAGTGGCTATTCCAGTATCACTACAGGATTTCATGAGGCTGAGACCCCCAGTCTTCACCGGCACCGATGCAGCGGAGGATCCGCAGACATTCCTTGACAATTTAGCTTGGATTTGCCGTAAACTCGGATGTTCCGACGATAGATGGGTGGAGCTTACGAGTTTCCGTTTGGAGGGCCTTGCGCAGACATGGTGGGAGTCAGTCGAGAGAGGTCGAGCTACAGGTGTACCTCCTATGACTTAGGCCGAGTTCACAGCAGTGTTTCTAGCCCATTTCCTTCCAGATAGCGTTCGTGATGCTAGAGCTTGTAGTTTTGAGGCTTTGATCAAGACTCCAGGGATGACAGTGTTCGAGTATAATATCCAGTTTACTCAGTTGTCCCGATATGCTCCGTACTTGGTTGATACTGAAGAGAAAATGGTAAAGAGGTTTCTGCAGGGACTCGACACACAGTTATTTCTTGCCATCGGCGCCTAGCACTTTGACACTTATGCAGCTGTTATGGACACGACCTTACGGATGGAGGCGTGCATTTCAGAGACTTCGACCGTTTCTGGGCCGAAGAGGATTCGTACCGATATGCCAGCTCAGAGGCATCGTGCCAGATTCTATCCGAGAGATGGTGGCAGCAGAGGAGTTAGATGGGGTCAGCTATTTGGTTCTTATCCGTAGGGCCAGCAGGCGTCGCCAGGATGTTTTGGGTGCGGGAGTCCGCACCATCGTATCAGAGACTGTCCGGTGAGACGACAGAGAGCAGCGACAGTTCCACACGCGACTTTATCACTTTCACCACCTCCTCAGAGAGCTCTACTTCCTGCCCCCGGTGGTGCTCCACGTCAGTTCGACGCCCCCAGAGGCCGTGGATGCGGCAGTCTTATTCAGAGAGGACGAGGAGGCCGAGGTCGAGGACAGCCAGCTATTGGTGGAGGACATGCCCGAGTGTTCTCTTTGACTCCGCAGGATGCGTAGGCATCCAATGCCGTTGTGACAGGTACCTTTCCAGTATGTTCTTTCGACGCACGAGTATTATTCGACCCAGGCTCCACACATTCGTATGTATCTACATACTTTGCACCGATATTGGGCCGTGAGTCGTCGTCGTTAGATCAGCCGCTTGTTGTTATTACTCCGGTAGGTGAGTCGTTTGTCGCTCGTTTTGTGTTTCGATTGTGTTCCGTTCATATCGAGGAGAGGGATTCGTCAGTTGATTTGATTCTCCTCGATATGTTGGACTTTGATGTACTTCTGGGCATGGACTGGCTGGCCACTTGTTATGCATCTGTGGACTGCCGTGAGAAGGCTGTCAGATTTAGCTTTTAGGGAGAGCCAGTCCTTGTTATTCAGGGAGACCGCAGTGTCACCCTTCCCAGCTTGATTTCGTCTCTTCACGCTGGTCAGCTCTTGCAGAAAGGATGTCAGGGATTCTTAGCCTATATTTGTGACACTCGAGCTGCAGAGGTTCCTTTGGACTAGGTCCCGATTGTTAGTGAGTTCCCTGATGTTTTCCCCGATGAGCTACCTGGGTTACCGCCTGAGCGCGATGTTGAGTTCTGTATTGACTTGATTCCCGGCTCCGGGCCTATTTCCATACCGCCTTATCGGATGGCCCGGCGGAGCTTAGAGAGCTGAAGGATCAGTTGCAGGATTTGTTAGATAAAGGGCCTATTCGACCTAGTGTGTCTCCATGGGGGTGCTCCTGTCCTGTTCCTCAAGAAGAAAGACGGCAGTTTGCGCTTGTGTATTGATTACCGCCAGCTGAACAGGGTTACCGTACGGAACAGATATCCCTTACCACGTATCGATGATTTGTTTGACCAGCTTCAGGATGCGGGATACTTTTCGAGGACTGACTTGCGATCGGGTTACCATGAGTTTTTGGTGATGTCGTTCGGACTCACCAATGCACCAGCCGCGTTTATGTATTTGATGAACCGCATTTTCAGGCCGTATCTAGATCTGTTCATCATCGTGTTTATTGACGATATTTTGGTGTATTCCCGAAGCCGAGAGGAGCCTGAGCAGCACTTGTGGATCACATTACAGATTTTGAGAGAGCAACAGCTGTTCGCAAAATTCTCTAAGTACGCGTTTTGGCTTGACAGCGTTGATTTCTTGGGTCACTTGATTACGAGAGATGGCATATGTGTGGACCGAAGAAGATCGAGGCCGTTCAGCATTGGCCCAGACCGGCATCAGTTACGGAGATCCGCAGCTTCCTAGGCCTGGCTGGCTACTACAGACGATTTGTTCAGGACTTTTCCCGTATTGCTGCACCGTTGACCGGGTTGACCCGGAAGGGAGTTCCTTTTGATTGGACCGAGGCGTGCGAGCATAGCTTCCAGCAGTTGAAGACTCGTCTGACTACTGCACCAGTGTTGTCACTGCCTTCGGGATCGGGCGGATTCGTAGTTTATTGCGACTCTTCTCGAGTGGGATTAGGTTGCGTGTTGATGCAGCACGACAGGGTTATTGCATATGCTTCTCGGCAGCTGAAGACACATGAACAAAACTATCCTACGCACGATTTAGAGATGGCTGCAGTGGTGTTTGAACTCAAGATCTGGAGACATTACCTATACGGCGAGTCGTGCCAGATATTTACAGACCACAAGAGCTTGAAGTACATATTTACGGACTACAAGAGCTTGAAGTACATATTTCAGCAGCGAGACCTGAATCTGAGAGAGCGCCGTTGAATGGAGCTGGTGAAAGACTATAATTGCGAGATCCTTTACCATCCGGGCAAGGCGAATGTGGTGGCTGATGCTTTGAGTAGGAGGCCCGGAGGTAGTTTATCTTGTTTGAGCGCCGTACAGAGGCAGTCGTTAGCAGATTGGCAGATTTTATGCGACAGCCGAGTTAAGTTTGAGTTCACTCTGACAGAGGGACAGCTTGCGCATGTTCGTGCACGTCTGCAGTTGCTTGACCGTATTCGAGAGGCACAGCCCAGTGATGACCGTCTTTCAGAGATCATAAAGCAGGTTCGACAGGGCAGAGTTTCCGAGTTCGTGATCGATGATCAGGGGTTACTGCGATTTGGGACTTGATTGTGCGTACCAGATTCTGAGGGACTGCGGCGTGAGATTCTTGAAGAGGCCCATAGATCGAGGTATAGCGTTCATCCCGGTTCCACCAAGATGTACCACGATTTACGAGAAGTTTATTGGTGTGACGGAATGAAGAGGGACGTCACAGATTTCGTGTCGAGATGCCTGATTTGTCAGCAAGTTAAGGAAGAGCACTAGAGGCCCGCGGGAGAGTTGCATCCTTTGCCCATTCCGGAGTGGAAATGGGAGCAGATTTCTATGAACTTCATCATGGGTCTACCCAGGACCAGTCGAGGGTATGACTCCATTTGGGTGAGCATGGATCGATTGACGAAAGCTGCTTACTTCCTGCCAGTGAAGATCACTTTCAGTTTTGCTCAGTATGCCCAGATTTACATCGACGAGATCGTACGGTTGCATGGCGTCCCGACGTGTATTGTGTCAGACCGAGGCACCCAGTTTACCAGCCGACTATGGCAGAGACTTCAGGAGGCGTTGGGCACTCGATTGAGTTTCAACACAGTATTTCATCCGCAGACCGACGGCCAGTCAGAGCGGACTATTTAGACTCTTGAGGACATGCTCCGAGCGTGCGTTTTAGACTTCGGAGGTAGCCGGGATCATCATTTACCCTTAGTGGAGTTCTCCTACAACAACAGTTTCCAGGATACTATTCAGATGGCACCTTTCGAAGCCTTGTATGGGAGGAGATGCAGATCACCCGTCTGTTGGACGGAGCTCAGCAAAAGCAGTATTTTGGGGTCGCAGATTGTTGAGGAGACGACCGAGAAGATACAGTTGATTCGAGATCGGATGAGAGCAGCTCAGAGCAGGAAGAAATAGTATGCGGACAGACGCCGTCGCAGACTAGAGTTCGCAGTTGGCGACCATATTTTTCTAAGGGTCTCTCCAATGAAGGGCGTGATGAGGTTTGGGCGAAAAGGAAAGCTTAGTCCCAGATTTGTGGGTCCCTTCGAGATCCTCGAGCGTGTCGGCGCAGTTGCGTATCGTTTGGCTCATCCACCCAGCTTTCCTGATGTTCACCCCGTCTTCCATGTTTCGATGCTCCGCAAGTACCTTCACGACCCTTCTCATGTGATTCAGCACCCGACAATCCAGCTGGAGCACGACCTTTCTTTTGCAGAGCAGCCGGTGGTCATCCTGGATCGGCAGGTGAAGAAATTGAGATCGAAAGTTATACCGACCGTCAAGGTCTTTTGGCGTGGCCCGAGCAGCGAGGAGGTCACCTGGGAGACCGAGGACGAGATGAGGAAGAAATATCCCCATCTCTTTGAAGGTACGCGTAGCTAGATTTTTAAATTCGGGGACTGAATTTCTTTAAAGGGGGGAGATTGTAACACCTTGAAAAGTCGTTTTGGTATTTTCCCGAAAATCGATAAATATTTGGTATTTTCCATAAATTGTCATTATAATTATTTTTTAATATAGGCCTAATTATACCTATTTTGGATAGGTAATTTCTATTTTTTAGTAGCTAATGAGTCACTTATAAATTTCTGGTCATTTAAAGTTTTTTCCCTAATTTACTATTTTTAATATTATTTTAAGCTGTTAAAAATACATTAAATTAGCGATAAATACAAATTTGAATGGGCTAATTACTTGCTTTAGAACCATGAAAACTAAAATCTAGTTTGTAATATAAATTTTTAGTATGTTATTTCCTAGTCTAATTAGTTATAATCAAGGGAAATTAAATTTTTAATTAATTAAACTAAAACTTGCAATTTTGAGCTTGTCGGGGGTCTTTTTGCATAGAATTTTTTATACACTCTCTCACCAATCCTCATCCTCCCTTGGCCAGCTCACCACAGCAGGAAACTTCTCTCTTTCTTTTTTTTTTTGGGTCTTCAACTCTTGTCAATAATATGGTATGAAAAGGGATTTAAATATAGTAATTTGAGGTATGGCTTTAGGAGGTATGGGGAGTCTTTGACTTTCAAACTTTCCACACTTTTTTTCCTCATTCTCCCCATTCCTTCCTCTGGCCGAGAGCCTCCCTGCTGCTGTCCCCAATTTCCCTTCTCTTTTTCCTTCCAAAATTCATCACAATTCCATCAAAATTCAACAAAAATCCATAAATTTCTTCACAAATTCAACATAAAACCCTATTCTATCACTTCTCAAGCCGAAATTGGTTCAAAACTTGGAGAAATGAGATGTCTTGGGAGGCTAGAGCAAGCTAGGGTTGAACTTGTGAGGTATAATTTCTAATTAAATGGTTAAATTGAGGCTTAAGTGTGCTAAATTAGAACTTTAAAATTGTTTTAGTCTTAAATTTATTGCTAATTTCTAATCTAGTTTTTTTTTAAAGTGAATGGTTTGAGTTTAAACTAGGGTTTTATAAAACCATTACTAGGTTAATTAAATTTATTTTGTTATCTAGTGGTTTTTCTAACCTAATCTAAGGGGTTAACTTGCTATTTGGGCTTTAAATTAGTGTTAATCTAGGTTTTTCTAGTATGGTTTTTGATTGGAAGTGCTAGTTTATAAAATCAAGAAATGGTTTGTGTATGGGAAATAGGTTTTGAAGCATGGTTAATGTGTTGAAATTTAGTGTAGTGGCTATCTAATGGTTTAACTTGGGTGATTATGCTTGATAGTTGTCTTTTTGTCGCAAAGCGACGATGTTTGCACCGAATCTGGAATGTTAGCGCTCACTAGTTTTTTTTCTAAAATTATGTGATGAATTATTTGTGATATCTTGATTATATTTTTGGCATCTCCTACGACATTTAGGATGTGGGAATGCGAAACTTGGTTGATCGGGTTTTGTTTTGGCGGTTGGTCCGGAATGACAATTTTAGTTAAGGTTGTAGTGTTTTTCGTGTGTGTTCCGCGCACCTTGTGTACAATGTGCCTAACTCGTTGACATTGACCCTTTCATTTTGTGACATGTGTCGTTTCATGATCTGTAACCTTATGTTTTGTGTTGTGCAAATTCTAGGATCGGTCGCGGAGACTTCAGACGCGGCATGAAAAGGGAAAGCGGTGATTGTATCAAGATAGCTGGGGATTTCCGGTGAGTAGATGTATACATCTACGGGGAGAATCGTTTGGATGGCGCGAGGCTCCCGATAAATTTAGAATTTCTAGTAATACCAGCTTGTTGCATGTAGTCCCTAGTTACCTATTTTACGGCACTGCATGACCTGTATATCCATATTTATGTTAAATTCATTGTATAAAAACCATTGAAATCATTAAATGAGATATGCGACACAGGAAATAATTGGCTTGCTTAATTCATTATATATAATTGTGCAACTTCATCTCATAGGACACTTGCACCATTACCAGGTTTTTATGCAGCACGAGCACTATTCATGTGGACACACACGCCTTGGTAATTGCCATGCCACAAATACTAGATAACTTGTTTAAACCGGAATTTAGAATAATTTCACTATATAAGACATATAAACCAGTACTAATATAGTAATTCCGCAAGATGAACATGTAGAATTTCTAGTCATATGCATGTACCTTGTTACATCCTTCGATCATACATAGTCCTTATGTCATATATTGCAGTTCGCACTGTTGATACCATAGGATTTCATCATCATTGACATGCATACTTATGGTACTTTCTTCTAGAGGATTTCAGTATTAGAGATTTATGAGATTTTGGAGAAACCGCAAGAATTTAATAAAACTGATATCATTTTAAATGTGGCAAGTTGCGGTTTTCTCCTGACATGATATTTTTGTCGTCCACCATGAGTTTTCTGTTGGTTTTCGAGACCCATTTCGAGGAGTTGGATGAACCGTCTCGGGTACATGGTAGGCCCGGTAAGGTACCCGGGGCAAGAAGTTTGAGTAGTAGACGATGGGCCTGGCACGGGCAGACTACCTACCGGTGATTGTTGGTGCGGCGGATATCCAGAGGATACCAACCGTGGCCGTGTGATCTTGAGATATTGATATTTTGAGATGGACCAGCCGGACGGCTGGGGCCGGGATATTGGATACAGATACTTTGGGACACTGAGATATTTATTTGAGGTGCCGATTCTGGGCACGGATTTCTGTTGATTTCATATGATATTTCCTCAGATATTTCACAAAAAATTTCCTAAGATGAAAATAATGATTTCCTCATATCAGCATATTCAGATCACGTGTTACATTGCATTCATGTCGCATACATGCTAGTACTTCATATCATATCAATATTGTAGAATTGTGACACTTTGCGTACATGCTTACGATAGTCTTTATAGATGATACATATTACTCACGAGTTGGCAACTCACCCCCGTTGTGCCGCAGACTTTTTGCAGGTCCGATCCGTCAGTACTGTTGCGGCGGACGCACTTCCTCCTTTTGCGTGGATTTGAGGATTTTTGCTCGTAGGTGGGTTATGCGTTTATTTTGTTTTCCACCTTGTATATTCATTGTATCTAGTGTACACCATCTACTGTATCATCTACCAATATTGTTGTATATTGATTTAGAGGCGAGACAGTGAGATTTGTGGGCATGTATATTGTTTCTTTGGGTCGCGCTCACTTGAGCCGACATGTTGCTTACTAGTTGTGCCTTTTTATGCTTACTTGCACATTGTTGATTTATATTGCGTGGGATTTGAGTCCGCCTTAGGACGAAGAGCTAGCTCCCGCTTGGGGATGCCTTATTTCTTGTATTCATATATATTCCTGTTTGCACCCGTTTGGGAGCCAGTATTTACAAAGGAGACTCTACCGAAATTTTTCGGATAAATGGACGTTGCTTTTAAAAAGGCTTGATGTGACTTATATGATTCAAGTCGCTTTCAATAAATTGGTTTTCCTTCACTCTACTGCTTATTTGGTTTTGATTTCTGGGTTTTAGCTTACTTAGATTACGTCCGCCTTGAGACGTTCGTAATTTAAGTGCCAGTCACGTTCCGTACCTTTCGGGTCGTGACACTTGGTTGATACTGAAGGGAAGAGGGTGAAGAGGTTTATGCAGGGACTTGACACCCAGTTATTTCTTGCCATCGGCGCTGTTAGTTATATATATGCCCTAGAGGACATTACTATACATGTAATGTATATTGTAGTGGATGTTTGGACATATATAGGGAGGACTTTCTTGCTCGACATGATAGTATGCTATCTGGTTACTCTTTACCTTAACGTGTATACTGATTGTCTCTCTGTTACATATTGGTAAAGCCCTTAGGATGTGTACTTGACTACCTGGACTATGATGCGGATCATACTAGTGGGGACAAGGTAGTCCATAAGTATATCCTTCAAGGTCCCTAGTCGTGGGTATATCGAGACGGGGCATCGATATACTAGAGTAGATTAGCGTATACCTTCTCGACCCATATAGATGGGCGATGGATAATCCCATATCCATTGGTGTTTGACATCAGAGATGACTGGGTACACTGGACGGACTCGCCGAGAACTCCCTGATGGTATTATACTTTACGTCAGATGGCAGTTCTCTGGTGACACTGGTACAGGTTACTCTGTAGACCCGAGATCGTCATAGAGTCTTGTGTGATTCCCACTGTGCTTTGATTTCCACCTTACCACGTCCAAGAGGACGTGCAAAACGGTGGTTTTTGGGTACAGTCCCGAGTCACATTGAGGCAATGAGCGATAGGAGGGGTTTCGTCTCTCCCGGTATTGGGGGTTGATGTTGCGCTATGCTCGATTGGCCATAACAGGGAAGTCCCTGGCCAGGGCTGGTTTAGAGATTTACTGGTAAGTGTTACCCGTAGTTTCTCGACTCGTTATGCGCCTCATATCGGCACGACTTATCGGTTATTGGGGTCTGACGTTTACCACCCCTAGACTTGATATGCGACATATCAGACGAGGAACCGGACTGTACGGTAGTGTCACTGTCAGGCTTTTACAGGAGTTGGAGCGGGCTTGCTTGCTGATCTTCTGATCGCTCAATACCCGGGTAGCCGTTATGTCCAGTTAGTACCGCTGACGGCTTGTGGGTGCTTGATATGATCATCACCTACTGCCGGCGTATTGACGAGTCATTAGAGTCCTACATAGAGGTTGTACTGGCACAGGCAAAATGAGATAGGAGCACAAATATGATACGTGCGGGACCGAGAATAATGCGTGTATGTGATACCGTACTCTATTCTCGCGATGTTTGTATCGATCAGTTGTATGCGATATAACCTAGTTATCGAATCAAGGGTTGATTCGATAAGTCGATACATTGAATGTTAGTCAGTTGTATGTAATATAACCGGATTATTAAGTCAAGTGTTGATTTAATAATTTAGTGTATAATTGTATATATGATATACTAATTTACATTAACTAACATTGGTTCACTTTAAGCATTTGTTTTTCTCACTTGTGCACAAGTTAATATATATGTGATATATATTTATTTGTGCTCTTTTTTGTATCATGGTAGTTGATACACACTACATGGGTGTATGAGACATACACCATTATAATTATAATGGTTAGGTTTTTATATTTAAGTAATTCTAAAACAAATGGATAATGAGCTCACATACATGAAGCTTCATGAAGCTTATGGATGCTTTGACTTATTCCACTTGTTTTGTTTTACTTAATATATTAACTAACCTAACCACTATAATTAACAATGGTAAAGTCTCTACATGAGTTAGTATATGATACTTACTCACCATGGTTAGCTCATTCTCTCTCTTGATTATTTTTCATTCTCATTTTGAGCTCATCTTCTTTCTCCTTCACTTTCATTCTAGGGTTTGAAAAAGAGAGAGAACCAAAGTGAGAAAAGAAATTCTAAAGTGTACCCATTTCCTATCTCACCATCCTCTACTAGACTAGCACTTTAGTTTAGGGTGTTTGCTTCAATAATTCTTTGGTTAGTGAGGTAGAAGCTTGAGTCCGTATTCGCTCGACGTAGATCATCTTCGGCATCGAAGACTTCAAGCGATCCCGTTGCAATTTTCTCATGGAGCCGTCCGAGAGTCCGGGAGTTGGATGATCACAGCGAAGGGACTACATCAAGGAGCATATGAAGTGAAGGAACGATCTACAAAGGTTATATTTCGTATTCGATTAGTGTAAATGTGATTTACTTGCTATCTTTTTCGACTAAACTCTAGTTAACGACCTTGCTCAGGGTTGCTCGGCACCTAAAATTTTTAATCCGGCATAGTCGATGCCTTGTAGAGCCATGTTAGTGTGCCTAGTAACCCTACAGTGGTATCAGAGCCTAGCTAGAGCATTAGGCGATGCGTTAACGAAGTTAAAACTCCGAACAAACCCGAACACGACAAAATAAAACCCTCTCTGTACATTTTTTAAAATCTGGGATTTTTCTGAATTAAAAATGCCTAAAAAAATCAGCAGGCAATTTTAAGGACACATGTGCAAAACGACAATGTTTGGCCTCCAAAGCGCCGCGGAACCGCGGCACGAGCATGGCTTGTGCGGCGGTTCCGCGGCCAAAATGTGACGTCACCGTTGTCGTTTTGCTCAGTAATGTTTCTTTTTAATTCCCTGATATTTTATGGGTATTTTTATCTGACTCAAGTGTTGAGTGTTTTGGGGTTTATTTTGTAGTCGTTGTTTCGATCGGAAAATTTAATTTCGTTGTGTTTTCCGGATATTTAGAAAGTATTAAAAAGTTCGGACGGATATCAATAACTCACTTTTTCCCGACCCGGAAAATTTCCAAGTGTTGGATTTTTCCGTTTGTTTAAGAACGTCTAGATCGTGCAAGTTACGCGATGGACCCTCTAGAAACAACAAACCTTAACTCGATTATGTGACCGTCTTGAACTGCCCTTTGAACCTTAGGGTTTGGGGCAGTACGGCGTGCCACATGTGAGGCGTTGGCTTGACCCTTCTACGGCTGGACCATTGGTACTGTGGCATGTGATGGATGTTTTTAAACTCCCCTCAAGTGTTGAGAACTATTTGGGAAAACTTGGGTGTTTGATCATTCGATCGGAAAGTTTAACATTGTCTATTTATCTGGAATGTGATACAATATTTGGAATCTACAAGTAGTTATTAGATAACTAATTTGGTTGTTATAAACATAGCAGTTTAGTCTCAAATGATCGGTTGTCACGGAATTTTGATGTGATCAAAAGTCCGTCGCAATCACGTAGCGTATGCGGATACTCGCCGGGTAAACTTAATAGACAGCTATGCCCCATAGCCTCGACCAAGTGACTGTAGGAGAACCCCGTAGCCAAAAGCATCCGTTCGGGTGCTCGCGTCAGCGGTGTTCCGCCTTAGTGCACTTCGTCGACGGCATCCGGGGGTGCGGCCATTTACTAAAGTTTGCGACGAGCATTCGATCAGGATATCGGGAATCTTGTTGAATTGCCCGACTTGATATTGAAAAGTGTTTTCGATATAGAGACTAAAATGCGGCGTTTATAATTATTAGGCATGCGATGTCTAAGGAGGTTGCGGATTTTAACTATTGTAGTTTTACACTTTCATTTTATGTGACCGTAAGTGTAATATGTGATATCGCCGGTTTCGTTGCTATATGTCAACGACAATTGGGATGCGCATATTTACTTACGTTGATGACATGTGATATTCTGTGTTGCTGAATATGTTATATTGGATCATCGCGTTCTGAATAGCGGGGGGTTTTATGTGAGATGGGGGTTTTTATTTTCATTCATGTAAATTTAAATGTATGTAATATTCTTTTATTGGGGCACTTCCGGGTTGAGGTTGATGTCACCATTTGTATATTATTTACTTTTCCGCACTAGGAAAGACCCAAGGAGGAGAGCACAAGTAACCGGGTTCTAGAGTTCAGTTGGAGACCAACTCAAGGAGTCGAGTCCGGGTCTCCTAACTCTAGAATTGGTAGGGTTGCTTGCCGCTCTCGTAGAGGTCTAGGGGTGTGGGTTTGGCTATTCATCGCGACCATAGAATCCGTGTTTTATAGAGGCTCAAAATAAAACACGGACGTCCTAGTATATAAAATGTTTCATATGTTTCTTCTGCTGCGATATCTGTGATGTGATCATTTGATATGTTGTGATAGATACTGTATATAGTATATATGATATATTATATAGATGTTGCTTATGTTTTACACCCACGCTAGCCCTGCCCCGCTCTGTCGTTAGTTACCTAACCTAACGGTGCACGAGGGGACATCGAGGCGAATGCGGATAGCATAAGTGTACGTCGTATTTATCTGTGATGTTTAGGTGCTTAAATGATGGGACTTCATTAATGTGATTAATGAAATAAAAGAAACCTAAAAGATGTTGTGGAATCGAATTTTCAAAAACAGGTAGCTACAGTTCTTGCTTTGCATCGCGGTGTTCCTTGTAGAACATCCTGCACCTTATTCAATAAGGAAAGGGCCGAAATCCCTTCACCGGGAGTGACCCTTTTAGCAATGACTGGCAGATGTTACACCCCTCGGTTTGTCTTTTGATTGCTTTTCTAGTTCTTGCTTTGCACAGTGATGTATATGATATATCCTGCACCTCATTCGACGAGAAAAGAGCCGACGATCCCTTCACCAGGAGTGACCTCTTTAGCGAAACTAGCAAAAGCCTCAAAAACACTCCATTTTAAAATCATTTGATTCTACAACGATATCAAGTTCATTACGCAATAGGTTTTCACAAAAACCTGTCGTAGCCCACCGTCATTTCAGATAAATCCTACTTAGTATTCATGCTACGTTTGTTGGCCTGCGTCAAGGTGTAGTGTGCGGTAGCTAACTAGTATTTATCTGTTTATGTATATGATGCAGATTGGATTAGGGTAGTCGTGCGACTTTGTTGGCCTGCATCAAGGGTCGTGCGGGTGGGTTTAATTCAATCAAGAAATGACGGGTTGAACTTGACTAACGCACTATGGTTTGTTGGCCTGCGTCAAGGTCATGGGACGCTAGGGGCAAAATATTATCGGGAATTTCAAGTGTTGAGATTTGCAATGAGATTGCATACCTTCTATGAGATAGTTGGATCCCGATACCCACTGCGAGTAATTGTTACTCCTGGGAGTGTTTTACACATTACAATTAGCCGATCAAGTAGGTGTCTAGAAAGGTGTCAACGGGGTTACGCCTCTGGGAAAATGAGGTTTACTTTAATTAGGTCCGTGCGAAAGCACGGGGAACCTCCCTCAAAGTACCGACACAGGCCTGGCTGAAAGATTGGCGAAGTTTTAGGGTGTAATTAATCCCGGCTAGTCTTTCCTTTTAGGGTTTGAAGGAAGATTTGATAAAAACAGTGGGAACCATCCTGATTAGATAAAATAATAATCAATCTGATCTTGCAAGAGCGCACACAGAGTGTTTTCTTCTCTCTCTCTCCAGGTAGCGACCATGTCACGCCTTAATCAAGATAATAATACGGATGTATTGACCGAACCCGCTTGTTATACTGCGCTAGGGAACGTTGGTCCCGCTCTAACTTATAATTGTTATAAGACAGAGCAGGAAATTGGGGATTACCAGAATTCCTGTGCCGCCCAAACGAAGAAAGTGCATGCTGATGCATCATCTTCGGGTGTGTTTATTACAGAGAACTGTTTCTCAGTATCCTTTACGTCCTGGGTATGTGATACCGGATCAGGATCCCGCATATGTAAATCTGTTACATGAGCTACAGATAGATAAAGAACTGAGAACGGGTAATAAGTTTCATGAGATAGAAAATGGTGCAAGTGTTGCAGCCATGTCTGTTGGTCACTGTCACCCTGTATTACCAGTACATTGATTCTGAACGAATGTTATTAGATACCGAACTTCATATACAAAATCATATCAGTCTCTTTATTAGTAAAGAAATGATATAATTTTGTATTGTTGGATAATATTTTGAACATTTCCTATATCAAAAGTTGATCGGTTCAGGCACGTTATCTAAAAGTATTGACGTTCTAAATCAAACTACAGTTCTTAGTATACGGAATACACACAAGAGGAAGAGTTCAGAAATGAACGGATCCTTCTTGAGGCATTGTAGACTAGGTCATATCAATGCGACCCGACTGGCTGAAGTTACATTTAGATGTATATTTAAATTAGTTTGAATTTACATCTTATGAAACTTGCCGGTCATGTCACAAAGATTAGGTGGCCATAGCTCTGTTTATTGGAAACAGTGAAAGAGTTAGTAAACTTTTGGGATTGATACATGTTGATGTATGAAGGTCCCCTGTCTACACATGCCAAGACCGGTTCTTTGTACTTCATTACATTCTCTGATGATCTCTCAAGATTCAGACATATGTTCCTATTGAAACACAAGTCCGAAGCTTTTGAGATATTCACAGAATATAAATTAGAAGTAGAGAACCAAAACGGGTATAAGTATTATGTCCTTTGATGCGATCAAGGAGGAGAATACTTGAGCACAGAATTCCTGGATTATTCTAAAGGAGAATGAGATTCTCTCTCAGCATTACTCCTCCGTATACACCACAGCACGTCGGTGTATCGGAGCGGAGCAATCACACCCTATATGATAAGGTGTGCTCTATGATTAGTACTACTGAGTTACCTATTTCCTTTTGGAAGTTATGCACTTATGAAGTTGCATACCTATTGAATAGGGTTCCGATCAAATCAGTTGCCTACCACTTCATATGAGATATGGAAAGGGAAGAGCCTATATCTTAAGTTTGTTAAGATTTGGGGTTGTCCAGCCTATGTCTAAAAGCATAATCTGGACAAGCTCGAGGCAAAGTCAGTTCTGTAAAAGTTTGTTGGCTATCCCAAGCATTCGCAAAGGAATATCTTCTACCAAACCGAGGAACAAAAGATATTTTGTTTCTCAGCATGCCACCTTTGTGAAAGGAAATTTCATGTGAAGAAATTAGTGGACATGAGGTAGCACTGGAAAGAGTTCCAGTTATACAAACTGCAGCTGATGATTTGGTAGAACCAAAGGATTCAATAGTTACCAACGAACCTCAGCCTCTCCGCCGATCTAGTAGGGTTCCTCACCCACGTGAGAGATACTTCTGTTTCTCTATGACAGTGGGAGCGAGGATTGCATCATGAGATGATGACCCAACTAGTTTCGAGCTGGCCATCAGGAGTGGGACTCTGTAAGAATGGCTGGATGCTTAGCGATCTGAGATGGAATCCTTATACACCAACAAAGTATGGACTTTGGTTGCTTTATCTGAAGGGTTAAATCCCATCAGGAGCAAGTATATCTTGAGAAGATTACTTGGTGTACATGGAAAAGTTGAGACTTTCAAAAGATAGACTTGTTAAAGGTTTGCATCATAGAACGGTTGTGGCTAATGATGAAACATTTTCTGTAGCCTATGCTTAAGTCTATCCAGATCCTACTTGCCATGGCTACATACCATGACTACGATATCTGGCGGTTGGGTGTCATGACTGCTTTTCTAAATGATGTTTTAGAAGAGAGAGTCTATAAGTACACAGTCGGAGGGCTTCGTAGACAGTGGGAGCAGCGGAAACGTGTGCAAGATGTTTTATATGATAAAGCAGGCATCGCTGAGTTGGAACGTCTATTTTGATGTGTTAGTCAAAGAGTTTGACATCATCAAAATAATAGATGAACCTTGTATATATAAAAAGGTAGTAGAGAGTATGGTGGTGATCCTCGTAGAGTACGTGGATGACATACTCTTGATAGGGAAGGAGTTTCCTATGCTACGCTCGATCAATCTCCGCTTATCATAATGATTCTCCGTATAGGATCAAAGTGATACCTACTAAATCCTGGGTTTTGGGTCTATGAGATAGATCTAATTGGATGTTAGGATTCTCACTAGTTGCAGTGAGATGGTATCAATCGATCCTGGGGAGAATCACTGGAAGTGTTCCAGGGTGATAAGGACGACTGAAAGTCAGTCACAGGCATTGTCTTTACCCTCAGTTAAGGGACGGTATGTTGGAAGAGTTCCAAGCTATATACCGTGGCATACTAGACGATAAATGCTACATACATCGCTACCAAAGATACTACCAAAGAGGAAGTCTGGGTGTATATTAGTTCATGAGATGAACTTCGTTCCTACTATTGTGTGACAATGGAGTTATGGCTAATGCCAGGGAACGCCCATCCCATCAGTGATCCAGACATATTCTAAGGCAGTGTCACCTGATCATGGAGATGGTTGATCGAGGTTAGGAGAGTAGACTCAGAGGACAACACGGCGGATCCACTCACAAAGGCCATTTCCCAGAGAGAGATTTTCATGGGATGGTTGAGTATGAGATACTACAACCACTGTTATCAGATGGCCCTAGTGCAAGTGGGAGATTGTTAGTTATATGTATGCCCTAGAGGCCATTACAATACATGTAATGTATATTGTAGTGGATGCTTGGACATATATAGGGAGGACTTTCTTGCTCGACATGATAGTATGCTATCTGGTTACTCTTTACCTTAACGTGTATACTGATTGTCTCTCTGTTACATATTGGTAAAGCCCTTAGGATGTGTACTTGACTATCTGGACTATGATGCGGATCATACTGGTGGGGACAAGGTAGTCCATAAGTACATCCTTCAAGGTCCCTAGTCGTGGGTATATCGAGACGGGGCATCGATATACCAGAGTAGACTAGCGTATACCTTCTCGACCCATATAGATGGGCGATGGATAATCCCATATCCATTGGTGTTTGACATCAGAAATGACTGGATACACTGGACGGACTCGCCGAGAACTCCCAGATGGTATTATACCTTACGTCAGATGGCAGTTCTCTGGTGACACTGGTACAGGTTAGTCTGTAGACCCGAGATCGTCATAGAGTCTTGTGTGATTCCCACTGTGCTTTGATTTCCACCTTACCACGTCCAAGAGGGCGTGCAAAACGGTGGTTTTTAGGTACAGTCCCGAGTCACATGGAGGCAATGAGCGATAGGAGGGGTTTCGTCTCTCCCGGTATTGGGGGTTAATGTTGCGCTGTGCTCGATTGGCCATAACAGGGAAGTCCCTAGCCAGGGCTGGTTTAGAGATTTACTGGTAAGTGTGACTTGTAGTTTCTCGACCCGTTATGCGCCTCATATCGGTACGACTCATCGGTTATTGGGGTCTGACGTTTACCACCTCTAGACTTGATATGCGACATATCAGACGAGGAGACTGGACTGTACGGTAGTGTCACTGTCAGGATTTTACAGGAGTTGGAGCGGGCTTGCTTGCTGATCTTCTGATCGCTCAATACCCGGGTAGCCGTTTCGTCCAGCTAGTACCGCTGACGGCTTGTGGATGCTTGATATGATCATCACCTACTGCCGGCGTATTGACGAGTCTTTAGAGTCCTATATAGAGGTTGTACTGGCTCAGGCAAAACGAGATAGGAGCGCATATGTGATATGTGCGGGACCGAGAATAATGCGTGTATGTGATACAGTACTCTATTCTCGCGATGTTTGTATCGATCGGTTGTATGCGATTTAACCTAGTTATCGAATCAAGGGTTGATTCGATAAGTCGATACATTGAATGTTAGTCGGTTGTATGTAATATAACCGGATTATTAAGTCAAGTGTTGATTTAATAATTTAGTGTATAATTGTATATATGATATACTAATTTACATTAACTAACATTGGTTCACTTTAAGCATTTGTTTTTCTCACTAGTGCACAAGTTAATATATGTGTGATATATATTTATTTGTGCTCTTTTTTGTATCATGGTAGTTGATACACACTACATGGGTGTATGAGACATACACCATTATAATTATAATGGTTAGGTTTTTATATTTAAGTAATTCTAAAACAAATGGATAATGAGCTCACATACATGAAGCTTCATGAAGCTTATGGATGCTTTGACTTATTCCACTTGTTTTGTTTTACTTAATATATTAACTAACCTAACCACTATAATTAACAATGGTAAAGTCTCTACATGAGTTAGTATATGATACTTACTTACCATGGTTAGCTCATTCTCTCTCTTGATTATTTTTCATTCTCATTTTGAGCTCATCTTCTTCCTCCTTCACTTTCATTCTAGTGTTTGAAAAAGAGAGAGAACCAAAGTGAGAAAAGAAATTCTAAAGTGTACCCATTTCCTATCTCACCATCCTCTACTAGACTAGCACTTTAGTTTAGGGTGTTTGCTTCACTAATTCTTTGGTTAGTGAGGTAGAAGCTTGAGTCCGTATTCCCTTGACGTAGATCATCTTCGGCATCGAAGACTTCAAGCGATCCCGTTGCAATTTTCTCATGGAGCCGTCCGAGAGTCCGGGAGTTGGATGATCACAGCGAAGGGACTACATCAAGGAGCATATGAAGTGAAGGAATGATCTACAAAGGTTGTATTTCGTATTCACTTAGTGTAAATGTGATTTACTTGCTATCTTTTTCGACTAAACTCTAGTTAACGATCTTGCTTAGGGTTGTTCGGCACCTAAAATTTTTAATCCGGTATGGTCGATGCCTTGTAGAGCCATGTTAGTGTGCCTAGTAACCCTACAGGCGCCCAGCACTTCGACACTAATGCAGCTGTCATAGACACGACCTTACGGATGGAGGCGCGCATTTCAGAGACTTCGGCCATTTCTGGGTCGAAGAGGATTCGTACCGATATGCTAGCTCAGAAGCATCGTGACAGATTCTTTCTGAGAGATGGTGGTGACAGAGGAGTTGGACGGGGTCAGCTATTTGGTTCTTACCCGCAGGGCCAGCAGGCGTCGCTAGGATATTTTGGGTGCGGGAGTCCGCACCATTGTATCAGAGACTGTATGGTGAGACGACAGGGAGCGGCGACAATTCCACACGTGACTTTACCACCTTCACCACCTCCTCAGAAAGCTCTACTTCCTACCCCCGGTAATGCTCCACATCAGTTAGATGCCCCCAGAGGCCGTGGACGCGGCGGTCCTATTCAGAGAGGATGAGGAGGCAGAGGTCAGCCAGCTATTGGTGGGGGACAGACCCGAGTATTCGCTTTGATACCGCAGGATGCGCAGGCATCCAATGCCATTGTGACAGGTACCTTGTCAGTATGTTCTTTCGACACGCGGGTATTATTCGACCCAGGTTCCACACATTCGTATGTATCTACACACTTTGCACCGATGTTGGGCCGTGAGTCATCATCGTTAGATCAGCCGCTTGTTGTTATTACTCCGGTAGGCGAGTCATTTGTTGCTCGTTTTGTGTTTCGTTTGTGTTCCGTTCGTATCGGGGAGAGGGATTCATCGGTTGATTTGATTCTCCTCGATATGTTGGACTTTGATGTGCTTCTGGGCATGGACTAGCTAACCACTTGTTATGCATCTGTGGAATGCAGCGAGAAGGCAGTCAGATTTAGCTTTTCGGGAGAGCCAGTCCTTGTTATTCAGGGAGACTGCAGCGTCACCCTTCCCAGCTTGATTTCGTCTCTTCACGCCGGTCAGCTCTTGTGGAAGGGATGCCAGGGATTCTTAGCTTCTGTTTGTGATACTCGAGCTGCAGAAGTTCCTTTGGACCAGGTCCCAATTGTGTGTAAGTTTCCTGATGTCTTCCCTGATGAGTTGCCTGGGCTACCGCCTGAGCGCGATGTTGAGTTCTGCATTGACTTGATTCCCGGATCGGGGCCTATTTCCATACCGTCTTATCGGATGGCCCCGGCGGAGCTTAGAGAGCTGAAGGATCAGTTGCAGGATTTTTTAGATAAAGAGCTTATTCGACCTAGTGTTTCTCCGTGGGGTGCTCCTGTCCTGTTCGTCAAGAAGAAAAACGGCAGTTTGCGCTTGTGCATTGATTACCGCCAGCTGAACAGGGTTACCGTACGGAACAGATATTCTTTACCACGTATCGATGATTTGTTCGACCGGCTTAAGGGTGAGGGATACTTTTCGAGGATTGACCTGCGATCGGGTCACCATCAGTTGCGGGTGCTGCAGGAGGATATTCCGAGGACGGCTTTCTGCACGCGTTATGGACACTATGAGTTTTTGGTGATGTCGTTCAGACTCACCAATGCACCAGCCGCGTTTATGGATTTGATGAACCGCATTTTGTTAGTGTATATGCCCTAGAGGCCATTACTGTATCATACTAGTTTGTATATTACTTGATGGAAGCTTAGGATATTCACAGTTGTATATACAATCTTGCTCGAAATGGTAGTATGCTACTTGGTTTGTCTCTGCTTTAATATGTGCATGTGTTTCTTTTAGCATATCGCTGATATACATATTAGTAGAGCCCTTAGGATCTTTGCTTGATTACCAGCGTTGTGATGGCGCTCACACTCGTGGGAGCTGGGTGATCTATAAGCACATCCTTATACAGGTCCCTAGTCGTTGGACTATCGAGACAGGGCATCGATACTCCGGAGTAGACTAGCGTATGGGCTTCTCATCCCAGTGTGGGAGACGGTCTGTCCCACAGCCGTCAGTACGTCGTACTTGAGATAGTATGCGGGTGCTCGTTGGGTTACGAGTACACTGGACAGGACTCGTCGGGAACTGTTGGTTGGTATTATACCTATCGTCAGTTATCAGTTCCCAGGTGACATGAGTACAGCTTAGTCCGCTGACTTGACACTGTTACTTCGCCTCAAGTGTGTTCCCACTGCACTTTGATTACTACCCTACCACGGCTCAAAGGAGTCGTGCAAACAGGTAGTTTTTGGGTGCAGTCCCGAAGCACTTGGAGGCAGTGACGGTTAGACAGGATTCGTCTCTCCCGGTATTGGGGGTTGACATCGCGCTGTGTCCAGGAGAGCCATTACACGAGTAGTCCCTGGCCAGGGCAAGAGAGATATACTGGTAGGTTTCCAGTGTTATCTCAGGGTGTTCTGGGCTACACTCCGACACGACTTGTACCGCTATTAGGGGACTGACGTTCACCGCCCCCTAGGCCCGCCATGCGATGTATCAGACGAACAGACCGGACTGTACGGAGATTGTCACATACAGGCTCAGTAGGAGTTCAGATGGGGTTCACCTCATCAGTCTTCTTATCGACATCTACCTGGGGACCGTTACGTACAGCTAGTGCCGCTTGCGGTCTGTGGTTAAACCCACTGCCAGCGTAGTGTTGAGTCTTTAGAGTCCCACACAGAGAGCTATTCGCCTTTAGGCAAAATGAGTAGAGGTCGCATGGTTTTGCGACAGGGTTCATTCACATCCGCGCACTTGTGCACGTTTGCTGTCCGGACAGCTTATACTAGCAGGCTTTGGTTTAAGCCGGATCCTAGTATATGATTTGGGATTGGCTTTTTCTCATTGTATTCGTGTTTCTCGGATCACGAATACGGGTGCGTATGCACAGTTGCTTGAGACAGAGGGAGAGGACTTTGATTAGGGTTAATGACTATTGTCATTTTATTAACCCTAATGCTTATGTGTGTATTATTGTTAATTGATATTAGTTTAATAATTATGCATGGTTATGGTTGTTGACCATTTGACCCATCTTGACTTGTTGACCTTGTTGACACTTTGACCATCATCATTTCATTTGGAAGATGCTCTTTAATCCTTGCAATTTGCATTAAAAATGAAATGATAATGGTCATGTCTTGATTAAGCCATGACAATTATCTCACTAATTTTCTAATTACAATAATTCACATATATGAGAGAATGCTTCATATTATTCTCTCATTCTATTATTCACATTCTCTCTCTTGTTCTTCCTCTCCCTCAAGCTCTCCCCTCTCATGTGTTGAGAAACACTTGAGCTTAAGAAAAACCCTCTCTTGATAATCTCTACTCTCATCTAGGGTTCAAGGATTAGCACTTCTTGCACCCTAGTTACTTCTAGCTTAGAGTTGAAGCCAAAGGTTGAGGCTTTCGGGTGGATCTTTCTTCGACGTGAGAAGACGACAAAGGTGACCTCCTTCCACCACTCCAAGGAGCAAGGAGAGAAGGATATAAAGCCCAAGGTATAACCTTTCTAGCACTTAGCTAGTTTCTAGTTAGCTTTAGCTTGTTTTTGTTTAGCAAAGATCCTTCATAGTGTAGTCCATGTTGCCTAAGCTCATAAAAATTCGATTTTTATTCCGTTTTCCGCTCCCCGCAAGTACCGGGGTGGGCAACGTGGACTTACAGTGGTTTCAGAGCCTAACTAAACATAAACTAGCTAGGTAGTAGAGTGTATCGAAGTTCGAATCGGAAAAATCGAAAAACCGAGTTTTCAAAACCCTAAGTTTCTGTTAATTTTTTTTCTGTTCAAAATAAAATTTGTCATACTCCAAAAATCATCTCAGGGTTTTGTGAAGAGAGCCACCAAAAACGATCCAGTGATTCGACCAAAGAGCCGCGGTTCCGCGGCAATAGCAAGCTATTGCCGAGCAACCGCGGCCGTCTTGGCTCTTCACTGGGTCGAGTTTGGTGCAGTGTATTTCTGGCTTGGTTTTAGGATTTTTAAGATGGTTTATATGTGCCCAGATTTTCGAGAATAGAAATTTGTTTTTGGGGGCCTATAAATCCGTATTTTTTCCGAACTTCAATACACTTTGACTAAAAGGTTATATCTGTGATGTTTACATGTATTGAACGTCGGCTAATCGCTATATGTCGATTAGTCGGGGTTATACATATCTGTGATCTGTGTTTAATGATGGTATGTGTATATGAATGGGTTGGATTGTCGTGGATGAATAGCCGGGGTGGATGTGAGATGAGTGTTGCTTTTTCTTTCATTCATTCTAATATGTAAATTGATGTAATATTATTATTTGTTTGGCTGCACAACCGGGTCGGGGTTGTAGCCGTCATTGTATAATTCTTTTTACTGTTTTTGCTCCTAGGATAGACCCATGGAGGGGGTGCACAAACTACCGGGTATCCCGAAGTGCCGAGTGGCCTACTCACGGTGGTGAGGGAGGTTGCTTCACTTCGGGTACTTGGCGGGTAGTTTGCCGCACCCGTAGGGGTCTTGGGTGGGGTATTGGCTATTCACCGTGACCGTGTAATCCGCTTTTCGTTGCAGGCTCGAACGGATTGCGGGTTCCTAGTATATCCAATGTATTCATCTGTGATCCGTAATGTCTATCATTCCTATATATTTATATATGATAACTATTTAGGCGTTGCTTATGTTTTACAGCCGCGCTAGCCCAGCCCCCGCTCTGTCGTTAGTTAAGTAACCTAACGGGTGACGACGGGGCCCCGTGGCGAATGCGAATGGCATAAGCGTACGTCATATTTTGGTTGTTTTCTGCAATGGTAGGATTAAATGATGGGACGCATTAAAAGAACTAATGCAAGAAAATAAACCAAGTAAAAGTCGATTGGAACACTTTGAAAACCACTCGGTTCTTTTCAAGACTAAACTTTTAAACGCGGAGCTTGAACCACTCCTTTTAAAAGCTATCTCGTTCCATCGATTATATCAAGTTCACTACGTTCACGGTTTCGCCAAAACCATCCGTAGCCCTCCATCATTTCAGTTAAATATTCGGTAGTATTCAAGCTATGTATTTTGACCTCAAGCCAAGGCATAGTGATTGGTAGCTGCCGGATATTTATCTGTTGCATAGATAGAATGCGTTGGTTTGAGACAGTCGTACTGCCATTTTGGCCTACGTCAAGGGTAGGTACCGGTGGGTTCAAATTAACCGGGATAATGATGGGAAGAACTTGACATGTGACTTATGACATTTTGACCTCACGCCAAGGTCATAAGAGCATGGGGCAAAAATCCACATCGGGAGTTTCATAAGTACTGAAACTTGCTAGCGCTGCATACCATTTGGAGTGTGATAATTCTGGTAAGATTCCTTCGGTTTTATCACGCGATGATATTTGGATCCTGATCCTACTGTGAGTATATGCTACTCCTCGGGAAAACTCTCACTTAACGATCAATGCTATAAACTTAGTAGGTGTCTAGAAAGGTGTTAGCGGGGCTACGCCCCCAGGGAAAAGAGGTTACTTAATTAAGGAACTTCGCGAAAGCGTTGGAAAACCTCCCTCGAAATACCTACACTGGCCTGGCTGAACGGTTAAGCAAGTATTGTACGGTGAGATTGATCCTGACTAATCCTTTCTTTACGGTTTGAGAAGGGATTCGAGAGACAGTGGGAGCCATCCAGTTTAGACAAATTAAAAACCACTCTAAACTTGCAAGAGCATCATGCTAAAGTGTTTCTTTTCTCTCTCCTAATTGCAGCGACCATTCAACATGACCGGACTTAAGTTATTACTAGATAAAAACATATTGACAGGGCCGAACTACAAAGATTGGCTCAGGAATGTCAAGATGGCAATCACTTACGACAAGTTGGGGTATGTCCTTACCACCAAAGCTCCCCCTGTCCCAGGTCCTAAAACCAGTGTCGTAGATAGGGAAATCTACAAGACCTGGGAAATAGATTGCGCGAAGGCCAGATGCCTCGTACTAGCCTCGATGGACAACGAACATCAGAGGAGGCACGAGAATATAGACCTAGAGTCCATATTTCTTCATACAAAAGAACTGTATGGAGAGCAGTCTCGTATCGCCAGATACAAAGTGTCGAAGAAGTTATTTTCGGCAAGGTTGGCCGTCGGATCATCGGTAGCGGAACACGTGCTTAAGATGATTGGCTACATAGAGGAGCTCGCGGACCTTGGGACCACGTTGGAGAATGAACTCTATACTGATTTGATTCTCCAGTCCCTTCCTTCCACTTACGCCCAATTTATTCTTAACTTCAACATTCAAGGAAAGGAGGTTGAACTTTCCGAACTTCTGAACATGTTGAGGAGTGCTGAGGGCACCCTACAGAAAGGTAGGGAGACATCCACTTTGTTTGTAGGAGGATCTTCCTCTTCTAGGTCCAGGGCGAAAGCCAAGGGCAAGAAGAAGAAAGCCCCCGCCAAACCAAGAGGCGGTGTCGGTAAAGTGGATACGAAGGGAAAAGGAAAAGCAACAAAGATAGCGGGAAAGCTGGTGGGGAAGGAAGAATGCTTCTATTGTCATAAAAGTGGTCACTGGAAACAGGATTGCAAGGCTTGGAAGGCCAGAACACAGGATTTGAAGCGAGTTGCAGCTTCAGCTTCAGGTGTGTATGTTATTGAAAACTGTCTATCAATAAACTCTACATCCTGGGTATTGGATACCGGATCAGGATCTCATATCTGTAATTCTTTGCAGGCGTTAAGAAAGCGTAGAGTTTTGAAGGCAGGTGACATGACCCTCAGAGTTGCAAACGGTGCTAGCTTGGATGCTGAGGCCGTGGGGGACTATCTCCTGGGATTGTCGGATGGACACTTTTTGGTTTTGCATAGTTGTTATTATGTACCAAATGCAACCTGTAATATCATTTCTGTATCTTTATTATCTAAAGAAGGTTATGAATTTGCATTTGTAAGTAATGTAGTGAACATTCACCTTAATCAAGTTTTGATTGGGTCAGGTACATTGAACTACGGTATATACGTATTAAACCAACCACAGATTTTCAATGTCCAGAATACACACAAAAGAAAGTCTCCAGAAATCAATAAAACTTTCTTATGGCATTGTAGACTGGATCACATCAATGAGAGAAGGTTGACTAAGTTACATACAGAAGGATATTTGGATCCGTTCGAATATCAATCGTATGCAACTTGTCAATCCTGTCTCAAAGGAAAGATGACAAAGACTCCGTTCACTGGACACGGAGTAAGAGCGAGCGAGCTCTTGGGACTCGTACACAGCGACGTGTGCGGTCCAATGTCTACACATGCACGAAGCGGTTATTCTTACTTCATTACTTTTACGGATGACTTCTCAAGGTTCGGACATGTCTTCTTGATGAAACATAAATCCGAAGCTTTTGAAAAGTTCCAGGAATATAAGAATGAAGTAGAAAAACAAACAGGCAAAAGTATCAAGGCACTGAGATCTGATCGAGGTGGTGAATACTTGAGTGCCGAGTTCCTGGGTTACTTAAAAGAGAATGGAATTCTCTCTCAGCTTACTCCTCCATACACTCCGCAACATAACGGTGTATCGGAGAGACGGAACCGAACCCTATTGGATATGGTACGGTCCATGATGAGTAACACTGAGTTGCCGCGATCGTTCTGGGGATATGCGCTAGAATCAGCTGCATACCTTTTGAACCGAGTTCCCACTAAGACTGTGCCTACCACACCATATGAGTTATGGAGTAGGAAGAAACCCTATCTTCAATACCTGAAGATTTGGGGATGTCCATCTTATGTCAAAAAGCAGCATACGGACAAGCTCGAGGCACGCTCAGTACTGTGCAAGTTTGTGGGATACCCAAAGAACTCCAAGGGGTATCTTTTCTATTACGCAGAGGAACAAAAAGTCCTTGTTTCTCGTAATGCCCATTTTCTGGAACATCAGTTCTTAGAAAAAGAAATAAGTGGGAGCGCAATAGAACTGGAAGAAATTCCAGAACCACGAGCTATTACTGAAAGCTTAGTAGAACCAGAGGGTTCGAAAGATCAGGACATTCCCACGCCACTCCGCAGGAGTAGTAGGCAGTCTCATCCGCCCGAGAGATACTACGGTTTTCTCATTGACGGGGATAGAGAGGATTGCATCATAGACTTTGATGAGCCTACTAGCTTCCAGCAAGCCATTCAGAGCGTCGACTCGGTAAAATGGCTGGATGCAATGCGGACCGAAATGGAGTCCATGTACACCAACAAAGTATGGACGTTGGACATTGCTCCAGATGGGGTAAAATCCGTAGGATGCAAGTGGATCTTCAAAAGGAAGATTGGTGTAGATGGACAGGTTGAGACCTATAAAGCTAGACTGGTAGCAAAGGGTTTTCGTCAGCGACCTGGTTTGGACTATGACGAAACCTTTTCTCCAGTAGCTATGCTGAAATCCATTCAGATCCTTCTTGCCATTGCTGCCTTCCACGATTATGAGATTTGGCAGATGGACGTAAAGACAGCTTTTCTAAATGGACATTTAGAGGAGTGTGTCTATATGGACTAGCCAGAGGGTTTCATTCAGAGTGGGAGCAGCGGAAAGGTGTGCAAGTTGCTTAAGTCCATTTATGGACTAAAGCAGGCATCGCGGAGTTGGAACATCTGTTTTGATGAGACGGTCAAGGAATTTGGCTTTATCAAAAATCCAGATGAACCATGCATTTATTGTACATTTGTAGCAAGAACTGTAGTATTCCTCGTTTTATACGTGGATGACATTCTCTTAATAGGAAATGACATTCCTATGCTACAATCTATCAAGGGGTTCTTGTCACACAGGTTCTCCATGAAAGACCTGGGTGATGCCTCATACATTCTGGGTATCCGGATCTACCGTGACAGATCCAAGAGGATATTAGGACTTTCACAGTCCAGGTACATCGACACCATACTGAAGAGATTCAGTATGGAAGATTCCAAGCGCGGTAATCTACCGGCTTGTCACGGGATCACCCTCTCCAATGAGATGTCTCCCAAGACTGATTTGGAGAGGGATCGCATGTCTATTATACCCTACGCTTCTGCGGTAGGCTCTATAATGTATGCGATGTTGTGTACCAGACCGAATGTGGCTTATGCACTGAGTGTGGTAAGCAGGGATCAGTCAAACCCTGGGGAGAAACATTGGATAGCAGTAAAGAACATTCTCAAGTACCTGAGAAGGACTAAGGAGATGTTCTTGGTGTATGGCGGAAAAGACCTCCAGATTGAGGCATTTGCTGACTCCAGCTTCCAGAGTGACAAGGATGATTCCAAGTCCATGTCGGGTTTTGTCTTTACCCTCAATGGAGGGGCGGTGTGTTGGAAGAGCTCCAAACAGGAAACCGTTGCTGACTCGACTATGGAAGCGGAATACATCGCTGCATCTGATGCCGCAAAAGAAGCTGTCTGGATGAGGAAGTTCTTGAGAGAACTTCAGGTGGTTCCGTCCATTGTTGACCCAATACCTCTGTATTGCGGCAACAACGGGGCTATAGCTTTAGCGAAGGAACCCAGGTCCCATCAGAAATCCAGACACATCTTGAGGCGGTATCACCTGATCAGGGAGATCGTGGATCGCCAGGAGATCGAGGTTCTGAGGGTTGCTTCAGAAGATAACACAGCAGATCCATTCACCAAGGCCTTGCCCCAGACTCAGTTCGAGCGGCTGATCGAGATGATAGGTCTTCGATACGCCAGTACATGGCCTTAGTGCAAGTGGGAGATTGTTAGTGTATATGCCCTAGAGGCCATTACTGTATCATACTAGTTTGTATATTACTTGATGGAAGCTTGGGATATTCACAGTTGTATATACAATCTTGCTCGAAATGGTAGTATGCTACTTGGTTTGTCTCTGCTTTAATATGTGCATGTGTTTCTTTTAGCATATCGCTGATATACATATTAGTAGAGCCCTTAGGATCTTTGCTTGATTACCAGCGTTATGATGGAGCTCACACTCGTGGGAGCTGGGTGATCTATAAGAACATCCTTATACAGGTCCCTAGTCGTTGGACTATCGAGACATGGCATCGATACTCCGGAGTAGACTAGCGTATGCGCTTCTCATCCCAGTGTGGGAGACGGTCTGTCCCACAGCCGTCAGTACGTCGTACTTGAGATAGTATGCGGGTGCTCGTTAGGTTACGAGTACACTGGACAGGACTCGTCGGGAATTGTTGGTTGGTATTATACCTATCGTCAGTTATCAGTTCCCAGGTGACATGAGTACAGCTTAGTCCGCTGACTTGACACTGTCACTTCGCCTCAAGTGTGTTCCCACTGCACTTTGATTACTACCCTACCACGGCTCAAAGGAGTCGTGCAAACAGGTAGTTTTTGGGTGCAGTCCCGAAGCACTTGGAGGCAGTGACGGTTAGACAGGATTCGTCTCTCCCGGTATTGGGGGTTGACATCGCGCTGTGTCCAGGAGAGCCATTACACGAGTAGTCCCTGGCCAGGGCAAGAGAGATATACTGGTAGGTTTCCAGTGTTATCTCAGGGTGTTCTGGGCTACACTCCGACACGACTTGTACCGCTATTAGGGGACTGACGTTCATCGCCCCCCTAGGCCCGCCATGCGATGTATCAGACGAACAGACCGGACTGTACGGAGATTGTCACATACAGGCTCAGTAGGAGTTCAGATGGGGTTCACTTCATCAGTCTTCTTATCGACATCTACCTGGGGACCGTTACGTACAGCTAGTGCCGCTTGCGGTCTGTGGTTAAACCCACTGCCAGCGTAGTGTCGAGTCTTTAGAGTCCCACACAGAGAGCTATTCGCCTTTAGGCAAAATGAGTAGAGGTCGCATGGTTTTGCGACAGGGTTCGTTCACATCCACGCACTTGTGCACGTTTGCTGTCCGAACAGCTTATACTAGTGGGCTTTGGTTTAAGCCGGATCCTAGTATATGATTTGGGATTGACTTTTTCTCATTGTATTCGTGTTCCTCGGATCACGAATACGGGTGCGTATGCACAGTTGCTTGAGACAGAGGGAGAGGACTTTGATTAGGGTTAATGACTATTGTTATTTTATTAACCCTAATGCTTATGTGTGTATTATTGTTAATTGATATTAGTTTAATAATTGTGCATGGTTATGTTTGTTGACCATTTGACCCATCTTGACTTGTTGACCTTGTTGACACTTTGACCATCATCATTTCATTTGGAAGATGCTCTTTGATCCTTGCAATTTGCATTAAAAATAAAATGATAATGGTCATGTCTTGATTAAGCTATGATAATTATCTCACTAATTTTCTAATTACAATAATTCACATATATGAGAGAATGCTTCATATTATTCTCTCATTCTATTATTCACATTCTCTCTCTTGTTCTTCCTCTCCCTCAAGCTCTCCCCTCTCATGTGTTGAGAAACACTTGAGCTTGAGAAAAACCCTCTCTTGATAATCTCTACTCTCATCTAGGGTTCAAGGATTAGCACTTCTTGCACCCTAGTTACTTCTAGCTTGGAGTTGAAGCCAAAGGTTGAGGCTTTCGGGTGGATCTTTCTTCGACGTGAGAAGACGACAAAGGTGACCTCCTTCCACCACTCCAAGGAGCAAGGAGAGAAGGACATAAAGCCCAAGGTATAACCTTTCTAGCACTTAGCCAGTTTCTAGTTAACTTTAGCTTGTTTTTGTTTAGCAAAGATCCTTCATAGTGTAGTCCATGTTGCCTAAGCTCATAAAAATTCGATTTTTATTCCGTTTTCCGCCTCCCCGCAAGTACCGGGGTGGGCAACGTGGACTTACACATTTTCCGGCCGTATTTAGATCTGTTCATCATCGGGTTTATTGACGACATTTTGGTATATTCCCGGAGCCGAGAGGAGCACGAGCAGCACCTGCGGATCACATTGCAAACCTTGAGGGAGCACCAGCTGTTCGCGAAATTCTCCATGTGCGTGTTTTGGCTTGACAGCGTTGATTTCTTGGGTCACGTGATTACGAGAGATGGCATATGTGTGGATCCGAAGAAGATCGAGGCCGTTCAGTATTGGCCCAGACCGACATCAGTTACGGAGATCCACAGTTTCCTAGGCCTGGCCGGCTACTCCCGACGATTCGTTCAGGATTTCTCCCGTATCACTGCACCATTGACCGGGTTGAACCGGAAGGGAGTTCCTTTTGATTGGACCAAGGCGTGCGAGCATAGCTTCCAGCAATTGAAGGCTCGTCTGACTACTGCACCAGTGTTGTCATTGCTTTCGGGATCGGGCAGATTCATGGTTTTTTGTGACACTTCCCGAGTGGGACTAGGTTGCGTGTTGATGCAGCACGACATGGTTATTGCGTATGCTTCTCGGCAGCTGAAGACACATGAACAAAACTATCCTACGCACGATTCAAAGATGGATGCAGTAGTGTTTGCACTCAAGATCTAGAGACATTACCTATACGGCGAGTCGTGCCGGATATTTACGGACCACAAGAGCTTGAAGTACATATTTCAACAGCGAGACCTGAATCTAAGACAACGTCGTTGGATGGAGCTGGTGAAAGACTATGATTACGAGATCCTTTACCATCCAGGCAAGGCGAACGTAGTGGCAGATGCTTTGAGTCGTAGGCTCGGAGGCAGTTTATCCTGTTTGAGCTCCGTGCAGAGGCAGTCGTCAGCAGATTGGCAGATTCTATGCGACAGCCGAGTGCAGTTTGAGTTCACTCCGACAGAGGGACAGCTTGCGCATATTCGTGCACGTCCGCAGTTGCTTAACCGTATTCGCGAGGCACAGCCCAGCGATGACCGTCTTTCAGAGATCATGGAGCAGATAAGGCGGGGCAGGGATTCCGAGTTCGTGATTGATGATCAGGGGGTACTGCGATTTGGGACTCGATTGTGCGTACCGGATTCTGAGGGACTGCGGCGTGAAATTCTTGAGGAGGCGCATAGATCGATATATAGCGTTCATCCAGGTTCTACCAAGATGTACTGTGATCTGAGAGATGTTTATTGGTGGGACGGAATGAAGAGGGACGTCACAGACTTCGTGTCGAGATGCTTGACTTGTCAGCAAGTCAAGGCCGAGCACCAGAGCCCCGCTGGAGAGTAGCAGCCTTTGACCATTCCGGAGTGGAAATGGGAGAAGATTTCTATGGACTTCATTGTGGGTCTACCCAGGACCAGTCGAGGGTATGACTCCATCTGGATGATCGTGGATCGATTGACGAAGGCGGCTCACTTCCTGCTCATGAAGACCACTTTCGGTTTTGCTCAGTATGCCCAGATTTACATCGACGAGATCGTACAGTTGCATGGCGTCCCGACTTGTATCGTGCCTGACCGAGGCACCCAGTTTACCAGCCGACTATGGCAGAGACTTCAGGAGGCATTGGGCACTCGTTTGAGTTTCAGCACAGCATTTCATCCGCAGACCGACGGCCAGTCAGAGCAGACTATTCAGACTCTCGAGGACATGCTCCGAGCGTGCGTTTTAGACTTCGGTGGTAGTTGGGATCATCATTTACCCTTAGTGGAATTCTCCTACAACAACAGCTTCTAAGATACTATTCAGATGGCACCTTTCGAGTCCTTGTATGGGAGGAGATGTAGATCGCCCGTCTGTTGGACTGAGCTTAGCGAGAGCAGTATTTTGGGGCCCCAGATCGTACAGGAGACGACCGAGAAAGTACAATTGATTCGGGATCAGATGAGAGCGGCTCAGAGCAGGCAAAAATCGTATGCAGACAGACGCCGTCGCAGACTAGAGTTCGCGGTTGGCGATCACGTTTTTCTGAGGGTCTCTCCGATGAAAGGCGTGATGAGATTTGGGCGACAAGGAAAGCTTAGTCCCAGATTTGTGGGTCCCTTCGAGATCCTCGAGCGTGTCTGCGCAGTTGCATATCATTTTGCTCTTCCACCCAGCTTTCTGGATGTTCACCCCGTATTCCATGTGTCGATGCTTCGCAGATACCTTCATGACCCTTCTCACATGATTCAGCATCAGACCGTTCAGCTCGAGCGCGACCTTTCGTTCACCGAGCAGCTAGTAGTGATATTGGACCGGCAGGTGAAGAAACTTCGATCGAAGGTCTTACCATCTGTGAAGGTACTTTGGCGTAGCCCGAATGGTGAAGAGATCACTTGAGAGGCCGAGGGCGAGATACGGAAGAAATTCTCTCATCTCTTTGAAGGTACACGTAGCTATATTTTTTAAATTCGGGACGAATTTCTTTAAGGGGGGAAGATTGTAACACCTTAGAATATGTTCAGTGGTTATTTATGCTTTAATGTGGGGTTTTTAGTAAAAAGTTTACCAAAACGGTTTTCAAATATTTTATCTGGATTTATGATTATTTTATTAGAATTTAATTTGGGCTGCACACACATGTGCATGTTAGCTAGGGTTAAGTTTGGGGTTAAACCATGCTTAGTGGCCATGGTGCTTTAACTATGTCATTAGACAAATGGGAATTTAAATTAAGTATTTTGGTTTCAAGAAATAAAATTATTGAATTTTTCTTTTGGGTTGACCTTGGAGAAGGAGAGAGAGGGCATGGGAGACAAGCATGCTTAGCATTAAATGAGGGGAGAGAAAATTTCATTGCTTTGTCCCCTAAACCCCCTCTCACTCTCTTTACTCTTTTCAAAAAAGAAGAGGAAAACCCTCATTTATTTCCTCATTCTCACACATCTCTCTCTCTCCCTATCACTTCCACACACACACCCATAGCCAGCAGCAGCAGCAGCTGAAGCAGCAACAGCAGCAGCAGCAGCTTCAGCCACAGCAACAGCAACAACTTCAGCATCAGCAGCAGCAACAACAGGCAACAGCAACAGTAGCTGCAACAACACACACACCCCACCCCCTTCTCCTTCTTCTTCTTTTCCTTCTTCTTGCACCCTAGGACCCTAAAGGTATAATTTCTTAAACTTAACTTCTTTCTTTGCTAGAATATGGTTATTTAAGCTTAAATTGGTGTTTAATGTGATTTAGTGCTAGTTATAGTGATTTAAGTGAGGATTTTGCCAAGTGATGATTTTTATGACTAGAGTAGCTTGACTAAGTGTTTTTAAGGCTATTCAAACTAAGTTTTGCTTTAGATTTCATTAAAATACCAGATTGTTTTAATTTAGTGTAAATTAGCATTTTAATGTATACTTTTAGCCATTTTAAGATCTTCTGTTGACCCGAGTGCTTAAGGAAAAATCTGAGTTAACTGGAGCATACTCTTTAGACCTTGATCACACACACAGAACACGAGACCTCCTACCCACCTTATGGCTGCAGTTTTATTCATTCTGGCAGCAATTTGCGGCCAGATGGTGTTGTCTTGTGTTGGGGTTTGGTTTGTGGGAGTCTGCTGTATAATTAGGGTTTTTGGTATATGCAACTTTTTATATTTTCACTCGAGTCAAAATCTGGAACTTAAAACCCTTTTTCGATACTTTTTAACTCGTGCGACACGTGCGTTTTGTGTGTTGGGTTTGTGGTGCACTGCGCGACACAGTGAGTCGGGGTGGTTTTTGGTGAGGCTACACACGTTTTGACGTATCGAGTGCACGCGCGTTTAGTTTCCAACGCGAGTTTTTCCTTTGATCGTGATATCGCATTTTTGGCAGGATTTAGCCTTATGTGTATTGCTTCTGTGTTTCTAGGGACGATCGCGGAGACGTCGGACGCGGCACAGAAGGGATAAGCGGTGGTTGGACCCGGCTAGCACGAGATCACGGGTGAGTAGATGTAACATCTACGGGGGAAAACCGTTTGGATGGCGCAAGACGCCCGATAGTTTGAATAATTTAAAAGACTTCTAGTGGTAATAGTATTTATGAGTATAGTGCCTACTTGAACATCTTGCTGCGTTCATGGTCCTATATATTTACATACATGTGCGAACTCATTTCATAGGACACTTGCACCATTGCCAGGGTTTTTATGCAGCACGATCTCTTTTCATGCGGACACACACGCCTTGGTAATTGCTATGCCACAACACTAGATATCTTGTATAACCTGAAATCTAGAACAATTTCACCATATATGATGCTTAAACTTGTGCTAATGCATTTAAATTCCCCAGGATGAACATGTAGGATTCCTATTCATATGCATGTACCTCATTACATCATTCGTTCATGCCTAGCCCTTTAGTCATACATTGCAGTTCGACTTGTTGATACTATAGGCATTCATTATCATTGACATGTGCACTTATGATGATTTTCTTGAGGATTTCAGCACTTGAGATTTGTGAGATTTTGGGGAAAAGCCGCAAAGATTTAATAAACCTGATATTATTTTTAAACATTGAGAGTTGCGGTTTTTCTCGTGATATGATACATGTGTCGTCCACCATGAGTTTTTCTGTTGGTTTTCGAGACCCGTTTCAAGGAGTCGGATGAACCGTCTCGGGTACATGGTGGGCCCGATAAGGTACCCCCGGGAAAGAAGATCGAGGTGTAGACGATGAGCCTGGCAGGGGCAGACTACGTACCGGTGATTGTTGGCACGGCAGATATCCAGAGGATACGGACCGTAGCCGTGAGATGTTGAGATATTGATACTTGAGATGGGTCAGCCGGACTGCTGGGGCTAGAGATACTGTGATATGGATACATAAGGTTTGAGATAGTTATTGAGGTGTCGATGCTGGACACGGATTTCTGTTGATTCTATTGATATTATGTTGATATTTCAAAAGAGATTTCTAAAAAGAAAATAATGATTTCTTATATCCACATATTCAGATCATGAGTTGATTCATGTTGCATACATACCTTCTAGTACATCATGCCAGATTAGTATTGTACATTGATTCATGTTGTATACATATCTGCTAGTATATCATGTCATATCAGTATTGTTGATGTTATGACACTTGCGTGCATGCTTACGATAGCCTCTATAGATGTTATTTATTACTCACGAGTTGGCAACTCACCCCTGTTATGCCACAGCCTTTTGCAGGTCCGCTCCGTCAACACAGTAGCGACGGACGTACTTGCTCCTTTTGCTCCCTTTTGCCTGGACTTGAGGCTTTTGCTCATAGGTGGGTTATGATATTATTTTGTTTCCACCTTGTATATTCATGGTATCTAGAGTACTTCATCTACTGTATCTGTTATTGTATTGATGTATATTGACCTAGAGATGAGACAGTGAGATTTGTGGACTTTTATGTTGTATTTTGGGGTCGAGCTCACTTGAGCCGGCATGATGTTTATTACTTATGCCTTTTATACTTATTTTGCACATTGTTGATTTACATTGTGTGGGATTTGAGTCCGCTTCGGCGAAGAGCTAGCTCCCGCTTGGGGATTCCTTTTTTTTCATGTTATCCGTATATATTCTTGTTTTGTACCCGTTTGGGGGCCAGTATTTACAAAGGAGACTCTGTCGAAATTTTTTGGAAAATGTGATGTTGTTGTTTAAAAGATTTTTATGCGACTTATATGGTTTTCTTTCACTCTACTGCTTAAATGGGTTTTGATTTCTGGGCTTTGGCTTACTTAGATTTCGTACACCTTGAGACGTTTCGTAATTTAAGTGCTAGTCACGTTTCGTACCTTTCGGGTCGTGACATGGATGATCTCATATCCATTGGTGTTTGACATCAGAGATGATATACAGGTGCTCAGTGGAGACTGGGTACACTGGACGGACTCGCCGAGAACTCCTAGATAGCATTATACCTTACGTCAGAAGGCAGTTCTCTGGTGACACTGGTATAGGTTAGTCTGTCGACCCGAGATCGTCATAGTGTCTTGTGTGATTCCCACTGTACTTTGATTTCCACCTTACTATGTTCAAGAGAACGTGCAAAACGGTGGTTTTTGGGTACAGTCCCGAGTCACATGGAAGCAATGAGCGATAGGAGGGGATTCGTCTCTTCCGGTATTGGGGGTTGATGTTGCGCTGTGCTTGATTGGCTATAACAGGAAGTACCTGGACAGGGCTGTTTCTGAGATTTACTGGTAAGTATTATCAGTAGTTTCTCGACCCGTTATGAGCTTCACATCAGCATGACTTATCAAGCTATTGGGGTCTGACGTTTACCACTCCCAAGCGAGATATGCGACATATCAGACGAACAGACCGGACTGTACGGTAGTGTTACTGATTGGATTCGCAAGAGTATGAGCAGGCATGCTTGTTGATCTTCTAATCGCTCAATACCCGGGTGGCCGTTACGTTTAGCAGACCGCTTGCGGCTTGTGGGTGTTTGATATGATCATCACCTACTGCCGGCGTATTAACGAGTCTTTAGAGCCCTACACAGAGGTTTCCTGGTTCGTGCGAAACGAAGTAGGAGCACATATGAGATATGTGCGGGACCGAGATTAATGTGCGTATATGATACCGCATTCTATTCTCGCGATTTGTGACATCGGTCGGTTATATGTGATATAGTCGGATTATCGGATCAAGTGTTGATTCGATAAATTATTGTATTTGATATTAGTCGGTTATATGTGATATAGCAGGATTATTAAATCAAGTGTTGATTTAATAATTTAATGTATAATTGTATATTTGATATACTAGATTGCATTAACTAATATTAGCTCACTTAAACTTTTCTTTTTCTCACAAGTGTGCATTAGTATATATGTGATATATATTAGTGTACATTTTATTGTGTCATGCTTGATGCCACATGCTACATGGGTGCATGAAACTCACACCATACTAATAATATTGTGAGGGTTTATATTTATTTAAGTAAATCAAAATTAGTGTTAATTAGTCACATGCTTGGAAGCTTGGAGAAGCTTGTAACATCTTTGACTAAGTCCACTCCTTTGTTTTACTTGTAGATATTTATTAACCTAACTATTATTGTTAGCTATGGTTTAATCTCTACATGGGTTAGTGTATGACACTTACTCACCCATGGTTTCTATTCTCACCTCATTAATTCATTCTCATCTCTTCACTTCATCCTCTTCATCCTTGAGAAAAAGCTTTCTAGCTTTTGGAAAAGTGAGAAAATATTGTGAGAAAAATAAATCTAAAGTGAGCCCATTTCCTACTTCATCATCCTCTACTACTTGCCATTTAGTTTAGGGTGTTTGCTTCACTAATTTCACAATTAGTGAAGAGGTAGCATGAGCTTGAGTCTCCTCGACGTAGATCATCTTCGGTTTCGAAGACTTCGAGCAAGCTTGTTCATTTTTCCGGGAGAACCCTTTCTAGAGTTCAGATGTTAATGACTTGCAGCGAAGGGACTACTACACGGAGCATTAGAAGTGAAGGACCGGTCTACAAAGATTGTATTTGTAGGGTTATAATGTACAACAACAAGGTTTAGCAAAGCATCATCCATGCCATTTTATAAAATTTTGGGGTGCTATGAAACCCTAACCAAGATCTTAATTAGAGAATTAGGGTTAACTATGCATGTAAACAACTTTACATCTAAGAGAGAGGGATTGCAACCTTTGTAGTCTGTTCCTTCGCTTCATTAGCTCTGAGTTGTGGTCCCTTCACTGCGATCATCAAGCTCCCGGACCCTAGAGAGGCTCCATGAGGTGAATGATGCATCTTACTTGAAGTCTTCAAAATCCAAGACGATCTACCTTAAGGAAACACAAGCTCAATCTAACTCTTCACTAATTATGAATTAGTGAAGCTAATACACTAATCTATATGGCTAGTATAGAAGAGGATGATGAAGTAGAAATTATGCTCTCTTTTTCTCAATTTATTTCATCATTAATGAAAAAGCTAGCAAGCTTTTTGAGGAAGAAGAAGATAAAGTGATGAGAATAATTGTTGTGTGGTTAGAAATGCAACCATGGATCAAGTATATCATCCTTAACCCTTGTAATGACTTAACCATGAGCTATGGTTAAAGGTATGGTTGATAAATATCTTAAGCAAGACAAAAAGAGTGGACAAAGTCAAAAAAGACTACAACCTTCTACAAGCTTCAACAAATATCTACCATGAGAAATATCGACAATATTTGAATTACTTAATGATTAATATAAACCCTAACATTAACCCTAGCATGGTTTAACTCTCATAAACCCTAGTTGCATTTATAACCAAGCATGTTACAATTATACATATCACATATATATAATTTAGTAACAAAAGAAAAGAATACATTTAACATATATCACATATATATCAATGCATCCAAAATGAGAAAATGAATTACTTAAGTGAGCTTATATTAGTTAATGTAATGTAATATATCACATATATAATTATACATTAACTTATCGAATCAACACTTGATCCGATAATCCGGCTATATCTCATATAACCGACTAATATAACATGTATCATTTCATCGAATCAATACTTGATCCAATGACCCGGATATATCACATATACCCGGCAGATATCACATTCGCGAGAATAAAATACGGTATCACATACTCGCATTATTCTCGATCCCGCACATATCATATATGTGCTCCTACTCCGTTTCGCCTGAGCCAGGAAACCTCTGTGTAGGACTCTAAAGACTCGTCAATACGCTGGCAGTAGGTGATGATCATATCAAACACCCACAAGCTGCAAGCTGTCAGCCAAACGTAACAGCCACCCGGGTATTGAGCGATCAGAAGATCAACAAGCAAACCTGCTCACAATCCTGTGAATCCAATCAGTAACACTCCTGTACAGTCCGGTCTCTTCATCTGATATGTCGCATATCCAGTCTAGGGGTGGTGTTCATCACAGAAAACTGCATTTTATACCGCCCATTCTTATGCTCGTTTGTTTATAGATAGGTGCTTTTAATCCGTGTTTGCTACATATTTACAGGTTACAGGTTCCCAGTCTAAAATAATACAAATCAGACAAAATCTCTACAGTTATGCCAATATCCAGAACATCTGTCACAGACAGATAAAAGCAGGGTTCCAGTCATCCGTATCCGTCCAGTGCCGCGTACCAGCTCTAGAGACAAGACATATGACAGTGGTCATTCGTGTCTCGGACAAGCACAAAGCACGAGAGGGACAAGCTCAAAGCACAAGACAAGCACAAAGCACGAGAGGGATAAGCACAAAGCACGAGTGGGTATGGTGCATTCAATGCATAAAGTGTTGATGTAATTCAAAAATTCAAATATTCAAACTTCCCTCCAAACTTTGGGTGCATTCAAATTCAAATTAAAGGAAAGGTCTTGTTTTGCCTATAAAAGGAAACCATTGGGTACGTTAGAAAGAGTCCAATTTTGCCATACATTGTATCATTCTTTTGCTTAGCTTCCCCATGAGATCCTTGCCTTCTCTTGATCTTTCAACCTCTTCATTGAGCTTGAAGATTTAAGGGTTGGTTATTGATCTCAAGGGTTGTATCTTCATATGGAATCAATAAAGCTCTTCTCTTTTTTGTGCCTTCATTCACCATGAGTTCTTTGCCTCTTCTTGATCTTGCAACCTCTTCATTGAGCTTACAAGTTTAAGATTTGGTTATTGAACCCATGTCTTGTTTTGGGTTCCATGGTTCTTAGTATTTTCTTTCTTGCCCTTTTACATTCATGCAATTTATTACCTTGCTTTACTTTCTTGCACTTTAAATTCCATGCACTTACTTACTTGTAATCTTTTCTTTTCTTTGTTCTTTTGTTCTCTCTTTTTGGTTTGTTTTGTGAATGGTTGTTAATATGGTGTTGTTAGGAATAAATACGATATTGTAAGTTAAGGTTTCTTTGCCCATTTCATTTTCCCGTTATTTTCCATTGAACTCCGCCCAAACGTTATGCAAGCGCTCCGTTAGGCACCCTACCCTACCAAGATAACGGTGATTCCTAACCGCGACCGGTTGCGTTCGAATTGGCCGGAGGCGAAAGCAAGAGACAAGAATGGAAGGACAAAGGTCAATAAGCCGGATTCCACGAATACCGTGCTTAAATCCCCTAATCCACGTTGTTGCCGATTGCTCTAGCTTCAATTGGTCAAGACTCGGCTCAAAGGTCTTGAATACGGATTTCCTTAGCTTACACCTACGTATCTTTTCCTAACAACTTTATACTTGCATATAACACATAGGTTAGATAACGAACAATCCGCCCACGCGCATTAACTCGTTACGAAAAGAACATAAAATGCTCCGTCTCCTTGTGGATCGACCCATGCTCAACCGGCTAGCTGCAAAGCGACACCGTCTTGATTGCGGTTAACTTTAATTCTAACAATCAGGTGGTAAACGTCAGACCCCAGTAACCGATAAGTCGTGCCGATGTGTGGCTCATAACGGGTCGAGAAACTACTGATAACACTTACTAGTAGATCTCTATAGCAGCCCTGGCCAGGGACTTCCAGTTATAGCTAATCGAGCACAGCGCAACATCAACCCCCAATACCGGGAGAGACGAAACCCCTCCTATCGGTCATTGCCTCCTTGTGATTCGGGACTGTAACATTTCAAAATAATAAAATATTATTTTTGGGAAATTTTATAATTTAATATTAGTTTATTGAATATTTTAATAATTCGGTATAATTAAATACAAATAAACGGGGAAATATTTTGGAAAATTATGGAAAATTCTAAAATAGGGTATTTTATGGAATTATGCCATTTTAAAGTTTTTATAATTAGTTATATGCTAATTTAGTGTTAATCGCGATTAAAAATCGCTAATCGGTTTTTTTAGCTTTTTGTGCAAAACATGCACATATCATTCTTCTTACACTTATGCATTTTTCCACCATGTTTCTTTTGGGGTTACTAATCTAGTGAGAAGGTTTTTAGAGAGGAAAGAAAAGGAAAAGAAAAAGAAATGGAAAAGGATTATTATATGAGGTATGGTGAGAGAGAGAGAGAGGTATGGTTCTTTTTTACTAATGACTTAGCCATTTTCCTAGATCCCCACACTCATTGCTCTCCCTCTCCTCCTTCATCTCTTGCGGCTGCTGCTTCCTCCCCCTTCCTCCACCTTCAAGCCTTCATTTCACCTCTAAAACTATACCAAAACCCTACCCCCATTTCATTAAAAGTGTGCACAAGCTCAAGATCTACACATTGGACCAAGGAAGCAAGGATTTTGGCCACTAGGGGCAACTCAAGAAAATTCTTGAGTAGCCAAATGAGGTAATTTCTGGATCATTAGCTTAGTTTATGCATTACTTATACCCCATATTTAGATTGAACCGATATTGTGTGTTTTTGTGGACTTAAGGAAAACCTAGTTAAGGTTTGAGGGAATTTTGTGTCGTAATGTGAAATTGAGCTCAGTAGAGGTTATATCAACACCCTAGTGCATGAATTGAGACCTAAACCTGAGAGTTGAGACCCCGAATACTGATTTAGAAACCGATATCGGAAAATTTGGGGAATCTGTGAAGGTTATATGAGATCTGCTATCAACCCGAGACTCTGAAAATTATTTTGGCTGGACATTGGTATTTGCAGGCACCCAGGAAGCTATCACTAGAACCCTAGCCCTTACCTCCTATTCCCGGCCGCAAATTTATCCATTCTGGCCGCAATTTGTGGCCAGACCATGGTGGATTTGCCTCGTTTTGGTTTTGGTGCCCCCTTATCAGTAGATTAGACCCCTGGTATGTGTGTATTTGTCTAATTTGACCTAGGGTGAAATCTGGAGCCTATTTTCTTAGTTGCTGCTTTGGATTCGTGTTCCCGTATTCCCTATTTTATTAATTCTGAAATTGTGTTTTGTGTTACCTCGACTATTTGGCGTTTTTACGACGATATCGGGGATTGATTGATGGTTTTGGAGGGTGTGCCCATAGGTTCTAACCTATAGGCCCCTTATCGTATCGTTTTGGGTTTCGTGTGCCGTTTTAGCTTTGATTCGGTTTTAATACGCATTTACGATACTTTGATGTGTAGGTACCCCATGAAGACTTCGGGACGACGAGCAAGCGCGTGGCGACGTCGACAAATGAAGACGCAAGGTGAGTAGATTATATCTAAGGGGGGAGTCGGGTGGATGGCGTATAGACCCCCGAAGTCCGTAGTTGATATACTATATTATATGATAGTTATAGTGAGTCATGGATAATGTGTTAAGGGTATTATGGATAGTTTAGGGTTAGAAGTAAACTAGTGTAGTTCATAGTCGCGAACCCTAGAATAGATTTACACCCACATGCACACCCTGGCATATTCTTTATACTTACACGGTGTTGATGGTGATATTGGATGCCATTGGAGATGAGTCGATGATTTTGGGCATTGTGCCGCGAGATCGGTGATTTGATATGATTCGTATTTGGGATAGGACATGTGATCTTTAGCGGGCCTTTGGACGTGTGCTTGCACACGCAGTATATAGATGGTATCAGTTGTACTAGACTTAGATCAGTATCCCAGATTATGTGATATGATGATAATGATACCTGATATTTGATGAGAGGAATGTGATATTTACCCGTACCCAGCTATTGGGATGCCGTACGACGATTTACCGTACGAGCTTTATACTGATGATAGATCCGCATTCATGACTTGAGGATGCCATATGATATACTGTATCGTACGCAATACTATTGAGGCGGGATCACTGACTGTATATATAGCGACTCAGATTTAGGTGGATTCCATACCCCTCCCGGTTGACTTGATACTTAGATCTGTAGTTTGCATAGTAGATGTTAGACTAGACCCGAGTCATACCTATTTCAAAAACTAACGAATCGGGAATATCATAAAAACACTGTAGCCCTTATTTTACTAAAAACCCCGATTTGTCTTATTTCAAATGGCAAGCCGCATTACTATTCATTTACCACTTACTCTACGGCTCGCATTGCATTGCCTGCTTATATGTTATTGATTCATATTCCTTTGTGCATATGCCTTTACATAGTTGCATGCTCATATTAGTGTTCATGTTGCATGTATTATAATTCATGGATTTCGCACTGTGATATGGTTGCATATGATGATTCTGGATTGTTTTACTCCTGCGTATATATATCAGTGGTATGGGACGCTGAAATATATATGTATACCCATAGAGTATATATATATTAGTGGTATGGGACGCTGATATATATATACGCCTACTTAATATATCATCATGATGATCTATGCAAACTTATATATGCATGCCCGATATATGAGAGTGGGGGCTGACCCGGACTGACGGATGCCCGATATATGACAGTGGGGGCTGACCCGGACTGACGGATGCCCGATATATGAGAGTGGGGGCTGACTCGGACTGACGGATGCCCGATATATGAGAGTGGGGGCTGACCCGGACTGACGGATGCCCGATATATGATAGTGGGGGCTGACCCGGACTGACGGATGCCCGTTATATGAAAGGAGCCTATGTGCTCGGAGCCTATGTGCTCGATATGAGAGGAGACTTTATGGTCAATGGCATATTATATCTCCCCCACCCCACATTTATTTTATATGCATTGCATCATGTATTAGTAGTACCTGATAGAGTACCTTCATGAATGTTGCATACATATCGGATACATGATATATGGGATTTACTTGATATTGAGATATATATTTGTGTCGATCATTGACACTGATTTTCTGATGACTACATTCGTGATACCTTCTGTTTTCATTTTACCGCATACATACATCATATTTATGATATGTTATTACGTGAGGCACTGGCACGAGTTCTTGGCACTACACTTATGTTCAAATGTTACATTGCCACTTTACCATGCTTCAGACTTATTCATTTGAGGTTTATATTATATCTGATCGTTTTGACTTAGGATTATGTCATGTTTTCAATTTCTGCTTATAGATATATTCTATTCACGAGTTGGCAACTCACCCCCGTTGTGCCACAGTTCTTGTAGGTTTTGCCGTACAGGTTCCATAGCGGCATTTCCGGCACGTTGCTTCCTTTGCGGGTGATTTTCTTGGTAGGTGGGTTCTTTGCATCAGAACCACCCTTTTATATGTATTACTTATTGTATCTAGAAATTCCATCAACCAAAATTTGTATATTGTTTCAGACTCAGACACTAGTGATGTATTATTTCGACCTTAGAGTCGCGCTTAGTAGTGTTACGGTTTTCATGCTTATTTAAGTTTCTTTTGAGTTTCTTTTGAGTTTTGATCCTTGCCATTCGGCGTTGTATATCATATTGCTTGTGTGGTTGTGACAAAGTTGGATTTCTGGGTTCTCTTTATTTACTCCTTATATGGTTTTAGATTTCTGGGCTTGGCTTACTTGGATCAGATGGAGTCCTATAGACTTCATATGGTTCAAGGGCCAATCACGTGCTCTTTCGGGTCGTGAAAAAGTTGGTATCAGAGCGCTAGGTTAACCTTGGTTCGAGTCTAAGTTTGACTATGTGGAGCCTAGGGCGTCTATATATATACAGAACTTAAGCTTGACCTTACGGAACTTTGACTTAGTCGAGGGGGTATTAGACCCAAACTTTCGCCGCGTAGGATGACACTTGGTTGATGGAATAGGTGACTAAAGTAGAGTGACGTACCGTGGGTCTGTTCCGCGGCATACTTACGATATGCTACTCCGCTCAAGGAACCTTAGGATGTACATATTTTCGAGATCAGTGATTCTCTTCATATCTATGATTATACATCCATTTGAGATCCTCGATTCTATTAGTTCCATGATCATACTTTCAATGATGTTGTTCCTTCTTATGATCATGTATTCATTCTAGATCTGTTGTTTTCTTTCTTGCCATTGATCTGCTCTCTTCGATACTCGATTGAGGTTCCTGTCGCCATTGTATGAGCGCAGTTGAGCTGCTGCTAGTGCTACGGTTAGGGCGAGCTCGTCTGGTACGAGGGCCGACCATTGTGTTTTCTGGTGACATGGGAACGTCTCGAGTTAGTATTGGTGATTGTGACCTCTTGTGGAGGCGAGTGCTTGGTCTTACACCGGATGGTCGGGCCATTGTTAGAAATGCCAGTTGAGAAAGGACTGTTGATGTACAGCATACCTCAGAGATTATGATGTCGCCTACCGTGCAGACAGATAGACCAGCTGTTGCTGAGATTCATAGGATGTCGCTTCCGGAGCTTACGAGCTGAGATCGCCGGAGCTTCCAGGTGGATATGAGACAGATGATAGCTAGTCTACCTGATTTGAGAGACGAAGGTGATTCGTTCGATTTATGCGCCGGAGCAGGCCCGGTTGAGTTGAAGATTTCCAGTGTGGAGAGTCTTACTCAGATCTAGAGCAGACCGATTTAGAGATGACCGCCAATGTATCGCCTTTCCTGGAGGATTGAGATGCTGTTCAGCGTACAGGCGAAGGAGCCAGTTGTTGCTGCGAACAACGAGATATTTCCCCAGATGTTGGAGCTATTGCGGTACGAGTTGTACTAGGAGATGATAGAAGGTCGCTAGTCATCGAGGATGAATGATTAGGACATGTGGTTCGTTCGCTTACCGATGCGAGGTCATCAGATAGATTGATTCCAACTAGAGGCGACTTCACGCAGATTCGTTGAGAGTCGATGGAGACGATCGAATGTCAGGAGCCCATTTTCCAAGTTTAAAGTATTCGGAAAGACATGCAAGCGATTCTATGGACCCTCTAGAAGAATGAAACCCTAACTCGACTTAATGACCGTGTGAAAGCCTTTGAACCTTAGGGTTTGCGGCAGTTCCGCTGCGCCATTAGTGAGACTTGGGTTTGCCCTTCTACGGCTGGCCACCGACGCTGTGACATGTACTCGATACTATTAAAATGTACCCAAGATGTTGATCTCTTGGGGGATTATGAGGGTCTGATGATTCGGTCGGATGATTCGACATCATTCGGATATCATGTGTTGGGACACACTGCTTGGGAGACTCCAGATACGAGCATAGCCGTTAAAGCGCAGTCCATGCAGCCACGATGAGACGAGTCCGAATCAGTCGACATTAAAGCAGAGTGAAGTAAAGGGTTCGCAAGAGATTTCGACGCGATGACGTCCCACTCCGCTGACATCAGAGATGCGATACGCACGCAGAGGCATTGTATATGGATATACCTTCCAGAAGGAGTTGCGACGAGTAAGCAGCTGTTCCGGAACAAAAATTTAGCTTCAGCAATGGACGATGACTTCCGGGCAATTCGGCAGAAATGAGATTTGAGAGAGAGACCTCGACAGGACCTTTCTGGAATACTATACGAGAAGACCTTGACCCAGGAGTGGTCATATTGTGCACACCCAGCAGGCCAGAGTTCGGCATCGTCGACAAGATAGTTGACCAGGTTCGGATAAAGGACCTTACCCAGATGCGTTGCAAGTTGATCGAGGACGGACGAGTATTGAGTATTCCTCCGATGGTTGGGACGCGTTCCCGAGGACCGGTTCGGCCAGACATCTTCTATAGAATGATGAAGCTACAGAGTATGCGATTTCGAGTCCGTGCGAGAGACTTCGGATTGACCGTGGCCGAGAACAGTGCAGTACGTAAATAGCATGGCGTGACGTCATAGTGGACGACGATAGAGACAAGTGGAACCAGAGGTTCGTGCGAGACGCTGATGAGCTGTCGTTACTTCACGTCGAGACCAGAGACCTGATATGCTTACAGAGGCGTTGGGATGCGACCAGTTTCCGAGAAAATGCTGTGCTGAAGACACAGATGTACATCGAGTGAGAAGAGATTATGCAAGAGAGTCAGCCTCCGTACAGTTCGGCATAGGCAAGATCGGATGAGACCTTGAGCGGGATTCCTTCCAGGACACTGCTGCAATGATATTTGCACCCAGGATCAGATGTGTCATGTGTATTCAGAGAGCCAGAGGCCGACGCCAACAACTTGATGCTTTACGAGTGGTCGTGATGATTGACCGAGAGATGACTAAAGGAGTGCCAGAACGGAATCGTCCCCGTTAGCACACCTGACAGGGCCGATGAGCCAATTGATTGCGAGATAGGTAATCCACAGAGAAGATAAGGACCCAAAGACAGAGAACGCCAGACCGTGAGGAAGAGGCAAGTAGATATCTTGCGTTGCTAGCATTGGATGCACCGACACCTTCTCGACTTTGAAGGGGGGACTACCGACGACGGTATTTATGATTTGTGATTTTGTGATTCGATTATCACGTATCCGACAACTTGGATTTTTACTGAATGTTTTAGTAGTTGAGGGTTTAAATTTAAATTCGGTGACCGAATTTATTTAAGGGGGGTAGATTGTAACATTTCAAAATAATAAAATATTATTTTTGGGAAATTTTATAATTTAATATTACTTTATTGAATATTTTAATAATTCGGTATAATTAAATACAAATAAATGGGGAAATATTTTGGAAAATTATGGAAAATTATTAAAATAGGGTATTTTATGGAATTATTCCATTTTAAAGTTTGTATGATTAGTTATATGCTAATTTAGTGTTAATCGCGATTAAAAATCGCTAATCGATTTTTTTAGCTTTTTGTGCAAAACATGCACATATCATTCTTCTTAAACTTGTGCATTTTTCCACCATGTGACTTTTGGGGTTACTATTCTAGTGAGAAGGTTTTTAGAGAGAAAAGAAAAGGAAAAGAAAAAGAAATGGAAAAGGATTATTATATGAGGTATGGTGAGAGAGAGAGAGAGGTATGGTTCCTTTTGACCAATGACTTAGCCATTTTCCTAGATCCCCACACTCATTTCTCTCCCTCTCCTCCTTCATCTCCTATGGCTGCTGCTTCCTCCCCCTTCCTCCACCTTCAAGCCTTCATTTCACCTCTAAAACTATACCAAAACCCTACCCCCATTTCATTAAAAGTGTGCACAAGCTCAAGATCTATACATTGGACCAATGAAGTAAGGATTTTGGCCACTAGGGGCAACTCAAGAAAATTCTTGAGTTTCCAAATGTGGTAATTTCTGGATCATTAGCTTAGTTTATGCATTACTTATACCCCATATTTAGATTGAACCGATATTGTGTGTTTTTGTGGACTTAAGGAAAACCTAGTTAGGGTTTGAGGGAATTTTGTGTTGTAATGTGAAATTGAGCTCAGTAGAGGTTATATCAACACCCTAGTGCATGAATTGAAACCTAAACCTGAGAGTTGAGACCCCGAATACGGATTTAGAAACCGATATCGGAAAATTTGGGGAATCTGTGAAGGTTATATGAGATCTGCTATCAACCCGAGACTCTGAAAATTATTTTGGTTGGACATTGGTATGTGCAGGCACCCACCAGAACCCTAGCCCTTACCTCCTATTCCCGGCCGCAAATTTATCCATTCTGGCCGCAATTTGCGGCCAGACCATGGTGGATTTGCCTCGTTTTGGTTTTGGTGCCCCCTTATCAATAGATTAGACCCCTGGTATGTGTATATTTGTCTAATTTGACCTAGGGTGAAATCTGAAGCCTATTTTCTTAGTTGCTGCTTTGGATTCGTGTTTCCGTATTCCCTATTTTATTAATTCTGAAATTGTGTTTTGTGTTACCTCGACTATTTGGCATTTTTACGACGATATCGGGGATTGATTGATGGTTTCGGAGGGCGTGCCCACAGGTTCTAACCTATAAGCCCCTTATCGTATCGTTTTGGGTTTCATGTGCCGTTTTAGCTTTGATTCGGTTTTAATACGCATTTACGATACTTTGATGTGTAGGTACCCCATGAAGACTTCGGGACGACGAGCAAGCCGTGGCGACATCGACAAATGAAGACGCAAGGTGAGTAGAATATATCTGCAGGGGGAAGTCGGGTGGATGGCGTATAGCATCCCCGCAGTCCGTAGTTGATATACTATATTATATGATAGTTATAGTGTGTCATGGATATTGTGTTAGGTATATTATGGATAGTTTAGGGTTAGAAGTAAACTAGTGTAGTTCATAGTCGCGAACCCTAGAATAGATTTACACCCACACGCAAACCCTTGCATATTCTTTATACTTACACGGTGTTGATGGTGATATTGGATGACATTGGAGATGAGTCGATGATTTTGGGCATTGTGCCGCGAGATCGGTGATTTGATATAATTCGTATTTGGGATACGACATGTGATCTTTAGCGGGCCTTTGGACGTGTGCTTGCACACGCAGTATATAGATGGTATCAGTTGTACTAGACTTAGATCAGTACCCCAGATTATGTGATATGATGATAATGATACCTGATATTTGATGAGAGGAATGTGATATTTACCCGTACGCAGCTATTGGGATGCCGTACGACGATTTACCGTACGAGCTTTATACTGATGATAGATCCGCACTCATGACTTGAGGATGCCATATGATATACTGTATCGTACGCAATACTATTGAGGCAGGATCATCGACTATATATATATATAGCGACTCAGATTTAGGTGGATTCCATACCCCTCCCGGTTGACTTGATACTTAGATCTGTAGTTTGCATAGTAGATGTTAGACTAGACCCGAGTCATACCTATTTCAAAAACTAACGAATCGGGAATATCTTAAAAATACTGTAGCCCTTATTTTACTAAAAACCCCGATTTGTCTTATTTCAAATGGCAAGCCGCATTACTATTCATTTACCACTTACTCTACGGCTCGCATTGCATTGCATGCTTATATGTTATTGATTCATATTCCTTTGTGCATATGCCTTTACATAGTTGCATGCTCATATTAGTGTTCATGTTGCATGTATTATAATTCATGGATTTCGCACCGTGATATGGTTGCAAATGATGATTCTGGATTGTTTTACTCCTGCGTATATATATCAGTGGTATGGGACGCTGAAATATATATGTATACCCATAGAGTATATATATATTAGTGGTATGGGACGCTGATATCTATATATATACGCCTACTTAATATATCATCATGATGATCTATGCAAACTTATATATGCATGCCCGATATATGAGAGTGGGGGCTGACCCGGACTGACGGATGCCCGATATATGAGAGTGGGGGCTGACCCGGACTGACGGATGCCCGATATATGAGAGTGGGGGCTGACCCGACTGACGGATGCCCGATATATGAAAGGAGCCTATGTGCTCGAAGCCTATGTGCTCGATATGAGAGGAGCCTTTATGGTTGATGGCATATTATATCTCCCCCACCCCATATTTATTTTATATGCATTGCATCATGTATTAGTAGTACCTGATAGAGTACCTTCATGAATGTTGCATACATATCGGATACATGATATATGGGATTTACTTGATATTGAGATATATATTTGTGTCGATGCTCGACACTGATTTTGTGATGACTTCATTCGTGATACCTTCTGTTTTGATTTTAACGCATACATACATCATATTTATGATATGTTATTATGTGAGGCACTGGCACGAGTTCTTGGCACTACACTTATGTTCAAATGTTACATTTCCACTTTACCATGCTTCCGACTTATTCATTTGAGGTTTATATTATATCTGATCGTTTTGACTTAGGATTATGTCATGCTTTCAATTTCTGCTTGTAGATATTTTCTATTCACGAGTTGGCAACTCACCCCCGTTGTGCCACAGTTCTTGCAGGTTTTGCCGTACAGGTTCCATAGCGGCATTTCCGGCACGTTGCTTCCTTTGCGGGTGATTTGCTTGGTAGGTGGGTTCTTTGCATCAGAACCACCCTTATATATGTATTACTCATTGTATCTAGAAATTCCATCAACCAAAACTTGTATATTGTTTCAGACTCAGACACTAGTGATGTATTATTTCAGCTTAGAGTCGCGCTCAGTAGTGTTACGGTTTTCATGCTTATTTGAGTTTCCTTTGAGTTTTGATCCTCACCATTCGGCGTTGTATATCATATTGCTTGCGTGGTTGTGACAAAATTGGATTTCTGGGTTCTCTTTATTTACTCCTTATATGCTTTTAGATTTCTGGGCTTGGCTTACTTGGATCAGATGGAGTCCTATAGACTTCATATGGTTCAAGGGCCAGTCACGTGCTCTTTCGGGTCGTGACAGGGACTGTACCCAAAAGGCACCGTTTTGTACGTTCTCGTGAACGTGGTAAGGTAGAAATCAAAGCACAGTGGGAATCACATAAGACTCTATGACGATCTCGGGTCTACAGACTAACCTGTACCAGTGTCACCAGAGAACTTCTATCTGACAATAGGTATAATACCATCTAGGAGTTCTCGGTGAGTCCGTTCAGTGTAACCAGTCTCCTTTGAGCACCCGCATACCATCTTTGATGTCAAATACCAATGGATGTGGGATCATCCATCGCCCATCATATGGGTCAAGATGCGTACACGCTAGTCTACTCTGGAGTATCGATGCCCTGTCTCGATACACCCTCGACTAGGAACAATTATAGGATGTACTCGTTGACTACCCTGGCCCCACTAGTATGATCTCCATCATAGTCCTAGTAGTCAAGTACATATCCTAAGGGCTTTATCAACATGTGAGAGCAAGACAGTAAACCAATACAACTCAACATGTTAAGACAAAGAGCAACCAGATATCATACTATCATACCAAGCAAGAAAGTCCTCTCTATATATATCCAAGCATCCACTACAATATACATCATATGTACAATAATGGCCTCTAGGGCATATACATAACTAACAGTATTCCTCATTCACTTAGTTGTAAAGGTGTTTACATATGTTTTCGTCGGATTTTCTAGTAAAGATTCTATGGTTAGGGTTAACTAGAACGGCAAATTTTTAAAATTGCCATGAACGATGCCTCCCGAAACCTTGCTGCCGTCCTAGGGAACCCAACAGTATGCGACATATAACAGAAATGTAAACATATCCGTATCTCATGCAACATGGAACAGTGATGTGAATATAGCAAGTAAATCATGCAAGGAGTCATATCATGATGCAGCAAATCTACTGTGTAGTGACATAGCAATTATCGATGATGAAGTATGTGAGCCGGCAATCTGTGTAAGTGTAACATACGCATCATCGATAATGGTGTAGGTGTAGTAGCACAGGTATATGTAATGCAAATCAGAATAACATGAACGTAGCGTAAAGTAAATCACGAATGCAATGCTATAAGGTATACGTATCTAACATGACCGAGTCGGTGAATCTATCAATCGGCATCTAGCCTCACATACGGTATGATACATCGTACGACATTTACGACATTTACGACATTTACGGCATCTAGCCTCACATACGGCATCTAGCCTCATATAACATCACGTACGGTATGATACATCGTACGACATCCTCTAGTCAAGTGTACGGATCAATCATCATAAAACTCATCACGTACGGTAAATCATCGTACGACGGCATTAAATCATCAGGGATCCTATCAACCTATATGGCACTGAGGGCACGGACCTAACGTCTCGTACGGCATATCACTCATGATTCACAACATATATATCAATATACCTATATGCCAGGTCGCATCCATAACAATCTCATATCAGGGGACCGACAAAGGTATCAATCCTCTCATATCGACTCGCATCCGTATACCGACATATTACCCAAGTCATCATATCACATCGTATATTCTTCTCATCACATTAATTCATCTTACATCAAGTCAATTTTATATATACATTCTACCTTATACACCTAATGTCATGCTACACTAAAACTCATACTTATTCTAGTGCAACTACATATCTATAAGTCGTGATTCACATTCGAGACATCATTTCTATCATATCATGTCAAAGATGTAAGGTTACTAGGTACTCTCACAAGGGTCTACGAGGCATCAACCATGCCCGATTTAAAATTTAGACGTGCCGAACAACCCTAACCAAGATCTTTAACTAGAGATTAGGTGAAACAAAGCATGTTAAACACTTTAACATCTAAGAGTTTAGGATTACGACCTTTGTAGTCCGGTCCTTCACTTCTAAAGCTCCGTGTTGAGGTACTTTCGCTGCGATCATCGAGTATACGGACTCTAGAGAGGCTCCACGAAGAGAAAGATGCATGCTTGCTTCCGATCTTCGATAACAAAGATGATCTACCTTGAAGTTTCTTTAACACAAGCTCTCACTCACTAAATAAAGTGAACACCCTAATCTAAATGGCCAGGATAGATTAGGATGATGAAGTAGGATTTGTGCTCTCTTTTATTATCAAATTCTCACACTAAATCATCACATGAAGAAAACCTAGAAAGCTTTCTCAAAGCTCAAAGGAAGAAGAAGATGAATAATCAATCATTAATCCTTTTGTGATGAATAATGAAAAGATATATGATTACAAATGCAACCATGGTCAACTATGACAAGGCTAACTCATGTAGAGATTTAACTAGGGCAAAGGGTTTGGGTTGGGTTAAGAATGAGTCACTTAAAATATCAACCATAATATCTTAGCTCATGACAAAAGAAAACCTTCTAGAAGGTTCATGAAAGAATTAACTCAATTCAAACCCTAACCTTATTTAATCTCCACTAAACATGTTGCATTAGTAATCATATCATATTACAATATTATATATCACATATATAATATATATTTGTAACAAAAGAAAATAATACAATTAACATATATCGCATATATATCAATGTACTACCCGGTGAGAAAATGAATCAATAAGTGAGCTAATATTAGTTAATGTAATTTAATATATCAAATATATAATTATACATTAAATTATCAAATCAACACTTGATCCGATAATCCGGCTATTTCACAAATAACCGACTAATATAATCTGTATCAGTTCATCGATTCAACACTTGATCCGATGACCCGACTATATCACATATACCCGGCCGATATCTCATATCGCGAGAATCTAATATGGTATCACATATCGCATTATCCTCGGTCTTGTACATATCTCATATGTGCTCCTACTCCGTTTTGCCCGAGCCAAGAAACCTCTGTGTAGGACTCTAAAGAACCGTCAATACGCCGGCAGTAGGTGATGATCATATCAAACACCCACTAGCTGCAAGCGGTCAGCTAAACATAACAGCCACCCAGGTATTGAGCAATCAGAAGATCAACAAGCAAGCCTGTACATTCTCCTGCGGATCCAATCAGTAACACTCCCGTACAGTCCGGTCTCCTCGTCTGGTATGTCGCATATTTCGCCTAGGGGTGGTAAACGTCAGACCCCAGTAGCTTGATAAGTCGTGTCGATATAAGGTCTATAACAGTTCGAGAAACTACTGATAACACTTACCAGTAAATCTCAGCAACCCTGGCCAGGGATTTCCAGTTATAGCCAATCGAACACAGCACAACATCAACTCCCTATACCGGGAGGGACGAATCCCCTCTTAACGCTCATTGCCTCCATGTGATTCGGGACTGTACCTAAAGCCATCTTTTTGCATGCCCTCTTGGACGTGGTATGATGGAAATCAAAGCACAGCGGGAATCACACAAGACTCTATGATGATCTCGGGTCTACAGACTAACCTGTACCAGTGTCACCAGAGAACTGCTATCTGACGTGAGGTATAATACCATCTGGGAGTTCTCGGCAAGTCTGTCCAGTGTACCCAGTCTCTACTGAGCACCCATACACCATCCTTGATGTTAAACACCGATGGATATGGGATCATCCATCGCCCATCATATGGGTCAAGATGCGTATACACTAGTCTACTCTGGTGTATCGATGCCCTGTCTCGATACACCCTCGACTAGGAACAATTATAGGATGTACTCGTCGACTACCGTGGCCCCACTAGTATAATCTCATCATAGTCCCAGAAGTCGAGTACATATCCTAAGGGCTTTATCAACAAGTAACATAGAGACAATCAGAGTACATGTTAAGATAAAGTGCAACCAGATAGCATACTATCATGTCGAGCAAGAAAGTCCTCCCTATATATGTTCAAGCATCCATTACAATATACATCATATGTACAGTAATGGCCTCTAGGGCATACATATAACTAACAATCTTCTACTTGCACTAGGGCCATCTGTTGTGGTATCACATACCCAACAATTAGCTGTGGTTGAAGTATCTCATACTCAACTATCCCATAAAAGTCTCTACTGGGAAATAGGCCTTTGTGAGTGGATCCGCTCAGTTGTCCTCTGTGTCTACTCTCCCAACCTCGATCTCCCTGGAGATCAACCATCTCCATGATTAGGTGATACTGCCTAATAATTATATCTGGATTTCTGATGGGACGGGCGTCCTAGGCCAAAGCCATAACTCCATTTTCACACAATGGTTGGAACGAAGTTCATCTCATGAACTCATATATATCCAGACTGCCTCTTTGGTAACATCCTTAGTAACGACGTATCTTGCCTTTAATCGTCTAGTAAGTCACGGTATCTAGCTTGTAACTCTTCCAACATACCGTCCCTCCACTGAGGGTAAAGACAATGCCTCCGACTGACATTTTGTCGTTCTTATCACCCTGGAACCTTTCCAGTGATTCTCCCCAGGATCGATTGATACCATCTCACTACAACTAGTGAGAATCTTAACATCCAAATAGATCTATCTCATAGATCCATAATCCAGGATTTAGGAGGTATCACCTTGATCCTATATGGAGAATCATTGTGATAAGCGGAGATTGACCGAGCGTAGCATAGGAATCTCCTTCCCTATCAAGAGTATGTCATCCACGCACTGTTAGTTATATGTATGCCCTAGAGGCCATTACTGTACATTGGATGTATATTGTAGTGGATGCTGGGACATATATAGGGAGGACTTTCTTGCTCGACATGATAGTATGCTATCTGGTTGCTCTTTACCTTAACGTGTATACTGATTGTCTCTCTGTTACATGTTGGTAAAGCCCTTAGGATGTGTACTTGACTACCTGGACTATGATGCGGATCATACTAGTGGGGACATGGTAGTCCATAAGTACATCCTTCAAAGTCCCTAGTCGTGGGTATATCGAGACGGGGCATCGATATACCAGAGTAGACTAGCGTATACCTTCTCGACCCATACAGATGGGCGATGGATGATCCCATATCCATTGGTGTTTGACATCAGAGATGATATACGGGTGCTCAGTAGAGACTGGGTACACTGGACGGACTCGCCGAGAACTCCCAGATGGTATTATACCTTACGTCAGATGGCAGTTCTCTGGTGACACTGGTACAGAGTAGTCTGTTGACCCGAGATCGTCATAGAGTCTTGTGCGGTTCCTACTGTGCTTTGATTTCCATCTTACCACGTCCAAGAGGGCGTGCAAAACGGTGGTTTTTGGGTACAGTCCCGAGTCACATGGAGGCAATGAGCGATAGGAGGGGATTCGTCTCTCCCGGTATAGGGGGTTGATGTTGCGCTGTGTTCGATTGGCTATAACAGGAAATCCCTGGCCAGGGTTGCTGAGATTTACTGGTAAGTGTTACCAGTAGTATCTCGAATTGTTATAGACCTCATATCGACACGACTTATCAAGCTATTGGGGTCTGACGTTTACCACCCCTAGGCGAGATATGCGACATATCAGACGATCAGACCGGACTGTACGGTAAGTGTTACTGGTCGGATTCACAGGAGTGTGAGCGGGCTTGCTCGTCGATCTTCTAATCGCTCAATACCCGGGTGGCCGTTACGTTTAGCAGACCGCTTGCGGCTTGTGGATGCTTGATATGATCATCATCTGCTGCCGGCGTATTGACGAGTCTTTAGAGTCCTACACAGAGGTTTCCTGGCTCAAGCAAAACGAAATAGGAGCGCATATGAGATATGTGCGGGACCGAGAATAATATCAGTATGTGATACTGTATTCGATTCTCGCGATGTGACATTGATCGGTTATATGCGATATAGCCGGGTTATCGGATCAAGTGTTGATTCGATAAGTTGTTACTAATGATACTAATCGGTTATATGCGATATGACCGGATCGTTAAATCAAGTGTTGATTTAATGATTTAATGCATAATTATATATTTGATATATTACTTTGCGTTAACTAGTATCGGTTCACTTTAAATGGATTTTCTCGCTCGGGTGTGCGCATTGCATATGCGATATGATTTTGTGCACATGCTTGTATCATGTTTGATGATACATGCCTTTTTAATTAAGTGTATAGAATTAAACCTTGGTTAATGGAATGGTTAGGGTTTACTATTTGCTTATTCATTTTAGTCATTTATTTATTAATCTTTTTCTTATTGGAAAAAGGAAATGAAATGATAAAATGGTGGCATTTCTTTTGTTCATTCATGAAGCTTCATGAATGCTTTGACTTGATGACCATTTTGTTTTTAGCTTAACCCTAACCATTGCATTAAACCATGATTAGTTCTCTACACTTAACTATGGTCATGTTATGATAAGGATTGATTATTCTTTTCTTTTTTAATTAACTTATCATAACATTATTCTTCTTCTTCTTCATTTTCTTCAAGTGAAGAAAGCTTGCCTCCATCAATGGCAAGTGATGAAAAAGAGTGAGAAATCCAATTCTAAAGTCTACCCACTTCCTATTTCTTCATCCTCTACCTCTTGCCAAGTAGTAGAGTGTGTTTCCTTCACAAGTTTTCATGGCTTGGTGAAGGTGGAGCTTGATCTAGCGATGCATCGACGTAGATCATCTTCGGCATGGACATCGACGACCTAGCTCGCCATTTCTCCGATGAAGCCGACGCTAGAGCCCGGGATTTGATATGGACAGCGGAGAGGACTTCATCACGGAGCCGTGGAGGTGGAGGACCGGATCTACAAAGGTTGTATTTCCGTTCCTTTTAGTTTAGATGTAAACTTGTTTCTTTTTCGCCTAGACTTCTAGCCAACGGTCCGTACACTAGGGTTTCTCGGCACCGTAATTTTTGAAATTGGCATGGTTGATGCCTTGTGAGATCTCCTTGGGGTGCCTAGGAACCTTACAGTGGTATCAAAACCTAGCTAGAGCCTTAGGCGAAGTCTAGACGGAGTTTGAAGTCCGAACGACCCGAAAACCCAAACCTTTACATGCTCTCTGGACTTTTTCCAAAATCGTGGATTTTTCCAAATTAAAAATATGCAGAAAACTCAGCAGGGAAATCTAAGAATTACGGCGCAAAAAGTTTTGAATGAACAGTGTAATCGGCGGCGGAACCGCGGCATAAACCTAGCTTATGCGGCGGTTCCGCGGCAGAATTGTGACGTCAGCCCTAACTGTTTGCACAGTAATTCATTGTTTCATGTGCTGAGTTCTCTGGGTATTTTTAAAATTTATTCAAGAGTTGAATTTTCTGGAGTTGTTTTGGGGATTCGTTGTTTTGATCGGAGTATCAAATTTTGTCTGTGTGGCTTTCCGGATAATTTTTTGAATATGTTAAAAAGTTCGACCGGATATAAATACCCAACTTTTCCCCTGTCGGGAAATTTCCAAGTGTTGGATTTTTCCGTAGTTTAACGACGTTCTAAGTAGTGCAAGTAACGCGATGGACCCTCTAGAAGACAACAAACCTTAACTCGATTATGTGACCGTCTTGAACTGCCCTTTGAACCTTCGGGTTTGGGGCAGTACGGCGTGCCACATGTGAGGCGTTGGCTTGACCCTTCTACGGCTGGACCGTTGGTACTGAGGCACGAACTGAATGTTGTTAGACTTATTTCATGTGTTGAGCTGTATCGGGAAACCTTGGGTGTTCGAATGTTCGATCGGAAAGTTTAACATTTTCTATTTATCTGGAATGTGATACAATAATTGGAATTCACAATAAGTTATGAGATAACTGAATGAATGTTATAAACATAGCACTTTAGTCTCACTTGATCGGTTGCCACGGAATTTTGATGTGATCAAAAGTCCGTCGCAATCACGTAGCGTACGCGGATACTCGCCGGGTAAACTTAATAGACAGCCTCGCTCCACAGCCCCAACCAAGTGACTGTAGGAGAACCCCGTCGCCGAAAGCATCCGTTCGGGTGCTCGCGGCAGCGGTGTTCCGCCTTGGTGCACTTCGTCGACGGTATCGGGGGTGCGGCCGCCTACTAAAGTTTGCGACGAGCATTCGATCAGTTTTTCGGGAATCTTGTTGAATTGCCCGACTTGATATTGAAAAGTGTTTTCGATAATGAGACTAAAATGCGGGGTTTATAATTGTTAGGCATGTGATGTCTAAGGTATTCATTTGATTAGGCATGCGATGTCTATGCAGGTTGCGGATTCCAACTGTTGTAGTTTTACACTTTCTTTTCTGTGACCGTAAGTGTAATATGTGATATCGCCGGTTTCGTTGCTATATGTCAACGACAATTGGGATGCGCATATTTACTTACGATGATGACATGTGATGTTATGTGTTGCTGGATATGTTATATTGGATCGTCGTGTTTGAATAGCCGGGGGTTTTTATGTGAGATGAGTGTTTTTCATTTTCATTCATGTAAAAATTTGTATGTAATATTCTTTTATTGGGGCGCTTACAGGTTGCGGAAGATGTCACCGTTTGTATATTATTTACTTTTCCGCACTAGGATAGACCCAAGGAGGGGAGCACAAGTAACCGGGTTCTGGAGTCCAGTGGGAGACCAACTCGAGGAGTCGAGTCCTGGTCTCCTGACTCTAGAATTGGTAGGGTTGCTTGCCGCTCTCGTAGGGGTCTAGGGGTGTGGGTTTGGCTATTCATCACGACCGTGGAATCCGTGTTTTATACTGGCTCGTATTGAAAACACGGACGTCCTAGTATATCCAATATTTCATATGTCTCTTCTGCTGCGATATCTGTGATGTGATCATGTGATGTTCTGTGATAGATACAGTATATAGTATATATGATATATTATATAGACGTTACTTATGTTTTACACCCGCGCTAGCCCTGCCCTACTCTGCCGTTAGTTACCTAACCTAACGGTGCACGAGGGGACATCGAGGCGAATGCGGATGGCATAAGTGTACGTCGTATTTATCTGTGATGTTTAGGTACTTAAATGATGGGACTTCATTAATGTGATTAATGAAATAAAAGAAACCTAAGATGTTGCAGAATCGAATTTCAAAATAAAAAGGGTAGTTACAGTTCTTGCTTTGCACAGCGGTATATGTGATATATCCTGCACCTTATTCGATAAGGAAAGGACCGAGATCCCTTCACCGGGAGTGACTCCTTTAGCAATAACTGGCAGATGCTACACACTCGGTTTGTCTTTTGATTGCTTTTAAGAGTTTTTGCTTTGCACAGTGATATATATGATATATCCCGCACCTCATTCGACGAGTAAAGGACCGACGATCCCTTCACCGGGAGTGACTCCTTTAGCAAAACTAGAAAAAGTCTCAAAAACTCTCCATTTTAAAATCATTTGATTCTACAACGATATCAAGTTCATTACGCAATAGGTTTTCAGAAAAACCTGTCGTAGCCCTCCGTCATTTCAGATAAGTTGTATATAGTATTCGTGCTGCATTTGTTGGCTTTCGTCAAGGTGCAGTGTGCGGTAGCTATATGCTGCTTATCTGCTGCATACGATGCGATTGGATTAGGGTAGTCGTGCGGCTTTGTTGGCTTTCGTCAAGGGTCGTGCGGGTGGGTTTAATTCGATCAAGTAATGTACGGGTTGAACTTGACTAGCGGGCTATGGTTTGTTGGCTTTCGTCAAGGTCATAGCACGTTAGGGGCAAAATATTATAGGGAATTTCAAGTGTTGAAATTTGCAATGAGATTGCATACCTTCTATGAGATAGTTGGATCCCGATACCCGCTGCGAGTAAGAGTTACTCCTGGGAGAGTTTTATACATTACAATTAGCCGATCAAGTAGGTGTCTAGAAAGGTGTCAACGGGGTTACGCCTCTGGGAAAACGAGGTTTACATTAATTAGGTTCGTGCGAAAGCACGGGGGACCTCCCTCAAAGTACCGACACTGGCCTGGCTGAAAGATTGGCGAACTTGTAGTGTGTAATTAATCCCGGCTAGTCTTTCCTTTTAGGGTTTGAAGGAAGATTTGATAAAAAGCAGTGGGAGCCATCCTGATTAGATAAAATAATAACCAATCTATTCTTGCAAGAGCGCACGCTGAGTGTTTTCTTCTCTCTCTCTCCAGGTAGCGACCATATCACGCCTTAATCAAGATAATAAAACGGATTATTGACCGAATCCGCTTGTTATACTAAGCTGGGGAACGTTGGTCCCGCTCCAACTTATAATTGTTATAAGACCGAGCAGGAAATTGGGGAATACCAGATTTCCCGTGCCGCCCAAACGAAGAGAGTGCATGCTGATGCATCATCTTCGGGTGTGTTCACTACAAAGAACTGTTTCTCTGTATCCTCTACGTCCTGGGTATGTGATACCAGATCAGGATCCCAGATATGTAATCTGTTACATAGGGCTACAGATAGGTAGAGAACTGAGAACGGGTGATAAGTTTCATGAGGCAGAAAACGGGGCAAGAGTTGCAGCCAAGTCTGTTGGTCACTGTCACCCTGTATTACAATACATTGATTCTGAACGAATGTTATTAGATACCGAACCTGATATACAAAATCATATCTGTCTCTTTATTAGTAAAGAAACGGTAAAATTTTGTATTGTTGGATAATGTTTTGAACATTTCCTATATCAAAAGTTGATCGGTTCAGGCACGTTATCTAAAAGCGTTGATGTTCTAAATCAAACTACAGTTCTTAGTATACGGAACACACACAAGAGGAAGAGTTCATAAATGAACGAATTCTTCTTGAGGTATTGTAGACTAGGTCATATCAATGCGACCTGACAAGCTAAGTTCCACATAGATGCATATTTAAATCTGTTTGAATTTATATCTTATGAAACTTGCCAGTCATGTCACAGAGATAAGATGACCACAGCTCTGTTTACTGGAAACAGAGAAAGAGTTAGTAGACTCTTGGGATGATACATGTTGATGTATGTAAGGTCCCCTGTCTACACATGCCAAGACCGGTTCTTCGTACTTCATTACATTCTCTGATAATCTCTCAAGATTCAGACATATGTTCCTGTTGAAACACAAGTCCGAACCTTTTGAGATATTCATAGAATATGATTTAGAAGTAGAGAACCAAAACACGGGTATAAGTATTATGTCCTTTGATGTGATCGAGGAGGAGAATACTTGAGCACGAAAATCCTGGATTATTCCAAAGGAGAATGAGATTCTCTCTCAGCATTACTCCTCCGTATACACCATAGGACGATGGTATATCGGGGCGGAGCTATCTCACCCTATATGATAAGGTGTGCTCTATGATGAGTACTACTGAGTTACCTATTTCCTTTTTGGGAGTTATGCACTTGAGAAGCTGCATACCTATTGAATAGGGTTCAAATCAAATCAGTTGCCTACCACTTCATATTTGATATGATAAGGGAAGAGCCCATCTCTTAAGTTAGTTGAGATTTGGGGTTGTCCAGCCTATGTCTGAAAAGCAAAATCCGGACAAGCTCGAGGCAAGGTCAGTTATGTAGAACTGGAAAGGTTCCAGCTATACAAACTGCAGCTGATGATTTGAAAGAACCAAAGGATTCAATAGTTACCAACGAACCTCAACCTCTCCGCCGATCTAGTACGGTTCCTCACTCACCTGAGAGATACTTCGGTTTCTCTATGACAGTGGGAGCGAGGATTGCATCATGAGATGATGACCCAACTAGTTTCGAGCTGGCCATCAGGAGTAGGACTCTGTAAGAATGGCTGGATGCTTAGCGATCTGAGATGGAATCCTTATACACCAACAAAGTATGGACTTTGGTTGCTATATCTGAAGGGTTAAATCCCCATCAGGAGCAAGTATATCTTGAGAAGATTACTTGGTGTAGATGGAAAAGTTGAGACTTTCAAAGCTAGACTTGTTAAAAGTTTGCATCATTGACCAGCTGTGGATAATGATAAAACCTTTTCAAGTATCTATGCTTAAGTCCATCCAGATCCTACTTACCACGGCTACATACCATGACTACGATATTTGGCGGTTGGGTGCCATGACTACTTTTCTAAATGATGTTTTAGAAGAGAACGTCTATAAGTACACAGCCAGAGGGCTTCGTAGATAGTGGGAGCTGCGGAAACGTGTACAAGATGCTTTATAAGATAAAGCAGGTATCGCGGAGTTGGAACATCTGTTTTGATGTGTTAGTCAAACAGTTTGACATCATCAAAATGGTAGATGAACCTTGTATAGACAAAAAGGTAGTAGGGAGTATGGTGACGATCCTCGTAGAGTACGTGGATGACATACTCTTGATAGGGAAGGAGTTTCCTATGCTGCGCTCGATCAATCTCCGCTTATCACAAGGATTCTCCATATAGGATCAAAGTGATACCTCCTAAATCCTGGGTTTTGGATCTATGAAATAGATCTAAATGGATGTTAGGATACTCACTAGTTGTAGTGAGATGGTATCAATCGATCCTGGGGAGAATCACTGGAAGGGTTCCAGGGTGATAAAGACGACTGAATGTCAGTCACAGGCATTGTCTTTACCCTCAGTAAAGGGATGGTATGTTGGAAAGGTTCCAAGCTAAATACCGTGGCATACTAGATGATAAAAGCTGGATACATCACTACTTAAGATCCTACCATAGAGGCAGTCTGGGTGTATATTGGTTCATGAGATGAACTACGTTCCAACCATTGTGAGACAATGGAGTTGTGGCTTATGCCAAGGAACACCCGTCCCATCAGTGATCCAGACAAACTCTAAGGCAGTGTCACCTGATCATGGAGATGGTTGATCTCCAGGGGATCGAGGTTTGGAGAGTAGACTCAGCGGACAACACAGCGGATCCACTCACAAAGGCCTGTTCCCAGAGAGAGATTTTTATGGGATGGTTGAGTATGAGATACTACAACCACTGCTATTAGATGGCCCTAGTGCAAGTGGGAGATTGTTAGTTATATGTATGCCCTAGAGGCCATTACTGTACATTGGATGTATATTGTAGTGGATGCTGGGACATATATAGGGAGGACTTTCTTGCTCGACATGATAGTATGCTATCTGGTTGCTCTTTACCTTAACGTGTATACTGATTGTCTCTCTGTTACATGTTGGTAAAGCCCTTAGGATGTGTACTTGACTACCTGGACTATGATGCGGATCATACTAGTGGGGACATGGTAGTCCATAAGTACATCCTTTAAAGTCCCTAGTCGTGGGTATATCGAGACGGGGCATCGATATACCAGAGTAGACTAGCGTATACCTTCTCGACCCATACAGATGTGCGATGGATGATCCCATATCCATTAGTGTTTGACATCAGAGATGATATACGGGTGCTCAGTAGAGACTGGGTACACTGGACGGACTTGCCGAGAACTCCCAGATGGTATTATACCTTACGTCAGATGGCAGTTCTCTGGTGACACTGGTACAGAGTAGTCTGTTGACCCGAGATCGTCACAGAGTCTTGTGTGGTTCCCACTGTGCTTTGATTTCCATCTTACCACGTCCAAGAGGGCATGCAAAACGGTGGTTTTTGGGTACAGTCCCGAGTCACATGGAGGCAATGAGCGATAGGAGGGGATTCGTCTCTCCCGGTATAGGGGGTTGATGTTGCGCTGTGTTCGATTGGCTATAACAGGAAATCCCTGGCCAGGGTTGCTGAGATTTACTGGTAAGTGTTACCAGTAGTATCTCGAATTGTTATAGACCTCATATCGACACGACTTATCAAGCTATTGGGGTCTGACGTTTACCACCCCTAGGCGAGATATGCGACATATCAGACGATCAGACCGGACTGTACGGTAAGTGTTACTGGTCGGATTCACAGGAGTGTGAGCGGGCTTGCTCGTCGATCTTCTGATCGCTCAATACCCGGGTGGCCGTTACGTTTAGCAGACCGCTTGCGGCTTGTGGATGCTTGATATGATCATCATCTGCTGCCGGCGTATTGACGAGTCTTTAGAGTCCTATACAGAGGTTTCCTGGCTCAAGCAAAACGAAATAGGAGCGCATATGAGATATGTGCGGGACCAAGAATAATACCAGTATGTGATACTGTCTTCGATTCTCGCGATGTGACATTGATCGGTTATATGCGATATAGCCGGATTATCGGATCAAGTGTTGATTCGATAAGTTGTTACAAATGATACTAATCGGTTATATGCGATATGACCGGATCGTTAAATCAAGTGTTGATTTAATGATTTAATGCATAATTATATATTTGATATATTACTTTGCATTAACTAGTATCGGTTCACTTTAAATGGATTTTCTCGCTCGGGTGTGCGCATTGCATATGCGATATGATTTTGTGCATATGCTTGTATCATGTTTGATGATACATGCCTTTTTAATTAAGTGTATAGAATTAAACCTTGGTTAATGGAATGGTTAGGGTTTACTATTTGCTTATTCATTTTATTCATTTATTTATTAATCTTTTTCTTATTGGAAAAAGGAAATGAAATGATAAAATGGTGGCATTTCTTTTGTTCATTCATGAAGCTTCATGAATGCTTTGACTTGATGACCATTTTGTTTTTAGCTTAACCCTAACCATTGCATTAAACCATGATTAGTTCTCTACACTTAACTATGGTCATGTTATGATAAGGATTGATTATTCTTTTCTTTTTTAATTAACTTATCATAACATTATTCTTCTTCTTCTTCATTTTCTTCAAGTGAAGAAAGCTTGCCTCCATCAATGGCAAGTGATGAAAAAGAGTGAGAAATCCAATTCTAAAGTCTACCCACTTCCTATTTCTTCATCCTCTACCTCTTGCCAAGTAGTAGAGTGTGTTTCCTTCACAAGTTTTCATGGCTTGGTGAAGGTGGAGCTTGATCTAGCAATGCCTCGACGTAGATCATCTTCGGCATGGACATCGACGACCTAGCTCGCCATTTCTCCGATGAAGCCGACGCTAGAGCCCGGGATTTGATATGGACAGCGGAGAGGACTTCATCACGGAGCCGTGGAGGTGGAGGACCGGATCTACAAAGGTTGTATTTCCGTTCCTTTTAGTTTAGATGTAAACTTGTTTCTTTTTCGCCTAGACTTCTAGCCAACGGTCCGTACACTAGGGTTTCTCGGCACCGTAATTTTTGAAATTGGCATGGTTGATGCCTTGTGAGATCTCCTTGGGGTGCTTAGGAACCCTACACGCACTCTACGAGGATCACCACCATACTCTCTACTACCTTTTTGTATATGCAAAGTTCATCTACCATTTTGATGAAGTAAAACTCTTTGACTACGACATCAAAACAGATGTTCCCACTCCGCGATGCCTACTATATCGTATAAAACAACCTGCACACGTTTCCGCTGCTCCCACTGTCTACGAAGCCCTCTGGCTGTGTACTTATAGACGCTCTCTTCTAAAACATCATTTAGAAAAGCAGTCATGACACCCAACCACTAGATATCGTAGTCATGGTATGTAGCAGTGGCAAGTAGGATCTGGATGGACTTAAGCATAGCTTTGAAAGTCTCAACTTTTCCATGTACACCAAGTAATCTTCTCCAAATATACTTGCTCCTGATGGGGATTTAACCTTTCAGATAAGGCAACCAAAGTCCATACTTTGTTGGTGTATAAGGATTCCATCTCAGATTGCTAAGCATCCAGCCATTCTTACAGAGTCCCACTCTTGATGGCCTGCTCAAAACTAGTTGGGTCATCATCTCAGGATGCAATTCTCGCTCCCACTGTCATAGAGAAACACAAGTATCTCTCAGGTGGGTGAAGAGCCCAACTAGATCGGCGGAGAGGCTGAGGTTCGTTAGAATCTATTGAATCATTTGGTTTTACCAAATCATCTTCTGTAGTTTGTATAGCTGGAACTCCTTCCAGTTCTACTTCATGACCACTAATTTTCAACAAGAAATTCCCTTTCACAAAGGTGGCATGTTGAGAAACAAAACATATTTTGTTCCTCGGTTAGGTAAAAGATATTCCCTTGCGTATGCTTGGGATATCCAACAAACTTACACAGATCCGACTTGTTAGTTATGTATATGCCCTAGAGGCCATTTTTGTACATATGATGTATATTATGATGGATGCTTGGATATATATAGAGAGGACTTCCTTGCTCGTCATGATAGTATGCTATTTGGTTTCACTTTATCTTAACATGTTGACTTGTATTGGTTTACTGTCTTACTCTCACATGTTGATAAAGCCCTTAAGATCTGTACTCGACTGCTAGGACTATGATGAGATCATACTAGTGGGGCCATGGTAGTCGATGAGTACATCCTATAATTGTTCCTAGTCGAGGGTATATCGAGACAGGGCATCGATACACCAGAGTAGACTAGCGTATACGCATCTTGACCCATATGATGGGCGATGGATGATCCCATATCCATCGGTGTTTGACATCAAGGATGGTGTACGGGTGCTCAGTGGAGACTGGGTACACTGGACGGACTCGCCGAGAACTCCCAGATGGTGATATACCACACGTCAGATGGCAGTTCTCCGGTGACACTGGTACAGGGTAGTCTGTAGACCCGAGATCGTCATAGAGTCTTGTGTGATTCCCACTGTGCTTTGATTTCCACCTTACCATGTCCAAGAGGGCGTGCAAAACGGTGGCTTTTGGGTACAGTCCCGAATCACATGGAGGCAATGAGCGATAGGAGGGGATTCGTCTCTCCCGGTATAGGGAGTTGATGTTGTGCTGTGTTCGATTGGCTATAACTGGAAGTCCCTGGCCAGGGATGATATAGAATTTACTGGTAAGTGTTACCAGTAGTTTCTCGACCCGTTATGAGCCACACATCGACACGACTTATCGGTTACTGGGGTCTGACGTATACCACCCCTAGACTTGATATGCGACATATTAGACGAAGAGACCGGACTTACGGGAGTGTTACTGATTGGATTCACAGGAGACGTACAGGCTAGCTTGTTGATCTTCTGATCGCTCAATACCTGGGTGGCTGATATGTTTAGCTGACCGCTTGCAGCTTGTGGGTGTTTGATATGATCATCACCTGCTACCGGCGTATTGACGATTCTTTAGAGTCCTACACAGAGGTTTCTTGACTCAGGAAAAACGGAATAGAGGCACATATGTGATATATGCAGGACCGAGGATAATGCGATATGAGATACCATATAATATTCTCGCGATATTTAGATTTGAACCGGGTCATCGGATCAAGTGTTGATTCGATGAATCGGTACATGATATATTAGTCGGTTATATTCGATATAGCTGGATTGTCGGATCAAGTGTTGATTCGATGATTTAATGTATAATAATATATATGATATATTGTATTACATTATCTAATATTGGCTCACTTTATTATTTCATTTTCTCACAGGATAATACATTAATGTATATGCGATATATGTTAATTGTATTATTTTCTTTTGTTGTAAATATATAATATATATGTGATATATGTTGGAGATAGTGCCCTCAGAGTCAATTATTGGATCACAGGCACGTGATTGCAATGATTGAGGGAGGACCTATCCCGGTAGGACAGTCTTACTCAAGATGATAGTATGCTATCTGGTTTACCTTTATCATCGTGTACTACTTTAGGTGACCTGACAGGTCGCTATTACACGTTGATAGAGCCCCTAGGATTCCTGCTTGACTGCAGCAGTATAAGGGCGATCATATACGTGAGAGCTGGTAGTCTATAAGTACATCCTTAAAAGGTCCTTAGTTATGGGAGTTTCGAGACATGGCATCGATTCTCCAGAGTAGACTAGTGTATACAGTCGAGATCCCGACGAGGGGCGGTGGCCGGTCTGACAAGCCACTGGTGTCAGTTGGTTCACCTAAGATGTATACAGGTGCTCATTGGATTATGAGTACACCGGACAGGACTCGCCGTGAACCTGCTAGTTGGTATTATACCTGATGTCAGATAGCAGTTCCCTGGTGACATGTGTACAGGTTAGTTCATCGACCTGAGATCGTCATTTGTCTCGTGTGAGTTCCCACTGTGCTTTGATTACTACCCTACCACGCTCAAAGAAGACGTGCAAACAGGTTTTAGTTGGGTACAGTCCCGAGCCACATGGAGGCAGTGAGCGGATCTGCAGGGGTTCGTCTCTCCCGGTATTGGGGGTGAGGTCGCGCTGTGTCTAGGAGAGCCAGTACATGAAAAGTCCTTGGCCAAGGCAGGAGATTTACTGGTAGGTATTCCAGTAGTATCTCAGGGTGTTCTGGGCTACACTCCGACACGACTTGTACCGCTTTTGGGGGTCTGACTTTTACCAACCCCCTAGGCCCGCCATGCGATGCTCATGGACGAACGGACCGGACTGTACGGATATTGTCACTGACAGGCTCAGTAGGGTGTCAGGATGAGTTCGCTCATCGACGTCCCTTTTGGTCAATACCTGGTATCCCGTTACGTATAGGCTAATACCTCTGACGTGCTACTGGTTAAATCCACAACCAAGGTATTGACGAGTCTTTAGAGTCCCCCACAGACCAGTTTCTCAAGTTTCGGGCGAAACGCTGTAGAGGCCGTATGGAGATATAGCAGGGTTCGATCAGATACGTGCGGCATTGCACGGATCAGGATCGGACGGATAGTACTAGCGGGCTTTGGTTTAAGCCGGATCCTAGTATTGTACAGTGTAGATTTTTTCTCATTGCATTTGTATTTCGGTCGGAATACAAATGCGGGTGTGTATACACAGTAGCGGGGTTTTCCTGTAATTTATTACGGGATCAGTTTTTGGAGTTGCCAGTTTGTTTTCCGTTTCGGACATTTTCCTTTGTATCTTTCATTGGCCGAAGATTGGTGGAGGAGGGCTTATTTGCATTTGTGCAAATAAGCATTTGTGGAGGGTGGAATTTGCATATTGTTGTATCATGATAATTCCTCCACCATTTGACTTCTTCTTTTGATCATGGCTTGACTTTTGGTTCATCATGGTTGTTGATGATTAGGTTGTTGGAGTGTTGGTTTTGATGTGATGATTATTTCTCATGATAACCTTTTTCTCTCTCTTTGATTATTGGCTCACTCTCATTTTGATCCTCACTCTTTACACTCTCTCACTTCCTTCCATGTACATGGCCGGCCAAATGAGGGAAGGGGCTGCCCATTTATTTGGTGTAGGATTTTTGTATCTTTGGCTTTGCTAAAAATCCCCACAACTCCATCTCCAAAAGCTTATATCATTTCCTCCACCAAAAGGCAACTCCCTACAACCCCAAATGAGACATATAGATCGTCACTTATTCTACAGCAAATCTTGGGCACGTCGACTCGCCAACTTCGTGCCCGAGTTGCCTCGGTCCAGAGGTGGGAGCCCGTAAAAGAAGCCGGCGACGTGGTGCCCTTCCGGTGATGAGGTGGAGACAGAAGATTCCGCGGGGAGATCGGGACGACGACGAGAAGACCGGAGGACTCGGATCACTCGGTACATCTCTCTACCGTTCTCTAGATTGTTAGCTAGGAATAGTTTAATGGCACGATCCGGGTTTTTTAGTGCGCGGTGGTGCCGGTTTAAAAAATTTAAAGTAAATCACCGCTTCCGCATTCCGGCGTCGGATTGACGGCGGGGCGCCGCCGTGCACTTACAGTGGTATCAGAGCCTCGCCATTAACCTAGTCTAGCTTGGTCTAGTATGTTTAAAGCTTCGATCGATCAAATATCCGAAAACCCGATATCATATGCATCAGTTTTCTGTCGAATTATTTTTGGCTCGAATTTTTTTCAGTATGTTGCAGAATGATGTACAGTGAATTCTAAGCAGTCTGAGAAAAATTGGTCGCGTGACGTCACCATATCACCGCGGAACCGCGGCCAAACCCACGCATTGGCCACGGTTCCGCCGCGGTATTGACTGTTCATTGATCCAATTTTTCACAGAGGGCTTTTGGGCTGAAAATAGCGGTTTTGGAACATTCTTTTTGGGCCCAGAATTTCTTTATGTGCTACAGTAGTGCTTGGGGCCCACTTGGTAAAATTTGATCGATCGAAAATTTTAAACACATTAGTTCACAGTATTTACATTATATCTGCGACCGTGAATGTCACTCGATCGGTAAATCCTGTCTAACTGCTACAGCCCGGTTAGACGGATTTGCGAACGTGACATTCACGTTGATGTTCTGTATATTGCTGTGATGTTGCGGATTGGTCGTGGGGGATAGCCTGGATGCAATGCTAGTACAGTTTTTTGTTGTATTATGTACATTCGATATTGCGGGGCGAGCGTCCGACATGTGGACTCCGTCACAGCCTGTTTGTATTATTCTTTTGGGGCACGACCAGGTTGCGGTCGATGTACCCGTTGTATGTATATTTTACTTTCTGTACTAGAATTGCCCCGCGGTGGGGTGCACGGATAGCCGGATTCTAGAGGGCAATGAGCCCGCATCTCATGGCATTGAGACGGAGGGGGCTTCACTCTAGAATTGGCGGGCTATTCACCGCACTCGTAGGGGTTACAGGTTGACCCAGGAGGGGTGCCCAAGTTACCGGATTCCGTGAAGTGCTGGATGGTCCATTCACGTTGCTGAAGGGGGCTGCTTCGCTTCAGGTTTTGGCGGGTAACTTGCCGCGTCCGTAAAGGTCTAGGATTTTCATTGCACAGGCTATCCACACGACCAGGGGAACGTCGGGTTTCAGTAGCGGCTCTGTGAAACCCGGGGATCCCAGATATCTGTATTGTTCTATGATGCTGTACATTTCTGTGATGTTGCATTTTATCACGCCTTGAGCAAAAATTATATATTATATATATATATTAGTAGATGTTGTATATGTTTTGCATCCGCACTAGTCCAGTCCCCACTCTGTCGTTAGTTAGCTAACCTAACGGGTAATGACGGGACCCAGTGGCGAATGCGGATGGCATATACGTATGTCATTATTTTCGTTCTTTATTGGTGTGATCAATTGATGGGACTGCATTGATTCGGATCAATGCAAGCTAAACAAACCTAATATGATGTTGTTGGAACACTTTTTCAAAAAGCTGTTATTGCAAGGACGTTCACTTTTGTTTTGCATCGTGGTATTCAGTTGGAATATCCTGATCCTCAGTCGACGAGGCAAGGGCCGAGATCCCTTCACCGGGAGTGACCCCTTGGACAGAAGTTTGCGTCAGGGCAATAACTTCACTATAGCCGATTACTTTGCTTTGCATCGTGGTATTCAGTTGGAATATCCTGCACCTCATTCTACGGGGAAAGAGCCAAGATCCCTTCACCGGGAGTGACCTCTTTAGCAAAGGTTTTCGTCACCATATTTTTATAAAGCTATCCGTTCCTTCAACGATATCAAGTTCATTACGTTAAAGGTTTTCGCCAGAAACCATTCGTAGCCCTCCGTCGTTTCATATGGATAGTCAATAGTATTCAAGCTGTGTTTGTTGGCCATAGTCAAGGCACAGTGTTTGGTAGCTATTGGGTGTTCATATGTAGCATAGATAGATGCGTTGGTTTGGGACAGTTGTATAGCCTTGTTGGCCCTAGTCAAGGGCTTGTACGGGTAGGTTCAAATCAACCTGGACAATGACGGGTAGAACTTGACATGTGACTTATGATTTGTTGGCCTTAGTCAAGGTCATAAGAGCATGGGGCAAAAATCTCATCGGGAGTTTCTAAAGAAACTGAAACTTGCCAGATATGCGCATACCTTCTGGAGTGTGATGACGTGAGCGGATTCCGTCACGTTATCATGCGATGATAGTTGGATCCCGATTCCCACTGATGAGTTGGTTTACTCCTCGGGTGATCCCGACTAATTCTTCTTTCAGGTTTGGAGGAGAATTTGACGGTACAGTGGGAGGTTTCCAGATTAGATAAATTGGTAACCATTCAGATCTAGGATAGAGTGCACGCTGAGTGTTTCTTTTCTCTCTCTCTCTTTGGCAGCGACCATTGACCTCACCCTAGACTATGACTCAGTGACCAAGTTGACTGAACCTTCTTAAAACACTGGCTTTTGGATTGCCAGAGTTGCAGACCTCATTGCCACTCCTACTTTTACCCTTTTCTCAAGGACACCCCGTATTACTACAAACGTCCACTTCCATTGGACAAAACCATCGTATGGTTATATACGAACTCGAAGGGATTTATTCGAGGATGGTTTCCGGTTCTGGAGAAAACGAATAGGACTATTCAGTTGTCTTTTCCTTTTTACCTTCTCTCAAGTTGCGAGTACTCCTTGGTTTAGGAGATAGTATACCTATTACGCAAATTGGATAGTCTTCTTCCAAACCTTAGGCTGGTGCCGAACGGTGAGGAATGAAGAAAACCAATTAGCATAACGATGGTGTACAGAAGGTATTAAGTAAAGACAAAGAAAGGGATTAGAAGGAGGGCAAAGTAAATTGCGACTGATATTCACGACCAAACCAAGTATTTCATTACCACTCCCACTTCACCTTTGTATTTCTCCAGGACACTCCGTATCACTACGAAGATCCATAGTTTATTGGATACTCCATCGTATGGTTATATACGAACTCGGAAGGAACTTGTTCCAGTTCGGGGATGGATTCTGGTTCAGGAGAAATAGGAATAAGGTTTATTCGGTTGTCTTTTATCCTCACCTTCTCTCGCATTGAGAGTGCTCCTAGGATTAGGATAGTACACCCATTATACTTATTGGATAGTCTTCTTCCAAACCATAGGCTGGTGCTGAACGGTAGGGAAGGAAGAAAACCATTTGGCCTAAAGGGGTGTACAGAAGGTAATGACTAAAGACATATGAAGGGATTTGGAGAGATGGCAAAGAATTATACGGTTACAGCTGTGAATCTGGATAATGGAAGAGGCATTACTAGGAATACCAGGATACCCCATCGAAACATTTCAATGTTTCAGTTTCACTGTGTACTGTTAAAAGAAAACTGATTTCCCAATTAGACACTTGCTCCAGGGTATGTATTTACCAGGTATGATTCTCACGTCTGTATGGTTTTACAGATGATGAGTGGGAGTAAGTTATTGGGAATTAGGTGATCATCCTCATTATATCGGAATTTGTTGTAATTGGTGATATTTGAGGAAGTCACCTGGGTTGTTTGCCGGACGGCAAATATTTGGTTTTGAATATCCGCTGTTATGCATCAATTTCAAATTGATATATCTGTACGTCTATTTTTATAGAGTGAGATATACCTTTTTGAAATTATGTCGATGACATTTACCTGTATCAGTTGATGGTTAGGTAAGGAGCATTAAACAGCGGTGTAATTCTTCTTAACCATAAGTACAGTTTTCAACCTACGACACACAGGGAGTGAGTTATTAGACTCAAGAGACTTGTACAGAGTATTGTATATTGTCCAGTGTCCATTAGGACAGAGGGGATGGTCCTCGTACTATATTCAGTTTACTTATGACTTCTCTAGTTCCTAGACAAGTGTTTTGTGCAAACACATGGTCCAAGTTTTGAGAAGTTATAGGTATAAGAGTAAAGTAGAGAACCAGATGTGGCAAGTATCGGGATTATTCAAGGTGATCGAAGATGTAGATACTTGTGTAGGGTATTCAGTTGATGGTAATGATTAAGAGAACTTGCTTCTCTTTCAGGTTACTCATAATTGAAAGCACTCCTAAGTTGAGTAACGCTGATCGGCCATCTTCCATTTAGTTGACATGCACTAGAGACAGCTGCATAATTTGAATCTGGTTCAATTAAATCAGTGCCTCTGTTTCTATATTGGATATAGAACAGTTCATATCTTAACGATGTTAAGGTACGGGGAGTTGTCCGGCCTATGCTTAAAACTAGACTCTTGATAACTCAAGGCATGTTTCTGTACTGGCTGTTTGTGGGTTGACCCAGGCTATGACGAGGGTTGACTTTCTACCATCTGGAAGATCAATAGTGATATTGTTCTAGACTCGACACAGTTTTAATAAAAATGGATTTTTTCAGAAAACAGTAGTGGGAGTATGGTAGAACTGGAAGTGATTCCAGAACCACAAACGATTACTGAAGATTTTGATAGGAACCTAAAGATTCAATCTGGTTTGACATTCCTTTGGACACTCCGCAGATAAGGTGGGTAACTTCAGGCACCCGAGAGGTACTCCGGTAGCCTCAAGGACGGTGACAGGGAAGTTCTTGTTTACCCAGACTTGCCATTGCTGTTGTTCCAGACCGTGAGACCCGGCAGGAGGATGAGTATAGCGTCGTTCTAAACTAGCTTTAGAAGTGTACGTCTATATGACTCTGCCAGAGGGTTGTCGTGGTCAGTGGGAGCAGCGGAAGCATTGGTGGACAAGTGGCTTGTGTCTATTTATAGACTAAAGCAGATGTAGCGGAGATAGCTCATCTATTTCTGATGTGACAATCATAGGTTTGACTTCATCAGAATAGGGGATGGATCTGTTAAGAAGGTAGTAGGGTGTGATATCCTGGTATTTGGATGACATACACAGAGTAGGAAGTGACATTCCTATACTACGATCGGTTATACTTTGGTCGTCACACAGTGGTTTCTCCACATGGGATTTGGACATTATATCAGACATACTGGTTACTAGATCTATGGTTTTAGATCTAGATTTGGGTGGTTTCCCAATTAAGGGTACTTAGACAGCATTCTAAGAGTATTTAGAATGGACGACTCCTGGCACGGTAGTGTACCTGCAGGTGATGGAGTCACCCTCTCTAGAAGTGTCTTACAGACTAAAGGGGAGAGGGATGTGCATGATTGGCAGATCGCTTGCTTAGGCAATTGAGTCAATCATGAGATGTCAAGTACCACACCAGATGTTGTTCTTGCAGTAGATGCAATAAGTTGATATTAATCCAATCCTGGAGAAACATTAGGAAGCAGTTTTAGAACATAAGTGGATGTTCTAGGGATATGATAACGACAGCCTCATTCGGGAGACAGTTATCATTCCAGGCTTCCAAGGTGACTTGGACGACAGGGAGGTTGTCAGAGTTATAGTTTTCCTTCTGACGAGGGGCAGTATTTTGGACAGGTGGTCCAAGGAAATACTGAGGGAGGCATGGCCAGGATACTGATTAAGTTCAGTTGACAATACAGTCTAAGAAGTTTGGATTTGGAGTTCATTTATGAGCTAGGTCCCATCAGACATCCAGACACATTCTAAGACAAGTATTGCTCATTTCGGGAGATGGAATTCTCCGCGAACTTGAGATATAGAGAGATATAGAAAGAAACATCAAAGCGGATCCACTCGCTGAGGCTATTCCTCGAACGCAATAGTTTCGCAAACGGGATTTGTGAGACTGACTAGTAGAGGAGTTGGGTGTTCGGTATCACACGGGCTGTGAGTATGCGACATCGCAATAATTAGCCTTGAGTGCAAGTGGGAGATTGTTGGAGATAGTGCCCTCAGAGTCAATTATTGGATCACAGGCACGTGATTGCAATGATTGAGGGAGGACCTATCCGGTAGGACAGTCTTACTCAAGATGATAGTATGCTATCTGGTTTACCTTTATCATCGTGTACTGCTTTAGGTGACCTGACAGGTCGCTATTACACGTTGATAGAGCCCCTAGGATTCTTGCTTGACTGCCAGCAGTATGAGGGCGATCATATACATGAGAGCTGGTAGTCTATAAGCACATCCTTAAAAGGTCCCTAGTCGTAGGAGTTTCGAGATAGGGCATCGATTCTCCAGAGTAGACTAGTGTATACAGTCGAGACCCCGACGAGGGGCGGTGGCCGGTCTCACAAGCCACTAGTGTCAGTTGGTTCATCTAAGATGTATACAGGTGCTCATTGGGTTATGAGTACACTGGACAGGACTCGCCGGGAACCTGCTAGTTGGTATTATACCTGATGTCAGATAGCAGTTTCCTGGTGACATGTGTACAGGTTAGTTCATCGACCTGAGATCATCATTTGTCTCGTGTGAGTTCCCACTGTGCTTTGATTACTACCCTACCACGCTCAAAGGAGACGTGCAAACAGGTTTTAGTTGGGTACAGTCCCGAGCCACATGGAAGCAGTGAGCGGATCTGCAGGGGTTCGTCTCTTCCGGTATTGAGGGTGAGGTCGCGTTGTGTCTAGGAGAGCCAGTACATGAAAAGTCCTTGGCCAAGGCAGGAGACTTACTGGTAGGTATTCCAGTAGTATCTCAGGGTGTTCTGGGCTACACTCCGACACGACTTGTACCGCTTTTGGGGGTCTGACTTTTACCAACCCCCTTGGCCCGCCATGCGATACTTATAGACGAATGGACCGTACTGTACGGATATTGTCACTGACAGGCTCAGTAGGGTGTCAGGATGAGTTCGCTCATCGACGTCCCTTTTGGTCAATACCTGGTATCCCGTTACGTATAGGCTAATACCTCTGACGTGCTAGTGGTTAAATCCACAACCAAGGTATTGACGAGTCTTTAGAGTCCCCCACAGACCAGTTTCTCAAGTTTCGGGCGAAACGCTGTAGAGGCCGTATGGAGATATGGCAGGGTTCGATCAGATACGTGCGGCATTACACGGATCAGGATCGGACGGATAATACTAGCGGGCTTTGGTTTAAGCCGGATCCTAGTATTGTACAGTGTAGATTTTATCTCATTGCATTTGTATTTCGGTCGGAATACAAATGCGGGTGTGTATACACAGTAGCGGGGTTTTCCTGTAATTTATTACGGGATCAGTTTTTGGAGTTGCCAGTTTGTTTTCCGTTTCGGCCATTTTCCTTTGTATCTTTCATTGGCCGAAGATTGGTGGAGGAGGGCTTATTTGCATTTGTGCAAATAAGCATTTGTGGAGGGTGGAATTTGCATATTGTTGTATCATGATAATTCCTCCACTATTTGATTTCTTCTTTTGATCATGGCTTGACTTTTGGTTCATCATGGTTGTTGATGATTAGGTTGTTGGAGTGTTGGTTTTGATGTGATGATTATTTCTCATGATAGCCTTTTTCTCTCTCTTTGATTATTGGCTCACTCTCATTTTGATCCTCACTCTCTACACTCTCTCACTTCCTTCCATATACATGGCCGGCCAAATGAGGGAAGGGGCTGCCCATTTATTTAGTGTGGGATTTTTGTATCTTTGGCTTTGCTAAAAATCCCCACAACTCCATCTCCAAAAGCTTATATCATTTCCTCCACCAAAAGGCAACTCCCTACAACCCCAAATGAGACATATAGATCTTCACTTACTCTACAGCAAATCTTAGGCACGTCGACTCACCAACTTCGTGCCCGAGTTGCCTCGGTCCAGAGGTGGGAGCCCGTAAAAGAAGCCGGAGACGTGGTGCCCTTCCGGCGACGAGGTGGAGACCGGAGGTTCCGCGGGGAGATCGGGACGACGACGAGAAGACCGAAGGACTCGGATCACTCGGTATATCTCTCTACCGTTCTCTAGATTGTTAGCTAGGACTAGTTTAATGGCACGATCCGGGTTTTTTAGTGCGCGGTGGTGCCGGTTTAAAAAGTTTAAAGTAAATCACCGCTTCTGCATTCCGGCGTCGGATTGACGGCCGGGGCGCCGCCGTGCACTTACAATATATATTATTGCAACATGATATGATTAATAATGGAACATGTTTAGTAGAGATTAAACAAGGTTAGGGTTTGATTAGGGTTAGCTCCTTCTTGATCATTTTAGAAGGAATTCCATTTGTCATGAGAAAGATATTATTGTTATATTTATCCATGACTCACTCTTTAACCCAACCAAACCCTAGGTCTAGTTGATTCCCTATAAGGGTTATCCTTGTCATCCCTTGACCATGGTTACATTATTAATTCATATATACATTTCATTATTCATTATCTTCTTCTCTCTTGAGCTTTGAGAGAGCTTGCTAGATTTTCCTTTTGTGATAATTTCTTGTGAGAATATGATATAAAAAGAAAGCATAAATACTACTCCATCATCCTCATCTAATCTAGCCCATTAGATTAGGGTGTTCACCTCATTAGAGTGAGAGAGCTTGAATTATAGCAACTTCGACGTAGATCATCGGAGAAACGGAACACTACAAGCTAGCATGGATCGTTCGAGTCGTGGAGCTCTCTTGAGTCCGGAAGATTGTGGATCGCGGCGAAGGGACTTCTACTCAGAGCTTATGAAGCGAAGGAGCGGACTACAAAGGTTGTAATCCCTCACACTAAGTAGTAAAGATGTTTACTTGCATGTTAAACCCTAATAATCTAGCAAAGATCCCGGCTTTGGGTTGTTCGGCACATCTAAAATTTTATTCGGGCATGGTTGATGCCTTATGAACCCTCACAAGAGTGCCTAAGAATCCTACAGTGGTATCAGAGCCTAGCTAGAGCATTAGGCGACGTGTATACGAAGTTAAAACTCCGATCGAACACCGAAACACAATTTTAGACCCCTCTCTGGATAATTTTTAAAAACTGTGATTTTTCAGAATTAAAAATGCTTTAAAATACCAGCAGGAAATTATAAGAATAACTGTGAAAAACGACAGGGTAAAGCGTACGCACTGCCGCGGAACCGCGGCCAATACTTGCTTGGGCCGCGGATCCGCGGTTGTACAGTAGCATTTAACCTATTTTTTTGCTCAGTAATTTCTATTTCTGTAAGTAATATTTTCTGGGTATTTTTAATCTGACTCAAGTGTTGAGTGTTCTGGGGTTTATTTTTTAATCGTTGATTCGATCGGAAAAATTAATTTTGTTATGTTTTCCGGATATTTAGAAACTGTTAAAATGTTCGAGCGGATATCATTAACGCCATTTTCCCGGCACGAAAAATTTTCAAGTGTTGAATTTTTATCGGGTTTAAATCTTTCGGATAAACGTACAAGTAACGCGGCGGTCCCTCTAGAAGAACACAAACCTTAACTCGATTATGTGACCGTCTGAACCGCCTCTAAACCTTAGGGTTTGGGGCAGTACGGCGTGCCACATGTGAGGCGTTGGCTTGACCTTTCTACGGCTGGATCATCGGTACTGTGACAGATTCTGGGATTATTTGAACTCCGCTCAAGTGTTGAGCTATTTAGGAAATTTTGGGTATTTGATTATCTGTTCGGAAAGTTTAATACTGTCTATTTATCTGGAATGTGATACAATATGTGGATTTCATATAGTTAGGCATGAAATGCGAAGTATGTGATATTTCGGATTTACGATATCTAAAGTGATTATGGATTCCAAATGTTGTAGTTTTACAATTTCTTTTCTGTGACCGTAAGTGTAGTATGTAGTTGTATTGCCGGTCTTCGTTGCTATACATCTACGACGATCGTTTTATGCATACTTACTTACGTTGATGATATGTGATATTATGTGTTGCTGTGATATGTTATATTGGATCGTCGTGTTTTGAATAGCCGGGGTTTTTATGTGAGATGAGGGTTTTTATTTTCATTCATGTAAAATTCATTTGTATGTAATATTCTTTTATTGGGGCACTTCCGAGATGAGGTTGATGTCACCAGTGTATATTATTTACTTTTCCGCATTAGGTAGACCCAAGGAGGGGAGCACAAGTAACCGGGTTCTAGGGTCCAGTGGGAGGCCATCTCGAGGAGTCGAGACCGGGTCTCCTAACCCTAGAATTGGCAGTGTTACTTGCCGCTCTCGTAGGGGTCTAAGGATGTGGGTTTGGCTATTCATCGCGACCATGGAATCCGTGTTTTATACAGGCTCGTATTAAAAACACGGACATCCTAGTATATCCAATATTTCATATATGTTCTTCTGCTGCAATGTTCTGTGATGAGATCATATTACTGCCTGAGACGAATGCTTATACTATATATATATGCTGATATATAAATATTACTGCTTTCGTTTCTTCTGTGATACTTAGGAAGCATAAGCTGATGGAATTTATTAGTGAGATTAATAAAAAGAAAAGAAACCTAAAAGATGTTGTAGAATCAAAACTTTATAAAAAATGGTAGCTATAGTTTTGCTTTGCATAGCGGTATATATGATATATCCTGCACCTTACTCGATAAGGAAAGAGCCGAGATCCCTTCACCGGGAGTGACCTCTTTAGCGAAACTGGCAGATGCTACAAACTCGCGGTTTAGTTTTTGACAGCTTCTATAGTTCTTGCTTTGCACAGTGGTATATATGATATACCCTGTACCTTATTCGATGGGGAAAGAGCCGAGATCCCCTCACCGGGAGTGACCTCTTTAGCGAAACTAGAAAAGCCTCAAAAACACTACTTTTTCAAAAACTACTAGATTCTACGACGATATCAAGTTCATTACGCTCAGGGTTTTCTAAAAAACCTGCGTAGCCCTCCGTCATTTCAGATAGAGACTAGTTAGTATTCGTGCTGCGTTTGTTGACCTTAGCCAAGGCGTGGTGTACGGTAGCTAATTAGCATTTATCTGTTAAAACATGAGATGTGATTGAGTTAAGGTAGTCATACGACTTTGTTGACCTTAGCCAAGGGTCGTACGGGTGGGTTTAATTCAATCAGGAAAAGACGGGTTGAACTTGACTAGCACTTATGATTTGTTGACCTTAGCCAAGGTCATAAGTTGCTAGGGGTAAAAGAATTATCGGAAATTTCAAGTGTTGAAATTTGCAATGAGATTGCATACCTCCTATGAGATAGTTGGATCCCGATACCCTCTGCGAGTAAGTGTTACTCCTGGGAGAGTTTTACACAGGACAATTAGCCGATCAAGTAGGTTTCTAGAAAAGTGTTAATGAGGTTACACCTCTGGGAAAATGAGGTTTACTTTAATTAGGTCCGTACGAAAGCACGGGGAACCTCCCTCAAGTACCGACACTGATCTGGCTAAAAGATTGACTAAATTGTAGGGTGTAATTAATCCCGACTAATCTTACCTTTTAGGGTTTGGAGGAAGATTTGATAAAAACAGTGGGAGATATCCTGATTAGATAAGATAATAACCAATCTAATCTTGCAAGAGCATACGCTAAAGTGTTTTCTTCTCTCTTTCCAGGTAGCGACCATGTCAGGCCATAATCAAGATAATAATACGGTTGTATTGACTGAACCCGCTTATTATACTGAGCAGGGGAACGTTGGACCTGTTCTTTCTTATAAGAGTTATAAGACTGAACAAGAAACAGGAGAATATCTGGATTCTCTAGCCGTCCAAAAGAACATGCATGTTGATGCATCTTCTTCAGGTGTGTTAGTTATTGAGAATTGTTTCTCAGTTCATCTTACGTCCTGGGTATTAGATACCGAATCAGGATCCCACATATGTAAATTGTTACATGGGCTACGTAAAGGTAGAGAACTAGGAAAAGGTGATCATTCCGTTCAAGTAGGGAATGGTGCAAATATTGCAGCCAAAGCAGTTGGCGAATATCACCTAGTATTACCAAGTCGTAATACACTGATTCTAAATGAGTGCTATTATATACCGAACATGATGTGCAATATTATATCAGTTTCTTTATTAAGTAAAGAAGGATATAATTTTGTAGTAAAGGATAATGTTACGAACATATTCCTAGATCAAAAGTTGATTGCATCAGGCTCGTTACATAATGGCATATTCATTCTAAATCAAAATACAGTTCTCAATATACAAAACACACACAAGAGGAAGAGTTCAGAAATGAACGAATCCTTCTTGTGGCATTGTAGATTTGGTCATATCAATGCGACACGACTGGCTAAGTTACATAAGGATGGATATTTGAATCCGTTTGAATTATCATCTTATGATACTTGCCATTCATGTCTCAAATGAAAAATGACCAAAGCTCTATTTAGTGGACACGGAGAAAGAGTTACAGAACTCTTAGGACTGGTGCATAGTGATGTCTGCGGTCCTATGTCTACACATGCCAGGAACGGTTCTTCCTACTTCATTACATTCACTGACGATCTCTCAAGATTCGGATATGTGTTCCTGATGAAACACAAGTCTGAAACTTTTGAGAAATTCAGAGAATATAAACACGAAGTAGAGAACCAAACGGGCAAAAGTATTAAGATTCTTCGATCTGATCGAGGAGGTGAATACTTAAGCAATGAGTTCCTAGATTATCTAAAAGAGAATGGGATTCTCTCTCAGCTTACTCCTCCTTATACACCACACCACAGCTCAACGGTGTATCGGAGCGGAGGAATCGCACCCTATTAGATATGGTGCGCTCTATGATGAGTACAGCTGAGTTACCTATTTCCTTCTGGGGGTATGCGCTGGAGACAGCCATATACCTATTGAATAGAGTTCCAACTAAATCTGTGTCTACCACTCCATATGAGATATGGAATGGGAAGAGACCATCTCTTAAAAGAGTTAAGATATGTGGTTATCCGGCCTATATTAAAAAGCAAAATCCGGACAAACTCGAGACACGATCAGTTCTTTGTAAGTTTGTAGGATATCCAAGAAATTCGTATGGATATCTATTCTACCACAGTGAACAACAAAAGGTGTTTGTTGCTCAACATGCCACCTTTTTAGAAAAGGAATTTCTTGCAAAAGAAATTAGTAGCGATGAGGTAGAGCTGGAAGAGGTTCCAGCAACACAAACTACAACTGAAGATTTAGTGGAACCAGAGGATTCAGTAGTACCCGACGAACCCCAGCCTCTCCGCCGATCTAGCAGGATTTCTCACCCACCGGAGAGATACTACGGTTTTCTCATTGATGGTGGGAGCGAGGATTGCATCATGGAAGATGATGACCCGACTAGTTTCGAGCAGGCCATCACAAGTGGTGACTCTGTGAAATGGCTGGATGCAATGCGATCTGAGATGGAATCCATGTACACCAACAAAGTATGGACTTTGGAAAATGCTCCTGAAGGGGTAAAACCCATTGGGAGCAAGTGGATCTTTAAAAAGAAATTTGGTGTAGATGGAAAAGTTGAGACTTTCAAAGCTAGACTTGTTGCAAAGGGTTTTCGTTAAAGACCAGGTGTGGATTATGACGAAACCTTTCTCCAGTGGCTATGCTTAAGTCCATCCGGATGTTACTTGCCATTGCTGCATACCATGACTACGAAATCTGGCAAATGGATGTTAAGACCACCTTTCTAAACGGTGATTTAGAAGAGTGCGTGTACATGACTCAGCCAGAGGGCTTCGTAGATAGTGGGAGCAGCGGAAAGGTGTGCAAGCTGCTTAAATCCATTTATGGGTTAAAGCAAGCATCGCGGAGTTGGAACATCTGTTTTGATGTTGTAGTCAAAGAGTTTGACTTCATCAAAAATATAGATGAACCTTGTATTTATAAGAAGGTAGCAGAGAGTAAGGTTGTCTTCCTCGTATTGTACGTGGATGACATACTCTTGATAAGAAATGATATTCCTATGCTGCAGTCAGTCAAGCTCTTCTTATCACAAAGATTCTCAATGAAAGATCTAGGTGATGCCTCCTGCATATTGGGAATCATGATCTATAGAGATAGATCTAAACGAATACTTGGATTGTCCCAATCCAAGTACATTGACACTATACTAAAGAGGTTTAGTATGGAAGAATCCAAGCGTGGGAACCAACCCACGATCTCTGGACTCACTCTCTCCAAAGAGATGTCTCCCAAGACTGATTTGGAGAGAGCTCGCATGCAAGGGATACCCTATGCTTCGGCAGTAGGCACTATCATGTATGCGATGCTATGTACCAGACCCGATGTAGCATACTCACTAAGTGTAGCGAGTCAGTATCAAGCAGATCCCGGAGAGAGTCACTGGACAGCTGTGAAGAACATTCTCAAGTACTTACGAAGGACTAAGGAGATGTTCTTGGTGTATGGTAACAGAGAACTCCAGGTGGAGTCCTTTACCGATTCCAGCTTCCAAAGTGATATGGACGACTCTAAGTCGCACTCGGGTTTTGTCTTTACCCTCAATGGAGGGGCGGTATGTTGGAAGAGTTCCAAATAGGATACCGTTGCAGACTCGACGATGGAGGCTGAATACATCGCTGCCAACGATGCTGCCAAAGAGGCTGTCTGGATAAAGAAGTTCATTAGTGAACTAGGTGTGGTTCCATCCATTGACCATCCAATACCTCTGTATTGCGATAACAATAGAGCTGTGGCTTTGGCCAAGGAACCCAGATCCCATCAAAAGTCCAGACATATTCTGAGGCGGTATCACCTGATCAGGGAGATAGTTGATGGCCGGGAGATTGAGGTCAGGAGAGTAGATACGAAGGACAACACCGCGGATCCACTCACGAAGGCCATTCCCGAGATACAGTTTGAGAGATTATTTAGGATGCTAGGTATGATATACTACAGCAACTGGCCTTAGTGCAAGTGGGAGATTGTTAGTTATGTATATGCCCTAGAGGCTATTGTTGTACATATGATGTATATTATGATGGATGCTTGGATATATATAGAGAGGAATTTCTTGCTCGTCATGATAGTATGCTATTTGGTTTCACTTTATCTTAACATGTTGACTTGTATTGGTTTACTGTCTTGCTCTCACATGTTGATAAAGCCCTTAGGATCTGTACTCGACTGCTAGGACTATGATGAGATCATACTAGTAGGGCTATGGTAGTCGATGAGTACATCCTATAATTGTTCCTAGTCGAGGGTATATCGATACACCAGAGTAGACTAGCGTATACGCATCTTGACCCATATGATGGGCGATGGATGATCCCATATCCATTGGTGTTTGACATCAAGGATGGTGTACGGGTGCTCAGTGGAGACTGGGTACACTGGACGAACTCGCTGAGAACTCCCAGATGGCGATATACCATACGTCAGATGGCAGTTCTCCGGTGACTCTGGTACAGGGTAGTCTGTAGACCCGAGATCGTCATAGAGTCTTGTGTGATTCCCACTGTGCTTTGATTTCCACCTTACCACGTCCAAGAGGGCGTGCAAAACGGTGGCTTTTGGGTACAGTCCCGAATCACATGTAGGCAATGAGCGATAGGAGGGGATTCGTCTCTCCCGGTGTAGGGAGTTGATGTTGTGCTGTGTTCGATTGGCTATAACTGGAAGTCCCTGGCCAGGGCTGATATAGAGATTTACTGGTAAGTGTTACCAGTAGTTTCTCGACCCGTTATGAGCCACACATCGATACGACTTATCGGTTACTGGGGTCTGACGTATACCACCCCTAGACTTGATATGCTACATATCAGAAGAAGAGACCGGACTGTACGGGAGTGTTACTGATTGGATTCACAGGAGAACGTACAGGATAGCTTGTTGATCTTCTGATCGCTCAATACCTGGGTGGCTATTACGTTTAGCTGACCGCTTGCAGCTTGTGGGTGTTTGATATGATCATCACCTGCTACCGGCGTATTGACGATTCTTTAGAGTCCTACACAGAGATTTCTTGACTCAGGCAAAATGGAGTAGAGGCACATATGTGATATGTGCAGGACCGAGGATAATGCGATATGAGATACCATATTGAATTCTCGCGATATTTAGATATGAACCGGGTCATCGGATCAAGTGTTGATTCGATGAATCGGTACATGATATATTAGTCGGTTATATTCGATATAGCCGGATTGTCGGATCAAATGTTGATTCGATGATTTAATGTATAATAATATATATGATATATTGTATTACATTAACTAATATTGGCTCACTTTATTATTTCATTTTCTCACAGGATAATACATTGATATATATGCGATATATGTTAATTGTATTATTTTCTTTTGTTGCAAATATATAATATATATATGTGATATATATTATTGCAACATTATATGATTAATAATGGAACATGTTTAGTAGAGATTAAACAAGGTTAGGGTTTGATTAGGGTTATCTCCTTCTTGATCATTCTAGAAGGAATTCCTTTTGTCATGAGAAAGATATTATGTTGATATTTATCCATGACTCACTCTTTAACCCAACCAAACCCTAGCTCTAGTTGATTCTCTACAAGGGTTATCCTTGTCATCCCTTGACCATGGTTACATTATTAATTCATATATACATTTCATTATTCATCACAAAAGGATTATCTCATTATTCATCATCTTCTTCTCTCTTGAGCTTTGAGAAAGCTTGCTAGATTTTCTTTTGTGATGATTTCTTGTGAGAATATGATATAAAAAGAAAGCATAAATACTACTCCATCATCCTCATCTAATCTAGCCCATTAGATTAGGGTGTTCACCTCATTAAAGTGAGAGAGCTTGAGTTATAGCAACTTCGACGTAGATCATCGGAGAAACGGAACACTACAAGATAGCATGGATCGTTCGAGTCGTGGAGCCTCTCTTGAGTCCGGGAGATCGTGGATCGCGGCGAAGGGACTTCTACTCGGAGCTTATGAAGCGAAGGAGCGGACTACAAAGGTTGTAATCCCTCACACTAAGTAGTAAAGATGTTTACTTGCATGTTAAACCCTAATAATCTAGCAAAGATCCCGACTTTGGGTTGTTCGGCACGTCTAAAATTTTATTCGGGCATGGTTGATGCCTTATGAACCCTCACAAGAGTGCCTAGGAACCCTACATGACTTTGCCTCGAGCTTGTCCAGATTATGCTTTTAGACATTGGCCGGACAACCCCAAATCTTAACATACTTAAGATATGGGCTCTTCCCATTCCATATCACATATGAAGTGGTAGGCATCTGATTTGATTTGAACCCTATTCAATAGGTATGCAGCTTTTCAAGTGCATAACTCCTAAAAGGAAATAGGAAACTCAGTAGTACTCATCATAGAGCACACCATATCACATAGGGTGCTATTGCTCCGCCCCGATATACCATCGTGCTATGGTGTATACGGAGGAGTATTGCTGAGAGAGAATCTCATTCTCCTTTAGAATAGTCCAGGAATTCCGTGCTCAGGTATTCTCCTCCCTGATCTCATCAAATGACATAATACTTATACCCGTTTTGGTTCTCTACTTCTAACTTATATTCTGTGAATATCTCAAAAGCTTCGGACATGTGTTTTAACAGGAACATATGTCTGAATCTTGAGAGATCATCAGTGAATGTAATGAAGAACAAAGAACCGGTCCTGGCATGTGTAGACAGGGAACTTACATACATCATCATGTATCAATCCTAAGAGTTCACTAACTCTTTCTCTGTTTCCAATAAACAGAGCTATGGTCATCTAATCTTTGTGACATGATCGGCAAGTTTCACAAGATGTAAATTCAAACTAATTTAAATATGCATCTAAATGTAACTTCAGCTAGTCGGGTCACATTGATATGACCTAGTCTACAATACCTCAAGAAGGATTCGTTCATTTCTGAACTCTTCCTCTTGTGTGTGTTCTGTACACTTAGAACTGTGGTTTGATTTAGAACGTCTATGCTTTTAGATAACGTGCCTGAACCGATCAACTTTGATATAGGAAATGTTCAAAACATTATCCAACAATACAAAATTATATCCTTCTTTACTAATAAAGAAACTGATATGATGTTGTATATCAGGTTCAGTATTTAATAACATTCTTTCAGAATCAATGTATTCTTGTAATACAGGGTGATAGCTACCAACAGACTTGGCTGCAACACTTGCACCTTTTCTATCTCATGAAACTTATCACCCGTTCTCAGTTCTCTACCTATCTGTAGCCCATGTAACAGATTACATGTGCGGGATCCTGATCCGGTATCACATACCCAGGACGTAAAGGATACTGAGAAACAGTTCTCTGTAATGAACACACCCGAAGAAGATGCATCAACATGCACTTTCTTCGTTTGGGCGGCACGGGAATTCTGGTAATCCTCTATTTCTTGCTTTGTTTTATAACATATATAAGTTGGAGCGGGACCAACGTTCCCCAGCTCAGTATAACAAGCGGGTTCGGTCAATACATCCGTATTATTATCTTGATTAAGGCGTAACATGGTCGCTACCTGGAGAGAGAGAGAAGAAAACACTCAGCGTATGCTCTTGCAAGATTAGATTGGTTATTTAATATATCTAATCAGGATGTCTCCCACTATTTTAGTCAAATCTTCCTTCAAACCCTAAAAGGAAAGACTAACCGGGATTAATTACGCCCTACAAGTTCGCCAATCTTTCAGCCAGGCCAGTGCCGGTACTTTGAGGGAGGTTTCCCGTGCTTTCGCACAGACCTAATTAAAATAAACCTCGTTTTCCTAGGGGCGTAACCCCGTTAACACCTTTCTAGAAACCTACTTGATCGGCTAATTGTAATGTTTAATACTCTCCCAGGAGTAACTCTTACTCGCAGCGGGTATCGGGATCCAACTATCTCATAGAAAGTATGCAATCTCATTGCAAATTTCAACACTTGAAATTCCCAATAATATTTTGCCCCAAGCGTCCTATGACCTTGACAGAGGTCAACAAACCATAGGCTGCTAGTCAAGTTCAACCCGTCATTTCCTGATTGAAATAAACCCACCCGCATGACCCTTGACAGAGGTCAACAAGGTCGCACGACTACCCTAAATCAATCACATCATATGTTTATACAGATAAGCACTAATCAGCTGCCGCACACTACGCCTTGACAGAGGTCAACAAACGCAGCACGAATACTAACTATTACTTATCTGAAATGATGGAGGGCTACGACAGGTTTTTAAGAAAACCCTTTGCATAATGAACTTGATATCGTTGTAGAATCGAGTGATTTTAAATGGAATGTTTTTGAGGCCTTTTCTAGTTTTGCTAAAGAGGTCACTCCCGGTGAAGGGATCGTCGGCTCTTTCCTCATCGAATAAGGTGCAGGATATTTCGCAAATACAACTGTGCAAAGCAAAGACTATATAAACAATCAAAAGACAAACCGAGTATGCAGCATCTGCTAGTTTCGCTAAAGAGGTCACTCCCGGTGAAGGGATCTCGGCTCTTTCCTTATCGAATAAGGTGCAGGATATGCAAGAACTAGAGCTAGAGCTATGCAAAGCAAGAACTAGAGCTACCAGTTTTTAAACAAGTTTCTACAACATCTTTAGGTTTCTTTTATTTCATTAATCTCATTAATGAAGTCCCATTTTATTATGCTTCACAAGCATCAGATATGAAACGAAATCAATAATATATAATATATATCTCATATATATAATATAAACATTCGTCTCAGGCAGTAATATGATCTCATCACAGAACATTGCAGCAGAAGAACATATATGAAATATTGGATATACTAGGAGGTCCATGTTTTTAATACGAGCCTGTATAAAACACGGATTCCACGGTTGCGATGAATAGCCAAACCCACATCCCTAGACCCCTACGAGAGCGGCAAGCAACACTGCCAATTCTAGGGTTAGGAAACCCGGTCTCGACTCCTCGAGATGGTCTCCCACTGGACCCTAGAACCCGGTTACTTGTGCTCCGCGCCTTGGGTCTACCTAATGCGGAAAAGTAAATAATATACAATGGTGACAACATCCTCAGCCCGGAAGTGCCCCAATAAAAGAATATTACATACAAATGAATTTTACATGAATGAAAAAGAAAAACTCTTATCTCACATAAAATCCCCGGCTATTCAAACACGACGATCCAATATAACTTATCACAGCAATACATAACATCACATGACATCAACGTAAGTAAGTATGCATACAACGATTGTCGTTGATGTACAGTATTGTTTTTAAGCGTAAAACAGGGCTCTGCGGTCTTTTTAAAGACCGACAGTAGCCCGATTTGATAGTGTATACGCGAGTGCGCGAATACGCCTGAGCGCGTACAACTACATACTAAACTTACGGTCACAGAAAAGAAAGTGTAAAACTACAACAGTTGGAATCCGCAACCTCCTTAGACATCGCATGCCTAACCAAATGAATTCCTTAGACATCTCATGCCTAACAATTATAAACCCCGCATTTTAGTCTCATTATCGAAAACTCTTTTCAATATCAAGTCGGGCAATTCAACAAGATTCCCGACATCATGATCGAATGCTCGTCGCAAACTTTAGTAGACGGCCGCACCCCCGGATGCCGTCGACGAAGTGCATTAAGGCAGAACACCGCTGCCGCGAGCACCCAAACGGATGATTTTGGCGACGGGGTTCTCCTACAGTCACTTGGTCGGGGCTATGTGGCTGTAACGTTTCAAAATAAATAAATAAATAAATAAAATTCTTTAAGTGAATTTTATGATTTTCGGTAAAGTAAAACGTATTTTTCGTAAAATTAAACTGTAATTATTTTTCATTATAAATTTAAAAATACCTATTTTAATTATGTAATTACTAGTAAATGGTGTTTATTTAGTCACTTATAAATTTTTAGTTTAATTAAATATTTTTCCTAAATTAATTATTTTAAATATTAACATAAGCTTTATTTATACACTAAATTAGTGTAAATTACAAATTTGAATGGGTTTAATTAGCAAAAGTGAACCATTACATATTGGAATCAAGTGTGTTTCATGCAAAATTTATTTTCAAAATTTTCCATGGTTCTAGATCATTCTAGGTTAAATGGAGTTAGGAAAATAAAGATTTTTTTATTAAATCATGAAAAGACTTAATGGAATGATATTTTTATGAAACCTTCTACACTTTTCTTCACCTTTTCTCACTCTCCTCACTTTTCCTCACCTCATGGCCGGACTCACCACCATGGGCAGCCCCAAAAATTTTCCCCCATCATTTTTGCATTAAAATTCATCAAAAATTCCAAAAATAAACCTCAAAAATCAACATTCAACCTCTACCATTTTCCTTTGACTTATTTAGCATGGATCTTGGAGATGGAAACCATTATTTTGGAGGCTTATTTTCATGTTTGGATTTCATGTTGTGGAGGTATAAATCTTATTCTTTTGATTTATTGTTATTAAATGTTTCATTTAAGCATGTTTAGATTTAATAAATTAATTCTATTTACATGTTTTAAAATTCAAGTTAGGGTTATAAAATCGAGTTATGAATTTTATTAATTAATTAGGGTTATAATAACTAGTTTAACATTTTTAGAAATGGAAAATCATGCATGGTTGATATTTTGTAAATTGTTTATCCAAAATTGTTTAAACTAAACAATTTTGCAAACTAGATTTCTATATATTGTATATACTGGTGAGATAAAATTCCAATTAATTTTTGTAACACTAGATTGTGGTTTTAATGAGGATATTAACTTGTTAATGGAATGAAATACTTAATTTGGTTACTAGTTTTTATTGATAATTGATAACTTGTGAGAAAAATGCTATTTTGCAAACTAGATTTTAGAAATTCTTAAATAAATGAGATTTAAAATCTAATTTATGGTTTCATTATATTATTATCATCATGAATTGTAGTTTAGTAAGTTAATTCATGTAAAATCATGTTTAGTTGTGATATTGTGAAATTTTGCTTAAAAGTATCGAAATCGGGCAAATTTGCAAACTAGAATTTTCAAACTAATATAAATTAGGGTGTTAAAAATATGGTAATGGTTTCTATAATCTAATTAGGTTAATTAATGAGTATTATGACCTTTAGTTTCAATTAAACAGTAAGCTTTGAAGTAAAACGGTAAATTGGCGTTTTCGGTTTTTTTTCGAAATCAGACGATTTGATTGATTTTTAGGGTTTTGATGGATTAAATCATGTTTTATATTATAAGTAACAAGTTTTTAAACTACAAGTTGTTTGTTGATGTTTATCTCGATCAATCGGCGTTTGTACGCCGATATCGAGCGATATTTGGTCCTTTTGCATGAGCGGGACATAGGTTTTAACCTATGCGCGTTTCGTACGTCGTTTTGGTTTTGTCCGTGATTCAGTTTACGATATTATATGTGTTTGCATATAGGTACCCCTCACGTGGACTTCGGACGATGAAGAAGAGGATGGCGACACCGTCTTCGGCAGACAAGGACCAGGTGAGTAGATGTATATCTACGGGGGGAAGTCGGGTGGATGGCGTTTAGCACCCCCGCAGACGTAGAATAGGGATATACTTATTGTTGTTAGGAAGCCAGACGTGACCTTAGATTCTTGATGAGTAGGACCCTAGTAATGACCCTAGGTTGGACTAGACTGATTTAGAAAGACCATACCAGAGGATGAATACCTTGGAAGAGATTCGTAGGTTTCAAGTAGATACACACACACGTACACACTGAGACTCGACGTGGTGTATACGTGTATGTATATATATATATATATATATACAGGACTAGGTGTAGGTATATATATATACACAATACGTATATGTGATACAAGGATGTGATATGATACACGGGGATGAAACAATATAACTGGGCTGATGCCGTGATTCTTGGCTATACAGTCATGTTATGATGTTAGCGGATCATTAGAAAATGAGATAATGGATTTGTATACATGAACAATAATAAAGGATAGTGATGATATTGAAGTATATGGGAATCTAAAATAGAACCCGGACCGTAACCTGTGCCTGAAGTTCTGATATGATATATGTGTAACTTGATTACGACATCATATAGGTGTGACTTGATTACGATATGATCTAAGTGTGACTTAATCACAATATGATACATATGACATGATATTTCTGAGGATAAATTAACGATGTATATTTATGCTGGCAATGATATATGATTGATGTATGCGATTACAGTATATCACCTTAATCTTGACATGTGTTGATGATGATATTATACGAATGATGAGATACGTAGGTGATACTTGACCCGTACCCCGATATTAGGATGCCGTACGATGGATTTTACCGTACGAAGCATAGATATGATGATTGATCCGCACTCTTGATTCGAGAAAGCCGTACTACGTACGTGATGCTATTGAGGCTGGATCGCCGACTATTAGAGATATGGATTCAGACCTTAGGTGGACTCTTATTTCTTATTGACTAGTTTTTTAGGTTTAGTTCCTTAGGAGGTTAGATGGACAGTAGTTTAGGCTCGAGTCATATAGTTGTAGTTATACTTGTATATCACAGATGAGTGGTTATTACACATCCGCCTTTACATTCATACCGTAATCATTATGTTGCATGTTCATACATATGTTTCTGTAATCAGTATAAACTCTGCCTGTTAGGACACCAGCACCATTACCGATGATGCGCATATTCCACGCACACTTATTTGCCGGCTCACGCACACTTATTTGCCGGCTCACACACATCATCATCGGTAATTGCTATGTCACGTACACTTTAGATAATATTATCTTTTATGGATACAATCAGCTAACAGCTAGATCGATATAATATTGTGATTACTCTCTGGTGTTAGTATAGACATGGTATTTATTACTTAGACATTTCATGCATTCGTATTTTCATGTTATCATGCAGTATTATGGGGCATATGCCTGGCAGGGGAGGACTACCTACGGGTGATGTCTGGCGCGGCGGATATCCGGAGGATACTGACCGTTGTCGTGAGATTTGATGATATGGGCCGATCCGGACTGACGGAGCCCGAGATATTGAGACTATGAGACATTGAGATTATGAGGTATTGAGACTTGAGATTTACATGTTTTGTGTCGATGCTTGACACGGATTTCCATGGATTTCATCGTTGATATTTTAGATTTCTATACACATTTTACCATGATAAAAGCTAAAGATTTCTTATACAGATATATCTAGATTTCAGGATTGGTTATTTTACATTCATGGTGCATGCATACTCATTTACATGACATAGTACTATATGAGGCACTGACATGAGCACGGAGCATTTGCACTTACACGTAGCTTATTATCCTTTCTTTACTTGATGACTAGTAGTATATTAGTATATTAATATGACCTAGGATAGCGTCGTGCATTCGATTTCTTTTCGCAGATATCTTCTACTCACGAGTTGGCAACTCACCCCCGTTGTGCCAAATTTTATTACAGGTTCGATGTACAGGTTTCCCTGGCAGCTTGCTGGCACATCATTTCATTCAGGGTGATTTGCATGGTAGGTTGGTTCACTTGTATCTGGACCGCCATTATATTTTTATTATTTCATTTGTATCTAGTAAGCTCCATCAACCAAACTTGTATTACTTGATAGTTTACTGGACCAGTTATTTATTTCGACCTTAGAGTCGCGCTTGTATTATTATGGTATCTAGTGGATTTGTTTTCTTTTAAGTTTTGAGCCTCGCCCTTTGGCGTTGTATACTAATGTACATTGGTGTGGTTGTTTCCGCCTTTGGCGTAGAGCTAGCTCCCGTTTGGGGATGTTTTTTTTTATTATTTGTATATATATTATTCTTGTTTGTACCCGTTTGGGGCCAGTTTTTACAAAGGAGACTCTGCCGAAATTTTTGAGAAAATTGGATGTTGCTTTTAAACTTGTTTTCTACATGTTTTCCTTTACTTCTTCTTCTTTTACGGTTTAGATTTCTGGGCTTCGGCTTACTTAGGTTACGTTGCGCCTCTAGACGCTTCGTAATCTAAGAGCCGGTCACGTTCCGTACCTTCGGGTCGTGACACGCTAGGTTTAACCTTTGTATATGTCTAAGGTGACCCTTGGTTGATGGAGTAGGCGACTTAGGTAGAGTGACGTACCGTGGGTATGATCCGCGGTATACTTACGATACGCTACTCTTCTTAAGTAGCCTTAGGATGTACATTTGTTTGCACCGCATTTCATTCGTTCCTTTGATCTATCTTCGTCGATATCGGAGGGTGGTTTCTGTTACCACGGGCGCACGGACAGAGGGAGCTGCGGCTCGAATGCGATAACCATTAGGGTATTAGTTATTCTTGAGAATTAAAGTATTGTTTAGCGTGCGGACGAAGGGTATTCACATGGTGTCCAGGCGAAGTTAAAGGGTTCGAACGATTATCAGAAAACCCATTTTCCCAAGTTTAAGGTATTCGGAAGAACAAGCAGGTATTTCGATGGACCTTCTAGAAGAATGAAACCCTAACTCGACATAATGACCACGAGAACGCCCTTGAACCTTAGGGTTTACGGCAGTTCCGCGGTGCCATTAGTGAGGCTTGGGTTTGCCCTTCTATGGCTGGACCATCGATGCTGAGGTATGTACCGGATATTTTTTAAACTGTACTTGAGTGTTGAGCTCTCAGGGAATTATGGGATTTTGATGGATCGATCGAAAAGTTTAATGTAGTCCGGATATCAGGTGAAGGGATCGACTACGTGGGAGACTCTAGATATGAGTATTGCCGTTGGTAGCGCAGTCAGCACACCTATGAAGAGACGAGTTCGAAGCAGTCGACACCAGAGGAAAGGGGGAAAGAGGCGCACATTGACGATAGTGTTTACGATTGTGATTTGGTGATTTGAATTTCATATTTTTGTTGATTGGATTTTGGTATTTTGAGGACTTTGTTCTACGATTGGTATTTCTTATGTGTACCTTCATTACATTCTATTTGTGTTTCAGATATCAGTTGTATTGATGTTGTTTAGTATATACCCAGTGCACTTGATTTGGTTTTAATACATTTTGAGATTTTGATTTGATTTCGTGCGTATGGTTACACATGATTTTGAAATATGCTTCGTCCTAGTTTTCATGCACTTTCGTACTGTGATTTCGATTTTGATATTCGGTGTATGATTTCGTGCACCATGTGCACCTGATTGAGATTATTGCGCACACTTGGCGCACTTGATGCGATTTTGTGCACACCAGATGCACTAAATCAGGATTTTGTGCAGATTAGATGCACTTGATATTGAGTCGTGCACGCCCGTTGCACTTGACAGATATTTTTGGTGCACACCTGTTGCACTTAGTTTTGTTTTTATTTGTATTCATGGTATCTGTATTTGGTTTTGATTTCAGTGCGCACCGGACGCACATGATATTTTTATAATGTGACGGGGATTGATTTTATTTTGAGCAGTATGTTTTTTTTATAATCATTACTAACTGATTTAGTAACCAGGTGGGACGTGTATGTTAAATAAAAGATATAAATATGTATAGTTATTTTTTTTAAAATAAACGTCCGCTTCTTATGCCGTGACACGTGCATCGCATGGCGATTTTCAAAAGGGTTTTTTTGTATGCTTCTTTATTAAGATGTTTAGACGATTTTACTACAATGCGCACTATATATAAGTTATAGTTTTGATGTATATTATGTTGGTTTTCGTATTGGGTTTTGATATTTTATTTTCGCCATAACTCCGATGATTTTGTTATGCTTGACGGAGTTGATTTTAGTTATGTATTGATGATTTCGGAGCCCCGACGATTAGAGTATTTTGGCTGAATGTTTTAGTAATTGGAGGGAGTTTTAATTTAAATTCGAGGACCGAATTTCTTAAAAGGGGGAAGATTGTAACGTTTCAAAATAAATAAATAAATAAATAAAATTCTTTAAGTGAATTTTATGATTTTCGGTAAAGTAAAACGTATTTTTCGTAAAACTAAACCGTAATTATTTTTCATTATAAATTTAAAAATACCTATTTTAATTATGTAATTACTAGTAAATGGTGTTTATTTAGTCACTTATAAATTTTTAGTTTAATTAAATATTTTTCAAAAATTAATTATTTTAAATATTAACATAAGGTTTATTTATACACTAAATTAGTGTAAATTACAAATTTGAAAGGGTTTAATTAGCAAAAGTGAACCATTACATATTGGAATCAAGTGTGTTTCATGCAAAATTTATTTTCAAAATTTTCCATGGTTCTAGACCATTCTAGGTTAAATGGAGTTAGGAAAATAAAGATTTTTTTATTAAATCATGAAAAGACTTAATAGAATGATATTTTTATGAAAGCTTCTACACTTTTCTTCACCTTTTCTCACTCTCCTCTCTTTTCCTCACCTCATAGCCGGCCTCACCACCATGGGCAGCCCCAAAATTTTCCCCCCAACATTTTTGCATTAAAAATCATAAAAATTCATCAAAAATTCCAAAAATAAACCTCAAAAATCAACATTCAACCTCTACCATTTTCCTTTGACCTATTTAGCATGGATCTTGGAGTTGGAAACCATTATTTTTGAGGCTTATTTTCATGTTTGGATTTCATGTTGTGGAGGTATAAATCTTATCCATTTGATTTATTGTTATTAAATGTTTCATTTAAGCATGTTTAGATTTAATAAATTAATTCTATTTACATGTTTTAAAATTCAAGTTAGGGTTATAAAATCAAGTTATGAATTTTATTAATTAATTAGGGTTATAATAACTAGTTTAACATTTTTAGAAATGGAAAATCATGCATGGTTGATATTTTGTAAATTGTTTATCCAAAATTGTTTAAACTAAACAATTTTGCAAACTAGATTTCTATATATTGTATATATTGGTGAGATAAAATTCCAATTAATGTTTGTAACACTCTATTGTGGTTTTAATGAGGATATTAACTTGTTAGTGGAATGAAAGACTTAATTTGGTTACTAGTTTTTATTGATAATTGATAACTTGTGAGAAAAATGCTATTTTGCTAACTAGATTTTAGAAATTCTTAAATAAATGAGATTTAAAATCTAATTTATGGTTTCATTATATTATTATCATCATGAATTGTAGTTTAGTAAGTTAATTCATGTAAAATCATGTTTAGTTGTGATACCGTGAAATTTTGCTTAAAAGTATCGAAATCGGGCAAGTTTGCAAACTAGAATTTTCAAACTAATATAAATTAGGGTGTTAAAAATATGGTAATGGTTTCTATAATCTAATTAGGTTAATTAATGAGTATTATGACCGTTAGTTTCAATTAAACAGTAAGCTTTGAAGTAAAACGGTAAATTGGCGTTTTCGGTTTTTTTTCGAAATCGGACGATTTGATTGATTTTTAGGGTTTTGATAGATTAAATCATGTTTTATATTATAAGTAACGAGTTTTTAAACTACAAGTTGTTTGTTGATTTTTATCTTGATCAATCGGCGTTTGTACGCCGATATCGAGCGATATTTGGTCCTTTTGCATGAGCGGGACATAGGTTTTAACCTATGCGCGTTTCGTGCGTCGTTTTGGTTTTGTCCGTGATTCAGTTTAAGATATTATATGTGTTTGCATATAGGTACCCCTCACGTGGACTTCGGACGATGAAGAAGAGGATGGCGACACCGTCTTCGGCAAACAAGGACCAGGTGAGTAGATGTATATCTACGGGGGGAAGTCGGGTGGATGGCGTTTAGCACCCCCGCAGACGTAGAATAGGGATATACTTATTGTCGTTAGGAAGCCAGACGTGACCTTATATTCTTGATGAGTAGGACCCTAGTAATGACCCTAGGTTGGACTAGACTGATTTAGAAAGACCATACCAGAGGATGAATACCTTGGAAGAGATTCGTAGGTTTCAGGTAGATACACACACGCGCACACACTGAGACTCGACGTAGTGTATACGTGTATGTGTGTGTGTGTGTGTGTATATATATATATATATATGTATAGGATTAGGTGTAGGTATATATATATACACACAATACGTATATGTGATATAAGGATGTGATATGATATACGGGGATGAAACAATATAACTGGGCTGATGCCGTGATTCTTGGCTATACAGTCGTGTTATGATGTTAGCGGATCATTAGAAAATGAGATAATGGATTTGTATACATGAACAATAATAAAGGATGGTGATGATATTGAAGTATATGGGACTCTAAAATAGAACCCGGACCGTAACCTGTGCCTGAAATTCTGATATGATATATGTGTAACTTGATTATGACATCATATAGGTGTGACTTGATTACGATATGATCTAAGTGTGACTTAATCACAATATGATTCATATGACATGATATTTCTGAGGATAAATTAACGATGTATATTTATGCTGGCAATGATATATGATTGATGTATGCGATTACAGTATAGCACCTTGATCTTAACATGTGTTGATAATGATATTATACGAATGATGAGATACGTAGGTGATACTTGACCCGCACCCCGATATTAGGATGCTGTACGATGGATTTTACTGTACGAGGCATAGATATGATGATTGATCCGCACTCTTGATTCGAGGAAGCCGTATTACGTACGTGACGCTATTGAGGCTGGATCGCCGACTATTAGAGATATGGATTCAGATCTTAGGTGGACTCTTATTTCTTATTGACTAGTTTCTTAGGTTTAATTGCTTAGGAGGTTAGATGAACACTAGTTTAGGCTCGAGTCATATAGTTGTAGTTATACTTGTATATCACAGATGAGTGGTTATTACACATCCGCCTTTACATTCATACCGTAATCATAATGTTGCATGTTCATACATATGTTTCTGTAATCAGTATAAACTCTGCCTGTTAGGACACCAGCACCATTACCGATGATGTGCATATTCCACGCACACTTATTTGCTGGCTCACACACATCATCATCGGTAATTGCTGTGTCACGTATACTTTAGATCATATTATCTTTTATGGATACAATCAGCTAACAGCTAGATCGATATAATATTGTGATTACTCTCTGGTGTTAGTATAGGCATGATATTTATTACTTAGACATTTCATGCATTCGCATTTTCATGTTATCATGCAGTATTATGGGGCATATGCCGACACTTATCATATACTTACTCATGATTTTGGGATTTTGGATTTCTATGAGATTTCTGGATTTTTGGGGAAAACCGCAAGAATATATAAAAACTTCACCCTCTCCTCCTCTCTTTTTAAAACATAAGATGCGGTTTTCTCATGATGTATGTGTCGTCCACCATGAGATTTCATGTTTTCTGGTGGAATTCGAGACCCGATTCGAGGAGTGGATGAACCGTCTCGGGTACATGGTGGGCCCGGTATGGTACCCCGGGGCAAGAAGATCGAGTTGTAGACGATGAGCTTGGCAGGGGAGGACTACCTACCGGTGATGTCTGGCGCGGCGGATATCCGGAGGATACTGACCGTTGTCGTGAGATTTGATGATATGGGCCGATCCGGACTGACGGAGCCCGAGATATTGAGACTATGAGACATTGAAATTATGAGGTATTGAGACTTGAGATTTACATGTTTTGTGTCGATGCTTGACACGGATTTCCATGGATTTCATCGTTGATATTTCAGATTTCTATACACATTTTACTATGATAAAAGCTAAAGGTTTCTTATACAGATATATCTAGATTTCAGGATTGGTTATTTTACATTCATGGTGTATGCATACTCATTTACATGACATAGTATTATATGAGGCACTGACACGAGCACGGAGCATTTGCACTTACACGCAGCTTATTATCCTGTCTTTACTTGATGACTAGTAGTATATTAGTATATTAATATGACCTAGGATAGCGTCGTGCATTCGATTTCTTTTCGCAGATATCTTCTACTCACGAGTTGGCAACTCACTCCCGTTGTGCCAAATTTTATTACAGGTTCGATGTACAGGTTTCCTGGCAGCTTGCTGGCACATCATTTCATTCAGGGTGATTTGCACGGTAGGTTGGTTCACTTGTATCTGTACCGCCATTGTACTTTTATTATTTCATTTGTATCTAGTAAGCTCCATCAACCAAACTTGTATTACTTGATAGTTTACTGGACCTGTTATTTATTTTGACCTTAGAGTCGCGCTTGTATTATTATGGTATCTGATGGGTTTGTTTTCTTTTAAGTTTTGAGCCTCGCCCTTTGGCGTTGTATACTATTGTGCATTGGTGTGGTTGTTTCCGCCTTTGGCGTAGAGCTAGCTCCTGTTTGGGGATGTTTTTTTTTATTGTTTGTATATATATTATTCTTGTTTTTACCCGTTTGGGGCCAGTTTTTATAAAGGAGACTCTGCTGAAATTTTTGAGAAAATTGGATGTTGTTTTTAAACTTGTTTTCTACATGTTTTCCTTTACTTCTTCTTTTTTTACGGTTTAGATTTCTGGGTTTCGGCTTACTTAGGTTACGTTGCGCCTCTAGACGCTTCGTAATCAAAGTGCCGGTCGCGTTCCGTACCTTCGGGTCGTGACAGGGGCGTAGCTGTCTATTAAGTTTACCCGGCGAGTATCCGCGTATGCTACGTGATTGCAACGGACTTTTGATCGCATCAAAATCCCGTGGCAACCGATCATGTGAGACTAAACTGCTAGATTTATAACATTCAAATTAGTTATCTCATAACTACATGTAGATTCCAAATATTGTATCACATTCCAGATAAATAGACAATGTTAAACTTTCCGATCGAATAATAAAACAGCCAAGTTTTCCCAAATAGTTCTCAACACTTGAAATTAGTTTAAAAACATCCATCACATGTCACAGTACCAATGGTCCAGCCGTAGAAGGGTCAAGCCAACGCCTCACATATGGCAAAGCCGTACTGCCACAAACCCTAAGATTTAGAGCAGTTCAAGACGGTCACATAATCGAGTTAAGGTTTGTTGTCTTCTAGAGGGTCCACCGCGTTATTTGCACGACTTAGAACGTTCTTAAACTACGGAAAAATCCAACACTTGGAAATTTTCCGGCAGGGGAAAAAGTGAGTTATTGATATCCATTCGAACTTTTTAACACGTTCTAAAAATTACCCGGACAAACTAAACGAAGTTATACTATCAGATCGAATCAACGAGCTCCCAATACAACCCAGAAAACTCAACACTTGAGTAGAATAAAAATTCCCAGAACAATCAGGAGATCTGTACGGATTTTACTGTGTGAAAACCAAACCCAAACGTTACTGTTTGGCCACGGAACCGCTGCGCAAGCCATGGTACGGCCGCGGTTCCGCGGCGCTTTAATTGTGTCAGAGTCTCGTTTTTCACAGTAATTCCTAAAATACCCTGCTGATTTTTCTGAGTATTTTTAATATGAAAAAGTTAACTTTTTGAAAAATTTCCAGAAACTAGGGTTTTACGGGTATTCGGAGTTCGATTGGACTTTAAACTTCGTCTAGAGTTCGCCTAAAGCTCTAGATTGGCTCTGATACCACTGTAGGGTTACTAGGAACTCTCACAAGGATCTACAAGGCATCAACCATGCCCGATTTAAAATTTAGACGTGCCGAACAACCCTAACCAAGATCTTTAACTAGAGATTAGGTGAAACAAAGCATGTTAAACACTTTAACATCTAAGAGTTTGGGATTACAACCTTTGTAGTCTAGTCCTTCACTTCTAAAGCTCCGTATTGAGGTCCCTTCACTGCGATCATCGAGTATCCGGACTCTAGAGAGGCTCCACGAAGAGAAAGATGCATGCTTGCTTCCGATCTTCGATAACAAAGATGATCTACCTTGAAATTTCTTTAACACAAGCTCTCACTCACTAAATGAAGTGAACACCCTAATCTAAATGGCTAGGATAGATTAGGATGATGAAGTAGGATTTGTGCTCTCTTTTATTATCAAATTCTCACACTAAATCATCACATGAAGAAAACCTAGAAAGCTTTCTCAAAGCTCAAAAGAAGAAGAAGATGAATAATCAATCATTAATCCTTTTATGATGAATAATGAAAAGATATATGATTACAAATGCAACCATGGTCAACTATGACAAGGCTAACTCATGTAGAGATTTAACTAGGGCTAAGGGTTTGGGTTGGGTTAAGAGTTTGGGTTGGGTTAAGAATGAGTCACTTAAAATATCAACCATAATATCTTAACTCATGACAAAAGAAAACCTTCTAGAAGGTTCATGAAAGAACTAACCCAATTCAAACCCTAACCTTGTTTAATCTTCACTAAATATGTTGCATTAGTAATCATATCATGTTACAATATTATATATCACATATATAACAAAAGAAAATAATACAATTAACATATATCGCATATATATCAATGTATTACCCGGTGAGAAAATGAATCAATAAGTGAGCTAATATTAGTTAATGTAATTTAATATATCAAATATATAATTATACTTTAAATTATCAAATCACCACTTGTTCCGATAATCCGGCTATTTCACAAATAACTGACTAATATAATCTGTATCAGTTCATCGAATCAACACTTGATCCGATGACCCGGCTATATCACATATACACGGGCGATATCTTGTAGGGTTACTAGGTACTCTAATAAGGTTCTATAAGGCATCAACCATGCCCGTTTAAAATGTTAGCCGTGCCGAATAACCCTAAACAAGATCTTTGCTAGATAATTAGGGTTTCACATGCAAGTAAATTACGTTTACCACTAAGTTAATACGAAATACAACCTTTGTAGATCGGTCCTTCACTTCTAAAGCTCCTTGTTGTAGTCCCTTTGCTGCGATCATGGTTTTCCCAGGCTCTTTCATGGCTTCACGAGGCGGAAGAAGCGTCCTTGCTTGAAGTCTTCGAGGCCGAAGATGATCTACGTCGAGAGAATATCAACTCAAGCTACTACTTCACTAACAAGAGAATTAGTGAAGCAAACACCCTAAACTAAAGTGCTAGTCTAGTAGAGGAAGGTGAAATAGAAAGTGGGTTCACTTTAGAATTTGTTTTCTCACAATGTTTCTCACTTTGGATCAAACCCTAGAGAGCTTTTTTAGCTCAAGGAAGAAGATGAAGAAAAATAAAATGAGAAGAGATAATGATCAAGTGAGTGAGCTAACCATGGGTGAGTGAGTATCATATACTATTTCATGTAGAGACATAACCATGGCTAATCCAAATGGTTAGGTTAACAAAAATCTAAAGTAAAGACAAAGTTAGTGGACTTTGTCAAAGCAAAGCAAGCTTCTACAAGCTTCATGCTCTTTCCAAATCTCCACTAATTTTGTAATTACCTTAAATAATTATAACCCACCATAATAAATAGAATGGTGTATGTCTAGCACACCCATGCATGATGTATCAACAACCATGACACAAAATGATAACACATTTTAATATATATCTCATATATACTAAAGTTGTGCACATGTGAGAAAAATCCTTAAGTGAACAAATGTTAGTTAATGTAAATTAGTATATCATATATACAATTATACACTAAATCATTAAATCAACACTTGACTTAATAATCCGGTCATATCTCATATAATCGACTAACATCCAATGTATCGACTTATCGAATCAACACTTGATTCGATAACCCGGCTATATCACATATAACCGACCGATACAAAAAGTCGCGAGAATAGAATACGATATCACATACACGCATCATACTCGGTCCCGCACATATCACATATGCGCTCCTATTTCGTTTTGCCTGAGCCAGTAAAACCTTTATGTAGGACTCTAAAGACTCGTCAATACGCCGGCAGTAGGTGACGATCACATCAAGCACCCACAAGCCGTCAGCAGTACTAGCTGGACGTAACAGCTACCTGAGTATTGAGCGATCAGAAGATCAGTAAGCAAGCCCGCTCCAACTCCTGTAAAAGCCAAACGGTAACACTTCCCGTACAGTCCGGTCTCCTCGTCTGATATGTCGCATATCAAGTCTAGGAGTGGTAAACGTCAGACCCCAATAACCGATAAGTCGTGCCGATGTGAGGCTCATAACGGGTTGAGAAACTACTGGTAACACTTACCAGTAAATCTCTAAATTAGCCCTGGCCAGGGACTTCCCTCTTATGGCCAATCGAGCACAGCGCAACATCAACCCCCAATACCGGAAGAGAAGAAACCCCTCCTATCACTCATTGCCTCCATGTGACTCGGGACTGTACCCAAAAACCACCGTTTTGCATGCCCTCTTGGACGTGGTAAGGTGGAAATCAAAGCACAGTGGGAATCACACAAGACTCTATGACGATCTCGGGTCTATAGACTACCCTGTACCAGTGTCACCGAAGAACTGCCATCTGACGTGTGGTATATCACCATCTGGGAGTTCTCGGCGAATCCGTCCAGTGTACCCAGTCTCCACTGAGCACCCGTATACCATCTCTGATGTCAAACACCAATGGATATGGGATCATCCATCACCCATCTCATGGGTCGAGAAGCGTATACGCTAGTCTACTCTGGTATATCGATGCCCTGTCTCGATACACCCACGACTAGGAACATTAAAGGATGAACTTATGGACTACCATGGCCCCACTAGTATGATCTGCATCATAGTCCTGGTAGTCAAGTACACATCCTAAGGGCTTTACCAACGTGTAACTATAAAACAGTATCAAGAGACAAGTATACATGTTAAGATAAAGAGCAACCAGATAGCATACTATCATATCGAGCAAGAAAGTCCTCTCTATATATGTCCAAGCATCCAATATAATATACATCATCTGTACAATACTGGCCTCTAGGGCATACATACAACTAACAATCTCCCACTTGCACTAGGGCCAGCTGCTGTAGTATCGCATACCGAGCATCCTGGAGAGTCTCTCAAACTGTATCTGGGGAATGGCCTTTGTGAGTGGATCCGCTGTGTTGTTCTTCGTGTCAACCCTCTTGACCCCGATCTCCCGGCGATCTACTATCTCCCGGATCAGGTGATACCGTCTCAGAATATGCCTGGATCGCTGATGGGACCTAGGTTCCTTGGCCAAAGCCACCGCTCCATTGTTATCACAATACAAAGGTATTGGATGCTCAATGGATGGAACCACTCCAAGTTCAGTAATGAACTTCTTGATCCAGACAACCTCTTTGGCAGCATCATTGGTAGCGATATATTCAGCCTCCATCGTCGAGTCTGCCACAGTTTCCTGCTTGGAACTCTTCCAGCTAACTGCCCCTCCGTAAAGGGTAAAGACAAATCCCGAGTGCGACTTAGAGTCGTCCTTATCACTCTGGAAGCTCGAATCGGTAAAGGACTCCACTTGGAGTTCTCGGTTACCATACACCAAGAGCATCTCCTTAGTCCTTCGTAAGTACGTGAGAATGCTCTTCACAGCTGTCTAGTGACTCTCTCCAGGATCAGCTTGATACCTACTCACTACACTTAGTGAGTATGCTACATCGGGTATGGTACATAGCATCGCGTACATGATAGAGCCTACAGCCGAAGCATAGGGTATCCCTTGCATGCGAGCTCTCTCCAAATCAGTCTTGGGAGACATCTCTTTGGAGAGAGTGAATCCAGAGATCGTGGGTAAGTTCCCGCGCTTGGATTCTTCCATACTAAACCTCTTTAGTATGGTGTCAATGTACCTGGATTGGGACAATCCCAATATCCTTTTAGATCTATCTCTATAGATCATAATTCTCAGTATGCAGGAGGCATCACCTAGATCTTTCATTGAGAATCTTTGTGATAAGAAGAGCTTGACCAATTGCAGCATAGGAATGTCATTTCCTATCAAGAGTATGTCGTCCACGTACAATACGAGGAAGACAACCTAACTCTCTGCCACCTTCTTGTAGATACAAGGTTCATCTACGTTTTTGACGAAATCAAACTCTTTGATAACGACGTCAAAGCAGATGTTCCAACTCTGTGATGCTTGCTTTAATCCATAAATGGATTTAAGCAGCTTGCACACCTTTCCGCTGCTCCCACTATCTACGAAGCCCTCTGGCTGAGTCATGTACACGCTCTCTTCTAAATCACCGTTTGGAAAGGCGGTCTTAACATCCATTTGCCAGATTTCGTAGTCAATGTATGCAGCGATGGCAAGCATGATCCGGATGGATTTAAGCATAGCCACTTGAGAAAAGGTTTCGTCATAGTCCACACCTGGTCTTTGACGAAAACCCTTTGCAACAAGTCTGGTTTTGAAAGTCTCCACTTTCCCATCTACACCAAGTTTTTTCTTGAAGATCCACTTGCTCCCAATGTGTTTTACCCCTTAATGAGCATCTTCCAAAGTCCATACTTTGTTGGTGTATATGGATTCCATCTCGGACTGCATTGCATCCAGCCATTTCACTGAGTCCCCACGTGATGGCCTGCTCGAAGCTAGTTGGGTCATCATCAACCATGATGCAATCCTCGCTCCCACCATCCATGAGAAAACCGTAGTATCTTTCAGGTGGATGAGGAACCCTATTAGATCGGCGGAGAGGCTGAGGTTCGTTGGGAACTACCGAATCTTCCGATTCCACTAAATCTTCAGTTTGAGTTTGTGTAGCCAAAATATCTTCCAGTTCTACCTCGTCGCCACTAATTTCTTTTGTAAGAAATTCCTTTTCTAAAAAGGCGGCATGTCGAGAAACAAACACTTTTTGTTCCTCAGTATGGTAGAAAAGATATCCATGCGAATGTTTGGGATATCCCACAAACTTGCATAGAACTGACCGTGCCTCGAGTTTGTCCGGATTTTGCCTTTTGATATAGGCCGGACAACCCCATATCTTAACTCGTTTAAGACATGGTCTCTTCCCACTCCATATCTCATATGGTGTGGTAGGTACAGATTTAGATGGAACTTGATTCAATAGGTCTGCTGCTGTCTCTAGCGCATACCCCCAGAACGAAATAGGTAACTCAGCTGTGCTCATCATAGAGCGCACCATATCTAATAGGGTGCGGTTCCTCCGTTCTGATACACCGTTGTGCTGTGGCGTATATGGAGGAGTTAGCTGAGAGAGAATCCCATTCTCTTTTAGGAAGTCCAGGAATTCATTGCTCAAGTATTCACCTCCTCGATCAGATCGAAAGATTTAATACTTTCCCGGTTTGGTTCTCGACTTCTTGTTTATATTCTCTAAATTTCTCAAAAGCTTCTGATTTGTGTTTCATCAGGAACACATACCCGAATCTAGAGAGATCGTCATTGAATGTAATGAAGTACGCAGAACCATTCCTGGCATGTGTAGACATAGGGCCGCATACATCACTATGTACCAGTCCCAAGAGTTCCGTAACTCTTTCTCCGTGTCCCGTAAACGAAGTTTTGGTCATCTTGCCTTTGAGACATGACTGGCAAGTGTCATAAGATGAAAATTCAAATGGATTCAAATATCCATCCTTACGCAACTTAGCTAGTCGTGTCGCATTGATGTGACACAGTCTACAATGCCACAAGAAAGATTCGTTCATTTCTGAACTCTTCCTCTTGTGTGTGTTTGTTATGCTCAGAACTGTTGATTGATTTAGAACATAAATGCCATTGCACAACGTGCCTAATCCAACCAACTTTTGGTTTAGAAAAATGTTCATAACATTATCCTGTAATACAAAATTATATTCTTCTTCACTCAACAAAGAAACGAATATAATGTTGCATATCAGGTTCGGCATGTAATAGCATTCGTTCAGAATCAATGTATTACCAGTTGGCAATACAAGGTGATATTCCCCGACGGTTTTAGCTGCAACAATTTCACCATTTCCAACCCTTATGTCTTTATCACCTTCTCCAAGTTCTCTACCTTTCCTAAGCCCATGTAACTGATTACATATATTGGATCCTGACTCGGTATCTAATACCCAGGACGTAGAGCAAATGGAGAAACAGTTCTCTGTAACGAACACACCCGAAGAAAATGCATCAACTTGTACTTTCTTCATTCGGGTGGCATAGGAATCCTGGTATTCCCCAATATCCTGTTCAGTCTTATAACTTTTATAAGAAAGAACGGAACCAACGTTCCCCAGCACAGTATAACATGCGGGTTCGGTCAATACATCCATATTATTATCTTTATTAAGGCATGATATGGTCGCTACCTGGAGAGAGAGAGAGAAGAAAACACTTTAGCGTATGCACTTGCAAGATCAGATTAGTTATTATTTTATCTAATCAGGATGGCTCCCACTGTTTTTATCAAATCTTCCTTCAAACCCTAAAAGAAAAAGACTAGCCGGGATTAATTACACCCTACAATTTTGCCAATCTTTCAGCCAGGCCAGTGTCGGTACTTTGAGGGAGGTTCCTCGTGCTTTCGCACGGACCTAATTAAAGTAAATCTCGTTTTCCCAGAGGCGTAACCCCGTTGACACCTTTCTAGACACCTACTTGATCAGCTAATTGTCCTGTGTAACAATTACTCACAGTGGGTATCGGGATCCAACTATCTCATAGAAGGTATGCAATCTTATTGCAAATTTCAACACTTGAAATTCTCGATAATATTTTGCCCCTAACCCCTATGACCTTGATAAAGGCCAACAAATCATAGGATGCTAGTCAAGTTCAACCCGTCATATCTTGATTGAATCAAACCCACACGCAGGACCCTTGACAAAGGCCAACAAGGTCGTATGACTACCCCAAAGCAATCTGCATCATATGCATAAACAGATAAGCACCATTCAGCTACCGCACACTACGTCTTGACAAAGGCCAACAAACGCAGCACGAATATTAAATAGTTCTTATCTGAAATGACGGAGGGCTACGACAGGTTTTTCTTAAAACCTATTGCGTAATGAACTTGATATCATTGTAGAATCGAGTGAATTTTGAAATGGAGTGATTTTGAGGCTTTTATTAGTTTTGCTAAAGAGGTCACTCCCGGTAAAGGGATCTTAGCTCTTTCCTTATGGAATAAGGTGCAGGATATATCATATATATCGCTATGCAAAGCAAAAACTCCAAAAGCAATCAAAAACAAACCGAGTGTTGTAGCATCTGCCAGTTTTGCTAAAGAGGTCACTCCCGGTGAAGGGATCTCGGCTCTTTCCTCATCGAATAAGGTGCAGGATATATCATATATATCGCTATGCAAAGCAAAAATCTGTAGCTACCCTTTTTGAAAATTTGATTCTACAACATCTTTTAGGTTTCTTTTCTTTCATTAATCATATTAATGAAGTCCCATCGTTTAAGTCACCTAAACATCACAGATAAATACATCGTACACTTATGCCATCCGCATTCGCCTCGATGTCCCCTCGTGCACTGTTAGGTTAGGTAACTAACGGCAGAGCGGGGCAGGGCTAGCACGGGTGTAAAACATAAGTAACGTCTATATAATATATCATATATACTATATACAGTATTTATCACAACATATCAAATGATCACATCACAGATATCGCAGCAGAAGAAACATATGAAACATTGGATACACTAGGACGTCCGTGTTTTATTTTGAGCCGCTATAAAACACGGATTCCACGGTCGCGATGAATAGCCAAACCCACATCCCTAGACCCCTACGAGAGCGGCAAGCAACCCTACAAATTCTAGAGTTAGAAGACCCGAACTCGACTCCTCGAGTTGGTCTCCCACTGGACTCTAGAACCCGGTTACTTGTGCTCTCCTCCTTGGGTCTATCCTAGTGCGAAAAAGTAAATAATATACAAATGGTGACAGCAACCTCATCCCGGAAGTGCCGCAATAAAAGAATATTACATACATTTAATTTTACATGAATGAAAATAAAAACCCTCATCTCACATAAAACCCCCGGCTATTCAGAAACGCGATGATCCAATATAACATATCCAGCAACACATAACATCACATGTCATCAATGTAAGTAAATATACGCATCGCAATTGTCATTGACATATAGCAACGAAACCGGCGATAACACATATTACACTTACGGTCGCAGAAAAGAAAGTGTAAAACTACAACATTTGGAATCCGCAATCTCTTTAGAAATCGTAAATCCGAAATATCACATACTTCGCATTTCATGCCTAACTATATGAATTCCACATATTGTATCACATTCCAGATAAATAGACAGTATTAAACTTTCCGATCGAATAATCAAATACCCAAGATTTCCAAATAGTTCTCAACACTTGAGGGGAGTTTAAAAACATCCATCACATGCCACAGTACCAATGATCCAGCCGTAGAAGGGTCCAGCCAACGCCTCACATGTGGCAACGCCGTACTCCCCCAAACCCTAAGGTTAAAAAGGCAGTTCAAGACGGTCACATAATCGAGTTAAGGTTTGTTGTCTTCTAGAGGGTCCATTGCGTAACTTGCACGATTTAGAACGTTCTTAAACTACGGAAAAATCCAACACTTGGAAATTTCCCGGGTTGGGAAAAAGTGAGTTATTGATATCCGTTCGAACTTTTTAATACTTTCTAAATATCCGGAAGACATAACGAAATTAAATATTCCGATCGAATCAACGAATACAAAATAATCCCCCGAACACTCAACACTAGAGTCAAATTAAAAATACCCAGAAATTAGCAATTTTGCCTACGGATGTTACTGTGTCAAAACGAGGCAGTAAGCCTTCTGTACGGCCGTGGATCCACGGCACAAGTAGGGTATTGCCGCGGCTCCACGGCCAATTGTACGGCTTATTGTCTCGTTTTTCACAGTGTTGCTTATATTTCCCTGCTGAATTTTTTAGGTATTTTTAATACAGAAAAATCACAGTTTTTAAAAAATGTCCAGAGAGGGGTTTAAAATGACGTTGCGGAGTTCATTCGGAGTTTTAACTTTGTATAAACGTCGCCTAATGCTCTAGCTATGCTCTGATACCACTGTAGGGTTACTAGGCACTCTAATAAGGTTATACAAGGTATCAACCATGCCCGTTTAAAATGTTAGCCGTGCCGAATAACCCTAAACAAGATCTTTGCTATATAATTAGGGTTTCACATGCAAGTAAATTACAATTACCACTAAGTGAATACGAAATACAACCTTTGTAGATCGGTCCTTCACTTCTAAAGCTCCTTGTTGTAGTCCCTTCGCTGCGATCATGGTTCTCCCGGGCTCTTGCATGGCTTCACGAGGCGAAAGAAGCGTCCATGCTTGAAGTCTTCGAGGCCGAAGATGATCTACGTCGAGGGAATATCAACTAAAGCTACTACTTCACTAACTAGAGAATTAGTGAAGCAAATACCCTAAACTAAAGTGCTAGTCTAGTAGAGGATGGTGAAATAGGAAGTGGGTTAACTTTAGAATTTGTTTTCTCACAATGTTTCTCACTTTGGATCAAACTCTAGAGAGCTTTTTAGCTCAAGGAAGAAGATGAAGAAAAATAAAATGAGAAGAGATAACGATCAAGTGAGTGAGCTAACCAAGGGTGAGTGAGTATCATATACTAACTCATGTAGAGACATAACCATGGCTAATCCAAATGGTTAGGTTAACAAAAATCTAAAGTAAAGACAAAGTTAGTGGACTTTGTCAAAGCAAAGCAAGCTTCTACAAGCTTCATGCTCTTTCCAAATCTCCACTAATTTTGTAATTACCTTAAATAATTATAACCCACCATAATAAATAGAATGGTGTATGTCTAGCACACCCATGCATGATGTATCAACAACCATGACACAAAATGATAACACATTTTAATATATATCTCATATATACTAAAGTTGTGCACATGTGAGAAAAATCCTTAAATGAACAAATGTTAGTTAATGTAAATTAGTATATCATATATACAATTATACACTAAATTATTAAATCAACACTTGACTTAATAATCCGGTTATATCTCATATAACCGACTAACATCCAATGTATCGACTTATCGAATCAACACTTGATTCGATAACCCGGCTATATCATATATAACCGACCGATACAAAAAGTCACGAGAATAGAATACGGTATCACATACACGCATCATTCTCGGTCCCGCACATATCACATATGCGCTCCTATTTCGTTTTGCCTGAGCAGTAAAACCTCTATGTAGGACTTTAAAGACTCGTCAATATGCCGACAGTAGGTGATGATCACATCAAGCACCCACAAGCCGTCAGCGGTACTAGCTGGACGTAACGTCTACCCGGGTATTGAGCGATCAGAAGATCAGCAAGCAAGCCCGCTCCAACTCCTGTAAAATCCAAAATGTAACACTTTCCGTACAGTCCGGTCTCCTCGTCTGATATGTCGCATATCAGGTCTAGGGGTGGTAAACGTCATACCACAATAACCGATAAGTCGTGCCGATGTGAGGCTCATAACGGGTTGAGAAACTACTGGTAACACTTACCAGTAAATCTCTAAATCAGCCCTGGCCAGGGACTTCCCTGTTATGGCCAATCGAGCACAGCGCAACATCAACCCCCAATACCGGGAGAGAAGAAACCCCTCCTATCGCTCATTGCCTCCATGTGACTCGGGACTGTACCCAAAAACCACCGTTTTGCACGCCCTCTTGGACGTGGTAAGGTGGAAATCAAAGCACAGTAGGAATCACACAAGACTCTATGACGATCTCGGGTCTACAGACTACCCTGTACCAGTGTCACCGGAGAACTGCCATCTGACGTGTGGTATATCACCATCTGGGAGTTCTCGGCGAGTCCGTCCAGTGTACCCAGTCTCCACTGAGCACCCGTATACCATCTCTGATGTCAAACACCAATGGATATGGGATCATCCATCGCCCATCTCATGGGTCGAGAAGCGTATACGCTAGTCTACTCGGTATATCGATGCCCTGTCTCGATACACCCACGACTAGGAACATTAAAGGATGAACTTATGGACTACCATGACCCCACTAGTATGATCTGCATCATAGTCCTGGTAGTCAAGTACACATCCTAAGGGCTTTACCAACATGTAACTATAAGACAGTATCAAGAGACAAGTATACATGTTAAGATAAAGAGCAATCAGATAGCATACTATCATATCGAGCAAGAAAGTCCTCTCTATATATGTCCAAGCATCCAATATAATATACATCATCTATACAATACTGGCCTCTAGGGCATACATACAACTAACATATCTCATATCGCGAGAATCTAATACGGTATCACATATCACATTATCCTCGGTCATGCACATATCACATATGTGCTCCTACTCCGTTTTGCCCGAGCCAAGAAACCTCTGTGTAGGACTCTAAAGAATCGTCAATACGCCGGCAGTAGGTGATGATCATATCAAACACCCACAAGCTGCAAGCGGTCAGCTAAACGTAACAGCCACCCAGGTATTGAGCAATCAGAAGATCAACAAGCAAGCCTGTACATTCTCCTGCAAATCCAATCAGTAACACTCCCGTACAGTCCGGTCTCCTCGTCTGATATGTCGCATATCTCGCCTAGGGGTGGTAAACGTCAGACCCCAGTAGCTTGATAAGTAGTGTCGATATAAGGTCTATAACAGTTCGAGAAACTACTGATAACACTTACTAGTAAATCTCAGCAATCCTGGCCAGGGATTTTCAGTTATAGCCAATCGAACACAGCACAACATCAACTCCTTATACCGGGAGAGACGAATCCCCTCCTATAGCTCATTGCCTCCATGTGATTCGGGACTGTACCCAAAAGCCACCTTTTTGCACGCCCTCTTGGATGTGGTATGATGGAAATCAAAGCACAGTGGGAATCACACAAGACTCTATGACGATCTCGGGTCTACAGACTAACCTGTACCAGTGTCACCAGAGAACTGCCATCTGACGTGAGGTATAATACCATCTGGGAGTTCTCGGCGAGTTCGTCCAGTGTACCCAGTCTTTACTGAGCACCCGTACACCATCCTTGATGTCAAACACCGATGGATATGGGATCATCCATCACCCATCATATGGGTCAAGATGCGTATACGCTAGTCTACTCTGGTGTATCGATGCCCTGTCTCGATACACCCTCGACTAGGAACAGTTATAGGATGTACTCGTCGATCATAGTCCCAGTAGTCGAGTACATATCCTAAGGGCTTTATCAACATGTAACATAGAGACAATCAGAGTACATGTTAAGATAAAGTGCAACCAGATAGCATACTATCATGTCGAGCAAGAAAGTCCTCCCTATATATGTCCAAGCATCCATTACAATATACATCATATGTACAGTAATGGCCTCTAGGGCATACATATAACTAACAAAAGAGTCATATCCCTATAACTTTCATCTCATATCTCAATATACATATTCAATCATTCATATCATCTCTAATTATCTTTTTAACCATATTCCTAGTTTTCTAATCTAGGTTTCTACGACTGTATCCTATAAATTGGTTTCCATCAAAAACTTGCGGGGGTGCTATACGCCATCCACCCGACTTCCCCCGTAGATATAGATCTACTCACCTTGATCCCTGCTTGCCGAAGTCGATGACGCCATGCTCCGTCATCTCGGAATCCATGCGAAGGTACCTACAATAAATACATAGTCACAACTCTATTAACATCAAGTTCCGAAATCCAATACGGCACGCGCATTGCTTATAGATTAGAACCTATAGCCTATGCATGTAAAACAATCAAACAACCCTTGTTGTTGACGTACAAACGCCCAACAACCAAATACAATATCAAATATTAAAACCAAGAATTCCAAAATATGGAAAAAATAACCAAAACCACTCACAACAGCTCCCAGATTCTCTCTCAGGTAAAACGGGATTAAACTAGCAATGCAGTGGGGTTGTATATGAAGTCAATGAGCTACAGACCAAACCTAGGCACCAAATACCACATTTTGGCCATCCACTTTACCCAGATTTCCGGCTAGCTCGGTCCAGAGTGCTCTGATGGGGTTCGTCTCCTCAGGGTGGCCTTCTAGTGTTCAGCCTAGGTCAATGGTATTGTCTGTTTTTCTCAGAATTTTCACCGGTTGCTCCAGATTCCCCATAGGCCACAAATCGTCACAAAACCGACATGGGATGATTCCTAAGTCCGTATTCTCTGTTCTAGGCCAGTAAAAACACCACTCAATTCTTGTAACAGCCCCTAAACATCACCAAATCCACACCATCACCCAACCCTTTCTCTTGAAATTTCTAAACATCACATACCCTAACCAAATCACAATCTAAACTAAACTAGAATACAAGAAAACTGTAACATTTTAGAAATCGTTTTGCGAATTTTTCCGTTTTAGGGCAAGATAGTCGGTATTTTCCGTTTTAACCCGATTTCGATCAAACGTCCGTAGAAACTTGCCGGCACCTATTTTAGCTAAAATAAAGCTAGTGCGCGAACTTTGGGGGTATATGGGAGGTTTTGGTTCAGATAGAATTTTTCCTAAATAAAATATTATTTTAGCCGGTAAAATATGCACGTAAATCGAGAAATTTCTTCTAAATGAGAATCATTAAAAATCATCACTACAATTATTATTAGAACCTTGTTTTTAAATATCTAGATTTTTTAGTGCAAAAGAATTTAATTTTAAAAAGAAAAAGAAAAGAAAATGAAAGGTGGCATTCTGCATTAATGAGCTTTAATTACATTTGTTTTGCTAGATTTTTCCACACACTTCACAAAACACCCCCCCCCCCCATTTCTTTCCTTCATGGCCGAAACTCCTCTTGCTGCCCTCTTCATCTTCTCACCTCATTTCTTCAATTTCAAATCCATATAAATCAACAAAAATCCTAAATAAATCCCACAAATTCATAATTAAATCAATACCCATTTTGTCACGACCCGAAATTGGCACGTGACGGCCCTAATACTACACAACGTCTACAGGCGTAACGCAGTAAAAGAAAGCCAAAACCCAGAAATCTAAACCATTAAAAGACAAGAAAAGATAAGAAAGATTGTTTAAACCTTTGAAAATCTCAATTATAATTTCTTTAAGTCCAATATATTTTCTTAAAAAAGTCGGCAGCACCTCCTTTGTAAAAACCAACCCCAAAATGGGTACAACATAAATATAAAATAAAAGCATCCCCAACGGGAGCAAATCCACGCCAAAAAGGCGGAAAACAACCACCACAACAGATATACGACGCCGTAGCGAAGAAAGAGACGATATAAATAAAACTGCATAAAAACCTCCTAGTCACAAAATAATATACAATATCGTCCTCACATCACGTCTCTAAGTCATACAATACAATGGTATATGGAGAGTACAGGATACAACGCATATACAATAAGCAACATCGGATAACGGCAAGACCTACCTAAGCAAAACTGCACACTGTCTGGCGAAGCGGTATCCGCAGCAAAAGATGATACGATGGATGAAAATAGCTCTGCCTCTGACTATCCTGAGGAACACCTGGAACACACTGTGGCACAACGGGGTGAGTTGCCAACTCGTGAATAGTAAATAACATATGCAGGTAATCGCAAGTATGCACGTACAGCGTGAATCTAACATATGCAAACTATCAGCAGTAAATGGTCATATGTAATGCATCAGTCATGAAAAGTACACTAGCAGTTACTACTAATACATGAAGCAATAATATGACGATCTGTATGCAATAATAATGTAAGGTACTCTATCAGGTACAACAAATACATGAAGCAATGCATAATAGTATGTAAATGCAACAGTCATGGAAAGTACTCTATCCGGTATAAATAATACATGAAGCAGTGCATAAACAATAAATGTGGAGTATGGAATAAAACATGTCATTCCCACGGAAATCTTAACCTCGTGGTACGACCAAAATCCAACAAGACCATCAAATTCCCAATTTCCACAATCAGCCCCCAAATTGGCCCTCATATCATGTAAGTCTCGTATATCCTGAATATACAACATCGGTATATCTCACATATCCTGTATATCCAGTATCAGTATATCTCACTGTAAGTCCGCGGCGGCGCCCCGGCCGTCGAACCGACCCCGGAAACGCGGAAACAAAAATTTGCAAACTAGCAAAACCGGCACCACCGCACACTTTTCACCCGGATTGGGCCATTAACCTAGCTACTAGCAAAATAAAAGATGGGTAGAGAAGTATACCAAGCGATCCGTGTCCTTCGGTCTTCGTCTCCACTCCGATCTCCTGCGGAAACTCCGTTCATCTCCTCCTCGTCGGAAAGGGCACCACGTAGCCGGAATCTTTTACGGGCTCCCACCTCTGGACCGAAGCAACTCGGACGCGAAGTTGGCTAGCCGACGCGTCCAAGATTTGCTGAAGACTAGTGTAGAATTTGTCTCTTGGGGTTTAGTTGCCATGGAGGAATAGAGAAGAGAATGAGAGAAAGAATAAGCTTTGGAGCTAATCTTTTTGCAACCATAGGATGAGATGAAGATAAAATGCCACACAAAAATATGAATTCCTCTCTCTCTCTCCCCACTAGGATGTGGCCGGCCCCTCCCATGAAAGAATGATGGAGATAAGAAAACGAATAATGCAAGAAAGAATATATCAACATGAGAAAAGAAAATGGCCACATCCATTTCAAATCAAAACCCATCATAATGAAAGCAAGTGAGTTGATTCAAAAGAAATCTCATCATGAAAGAACACTCATGATGCCTCACATATGCATGAAAGCCCTCCACAAATAAGTTATTTGCAAACTACAAATAACCCCCTCCAACAGAAAGTCCGGCCGTGAAAGAACAAAGGAAAACCGGCCGGAACGGAATGCAAACTGCCAACTTCAGAAAACCGATCCCGTAATAAATTACAGGAAAACCCCACTACTGCATATACATGCCCGCATTTGTATTCCCACTGAACACAAATGCAAAGAGACAATATCTACACTATCTAATACTAGGATCCGGCTTAAGCCAAAGCCGGCTAGTAAAAACCCGTCCGATCACGATCCGTGCAATACCGCACGTATCTGATCGGAGCCTGCCATATCTCCATACGGCATCTACAGCGTTTCGCCCGAAACCTGAGTAACTGTGTGTGGTGGACTCTAAAGACTCATCAACACCTTGATTGTGGATTTAGCCACTAGCAAGTCAGAGGTATAAGCCAATACGTAACGGGCTACCAGGTATTGACCAAAAGGGACGTCGGTGAGCGAACTCATCCTGACACCCAACTCCCCTACTAGTCAGTCTCACAAAGCTCGTTTGCGAAACTATTGCGTTCGAGGAATAGCCTCAGTGAGTGGATCCGCTATGGTGTCTCTTTCTATGTCTCTCTTTATCTCAAGTTCGCGGAGAAAGCCATCTCCCGAAATGAGCAATACCTGTCTTAGAATATGTCTGGATGTCTGATGGGACCTAGCTCAAAAATGAACTCCAAATCCAAACTTCTTAGACTTTATCGACAACTGAACTTAATCAGTGTCTTGCGCCATACTTTCCCTCAATATCCACCTGGACCATCTGTCCAAAATACTGCCCCTCGTCAGAGGGAAAACTATAACTCTGACAGCAACTCTGCCATCCAGGTCACCTTGGAAGCCTGGAATGATAACCGTCTCCTAAAGGAGGCTGCCGTTATCAAATCCCTAGAACATTCACTTATGTTCTAAAACTGCTTCCGATTGTTTCTCCAGGATTGGATTAATATCAACTTATTGCACCTACTGCAAGAACAACATCTGGTGTGGTACTTGACATCTCATGATCAACTCAATTGCCTAAGCAAGTGATCTGCCAATCATGCGTATCCCTCTCCCCTTTAGTCTGTAAGACACCTTTAGAGGGGGTGACTCCATCACCTGCAGGTATACTACCGTGCCAGGAGTCGTCCATTCTAAATACTCATAGAATGCTGTCTAAGTACCCAGATTGGGAAACCACCCAAATCTAGATCTAAAACCATAGATCTAGTGACCAGAATGTCTGATATAATATCCAAGTCCTATGTGGAGAAACCACTGTGTGACGACCAAAGTATAACCAATTGTAGTATAGGAATATCACTTCCTACGCTGTGTATGTCATCAAATACCAGGACATCACACCCTACTACCTTCTTAACAGATCCATCCCCTATTCTGATGAAATCAAACCTATGACTGTCACATCAGAAATAGATGGTCTATCTCCGCTATATCTGCTTTAGTCTATAAATAGACATAAGCCTGATGTCCACCAATGCTTCCGCTGCTCCCACTGACTACGACAACCCTCTGGCAGAGTCATATACACGTGCACTTCTAAAGTCAGTTTAGAACGACGCTATACTCATCCTCCTGCCGGATCTCACAGTCTGGAGCAACAGCAATGGCAAGTCTGGGTAAACAAGAACCTCCCTGCCACCGTCCTTGAGCATACCGAAGTACCTCTCGGGTGCCTGAGGTTACCCACCATATCTGCAGAGTGGCTAATGGAATGTCAAACCAGATTGAATCTTTAGGTTCTTATCAAATCTTCAGTAATCGTTTGCGGTTCTGGAATCACTTCCAGTTCTACCATACTCCCACTACTGTTTTTCTGAAAAAATCCATTTTTAATTAAAACTGTGGCGAGTTAAGAACAATATCACTATTGATCTTCCAGATGGTAGAAAGTCAACCCTCGTCATAGCCCGGGTCAACCCACAAACAGCCATTACAGAAACGTGCCTTGAGTTGTCCAGTGTCTGGTTTTAAGCATAAGCCGGACAACTCCCCGTACCTTAACAATGTTAAGATATGAACTGTTCTATATCCAATATAGAAACAGAGGCACTGATTTAATTGAACCAGATTCAAATCATGCAGCTGTCTCCAGTGCATGTCAACAAATGGAAAAAAGGCCGATCAGCGTTACTCAACTTAGGAATGCTTCCAATTATGAGTAACCTGAAAGAGAAGCAAGTTCTCTTAACCATTACTATCAACTGAATACCATTCACAAGTATCTACATCTTCGATCTCCTTGAAGAATCCCGATACTTGCAACACCTGGTTCTCTACTTTACTCTTATACCTATAACTTCTCAAAACTTAGACCCTGCGTTTCTACGAAACACTTGTCTAAGAACTAGAGAAGTCACAAGTAAGCCGAATATAGTACGAGTACCTACCCCTCTGTCCTAATGGACACTGGACAACATACAATACTCTGTATAAGTTCGCTGAGTCCAACAACTCGTTCACTGTGTGTCGTAGGTTGAAAAGTGTACTTATGGTTAAGAAGAATTACACCGCTGTTCAAAACTCCTTACCTAACCATCCACTGATATAGGTAAATGTCATAGACATAATTTCAAAAAGGTATATCTCACTCTATGAAAAATAGACGTACAGATATATCAATTTGAAATTGCTGCACAACAACGGATATTCAAAACCAAATATTTGCCGACCGGCAAACAACCCAGGTGACTTCCTCAAATATCACCAATTACAACGAATCCCGATATAATGAGGATGGTCACCTAATTCCCAATAACTTACTCCCACTCATCATCTGTAAAACCATACAGATGTGAGGATCATACCTGGTAAATACATACCATGGAGCAAGTGTCTAATCGGGAAATCAGTTTTCATTTAACAGTACACAGTGAAACTGAAACATTGAAATGTTTCGATGGGGTATCCTGGTATTCATAGTAATGCCTCTTCCATTATCCAGATTCACAACTATAACCGTATAATTCTTTGCCATCTCCCCAAATCCCTTTATATGTCTCTAGTCATTACCTTTTGTACACCCCTTTAGGCCAAATGGTTTTCTTCCTTCCCTACCGTTCGGCACCAGCCTATGGTTTGGAAGAAGACTATCCAATAAGCATAATGGGTGTACTGTCCTAGTCCTAGGAGCACTCGCAACGCGAGAGAAGGTGAAGATAAAAGACACCTGAATGAACTTTATTCCTATTTCTCCTGAACCAGGATCTATCCCCGAACTGGAATAAGTTCCTTTCGAGTTCGTATATAACCATACGATGGATTATCCAATAAACTTGGGATCTTCGTAGTGATACGGAGTGTCCTGGAGAAATACAAAGGTGATTTAGGATTGGCGAAGAAATACTTGGTTTGGTCGTGAATATCAGTCGCAATTTACTTTGCCCTCTTACTAATCCCTTTCTTTGTCTTTACTTAATACCTTCTGTACACCGTTTAGGCTAATTGGTTTTCTTCATTCCCTACCGGTCGGCACCTGCCTATGGTTTGGAAGAAGACTATCCAATTTGCGTAATAGGTGTACTATCTCCTAAACTAAGGAGTACTCGCAACCTGAGAGAAGGTAAAAGGAAAAGACAACTGAATAGTCCTATTCGTTTTCTCCAGAACCGGAAACCATCCTCGAATTCCTTCGAGTTCGTATATAACCATACGATGGTTTTGTCCAATGGAAGTGGACGTTCGTAGTAATACAGGGTGTCCTGGAGAAAAGGGTAAAAGTAGGAGCGGCAATGAGGTTTGCAACTCTGACAATCCAAAAGCCAGTATTAAGAAGGTTCGGTCAACTTGGTCCTTGAGTCATAGTCTAGGGTCGGGTCAATGGTCGCTGCCAAAGAGAGAGAAAAGAAACACTCAGCGTGCACTCTAGCCTAGATCAGAATGGTTATCACTTTATCTAATCAGGAAACCTCCCACTGTAACGTCAAATTCTTCCCCAAACCTGAAAGAAGAATTAGTCGGGATCACCCGAGGAGTAAACCAACTCATCAGTGGGAATCGGGATCCAACTATCATCGCATGATAACGTGACGGAATCCGCTCACGTTATCACATTCCAGAAGGTATGCGCATATCTGGAAAGTTTCAGTTTCTTTAGAAACTCCCGATGTGGATTTTTGCCCTATGCTCTTATGACCTTGGCGAAGGTCAACAAATCATAAGTCACATGTCAAGTTCTATCCATCATTGTCCAGGTTAATTTGAACCCACCCGTACAAGTCCTTGACGAGGGTCAACAAGGCTATACGACTGTCCCAAACCAACGCATCTATCTATGCAGCAGAAAGGTAACAAGCAGCTACCATACACTATGCCTTGACGAAGGTCAACAAACATAGCATGAATACTACGTGCTACCCGTCTGAAATGACGGAGGGCTACGAATGGTTTCTGGCGAAAACCTTTAACGTAATGAACTTGATATCGTTGAAGGAACCGGATAGCTTTAAAAAATATAGTGACGAAAACCTTTGCTAAAGAGGTCACTCCCGGTGAAGGGATCTCGGCTCTTTCCCCGTAGAATGAGGTGCAGGATATTCCAACTGAATACCACGATGCAAAGCAAAAGCAATCGGCTATAGTGAAGTTATTGCCCTGACGCAAACTTCTGTCCAAGGGGTCACTCCCGGTGAAGGGATCTCGGCCCTTGCCTCGTCGACTGAGGAGCAGGATATTCCAACTGAATACCACTGTGCAAAACAAAAGTGAACGTCCTTCCAATAACAGCTTTTTGAAAAATGTTCCAACAACATCAGAATAGGTTTGTTTATCTTGCATTGATTCGAATCAACGCAGTCCCATCAATTGATCACACCACAAAAGAACGAAAATAATGATGTACGTATATGCCATCCGCATTCGCCACTGGGTCCCGTCATCACCCGTTAGGTTAGCTAACTAACGACAGAGCGGGGACTGGACTAGCGCGGATGCAAAACATATACAACATCTACTAGTATATATATAATATATAATTTTCGCTCAAGGCGTGATAAAAATACAGCATCACAGAAATGTACAGCATCACAGAACAATACAGATATCTGGGATCCCCGGGTTTCACAGAGCCGCTACTGAAACCCGACGTTCCCCTGGTCGTGTGGATAGCCTGTGCAATGAAATCCTAGACCCCTACGGGCGCGGCAAGTTACCCGCCAAAACCTGAAGCGAGGCAGCCTCCTTCAGCAACGTGAATGGACCACCCAGCACTTCACGGAATCCGGTAACTTGGGCACCCCTCCTGGGTCAACCTATACCCCCTACGAGTGCGGCGAACAGCCCGCCAATTCTAGAGTAAAGCCCCCTCCGTCTCAAAGCCATGAGATGCGGGCTCGTTGCCCTCTAGAACCCGGCTGTCCGTGCACCCCTCCGCGGGGTAATCCTAGTACAGAAAGTAAAATATACATACAACGGGTATATCGACCGCAACCTGGTCGTGCCCCAAAAGGATAATACAAACAGGCAGTGACGGCAGTCCACATGTCGGACGCTCGCCCCGCAATATCAAATGTACATATAAAACAAAACTGTACTACCATTGCATCCAGGCTATCCCCACGACCGATCCGCAACATCACAGCACAACACAGAACATCAACGTGAACGTCACGTTCGCAAATCCCTCTAAAAGGGCTATAGCAGATAGACTGGATTTACCGATCGAGTGACATTCACGGTCGCAGATATAATGTAAATACTGTGAACTAGCATGTTTAAAATATCCGATCGAACAAATTTATCGAAGTGGGCCCCAAGCAATACTGTAGCACTTACAGAAAAACTGGGCCCAAAAAGAATATCCCAAAACACCTATTTTTAACCCAAAAGCCCACTGGAAAAATTTGGTGCGTTAACACGTCAAAGTAGCGGCGGAACCGCGGCCAATGCGTGGGTTTGGCCGCGGTTCCGCGGTGGAATTGTGACATCACGCCACCAAATTTTCCCAGAATGCTTATAATTGCCTGCACATGTCTCTTCAACAACCTGAAAAATTTTTGGAGCTGAAAAAATTTTGACAGAGAACAGTGCACTGAAAATATGGTTTTTGCGATTTTTGTTCGATCAGGTTTTAAACACACTAGAGCAAGCTAGGCATGGTTAATGGCGTGGCTCTGATACCAATGTAAGTCCGCGGCGGCGCCCCGGCAGTCGAACCGAAGCCGGAAACGCGGAAACAAAAATTTGCAAACTAGCAAAACCGGCACCACCGCGCACTTTTCACCCGGATCGGGCCATTAACCTAGCTACTAGCAAAATAAAAGATGGGTAGAGAAGTATACCAAGCGATCCGTGTCCTTCGGTCTTCGTCTCCACTCCGATCTCCTGTGGAAACTCCGTTCATCTCCTCCTCGTCGGAAAGGGCACCACGTAGCCGGAATCTTTTACGGGCTCCCACCTCTGGACCGAGGCAACTCGGGCGTGAAGTTGGCTAGCCGACGCGTCCAAGATTTGCTGTAGACTAGTGTAGAATTTGTCTCTTGGGGTTTAGTTGCCATGGAGGAATAGAGAAGAGAATGAGAGAAAGAATGAGCTTTGGAGCTAATCTTTTTGCAACCATAGGATGAGATGAAGATAAAATGCCACACAAAAATATGAATTCCTCTCTCTCTCCCCACTAGGATGTGGCCGGCCCCTCCCATGAAAGAATGATGGAGATAAGAAAAAGAATAATGCAAGAAAGAATATATCAACATGAGAAAAGAAAATGGCCACAACCATTTCAAATCAAAACCCATCATAATGAAAGCAAGTGCGTTGATTCAAAAGGAATCTCATCATGAAAGAACACTCATGATGCCTTACATATGCATGAAAGCCCTCCACAAATAAGTTATTTGCAAACTGCAAATAACCCCCTCCAACAGAAAGTCCGGCCGTGAAAGAACAAAGGAAAACCGGCCGGAACGGAATGCAAACTGCCAACTTCAGAAAACCGATCCCGTAATAAATTACAGGAAAACCCCACTACTGCATATACATGCCCGCATTTGTATTCCCACTGAACACAAATGCAAAGAGACAATATTTACACTATCTAATACTAGGATCCGGCTTAAGCCAAAACCGGCTAGTAAAAACCCGTCTGATCACGATCCGTGCAATACCGCACGTATCTGATCGAACCCTGCCATATCTCCATACGGCCTCTACAGCGTTTCGCCCGAAACCTGAGTAACTGTGTGTGGTGGACTCTAAAGACTCGTCAACACCTTGGTTGTGGATTTAACCACTAGCAAGTCAGAGGTATAAGCCAATACGTAACGGGCTACCAGGTATTGACCAAAAGGGACGTCGGTGAGCGAACTCATCCTGACACCCTACTGAGCCTGTCAGTGACAATATCCGTACAGTCCAGTCCGTTCGTCTATGAGCATCGCATGGCGGGCCTAGGGGTTTGGTAAAAGTCAGACCCCCAATAGCGGTACAAGTCGTGTCGGAGTGTAGCCCAGAACACCCTGAGATATTACTGGAATACCTACCAGCAAATCTCCTGCCTTGGCCAAGGACTTTCCATGTTCTGGCTCTCCTAGACACAGCGCGACCTCACCCCCAATACCGGGAGAGACGAACCCCTGCAGATCCGCTCACTGCCTCCATGTGGCTCGGGACTGTACCCAACTAAAACCTGTTTGCACGTCTTCTTTGAGCGTGGTAGGGTAGTAATCAAAGCACAGTGGGAACTCACACGAGACAAATGACGATCTCAGGTCGATGAACTAACCTGTACACATGTCACCAGGGAACTGCTATCTGACGTTTGGTATAATCCCAACTAGCAGGTTCCCGACGAGTCCTGTCCGGTGTACTCATAACCCAATGAGCACCTGTATATATCTTAGGTGAACCAACTGACACCAGTGGCTTGTGAGACCGGCCACCGCCCCTCGTCGGGGTCTCGACTGTATACACTAGTCTACTCTGGAGTATCGATGCCTTGTCTCGAAACTCCCATGACTAGGGACCTTTTAAGGATGTGCTTATAGACTCCAGCTCTCACGTATATGATCGCCCTCATACTGCTGGTAGTCAAGCAAGAATCCTAGGGGCTCTATCAACGTTTAATAGCAACTCGTAAGGTCACCTAAAGCAGTACACGATGATAAAGATAAACCAGATAGCATACTATCATCTCGAGTAAGACTGTCCTACCGGGATAGGTCCTCCCCTCAATCATTGCAACGTGCCTGTGATCCAATAATTGACTCTGAAAGCACTATCTCCAACACTCACATATCCTGTATATCCAGTATCAGTATATCTCACATATCCTGTATGTCCAATATCAATATATCTCACATATCTTATATGTCCAATATCAATATATCTCACATATCCTGTATGTCCAATATAAGGTGAATGTACAATATCGACACCCAAAATCATCATGAAATAAGTGTCTAGCATCGACACAAAAATACATGTTTATACGTCCTCGAATCTTAAGTGCCAAACACCGACACTCTCGATCCCCGTATCGGTAATATACGTCCTCGAATCTTAAGTGCGAAACACCGACACTCTCGATCCCCGTATCGGTAATATACATCCTCGAATCTTAAGAGCCAAACACCGACACTCTCGATCCCCGTATCGGTATAAAACGAATCTTAAGTGGATCCATCTAATATCAAGTAAGGAAATAGAATACTTGCATAATTCCATGAAACCACCAAGGTCCTCAAATCCAGAAAATATCAAGTAGTGAATACGTATGAATGCATGAATCAATACACATATATTAGTGTCACGACCCGAAAGAGCACGTGACTGGCCCTTGAACCATATGAAGCCTATAGGACTCCATCTGATCCAAGTAAGCCAAAAGCCCAGAAATCTAAAACCATTTTTAAGAATAAGTAAAGAAACTGGTTTTAAGAGGTAAAGAAAACATGTTTGAAAATCAAGTTTTTTTTTAAATAACTAAGCCGAATATGAATTTTTAAAATGTGTAATTTTTCGTGAAAATTTCGGCAGAGTTTCCTTTGTAAAAACTGGCCCCGAACGGGGTACAACAAGAATAATATATATAACATGATAAAAGGCATCCCCAAGCGGGAGCTAGCTCTTCGTCAATCGACGGTCACAACCACATAAGCAACAACCACATACAACGCCAAAGGGCGAGGATCTAAACTGAAAAGAAACTCAAAAAAACAGCCAGAAAACCGCAATACTACAAGCGCGACTCTAAGGTCGAAATAATACATCACTAAAGTCTGAGTCTGAAAGAACATACAAGTTTTGGTTGATGGAAATTCTAGATACAACGGAATAATATTATACAAGGTAAAATGATGGGTACGATACAAGAAAAACCCACCTACTAGCAAGTCACCCGAATGAAACTGAGCCCGCAAAGCCGTAACTAAACCTGTACGGCAAAACCTGCAAGAAACTGGGGCACAACGGGGGTGAGTTGCCAACTCGTGAATAGAAAAATATCTACGCACAGAAATCGCATAAATAACGCAATCCTAGGTCAATGATCATAAAATATCCTCAAAAATGTATATAACATGCAGCCTATAACAAGGCTAGGGTAAATATCTAACCCGAGTGTAAACTCATGTGCCCGTGTCAGTGCCTCAGGTAGCAATATGTCATATGAATGAGGTATGCATGCATGAAACAGAATACATGTAAATGAAGAAACTGTTTTCATAAATTAGTGAGATTCCCTTCGTATTTTTAAACTGAGGTATCATAAATGAAACCAGTATCAACAGTGTCTAGCATCGACACAAAACATAAATCTCAATGTCTCGAAATATCAATGTCTCAATCTCAATATCTAGGGCGCCGTCAGTCCAGACCAGCCCCTACCATCCATCTCAAGACCACGACGGTATCCTCCGGATATCCGACGCGTCGGGTAATATCACCGGTAGGTAGTGCTCCCCAGCCAGGCTCAACGTCAACACCACATTCCTCTTGCCCCGGGGTACCATACCGGGTCCACCATGTACCCGAAACGGTTCATCCGTCTCCTCGAATCGGATTTCCAAATCCATCAGCAAACTCATGGTGGACGACTCATACATCATGGGAAAACCGCACTTTTTATTTTAAAAGGGAGAAAAGGTTTATTTATGTTTTTGCGGTTTTCCTCCAAATCCAAGAAATCTCATGAAATCCGAATCCAAGTCATCAATAGCATGTAAACAGTGAATATAGGCATGAGAATCCATGAATGCGACACAACAGTGAATAATAACATGCATGAAGTAGTAGGCAGTAACTACAATGTCTAACTAGCATATAAGGCAAGTACACTAATATCATGTCTAAACTATTAGCTAACAACCTATGTCAAATGAAATAGTATTTTCTAAAGTGTTCGTGACATGTCAATTACCGATGAAGATGTGTGTGAGCCGGCAAGTAAGTGTACGTGGTACATACGCGTCATCGGTAATGGTGCTGGTGTCGTAACAGCATGATATTAATATTGCAATAAGAAATTATAATATAAGTATGCGATGCGGAGCGAACAGTAAAAATGAGCGGGAGCTGAATACTAGATGCAACTATAACTAATCTGCACTAACCTAATATAAGTCCTACAAATTGGTGCCTTTTGAAATAACACGAATCATGGGGTTTTGAAAATAGGGGCTACGGTGTTTTTATGAAAAGATACGTCTTTTGAAATATCCGTAAGATCCCTTAGGCTGTCTTTTAAAATACCCACGATTCGTTAGTTTTGAAATAGGTAGGAGTCTAATCTAATCTAACAACTACACTAAACTATACGGCTGAACTAACAAGCTGAACTACAGGTAAGGAAAACGCCTAACATCTGAGTCGATACATATACATACCTGTATATATATTAGTCGGTGATCCCGCCTCAATAATATCATATCCGATACCATATCTAAAACCAGACATCCCAAATCAAGAGTGCGGATCAATCATCAAGATGTAGCTCGTACGTAAATCCGTCGTACGGCATCCCAAATCTGGGTACGGGTCAATATCACATTCATCATACTATTCACCTGGTATCCTCTTTATCAAATATCATGATCGCGGTACTGATCTACGTCTAGTACCATACTGATACCGCCTACGCACGCATGGACGTGTGTGAAACATGTAAGTCCATATTGCGACCCCCGGTGCTTACGGGGAGGCGGAAACGGTATAAAAAACAAATTTTTATCGCAAGAGGCAACATGGACTAAAACAATGTCGGGATCGTGTCTAAACTAAACTACCAAATACGCTAAAGGGAGTTAGCTACTCGGATGAAGATGGTTATACCTAAACTTGAACTCCTTCTTCTTCAAACTTTTGTAGAGGTTGATGGTTCTCTTCTTGTCGCCTTCTTCCGTCGAAGATGGATCCACCTCGAAGGTTCGACCTTTGGGCTCTTCCTCGATCTTTGAGTGAACTAGGGTTTCCGGCTTGCTAAACCTTGAACCTAGAATGAGTAGAGAGAGTCTAAGGGGTGCTTTTCTTTTTAAAGAGAAGGATTCTCAACACATGAGAAGGTTTCTCTTTAGCTAGAGGAAGAAGAAGATGAAGTGAAGAGAGAGAATGAATATGATAGAATGAGCTATCCTTTTTCTTTCTTGCAACCATAATGCAAAAGAAAAAGAATTATCAATAATAATAATGAAAATGAAAAGGTTGATGGAAAGTTTTAGAATGACCATTATCATTTCAAACATTAAATGAATTTGCTAGAATCAAAGAGCATCTTTCTTTTGTAATGATGATGGTCAAAACTTCAACCATGGTCAACAAGTCAACCATGGTCAACAAGTCAACAAAAACCAACCATGACACAATTTCATTTTATTATTAATTGATATAATACAAATCTATTAGGGTTTGGAAAAAGACGACTGTCAACTGTGTATACGCACCCGTTCCGAAACCCTAATGAAAGCCCTCTTCCTCTTCTTCAAATAACCGTGCATACACACCTGCATCCTTGTTCCGAGGAACATGAATACTGAGAGATAAAAGCAACCCCAAATCATATACCAGCATCTGACTCAAACCAGAGCCAGCCAGTAATATCCGTCCGGACTCCAAACGTGCACAAGTGCGCGGATGAAAACGAACCCTGTCGCAAAACCATGCGACCTCTACTCTGTTTTGCCCAGAGGCGAATACCCTCTGTGTGGGACTCTAAAGACTCGACACTACGCTGGCAGTGGGTCTAACCACAGACCGCAAGCGGCACTAGCTGTGCGTAAAGGTCCCCAGGTAGATGCCGACAAGAAGGCTGACGAGGTGAAACCCCATCTGAACTCCTACTGAGTCTGAATGTGACAGTCTCCGTACAGTCCGGTCTGTTCGTCTGATACATCGCATGTCGGGCCTAGGGGGCGGTAAAACGTCCATACTTTGTTGGTGTACATGGACTCCATTTCGGTCCGCATTGCATCCAGCCATTTTACCGAGTCAACGCTCTGAACGGCCTGCTGGAAGCTAGTAGGCTCATCATAGTCTATGATGCAATCCTCTCTATCCCCGTCTATGAGAAAACCGTAGTATCTCTCGGGCGGATGAGACTGCCTACTACTTCTGCGGAGCGGCGTAGGAATGTCCTGTTCTTTTGAACTTATTGGCTCTTCCAAGTCTTCAGTAATAGCTTGTGGTTCTGGAATCTCTTCCAGTTCTATTGCGTTCCCACTTATCTGGGTTTCCAAAAACTCAGTTTCCAAGAAGCGGGCATGTTGAGAAACAAAAACTTTTTGTTCCTCAGCGGAATAGAACAGATACCCCCTGGAGTTCTTTGGGTATCCCACAAACTTACATTGTACTGAACGTGCCTCGAGCTTGTCCGCATGCTGCTTTTTTACAAAAGCTGGACATCCCCATATCTTAAGGTACTTAAGACAGGGTTTCTTCCCACTCCACATCTGATATGGAGTGGTAGGCACAGTCTTGGTAGGAGCCTTGTTCAAGAGATATGCAGCTGCTTCTAGTGCATAGCCCCAGAAAGATCGCGGTAACTCAGCCTTACTCATCATGGAACGAACCATATCCAATAGGGTTCGATTCCTCCTTTCCGATACACCGTTATGTTGCGGAGTGTATGGAGGAGTACGCTGAGAGAGAATTCCATTCTCTTTTAAATAATCCAGGAACTCGGCACTTAAGTATTCACCACCTCGATCCGATCTTAGAATCTTAATACTTTTGCCTGTTTGTTTTTCAACTTCATTCTTGTAATCCCGAAATTTCTCAAAGGCCTCGGATTTGTGCTTCATTAAGAAGACATGTCCATACCTAGAGAAATCGTCTGTGAAAGTAATGAAGTATGAATAACCGCTTCGCGCATGTGTAGACATTGGACCACACACGTCACTGTGTATGAGTCCCAAGAGCTCGCTCGCTCTTTCTCCGTGTCCAGTGAACGGAGTCTTTGTCATCTTTCCCATGAGACAAGATTCACAAGTGGCATAAGATTGATACTCGAACGGATCCAAGTATCCTTCTTTATGTAACTTAGTCAACCGTGTCTCATTGATGTGACCCAGTCTACAATGCCATAAGAAAGCCTGATTAATATCTGGAGACTTTCTTTTGTGTGTATTCTGGACATTGAAAATCTGTGGTTGGTTTAATACGTATATACCATTGCTCAATGTACCTGACCCAATCAGAACTTGATTAAGGTGAATGTTTACAACATTACTTACAAACGCAAATTCATAACCTTCTTTAGAAACCAAAGATACAGAAATGATATTACAAGTTGCGTTGGGTACAAAAAAGCAATTACGCAAAACTAAAACATGCCCATCTGACATTCCCAGGTGATAGTCCCCCACGGCTTTAGCATCCATGCTAGCTCCGTTCGCAACTCTGAGGGTCATGTCACCTTCCTTCAAAAACCTACGGTTTCTCAACGCCTGCAAAGAATTACAGATATGAGATCCTGATCCGGTATCCAATACCCAGGAAGTAGAGTTTATAGAAAGACAGTTTTCAATAACATACACACCTGAAGCTGAAGCTGCAACCTGCTTCAGTTCCTGTGTCCTGGCCTTCCAAGCCCTGCAATCTTTCTTCCAGTGTCCACTCTTATGACAATAGAAGCATTCTTCCTTTCCAACAAGCTTCCCCGCAATTTTTGTTGCCTTTTCCTTTCCCTTCGTACCCACTTTACTAACACCGCCTCTTGGTTTGGCGGGGGCTTTCTTCCTCTTTCCCTTGGCTTTCGCCTTGGACCTAGAGGAAGAAGATCCTCCTACAAACAAAGCGGGTGTTTCCCTACCCTTCTGTAGGGTGCCCTCTGCGCTCCTCAGCAGGTTGAGGAGTTCTGAAAGTTCAACTTCCTTTTCTTGTAAGTTGAAGTTCAGTATAAACTGGGCGTAAGTGGATGGAAGGGACTGGAGAATTAAATCCGTATAGAGTTCATTATCCAACGTGGTCCCAAGTTCTGCGAGCTCCTCAGTGTAGCCAATCATCTTAAGCACGTGGTCCGCTACCGATGATCCGACGGCCAACTTTGTCGAAAACAACTTCTTCGACACTTCGTATCTTGCGATACGAGACTGCTCTCCATACAGTTCTTTTGTATGGAGAAATATGGACTCGAGGTCCATATTCTCATGCCTCCTCTGATGTTCGTTGTCCATAGAGGCAAGCACGAGGCACCTGGCCTTCGCGCAATCAATCTCCCAAGTCTTACGGATTTCCTTATCCGCGACGCTGGAGGTGGGACCTGGGACGGGGGGAGCTTTGGTGGTAAGAAGATACCCCAGCTTGTCGTAAGCGATTGCCAATTTGACATTCCTGAGCCAATCTTTGTAGTTTGGCCCTGTCAGTATGTTTTTATCTAGAAGTAACTTAAGTCCAGTCATTTCGATTTTGGTCGCTGCAGGGGGGAGAGAAGAAACACTTTAGCACGATGCTCTTGCAAGTTTAGAATGGTTTTTAATTTGTCTAAACAGGATGGCTCCCACTGTCTCTCGAATCCCTCCTCAAACCATAAAGGAAGAATTAGTCGGGATCAATCCCACCGCACAATACTTGCTTAACCGTTCAGCCAGGCTAGTGTTGGTACTTCGAGGGAGGTTTTCCAACGCTTTCGCGAAGTTCCTTAATTTAAGAACCTCTTTTCCCTGGGGGCGTAGCCCCGCTAACACCTTTCTAGGCACCTACTAGGTTTATAGCATTGATCGTTTAGTGAGAAATTTCCCGAGGAGTAGCATATACTCACAGTAGGATCGGGATCCAAATATCATCGTGTGACGAAAATGAAGGAATCCTACCATAATCATCACACTCCAAATGGTATGCAAATCTAGCAAGTTTCAGTACTTATGAAACTCCCGATGTGGATTTTTGCCCCATGCTCTTATGACCTTGACGAAGGTCAACAAATCATAAGTCACATGTCAAGTTCTGCCCGTCATTATCCAGGTTAATTTGAACCCACCCGTATATACCCTTGACGAAGGTCAACAAGGTAATAATACTGTCCCAAACCAACGCATCTATCTATGCTACATATGAACACCCAACAGCTACCAATCTCTATGTCTTGACGAAGGTCAACAAACATAGCTTGAATACTATTGAATATTTATACGAAACGACGGAGGGCTACGAATGGTTTTGGCGAAACCGTGAACGTAGTGAACTTGATATAATCGATGGAACGAGATAGCTTTTAGAAGGAGTGGCTCAAGCTCCGCATTTAAAAGTTAGTTTTGAAAAGAACCGAGTGGTTTTTCGAAAGTGTTCCAACGACTTTAGCTTGGTTTATTATCTTGCATTAGTTCTTTTAATACGTGATATTCTTGCATTAGTTCTTTTAATGCGTCCCATCATTTAATCCTACCATTGCAGAAAACAACCAAAATATGACGTACGCTTATGCCATTCGCATTCGCCACGGGATCCCGTCATCACTCGTTAGGTTACTTAACTAACGACAGAGCGGGGGCTGGGCTAGCGCGGCTGTAAAACATAAGCAACGCCTAAATAGAAAGCAATGATAGACATTACAGATCACAGATGAATACATTGGATATACTAGCAATCCGCAATCCTTTCGAGCCTGCAACGAAAAGCGGATTACACGGTCGCGGTGAATAGCCAAATACCCCACCCAAGACCCCTACGGGTGCGGCAAACTACCCGCCAAGTTCCCGGTAGTTTGTGCACCCCTCCATGGGTCTATCCTAGGAGCAAAAACAGTAAAAAGAATTATACAATGACGGCTACAACCCCGACCCGGTTGTGCGGCCAAACAAATAATATTTATTACATCAATTTACATTTACAATGAATGAAAGAAAAACAAAAGCTCATCTTACATCCACCCCGGCTATTCACCCGCGACAGTCCAACACATTCATATACACAATCCAATATCAAACACAGATCATGTATAACCCCGACTAATCGACCTATAGCGATTAGCCGACGTTCAATACATGCAAACATCACAGATATAACCATCATAGTCAAAGTGCAGTGAAGTTCGGAAAAAATACGGAATTATAGGACCCCAAAAGTGAATTTCTGTTCTGGAAAATCTGGTTACATATAATATATTTTAAAAATCCCAAAACCAACACAGAAGAACACTGCACGAAAAACGATGCACAGAAGACGACAAACGGCGGCGCTTCCGCGGCACATGCCTACCTCGTGCGGCGGAAGCGCAGCGGTTTGAATGAATTAGGGCAACGTTTTTCTTGGGTGTTCACACAAAACCCTGAGCCGAATTTACAACTATAAAGTTTTTCATTTAGAGCAGAAAAAAATTCAACAGAAACTTAGGGTTTTGTTTTTCCGGTTTTGTGATTTTTTCGGTTCCGAACTTCGTTACACTTCACTACCAAGCTAGTTTAAGTTTAGTTAGGCTCTGATGCCACTGTAAGTCCATATTGCGACCCCCGGTGCTTACGGGGAGGCGGAAACGGTATAAAAAACAAATTTTTATCGCAAGAGGCAACATGGACTAAAACAATGTCGGGATCGTGTCTAAACTAAACTAGCAAGTACGCTAAAGGGAGTTAGCTACTCGGATGAAGATGGTTATACCTAAACTTGAACTCCTTCTTCTTCAAACTTTTGTAGAGGTTGATGGTTCTCTTCTTGTCGCCTTCTTCCGTCGAAGATGGATCCACCTCGAAGGTTCGACCTTTGGGCTCTTCCTCGATCTTTGAGTGAACTAGGGTTTCCGGCTTGCTAAACCTTGAACCTAGAATGAGTAGAGAGAGTCTAAGGGGTGCTTTTCTTTTTAAAGAGAAGGATTCTCAACACATGAGAAGGTTTCTCTTTAGCTAGAGGAAGAAGAAGATGAAGTGAAGAGAGAGAATGAATATGATAGAATGAGCTATCCTTTTTCTTTCTTGCAACCATAATGCAAAAGAAAAAGAATTATCAATAATAATAATGAAAATGAAAAGGTTGATGGAAAGTTTTAGAATGACCATTATCATTTCAAACATTAAATGAATTTGCTAGAATCAAAGAGCATCTTTCTTTTGTAATGATGATGGTCAAAACTTCAACCATGGTCAACAAGTCAACCATGGTCAACAAGTCAACAAAAACCAACCATGACACAATTTCATTTTATTATTAATTGATATAATACAAATCTATTAGGGTTTGGAAAAAGACGACTGTCAACTGTGTATACGCACCCGTTCCGAAACCCTAATGAAAGCCCTCTTCCTCTTCCTCAAATAACCGTGCATACACACCTGCATCCTTGTTCCGAGAAACATGAATACTGAGAGATAAAAGCAACCCCAAATCATATACCAGCATCTGACTCAAACCAGAGCCAGCCAGTAATATCCGTCCGGACTCCAAACGTGCACAAGTGCGCGGATGAAAACGAACCCTGTCGCAAAACCATGCGACCTCTACTCTGTTTTGCCCAGAGGCGAATACCCTCTGTGTGGGACTCTAAAGACTCGACACTACGCTGGCAGTGGGTCTAACCACAGACCGCAAGCGGCACTAGCTGTGCGTAACGGTCCCCAGGTAGATGCCGACAAGAAGGCTGACGAGGTGAAACCCCATCTGAACTCCTACTGAGTCTGAATGTGACAGCCTCCGTACAGTCCGGTCTGTTCGTCTGATACATCGCATGTCGGGCCTAGGGGGCGGTAAAACGTCAGTCCCCCAATAGCGGTACAAGTCGTGTCGGAGTGAAGCTCAAAACACCCTGAGATAACACTGGAAACCTACCAGTATATCTCGCTTGCCCTGGCCAGGGACTACTCGTGTAATGGCTCTCCTAGACACAGCGCGATGTCAACCCCCAATACCGGGAGAGACAAATCCTGTCTAACCGTCACTGCCTCCAAGTGCTTCGGGACTGCACCCAACCACCACCTGTTTGCACGACTCCTTTGAGCCGTGGTAGGGTAGTGATCAAAGTGCAGTGGGAACACACTCGAGGCGAAGTGCCAGTGTCAAGTCAGCGGACTAAGCTGTACTCAGGTCACCTGGGAACTGATAACTGACGATAGGTATAGTACCAACCTGTCAGTTCCCGACGAGTCCTGTCCAGTGTACTCGTAACCTAACGAGCACCCGTATACTATCTCCAGTACGACGTACTGATGGCTGTGGGACAGACCATCTCCCATACTGGGATGAGAAGCGCATACGCTAGTCTACTCCGGAGTATCGATGCCCTGTCTCGATAGTCCTGTGACTAGGGACCTGTATAAGGATGTGCTTATAGATTACCCAGCCCCCACTAGTGTGACTGCCATCACAACGCTGGTAATCAAGCAAAGATCCTAAGGGCTCCACTAATGCGTATAAGTGATATACTGAAATAAACACAAGTACACATTGAAGTAGAAACAAACCAAGTAGCATACTACTATATTGAGCAAGATTGTTTATACAAGGTGAATATCCCAAGCTTCCATCAAGTAATATACAAACTAGTATGATACAGTAATGGCCTCTAGGGCATATACACTAACAAAACACTACGTCAAGGACCCGCTACAACGTCATGTCGTATCTGAGATACGAACCCTGCTATATCACCGATATCATAACCACAAAACAAATCTCATCGACTCAGCTCAATCCCAAGTATCATCCTCAAATCTGTATGTGAACGCATAGTCCCATACCCATGTGAACACATAACGATAAAGAATCCCATGAGCACATATCAATAGGAAAGTATGCAAGTATGTATGTGTGTATGTGTAGTGTAACACTACCCTAGGGTTCGCAACACTAAAGTACTCCAATACACCAATATCCATCCTAAGCATCGTTATTAATCCCAAATAACATATAATAATTGTTGGTGTGTATACGCATCCGTATACACCACCACGGACTGCGGGGGGGGGGGGGTGCTATACGCCATCCACCCGACTTCTCCCCGTAGATATAAATCTACTCACCTGTATCCTGCGTGTCGGTATCGATGTCGCCTTCATCTTCTGCATCGTCTCGGATCGTCGTGGGGGTACCTACACATATCACACGTATCGCATCACATCAAAACCAAATCGAAACTTAAAACGACACGCTAAAACCAACACGATACGCTAAAAGGCCTATAGGTTAGAACCTACGGTTAGCCTTCGCAAAACAACCCGAAATCACTCGATGTAGTCGTACAAACGCCAAGTGACCGAGGTAAAACCCAAATATGAAATTCTAGAAAACAAAATACGGAAAACAATAACTCAATTCAAAGCAGCAAGCCAAGAAAACGATCCCAGATTTCGCCTCAGGCCAAATTTAGCCAAGCAAACAAGTCCAGGGTGGTGTATATGATGTATTTGAGCTACTGGACCAACCCCGACACATTCCACCACTACTTGGCCGGCCACAACCTTGCCAAAACCGGCCTGGCCGGCCCCCCTATGTCCAATGGGGTTCGTCTGGTCAGGGTGGCCTCCTAATACCCTAATTTGGCCTCTAGAGTTGTTTATTTATCTCGTTTTGGTCCCGGTTCACTCCAGATTTCCCTGCACGCTCTAGGTTATCACAAACCGACATGAAAGTCCCGTAATTCCGTATTTTTGGGTTTCAGATTGTGTCAGGTCAGGGGCTTGGTCAAAATAGGGTCTCCACTGAACTCAATTTCCCATCACAACTCAATTTTTCCTCAACCCTTACTAGTTTTTCCTAAAATCAACAAATCAACCGATTTCGATTCTAAACTTGCATAGGGGTATAAGTAAGGCTAAAACTAAGCTAATGGTTCAGTAGTTACCTCATTTGGCAACTCAAGAATTTTCTTGAGTTGCCCCTAGTGGCCAAAATCCATGCTTTCTTGGTCCATTGCGTAGATCTCGAGCTTGTGCATCTTTTTAATGAAATGAGGGTGGGGTTTTGGGGTGATTTGTGAGATGATTTGGGGCTTGAAGATGGGGGTGAAAATGAATGGCAGGAGCAGCAGTAGCAAATGGTGGGAGAGGGAGAGAAATGAGGAGGGGAATGAAGAGAAAAGGCTAAGGTTTTTAGTCAATGGTCCTCACCTACTCTCTCTCTCTCACCATACCTATTTTCTTTTCTTTTCCTTTTATTTTCTTAAATCCAAAACCTTCTCACACCAATAGTAAACCCAAAGTAACATGGTAGAAAATGTAACACAAGTGTAGGAAAAAGATATGTGCACATTTTGCACAAAAAGCCAAAAAATCCGATTAGCGATTTTTAATCGCGATTAGCACTAAATTAGCATATAATTGATCACAAACACTTAAAAATGGCATAATTCCAATAAATACCCCATTTTAGAATTTTCCATAATTCTCCATAATTTTTCTTCATTTATTTGCATTTAATTATAAATTTAATATTAAAATAGTCAATAAAATAATATTAAATTATAAAAATTCCCAAAAATAATATTTTATTATTTTGGAAATGTTACAATCTACCCCCCTTAAAGAAATTCGGTCCCCGAATTTAAATTTAAAATCCCCAAGTACTAAAACATTTCAATACAAATTTCCAAATCGTCGGGGCTCCGAAATCATCAATACATAAAATATCACAGCGCAATGCATGCGCGGAAGTAATGAGCAGATAACTCAAAAGCAACACTCCATCAAGCATCCCGCAATCATCGGAGTCAGGGTAAAGACACGAACGTCAAATCCAACACAAAACTAATATGATATGGATTAGAACTACACATGTAGACATCCAATCTATACATGTAATTAGCTGATGTAAAAGGATGCCAAATCTTTTTAAGTCGCCGTGCGATGCGCGTAACACTGCTCAGGGGCGGACGTTCTTCATAAGAAAATAACTATATACGTATACATATATCCTTTGTTTAATAGGTACGTCCCGCCGTATTAAAAGCAATTTAGAAGGGTTTCCTTGTTGTTAAAACGTTTCGTGTCATATCAGACACGTAGGTATATATACCGAGACTATAGCTCGCCCTTGGAAATCCCTTTGATAACTATCAATGCATGCAAAATATATCCAGGTACTGTCCTCTGACTAGTCCTGCTCAGTATGAAAACAAATATCCAATATCATAAAAATGTACTGCTCCAAAAGGAATAAATCCCAAAAATGCACATAACACAATCCTGTGCGTCTAGTGCGCACGGAAATCAAAAATCCATATATGTGCCAAATAGGTGCACAAAACAGTATCTAGGTGCAACGGGTGTGCACGAAGCTTCTGTCATAGACAACGCATGTGCCTGACAGCCAAAAATCCGGTGCATCTGACATGCACGAAGAAATCTCGATTTAGTGCATCGGGTGTGCGCCAAAATCGTATCTCAAAACATGCGCCCAACATGCGCGAAAATCCAAATCGGTGCATCCATCGTGCACGAATGAAAATCTAAACCCTGCGCACTCAACATGCACGGAATCACGAAATCCAATAGCAACCGCCGAACATGCGTAAGTCAAACCAAAAGCACGGAGTGCAAGAATCAATCATAAATATCAGGGTAAAAGTCGACGATATAATGCGGCTCAATCAAAATCAAGTGTACCGCAAAGGAAAATCTCACAACTGTGTGCATCAGCGTGCACAAATCAAATCAAAACACTATAAGTGCATGAAAACTATGCTGGAAGCGTAAATCAAATCACCGGCATAAGATAGGCACGAAATCACAATCAATACCTCAAGAATAACAACTATGCACAAGGTATAAATATCCAATAAGTGCAACCATGGTGCACGAAAACAGAAATCATAGAACTCAGCCATCAAAACCAATCATGCAAATGGATAGCCAAAATACCGAAATCCCAAAGTGGCAGATACAATATAGTCGAATCACGAAATCACAAATCATAAATATTGTCGTCGGTATATCCTCCCTTGAAGTCGAGAAGTTGCCGGTACATCCAATTCTAGCAGCGCAATATCTCCACTTGCCTCTTGCTCGCGGCTGGCGTCCTCTGCCTCTGGTTCCTGATCTTTCCTATGGATTACCAATCTTACGATCCGTCGGCTCATCGGCCCTGTCAGGTGTGCTAACGGGGAAGATTCCGTTTTGGCACTTCTCTGGTCATCTCTCGGTTCATCCTCACGACCACTCGTCAAGCAGCATGTCACTGGCGTCGGCCTTCGGCTCTCTGAATGCACATCACATGTCTGATCCTGGGTGCAAACATCATTGCCGCGGTGTCCTGGAAGGAATCCTGCTCAAAGTCTCTGCCGATCTTGCCCATGCCGATCTGTACGGAGGCTGGTACTCTTGCATAGTCTCTTCTCGTCCAATGGACATCTGTGTCCTCAGCACAGCATTTCTCGGAAACTGGTTGCATCCCAACGCCTCTGTAAACACATCACGTCTCTATCTGCGCACTGCAATGCCTTCGGCTACGGTCCATCCGAAGTCCCTCACGCGGACTCGAAATCACAACTCGGTATCTTCCTGACACAGTAGAAGATATCTAGCCGACCACGTCCTCAGCGTGCACGTCACATCTTTAATGTCCGCAAAGTGGAATGCCTCCTTGTCGAAATCTCGTGCGAACTCTTTACTCCACCTTGCTCCAATCTCGACTAATTCAGACTCATCTCATCGTGGCTACACGGACTGCGCTCCGACGGCTATGCTCGTATCTGGAGTCTTCCAAGCAGTGTCCCATCACAATATCCGAAAGATGTCAAACCATCCGATCGACTCGTCCGAACCTCATAATCCCCCAAGAGCTCACATCTCGGGTACAGTTCAATAGTATCGAGTACATGCCACAGCGTCGGTGGTCCAGCCGTAGAAGGGCAAACCCAAGCCTCACTAATGTAATGGCGCCGCGGAACTGCCGCAAACCCTAAGGTTCAAAGGCTTTCACACGGTCATTAAGTCGAGTTAGGGTTTCATTCTTCTAGAGGGTCCATAGAATCACCTGCATGTCTTTCCGTATACTTTAAACTTGGAAAATAGGCTCCTGACATTCGATCGTCTCAATCGACTCTCAATGAATCTGCGTGAAGTCGCCTCTAACTGGAATCAATCTACCTGATGACCTCGCATCGGGGTAAGCGACTCACCACACGTCCTAGTCATTCATCCTCGGTGACTAGCGACTCACCATCATGAACAAGCGACATATCAACGGTCATCACAACCTGGCTAGCCTCTATCAGTGGCTCATTCCTCTGGTACCGACCGGTATGTCCTAGAAATCTCGCAACAGCGATCTGTCAAACGCCCATAGTGCGGAAACACAATAAGACGACGCCTCAATATGTAATCATATGCCTCGGGAATTACGCCCTAGTCAGTCCTCGTTCGTGACGAGCTCATGCTGACCGCAGCTCTAGCCGTAGCTTTCCCTGCTCGCAATTGTGGCAGCAAAACCACGACTGGTGCCGAAGAAGCTAGATCAGGAATAAATATGATACTGAACAAGGAAACGTACATCCTAAGGCTTCTTAAGTGGAGTGGCGTGTCGTAAATATGCCGCGGAACATACCAACGGTACGTCACTCTACTTTAGTCACCTATTCCATCAACCAAGGGTCATCCTACGCTCCGAAGGTAAAACCTAACGCTCTGATACCAACTTTGTCACGACCCGAAAGAGCACGTGACTGGCCCTTGAACCATATGAAGCCTATAGGACTCCATCTGATCCAAGTAAGCCAAAAGCCCAGAAATCTAAAACCATTTTTAAGAATAAGTAAAGAAACTGGTTTTAAGAGGTAAAGAAACATGTTTGAAAATCAAGTTTTTTTTTAAATAACTAAGCCGAATATGAATTTTTAAAATGTGTAATTTTTCGTGAAATTTCGGCAGAGTTTCCTTTGTAAAAACTGGCCCCGAACGGGGTACAACAAGAATAATATATATAACATGATAAAAGGCATCCCCAAGCGGGAGCTAGCTCTTCGTCAATCGACGGTCACAACCACATAAGCAACAACCATATACAACGCCAAAGGGCGAGGATCTAAACTGAAAAGAAACTCAAAAAAACAGCCAGAAAACCGCAATACTACAAGCGCGACTCTAAGGTCGAAATAATACATCACTAAAGTCTGAGTCTGAAAGAACATACAAGTTTTGGTTGATGGAAATTCTAGATACAACGGAATAATATTATACAAGGTAAAATGATGGGTACGATACAAGAAAAACCCACCTACTAGCAAGTCACCCGAATGAAACTGAGCCCGCAAAGCCGTAACTAAACCTGTACGGCAAAACCTGCAAAAAACTGGGGCACAACGGGGGTGAGTTGCCAACTCGTGAATAGAAAAATATCTACGCACAGAAATCGCATAAATAACGCAATCCTAGGTCAATGATCATAAAATATCCTCAAAAATGTATATAACATGCAGCCTATAACAAGGCTAGGGTAAATATCTAACCCGAGTGTAAACTCATGTGCCCGTGTCAGTGCCTCAGGTAGCAATATGTCATATGAATGAGGTATGCATGCATGAAACAGAATACATGTAAATGAAGAAACTGTTTTCATAAATTAGTGAGATTCCCTTCGTATTTTTAAACTGAGGTATCATAAATGAAACCAGTATCAACAGTGTCTAGCATCGACACAAAACATAAATCTCAATGTCTCGAAATATCAATGTCTCAATCTCAATATCTAGGGCGCCGTCAGTCCAGACCGGCCCCTACCATCCATCTCAAGACCACGACGGTATCCTCCGGATATCCGACGCGTCGGGTAATATCACCGGTAGGTAGTGCTCCCCAGCCAGGCTCAACGTCAACACCACATTCCTCTTGCCCCGGGGTACCATACCGGGTCCACCATGTACCCGAAACGGTTCATCCGTCTCCTCGAATCGGATTTCCAAATCCATCAGCAAACTCATGGTGGACGACTCATACATCATGGGAAAACCGCACTTTTTATTTTAAAAGGGAGAAAAGGTTTATTTATGTTTTTGCGGTTTTCCTCCAAATCCAAGAAATCTCATGAAATCCGAATCCAAGTCATCAATAGCATGTAAACAGTGAATATAGGCATGAGAATCCATGAATGCGACACAACAGTGAATAATAACATGCATGAAGTAGTAGGCAGTAACTACAATGTCTAACTAGCATATAAGGCAAGTACACTAATATCATGTCTAAACTATTAGCTAACAACCTATGTCAAATGAAATAGTATTTTCTAAAGTGTTCGTGACATGTCAATTACCGATGAAGATGTGTGTGAGCCGGCAAGTAAGTGTACGTGGTACATACGCGTCATCGGTAATGGTGCTGGTGTCGTAACAGCATGATATTAATATTGCAATAAGAAATTATAATATAAGTATGCGATGCGGAGCGAACAGTAAAAATGAGCGGGAGCTGAATACTAGATGCAACTATAACTAATCTGCACTAATCTAATATAAGTCCTACAAATTGGTGCCTTTTGAAATAACACGAATCATGGGGTTTTGAAAATAGGGGCTACGGTGTTTTTATGAAAAGATACGTCTTTTGAAATATCCGTAAGATCCCTTAGGCTGTCTTTTAAAATACCCACGATTCGTTAGTTTTGAAATAGGTAGGAGTCTAATCTAATCTAACAACTACACTAAACTATACGGCTGAACTAACAAGCTGAATTACAGGTAAGGAAAACGCCTAACATCTGAGTCGATACATATACATACCTGTATATATATTAGTCGGTGATCCCGCCTCAATAATATCATATCCGATACCATATCTAAAACCAGACATCCCAAATCAAGAGTGCGGATCAATCATCAAGATGTAGCTCGTACGTAAATCCGTCGTACGGCATCCCAAATCTGGGTACGGGTCAATATCACATTCATCATACTATTCACCTGGTATCCTCTTTATCAAATATCATGATCGCGGTACTGATCTACGTCTAGTACCATACTGATACCGCCTACGCACGCATGGACATGTGTGAAACACTACGTCAAGGACCCGCTACAACGTCATGTCGTATCTGAGATACGAACCCTGCTATATCACCGATATCATAACCACAAAACAAATCTCATCGACTCAGCTCAATCCCAAGTATCATCCTCAAATCCGTATGTGAACACATAGTCCCATACCCATGTGAACACATAACGATAAAGAATCCCATGAGCACATATCAATAGGAAAGTATGCAAGTATGTATGTGTGTATGTGTAGTGCAACACTACCCTAGGGTTCGCAACACTAAAGTACTCCAATACACCAATATCCATCCTAAGTATCGTTATTAATCCCAAATAACATATAATAATTGTTGGTGTGTATACGCATCCGTATACACCACCACGGACTGCGGGGGGGGGGTGCTATACGCCATCCACCCGACTTCTCCCCGTAGATATAAATCTACTCACCTGTATCCTGCGTGTCGGTATCGATGTCGCCTTCATCTTCTGCATCGTCTCGGATCGTCGTGGGGGTACCTACACATATCACACGTATCGCATCACATCAAAACCAAATCGAAACTTAAAACGACACGCTAAAACCAACACGATACGCTAAAAGGCCTATAGGTTAGAACCTACGGTTAGCCTTCGCAAAACAACCCGAAATCACTCGATGTAGTCGTACAAACGCCAAGTGACCGAGGTAAAACCCAAATATGAAATTCTAGAAAACAAAATACGGAAAACAATAACTCAATTCAAAGCAGCAAGCCAAGAAAACGATCCCAGATTTCGCCTCAGGCCAAATTTAGCCAAGCAAACAAGTCCAGGGTGGTGTATATGATGTATTTGAGCTACTGGACCAACCCCGACACATTCCACCACTACTTGGCCGGCCACAACCTTGCCAAAACCGGCCTGGCCGGCCCCCCTATGTCCAATGGGGTTCGTCTGGTCAGGGTGGCCTCCTAATACCCTAATTTGGCCTCTAGAGTTGTTTATTTATCTCGTTTTGGTCCCGGTTCACTCCAGATTTCCCTGCACGCTCCAGGTTATCACAAACCGACATGAAAGTCCCGTAATTCCGTATTTTTGGGTTTCAGATTGTGTCAGGTCAGGGGCTTGGTCAAAATAGGGTCTTCACTGAACTCAATTTCCCATCACAACTCAATTTTTCCTCAACCCTTACTAGTTTTTCCTAAAATCAACAAATCAACCGATTTCGATTCTAAACTTGCATAGGGGTATAAGTAAGGCTAAAACTAAGCTAATGGTTCAGTAGTTATCTCATTTGGCAACTCAAGAATTTTCTTGAGTTGCCCCTAGTGGCCAAAATCCATGCTTTCTTGGTCCATTGCGTAGATCTCGAGCTTGTGCATCTTTTTAATGAAATGAGGGTGGGGTTTTGGGGTGATTTGTGAGATGATTTGGGGCTTGAAGATGGGGGGGGGGGAAATGAATGGCAGGAGCAGCAGCAGCAAATGGTGGGAGAGGGAGAGAAATGAGGAGGGGAATGAAGAGAAAAGGCTAAGGTTTTTAGTCAATGGTCCTCACCTACTCTCTCTCTCTCACCATACCTATTTTCTTTTCTTTTCCTTTTATTTTCTTAAATCCAAAACCTTCTCACACCAATAGTAAACCCAAAGTAACATGGTAGAAAATGTAACACAAGTGTAGGAAAAAGATATGTGCACATTTTGCACAAAAAACCAAAAAATCCGATTAGCGATTTTTAATCGCGATTAGCACTAAATTAGCATATAATTGATCACAAACACTTAAAAATGGCATAATTCCAATAAATACCCCATTTTAGAATTTTCCATAATTCTCCATAATTTTTCTTCATTTATTTACATTTAATTATAAATTTAATATTAAAATAGTCAATAAAATAATATTAAATTATAAAAATTCCCAAAAATAATATTTTATTATTTTGGAAATGTTACAATTAGCATCCCATTCCACTAATATTGGTGTAAAAGCATATATAACTGCGTCCCATTCCACTGTTATATATACATGAGTAAAAATATCAGAGAATGTAATATATGCAACATGAAACAATAATATGAGCATATAAAGGAAAACAGCTATTTAACTGCAACAATTAACTAAATATACCACGCGGTTCCTGATTTCCCCGAAATCAGATGCAACATCATAGACGGGTGAACATGTAGCTATAACAAGGTAAGCGTAACCATGTCGGTATAGCAAGATATGTGTGTGTCCATATGTAAGTATGTATGATGTCAAAGTAGCTGTAGCAAGGTATGTGTCTATACCTATCCATAATACCCTCCAGGTATATGTATGTATGTATGCCAGATGTACATGTAGCTATGTTTCATATGTGTATATACTTATCACAATGGTACCATACCATATAGGTATATGGGTAACTAGCATGTAAGTATACATGTATGCTATATGTCATAAGCACAATAAAAATAAGGACCATGTCCCAACGTCCCTAAGCAACAATATCATATCTATAGGGGTGTTGTACGTGTCATGGCAATTATTGACGGTGTGTGTGGCATACAATCAGTGCTCGTGCAACATAAGCCGTCGATAATAGTGCAGTGTTCTAAGGATACTAGTCCAAGCACAACACTAACCAAATAGTAATATGTGTATGCGCAATTCTATATATGCAATAGAATATGCGACAAAACATAACAACTCTAGCCCAGACGCATAACGCCATACGGGCGATTCCCCTGTAGATGTTAAATCTACTCACCAACGCTCCTGGCTAAGTGAAGCCAACCATTTGTTTTTCCCCTTGTAGCAGTGTCCAAAGTCCCTGCCTGCGAACCTACCATAAAAAAACAATAAAGCAAATATATATTAATAATAGACCAAGAACACGAACAAACTACGTTTTAACGACACACCAACTCCAAACCTACTCCCAAGTGTTCGTATTGTGGCTAACGTGCGTAGCGACACGACGAAAATAACCTAAGAGCAAAAACACACAAAGTGCACGGTCCATGTCGTATAACGTATCACGCGTAGTCGTAGCACAAGCAATTACCTATGTGATCCCAGATTTTTCATACAGAGAAAACTAAACAATCAAACAGAACCAAATACACCTAAACCACAGCAGAGACCTACCCACAAAAACCCAAACCCTAACTCAAACCCACAGCCGATGTCGCCGGAATCCTCTGCATACGTCGCCGGCCCGGGCCGGTGGGGTGGGTCTCGTGTCTTAGGTGGGGTCTTAGGTTCACTGGTACAACACCACTACTTTGTTTGGTTTTCTCGTACACACCCCGGGTCACAGCAGGTCACAAATACCACAAACGACACTAAAATACGTTATATCGCACAAAACTTAACTTTAAACACTTAAAACTGAAACTAACTAGCTACATACCATAAAAACTATAAAAAGAACAGATAGAGATCATTACCTTCTCAAGAACTCAAAGATCTAAGCTTTCCTAGCTCCAAGTGATCAAGAAGGCAAAAACCAAGACTTGAGGTATTTTTGTGATATATTTTGGGATTTTGGAGATTTATTGGCTTGGATTGATGCAAAAAGTGAGAGAAATGGTCAAGGGAAGAAGAGGGAAGAGGGAGCTCGGCCAAGTGAGGAAGGTGAGGGAATTGTGTAGATTGTTCTAGCTAATTTCAACAATAAATGCACATTTAATGCATTCACACACACATTCATGCATCTCTCTCAATTTCTTTTCTTTTCTTTGAATTTTTAATCCATATCTCCAAACAAATATCAAGATATTAAATGGAGGTTGAATTAACTCAAACTTAATTGTTGAAAAGATCACTTAAGAGAAATTTCCCAAAATTTGAATACCGCATTTAAATAATACTAAAATCGGGAAAAATTCTAATTGAACCAAAATGTCCCATATACTCCCAAAGCTTGCGCACTAGCTTTATTTTAGCTAAACTAGGTGCTGGCAAGTCTATATGGTCGTTTGATCACATTCGGGTTAAAATAGAAAATACCGACAATTTTACCCTAAAACGGAAAAATTCGCATAACGATTTTCCAAAACGTTACACATTTTTCTTCAACCTTAATCTTGCTCGGATATTCAAGAAAGACATCATTTTGCAGGATTAAATTTTGGAGTTTGTTGCTAATTTGAGGTATAAAATTCTAACCATAATCCTTAATTGTTAAGTTTAAATCTTTATGCTAACTTAATTAGATATTAATCTAAGCTTTTGATTTCATATATAATTCATTATTCATAATTTTTTTAAAGAAATTCAAGTTAAGTTTAAATCTTGATTTAAGTGTTTAATGTTTAATTGAAATGTTAATTTGTGATTAGATAAAACTTAACCTAGTAGAAAATGATAATTATTGTTAATCACTACTTTGTTTAATTAAGGATTTTGCTTACTAAGTTTTTTCTAAAACTTAATTAGTTAGTGTTAAAAATAAGGAAATGGTTTGGATAGCTTAATTAAGCTACTATAAGATATTTGAAATCGCTAGAAATGTGTTAGCTTGATTCTAGTACGAAATATTGCGATAAGTTGTTTACTAGGTTTCGGGGTTTTTCCGACGTGGTTTCAATTGATCGTTGCGAGGTTATATCTATTATATTCCTCGCATTTATTGTGTTGTGTTGCGCGATCGGGACGATCGGAGTCTAGACTTGGTGTTTCGTAATTTACCGACCCTAGTTAGGGTTTTGACCGATGTCGTGCGCGTTAGATGCGCTTAGTGCGCAGTGTAATTTTCTGGCCGTTTTCATTGCGTTTCGTTGTCTTTTCGTCGATATAGGATATTTAGCTTATGTGATGCGTCTGTGAAATTTTAGGTTCGCAAGCGGGGACTTCGGACGCTACGACAAAGGGAAAACAGGTGGTAGGCTTCATATTGCCAGGAGCGTTAGTGAGTAGATTTAACAACTACAGGGGAATCGCCCGTATGGCGTTATGCGTCTGGGCTAGAAATGACTTGACTTGTCGCATATTCTATTTCCTATTTAGAATTGCATATACACCCTACTGCTTAGTTAATTGTTGTGTTTGGACTAGTATCCTTAGGACACTGCACTATTATTGACGGCTTATGTTGCACGAGCACTGATTGTATGCCACACACACCGTCAATAATTGCCATGACACGCACAACCCACTTATAGATATGATATTGTTTGGTTAGAGATATTGAGATATTGATTCATATTTCTTTACGCATATGACTTATAGCATACCTCTATACCTATATGCTTACACATATACTTTGACATGCTTACATGCTAGTTACATGTATACCTATAGGGTATTGTACCATTAGTGATAAGTACAGACACACATAATGACATAGCTACATGTATACTTTGCATACATACTTCACTTATACCCGGGGTTATATTACATCATTTCTGATAGGTAGATATCTATATCTTGCTATACCTTTACGTTTACGCATATATCAGTTATAGCTACATGTTACCTTTACTTGATATTATTTAGAATTAGAGAAAATAGGAACCGCATGATATTTTATATTAACTTGTTGCAGTTAATTAGCGGCTTTTCCTTATATGCTTACATTTCAGTTTTATGTTGCATATATTATATTCATGGATTTTCGCATTGAGATATGGATTTTTCATGATGTTTTCTGGATTTGGGGACCGTGGTAGTTCATGAAATTATGCATTATTTGAAAAACCCGGCTTCCCTTGATATGATATTTCAGCATCCACCATGAGATTTATCGGTTCTGATATATATACCCCATGCGAGGAGTCGGGGGCCGTATAAGGGTACATAGTGGGGCTTGGAGGTACCCTGGGGCCGGACGATTGATGGACCTTGCCGATTGAGCCTGGCAGGGGAACCATACACTCCAGTGACATTACCAATGACTCGGCGGTTATCATGGGGATACCGACGGGAGTCATGTGCATATGGATACGTCGAGAGGCGAGGGTCAGAGCTAGGCATTCGAGCTTTCGGTATAGCGTATGATACGTGTAAGTCCATGTCACGCACCCCACGAGCTTGCGGGGAGGCGGAATATATGAAAAACAATTATCAAAGCTTCGTAACACAGACTTGAGCACACGGATCGTGTCTAAACCATTACTATCAAACTACGAGAGGTTTAACTACTCGGATTCGAAGTTATACCTCACGTTACTTGTCCTTCGGTTCTTCATCGCTGTCCTCCACACCTCGTAGGCTCTATGGAACAAGGGTACCTCAAAAGCCTCCTCGAGTCAAAGACGATCCACCCGAGAGTCTATAGTCCGAGCTTCTATCTCGAATCTGAGATAACTACGGCTTCTAGATCGCTAATATAGAAGTCCTAGAGGGTGTAGAGTAATTAGATGGATTACTTAGTCACTTAAACCCTATGATTCTCAACTCATGAGAGCTATTAGGGTTTGAGGAAGAAGATGAAGACTTGAGGAGAGAGAAAGCTTTTGTGATAATGATATGAATAATAACTTATGAAAGAATATAATGAAGCATACAAATATCTCTTGATCAAATATCTAAAAATATCTTGTGAGCTTCATTTAACACTAAGGGTGAATCACCGCATGAGTCATTAAGCATTTAATAAAAACTTACAACTCATCTCTCCACCTCATTTGTGTTTAATCTAAAAAGAAATAAATACAAATGAGTCACCTTCTTCTAAAAGCTTCCCGACAAATTACGAGACTGCTCCTCCCATCCGTATTTCCGAAAAACACGGATAATCTTTGACTGAATAAATCCATCTGTATAATACTACAATCTGGCTTAAACCAAAGCCAGCTAGTATTATCTGCCCGATCATAATACGTGCACAAGTGTACGTAAGTGATCGCGGCCCTGCCGTAAAACCATACGGCCTCTACACCTTTTGCCCGGTACAGGGAAACTCTCTGTGTGGGACTCTAAAGACTCGACACTACGCTGGCAGTGGGTTTAACCACAGGCCGCAAGCGGTACTAGCTGTACGTAACGGTCCCCAGGTAGATGTCGATAAGAAGGAAGATGAGGAAACCCATCCGAACTCCTACTGAGCCTGATATGACAATCTCCGTACAGTCCGGCATGTTCGTCTAGGACTATCGCATATCGGGCCTATGGGGGCGGTAAACGTCAAACCCCTAATAGCGGTATAAGTCGTGTCGGAGTGAAGCCCATTACACCTTGAGAAACTACTGGAACCTACCAGTAAATCTCGTTTGCCCTGGCAAGGGACTGCGTAATGGCTCTCCATACACAGCGCGATATCAACCCCCAATACCGGGAGAGACGAATCCTGTCTAACCGCCACTTCCTCCAAGTGCTTCGGGACTGCACCCAACTACTACCTGTTTGCACGACTCTTTTGAGCCGTGGTAGGGTAGTAATCTAAGTACAGTGGGAACACACCCGAGGCGAAGTAGCAGTGTCAAGTCGACGGACTAAGTTGTACTCATGTCACCTGGGAACTGCTATCTGACGATGGGTATAAGTCCAATCTGCAGTTCCCGGCGAGTCCTGTCCGGTGTACCCGTAACCTAACGAGCACCTGCATACTATCTCCAGTACGATGTACTGATGGCTGTGGGACAGACCATCTCCCCAACTGGGATGAGAAGCGTATACACCAGTCTACTCCGGAGTATCGATGCCTTGTCTCGATAATCCTATGACCAGGGACCTGTATAGGATGTTGCTTATAGACTACCCAGCCCCCACTAGTGTGACTGCCATCACAATGCTGGTAATCAAGCAAAGATCCTAAGGGCTCTACTAATATGTATAAGTGATATGTTAAAAGAAATATATGCACATATTAAAGTAGACTCAAACCAAGTAGCATACTACCATTTTTAGCAAGACTTTCAATACAACTGTGAATATTCCAAGCTTCCATTAAGTAATATACAAACTAGTATGATACAGTAATGGCCTCTAAGGCATAAACACTAACAATCACCCACTTGCACTAGGGCCATGTACTGGCATATCGCAGACCTATCATCTCGAATAGCCCCTCGAACTACGTCTGAGGAATGGCCTTTGTGAATGGATCAACAGTGTTATTCTCTGTATCTACTCTCTTTACCTCGATCTCCCGGCAATATACGATCTCCCTGATCAGGTGATACCGCCTTAAGATGTGTCTGGACTTCTGATGGGACCTGAGTTCCTTCGCTAAAGCTATAGCGCCTTTGTTGTCGCAATACAGAGGTATTGGATTAACACTGGTAGGAACCACCTGAAGTTCTGTGAGGAACTTCTTCATCCAGACAGCTTCTTTTGCGGCATTGCAAGCAGCTATGTACTCCGCTTCCATCGTTGAGTCAGCAACGGTGTCCTGCTTGGAACTCTTCCAACAGACCGCCCCTCCATTGAGGGTAAAGACATAACCCGACATGGATTTGGAGTCATCCTTGTCACTCTGGAAGCTGGAGTCGGCAAAGGCCTCGATCTGGAGGTCTTTTCCGCCATACACCAAGAACATCTCCTTAGTCCTCCTCAGGTACTTGAGAATGTTCTTTACTGATATCTAGTGCTTCTCCCCTGGGTTTTCCTGATACCGGCTTACAACGCTCAATGCGTATGCTACATCTGGTCTGGTACATAACATCGCATACATTATAGAGTCTACCGCAGAAGCGTAGGGTATAATCGACATGCGATCCCTTTCCAAATCAGTCTTGGGAGACATCTATTTGGAGTGGTTGATTCCATGACAAGCCGGTAGGTTACCGCGCTTATAATCTTCCATACTGAATCTTTTCAATATGGTGTCTATGTACCTGGACTGCGAAAGTCCCAACATCCTCTTTGATCTATCACGATAGATCTAGATCCCCAGAATGTAGGTGGCATCACCCAGGTCCTTCATGGAGAACTTCTGTGACAAGAATCCTTTGACTGACTGTAGCATAGGAATATCATTTCCTATTAGGAGAATGTCATCCACGTACAAGACGAGGAATACTACAACTCTTCCTACAATCTTACTGTATATGCATGGTTCATCTGGATTTTTGATAAAGTCGAATTCTTTGACAGTATCATCAAAACAGATGTTCCAACTCCGCGATGCCTGCTTTAGTCCATAAATGGACTTAAGCAACTTGCACACTTTACCGCTGCTCCCACTCTGAATGAATCCCTCTGGCTCATCCATATAGACGCATTCTTCTAAATTACCATTTAGAAAAGCCGTCTTTACGTCCATCTGCCAGATCTCATAATCGTGGAAGGCAGCAATGGCAATAAGGACCCGAATGGATTTGAGCATAGCCACTGGAGAAAAGGTTTCGTCATAGTCCAAGCCAGGTCTTTGACGAAAACCCTTTGCAACAAGTCTAGCTTATAGGTTTCAACCTGTCCATCTACACCAATCTTCTTTCTGAAGATCCATTTGCATCCTACGGGTTTTACCCCATCTGGAGCAATGTCCAAAGTTCATACTTTGTTAGTGTACATGGACTCCATTTTGGTCCGCATTGCATCCAGCCATTTTACTGAGTCGCCGCTCTGAATGGCTTGCTGGAAGCTAGTAGGGTCATCATTATCAATGATGCATTCTTCTCGATCCCCGCCTATGTGAAAACCATAGTATCTCTCGGGCGGATAAGACTGCCTACTACTTCTGCGGATAGGCGCTGGTATGTCCCTTTCTTCTGAAACTTCTGGTTCCACCAAACTTTCAGTAACAGCTTGTGGTTCTGGAATTTCTTCCAGTTCCATTGCGCTCCCACTCTTCTGATTTGCTAAAAATTCAGCTTCCAAGAAGTGGGCATGACGAGAAACAAAAACCTTTTGTTCCTCTACGTAATAGAAATAATATCCCTTGGAGTTCTTTGGATATCCCACAAACTTACACTGTACTGAGCGTGCTTCGAGCTTGTCCGCATGCTGCTTTTTTACAAAAGATGGACATCCCCATGTCTTCAGATATGGTTTCTTCCCACTCCACATCTGATATGGTGTGGTAGGCACAGTCTTGGTTGGAACCTTGTTCAAAAGATATGCAGCTGATTCTAGTGCATAACCCCAGAAATATCGTGGTAACTCAGCCTTACTCATCATGGAACGAACCATATCCAATAAGGTTCGATTCCTCCTTTCCGATACACCGTTGTGTTGTGGTGTGTATGGAGGAGTAAGCTGAGAGAGAATTCCATTCTCTTTTATGTAACTGTCATGACCCGAAAGTACGGAACGTGACCGGCACTTAGATTACGAAGCGTGTAGGGGCGCCACGTAACCTAAGTAAGCCGAAGCCCAGAAATCTAAACCATGAAAAAGAAGAAGAAGCAGTAAAAGAAAACAAGTATAAAATCATCAGCAAATTTTACCAAAAATTTCGGCAGAGTCTCCTCTGTAAAAACTGGCCCCCAAACGGGTACAACAAGTATAATATACATAAACAATAAAAAGCATCCCCAAACGGGAGCTAGCATCAACGCCAACAGGCGGAAACAACCACAGCAAGCACAATAATATACAACGCCAATAGGCGAGGCTCAAAACTCAAAAGAAAACAAAACCACCAGATCTGAATAATACATGCGCGACTCTAAGGTCGAAATAAAAGACTGGTCCTATAAACTTATCAAGTAATACAAATATGGTTGATGGAGCTTACTAGATACAAATGAATGAATAAAAGTACAATGGTGGTTCGGATACAAGTGAACCAACCTACCGTGCAAATCACCCTGAAGAAAAGATGTGCCAACAAGCTGCCACGGAAACCTGTACATCGAACCTGTAAAGAATTTGGCACAATGAGGGTGAGTTGCCAACTCGTGAGTAGAAGACATCTACGAAAAGAAATCGAATGCACGACGCTATCCTAGGTCATAATAATACACTACTATATCCCAAACATCTAGTAATAGCAGGGTAATACTACGTATAAGTGCAACTACTCCGTGTCGTGTCAGTACCTCATATAATACTATGTCATATGAATGAAATGCATGCACAATGAATGTAAAGTAACAAATCCTGAAATACAGATATATATGTATAAGAAATCTTTAGTTGTTATCATAGTAGAATGTGTATAAGAATCTGAAATCTCAATAATGAAATCCATGGAAATCCGTGTCAAACATCGACACAACACATGTAATCTTAAGTCTCAATATCTCGGGTTCCGTCAGTCCGGATCGGCCCATATCATCAAATCTCACGACAACGGTCGGTATCCTCCGGATATCCGCCGCGCCAGACATCACCGGTAGGTAGCCTTCTCCTGCTAGGCTCATCGTCTACAACTCGATCTTCTTGCCCCGGGGTACCATACCGGGCCCACCATGTACCCGAGACGGTTCATCCACTCCTCGAATCGGGTCTCGAAATCCAACAGAAAACATGAAATCTCATGGTGGACGACACATACATCACGAGAAAACCGCATCTTATTTTAAAAAGAGAAGAGGAGAGAGAGAGAAGTTTTATATATTTTTGCGGTTTTCCCCAAAAATCCAGAAATCTCATAGAAATCCAAATCTCAAAATCATGAGTAAGCATATGATAAGTGTCGGCATATGCCCATACTACTGCATGATAACATGAAAATATGAATGCATGAATGTCTAAGCAATAAATATCATGTCTGTACTAATGTCAAAGAATAATCACAATATTATAGCGGTCTAGTTGTTAACTGATTCTATCCATAAAAGTCAATATGATCTAAAGTGTACGTGACATAGCAATTACCGATGATGATGTGTGTGAGCCGGCAAATAAGTGTGCGTGGAATATGCGCATCATCGGTAATAGTGCTGGTGTCCTAACAGGTAAAGTTTATACTGATTATAGCAACATATAAAAGAACATGCACCATGATAATTACAGTATGAATGTAAATACAGATGTGCGTTATCCACTCCTCTGCGAGATACGAGTACAACTACCACTATGTGAGTCGAACCTGAACCAGTGTCCATCTAACATCCTAAGGAACTAAACCTAATAGACTAGTCAGTAAGAAACTAGAGTCTACCTAAGGTCTGAATCAATATCTCTAATAGTCGGCGATCCCGCCTCAATAGCGTCGCGTACGTAGTACGGCTACCTCGAATCAAGAGTGCGGATCAATCGTCAAATCTAAACCTCATACGGTAAAATCTATCGTACGGCATCCCAATATCGGGGTACGGTCAAGTATCTCCTAGGTGTCTCCTCATTCGTATAATGTCATCATCAGCACATCTCATGATCAAGGTGTTAAACTGTGATCGCATACATCAATCATATATCATTGCCATCATGATAAGCATCATTAGTTTATCCTCATAAATATCATGTCATATGTATCATATTGTGACTAGGTCATACTTATATGATATCGGCATCAGGTCACACCAATATAATGTCGTAATCAAGTTATACATATATCATATCGTGATCAGTCACAAGTTACAGTCCGGGTACTATTCTAGCGTCCCATGTACATTAATATCACCACCACTCTTTATAATTTATATATTCATGTTCATTATCTCATTCTCTAATGATCCGCTAACACTTTAATACGACTGTATAGTCAAGAATCACGGCATCAAGCCCAGTTATACTGTTTCATCATGCCTCAAATATCATATCACATCAATGAATCCCATATACGTGTTGTATATATATATACACCTATACCTAGTTTTATATACATATACACATATACGTATACTCCATGTCGAGTTTTAGTGTGTGCGTGTGTGTTTCTATCAGAAACCTACGAACCTTTCCCAAAGTATTCATCCTCAGGTATGGTTTTCCTAAATCAGTCTAGTCCCGCCTAGGGTCATTACTAGGGTCCTGCTCAGTAAGAATCTAGGGTCACATCGGGTTTCCTAATGTCAATAAGTACTATTCCTATTCTACGTTACGGGGGTGCTAAACGCCATCCACCCGACTTCCCCCCGTAGATATGCATCTACTCACCTGGTCCATGTCTGCCGACGACGGTGTCGCCATCCTCCTCTTCATCGCCCGCAGTCCACTTGAAGGGTACCTAAACGCAAACATATAAATATTATCGTAAACTGAATCACATACGAAAGTCAAACGATTTAAAGGAGCAAGCATAGGTTAAAACCTATGTCCCGTCCACGCAAAAGAACCAAATACCGTTCGATATCGGCGTACAAACTCCGATGGATTGAGATAACATCATCAAACAACTTGTAGTTTTAAAACACATTACTTATATCATAAAACACGATTAAATCCATCGAAACCCTAAAATCCATCAAACCGTCCAATTTCGTAAAACCCGAAATTGCCAATTTACCGTTTTTCATCAAAACTTGACATTTAAATGAAACCAATAGTTATAAAACTCATTATATAGCATAACTAGACTATACAAACCGTTACTATATTTTTATTACACAAATTTATATTAATTTGAAATTTCTAGTTTGCAACATTTAACAATTTTCAACATTTTTCAAGCAAAGCACCACAATTCCACCACAAAACATGATTTGCATGAATTAATGTATTAAACCACAATTCATAATGATAATGATTCAATGAAACCATAAATTATATTTTTAATCACATTTATTTAGAAATTCCTAAAATCTAGTTTACAAAATAATAGCATTTTATTACTATTTTTCCAATTATCAAAGTAATCTAGTGATCAAACTAAGTTTTTCATTCAATTAAAGTGCTAATATTCTCATTAAAACTACCATCTAATGATAGCAACTTAAATTGGAATTTTATATTACCCACAAACACATTTTTGAAAAATCTAGTTAGCTAATTTCCTTATTTAAAACAATTTTAAATGAAAATTTTACAATTTAACAACCATGCAATATTTTCCAATTCTAAAAGTGTTAAACTAACTATTATAACCCTAATTAATTATTAAAAACCCTAACTTGAATTTACAACCCTAACTTGCATTTTTTTTAAAAAAAAACATAGAATTAATTCATTAAATCTAATTAAGCTTAAATGATCATCTAATAACAATAAATCAAAAGAAAGAAAATTATACTTCCAAAATGTGAAGTCCAAACAAGAAATGAGCCTCCAAAATACATGCTTTCCCACTCCAAAATCCATATAAAAAAGGGTAGAGAATAAAGGGTATGAAGAGATTAGGATTTTGTGTATTTTTTGTTGAATTTTTGATGTATTTTGATGGATTTTTGTGCAAAAATGAGGTGGGAAATGGGGGGGGGGCAGCCATGGGGGGTTGTGGCCGGCCTTGAGGGAGTGAGGGAGAGAAAGAAATGATTAAGGAAAAGTGTAGATGTTTCAAGAGGAGAAATATCACTTAAAGGTCTTTTCATGGTTTATTTAATTATTTATTTATTTGTTTACTATAGCAACTCAAGAAAGCTCTAGAAAATAGGAAAAATTTGCAAATAAATTTTGCATGATACACACTAATTTCTAACATGCCATGGTTCATTTTTACAAATTAAAACCATTTAAATTTGTAATTTACACTAATTTAGTGTAAAAATAAAGCTTATGTTAATATTTAAAATAATTAATTTAGGAAAAATATTTTATTAAACTAAAAATTTATAAGTGGCTAAATAAACACCATTTACTAGTAATTTCATAATTAAAATAGATATATTAAAAATTATAATGAAAACAATCACGGTTTGGTTTTACGAAAAATACATTTTACTTTACCGAAAATCCTAAAATTCACTTAAACACTTTTATTCATTTAATTATTTATTTAATTATTTTTAAAACGTTACAATCTTCCCCCCTTTAAGAAATTCGGTCCCCGAATTTAAATTAAAACTCCCCTTCCAAATACTAAAACATTTAGCAAAACACTCAAATCGTCGGGGCTCTGAAATCATCAATACATAACAAAATCAACTCCGTCAAGCATGACGCAATCATCGGAGTTATGGCGATAATAAAATATCATAACTCAATGTGAAAACCATCATAATATACATCAATCTATAACTTATATATAGTTCGCATCCTAGTAAAATCGCCGAATCATCATAATAAAGAAGCATACAAATACCCCTCTTGAAAATCGCCGTGCAATGCACGTGTCACGGCATAAGTAGCGGACGTTTAAATTTTTAAAAAAAATAACTATATATATATCTTTTATTTAACATACACGTCCCGCCTGGTTACTAAATCAAATAATAATGATTATGAAAACATACTGCTCAAACTAAAATCAATCCCAATCACATCAATAAAATGTCATGTGCGTCCGGGGCGCACTGAAATCGAAACCAAATGCAGAAACCATGAATACCCACAAAACAAAACTAAGTGCAACAGGTGTGCACCAAAAACATCTGTCAAGTGCAACGGGCGTGCACGACTCAAAATCAGGTGCATCTAATCTGCACAAAACCCCGATTTAGTGCATCTGGTGTACACAAAATCGCATCAAGTGCGCCAAGTATGCGCAAGAATCCTAATCAGGTGCACATGGAGCACGAAAACATACATCGAATATCAGACTCGAATCACAGTACGAAAATGGATAAAAACTAGGTCGAAGCATATATCAAAATCATGTGTAACCCATATGCACGAAATCAAATCAAAATCTCAAAATATATAAAACCAAATCAAGTGTACTGGGTGCGTACTAAACCACATCAATACAACTGATATATGAAACACAGATAGAATGAAGGTACACACAGGAAATACCAATCGTAGAACAAAGTCCTCAAAATACAAAAATCCAATCAACGAAAATAGGAAATTCAAATCACTAAATCACAATCGTAAACACTATCGTCAATGTGCGCCTCTTTCCTCTGATGTCGACTGCTTCGAACCCGTTCTTTTATAGGTGTGCTGACTGCGCTACCAACGGCAATACTCATGTCTAGAGTCTCCCACGTAGTCGATCCCTTCACCTGATATCCGGACTACATTAAACTTTTCGATCGATCCATCAAAATCCCATAATTCCCCGAGAGCTCAACACTCAAGTACAGTTTAAAAATATCCGGTACATACCCCAGCATCGAGGATCCAGCTGTAGAAGGGCAAACCCAAGCCTCACTAATGGCACTGTGAAACTGCCGTAAACCCTAAGGTTCAAGGGCGTTCTCGTGGTCATTATGTCGAGTTAGGGTTTCATTCTTCTAGAGGGTCCATCGAAATACCTGCATGTTCTTCCGAATACTTTAAACTTAGGAAAATGGTTTTCTGATAATCGTTCGAACCCTTTAACTTCATCCGGACGGCATGTGAATACCCTTCGTCCGCACGCTAAGCAATGCTTCAATCCTCAAGAACAACCAATACTCTAATGGTTATCGCATTCGAGCCGCAGCTTCCTCTGCCCGTGCGCCCGTGGTAACAGAAACCACCATCCGACATTGACGAAGATAGATCAAAAGAACGAATGGAATACGGTGCAAACAATGTAAATCCTAGGGCTCCTTAAGCAGAGTAGCGTATCGTAAGTATGCCGCGGACCATACCCACGGTACGTTACTCTACCTAAATCGCCTACTCCATCAACCAAGGGTCACCTAGACTTATACAAGGTTAAACCTAGCGCTCTGATACCAACTTTGTCACGACCCGAAAGTACGGAACGTGACCGGCACTTAGATTACGAAGCGTCTAGGGGTGCCACGTAACCTAAGTAAGCCGAAGCCCAGAAATCTAAACCATGAAAAAGAAGAAGAAGCAGTAAAAGAAAACAAGTATAAAATCATCAGCAAATTTTACCAAAAATTTCGGCAGAGTCTCCTCTGTAAAAACTGGCCCCCAAACGGGTACAACAAGTATAATATACATAAACAATAAAAAGCATCCCCAAACGGGAGCTAGCATCAACGCCAACAGGCGGAAACAACCACAGCAAGCATAATAATATACAACGCCAATAGGCGAGGCTCAAAACTCAAAAGAAAACAAAACCACCAGATCTGAATAATACATGCGCGACTCTAAGGTCGAAATAAAAGACCGGTCCTATAAACTTATCAAGTAATACAAATATGGTTGATGGAGCTTACTAGATACAAATGAATGAATAAAAGTACAATGGTGGTTCGGATACAAGTGAACCAACCTACCGTGCAAATCACCCTGAAGAAAAGATGTGCCAACAAGCTGCCACGGAAACCTGTACATCGAACCTGTAAAGAATTTGGCACAACGGGGGTGAGTTGCCAACTCATGAGTAGAAGACATCTACGAAAAGAAATCGAATGCACGACGCTATCCTAGGTCATAATAATACACTACTATATCCCAAACATTTAGTAATAGCAGGGTAATACTACGTGTAAGTGCAACTACTCCGTGTCGTGTCAGTACCTCATATAATACTATGTCATATGAATGAAATGCATGCACCATGAATGTAAAGTAACAAATCCTGAAATCCAGATATATATGTATAAGAAATCTTTAGTTGTTATCAAAGTAGAATGTGTATAAGAATCTGAAATCTCAATAATGAAATCCATGGAAATCCGTGTCAAACATCGACACAACACATGTAATCTTAAGTCTCAATATCTCGGGCTCCGTCAGTCCGGATCGGCCCATATCATCAAATCTCACGACAACGGTCGGTATCCTCCGGATATCCGCCGCGCCAGACATCACCGGTAGGTAGCCTTCCCCTGCCAGGCTCATCGTCTACAACTCGATCTTCTTGTCCCGGGGTACCATACCGGGCCCACCATGTACCCGAGACAGTTCATCCACTCCTCGAATCGGGTCTCGAAATCCAACAGAAAACATGAAATCTCATGGTGGACGACACATACATCACGAGAAAACCGCATCTTATTTTAAAAAGAGAAGAGGAGAGAGAGAGAAGTTTTATATATTTTTGCGGTTTTCCCCAAAAATCCAGAAATCTCATAGAAATCCAAATCTCAAAATCATGAGTAAGCATATAATAAGTGTCGGCATATGCCCATACTACTGCATGATAACATGAAAATATGAATGCATGAATGTCTAAGCAATAAATATCATGTCTGTACTAATGTCAAAGAATAATCACAATATTATAGCGGTCTAGTTGTTAACTGATTCTATCCATAAAAGTCAATATGATCTAAAGTGTACGTGACATAGCAATTACCGATGATGATGTGTGTGAGCCGGCAAATAAGTGTGCGTGGAATATGCGCATCATCGGTAATAGTGCTGGTGTCCTAACAGGTAAAGTTTATACTGATTATAGCAACATATAAAAGAACATGCACCATGATAATTACAGTATGAATGTAAATACAGATGTGCGTTATCCACTCCTCTGCGAGATACGAGTACAACTACCACTATGTGAGTCGAACCTGAACCAGTGTCCATCTAACATCCTAAGGAACTAAACCTAATAGACTAGTCAGTAAGAAACTAGAGTCTACCAAAAATCTGAATCAATATCTCTAATAGTCGGCGATCCCGCCTCAATAGCGTCACGTACGTAGTACGGCTTCCTCAAATCAAGAGTGCGGATCAATCGTCAAATCTAAACCTCGTACGGTAAAATCCATCGTACGGCATCCCAATATCGGGGTACGGTCAAGTATCTCCTAGGTGTCTCCTCATTCGTATAATGTCATCATCAGCACATCTCATGATTAAGGTGTTAAACTGTGATCGCATACATCAATCATATATCATTGCCATCATGATAAGCATCATTAGTTTATCCTCATAAATATCATGTCATATGTATCATATTGTGACTAGGTCATACTTATATGATATCGGCATCAGGTCACACCAATATAATGTCGTAATCAAGTTATACATATATCATATCGTGATCGGTCACAAGTTACAGTTCGGGTACTATTCTAGCGTCCCATGTACATCAATATCACCACCACTCTTTATAATTTATATATTCATGTTCATTATCTCATTCTCTAATGATCCGCTAACACTTTAATACGACTGTATAGTCAAGAATCACGGCATCAAGCCCAGTTATACTGTTTCATCATGCCTCAAATATCATATCACATCAATGAATCCCATATACGTGTTGTATATATATATACACCTATACCTAGTTTTATATACATATACACATATACGTATACTCCATGTCGAGTTTTAGTGTGTGCGTGTGTGTTTCTATCAGAAACCTACGAACCTTTCCCAAAGTATTCATCCTCAGATATGGTTTTCCTAAATCAGTCTAGTCCCGCCTAGGGTCATTACTAGGGTCCTGCTCAGTAAGAATCTAGGGTCACATCGGGTTTCCTAATGTCAATAAGTACTATTCCTATTCTACGTTACGGGGGTGCTAAACGCCATCCACCCGACTTCCCCCCGTAGATATGCATCTACTCACCTGGTCCATGTCTGCCGACGACGGTGTCGCCATCCTCCTCTTCATCGCCCGCAGTCCACTTGAAGGGTACCTAAACGCAAACATATAAATATTATCGTAAACTGAATAACATACGAAAGTCAAACGATTTAAAGGAGCAAGCATAGGTTAAAACCTATGTCCCGTCCACGCAAAAGAACCAAATACCGTTCGATATCGGCGTACAAACTCCGATGGATCGAGATAACATCATCAAACAACTTGTAGTTTTAAAACACATTACTTATACCATAAAACACGATTAAATCCATCGAAACCCTAAAATCCATCAAACCGTCCAATTTCGTAAAACCCGAAATTGCCAATTTACCGTTTTTCATCAAAACTTGACATTTAAATGAAACCAATAGTTATAAAACTCATTATATAGCATAACTAGACTATACAAACCGTTACTATATTTTTATTACACAAATTTATATTAATTTGAAATTTCTAGTTTGCAACATTTAACAATTTTCAACATTTTTCAAGCAAAGCATCACAATTCCACCACAAAACATGATTTGCATGAATTAATGTATTAAACCATAATTCATAATGATAATGATTCAATGAAACCATAAATTATATTTTTAATCACATTTATTTAGAAATTCCTAAAATCTAGTTTACAAAATAATAGCATTTTATTACTATTTTTCCAATTATCAAAGTAATCTAGTGATCAAACTAAGTTTTTCATTCAATTAATGTGCTAATATTCTCATTAAAACTACCATCTAATGATAGCAACTTAAATTGGAATTTTATATTACCCACAAACACATTTTAGAAAAATCTAGTTAGCTAATTTCCTTATTTAAAACAATTTTAAATGAAAATTTTACAATTTAACAACCATGCAATATTTTCCAATTCTAAAAGTGTTAAACTAACTATTATAACCCTAATTAATTATTAAAAACCCTAACTTGAATTTACAACCCTAACTTGCATTTTTTTTTAAAAAAACATAGAATTAATTCATTAAATCTAATTAAGCTTAAATGATCATCTAATAACAATAAATCAAAAGAAAGAAAATTATACCTCCAAAATGTGAAGTCCAAACAAGAAATGAGCCTCCAAAATACATGCTTTCCCACTCCAAAATCCATATAAAAAAGGGTAGAGAATAAAGGGTATGAAGAGATTAGGATTTTGTGTATTTTTTGTTGAATTTTTGATGTATTTTGATGGATTTTTGTGCAAAAATGAGGTGGGAAATGGGGGGGGGGCAGCCATGGGGGGTTGTGGCCGGCCTTGAGGGAGTGAGGGAGAGAAAGAAATGATTAAGGAAAAGTGTAGATGTTTCAAGAGGAGAAATATCACTTAAAGGTCTTTTCATGGTTTATTTAATTATTTGTTTATTTGTTTACTATAGCAACTCAAGAAAGCTCTAGAAAATAGGAAAAATTTGCAAATAAATTTTGCATGATACACACTAATTTCTAACATGCCATGGTTCATTTTTACAAATTAAAACCATTTAAATTTGTAATTTACACTAATTTAGTGTAAAAATAAAGCTTATGTTAATATTTAAAATAATTAATTTAGGAAAAATAGTTTATTAAACTAAAAATTTATAAGTGGCTAAATAAACACCATTTACTAGTAATTTCATAATTAAAATAGATATATTAAAAATTATAATGAAAACAATCACGGTTTGGTTTTACGAAAAATACATTTTACTTTACCGAAAATCCTAAAATTCACTTAAACACTTTTATTCATTTAATTATTTATTTAATTATTTATTTAATTATTTTTAAAACGTTACAGTAACCCAGGAACTCGGCACTTAAGTATTCACCACCTCGATCAGATCTCAGTGTCTTGATACTTTTGCCTATTTGGTTTTCCACTCCATTCTTGTATTCTTGGAATTTCTCAAAGGCCTCGGATTTATGCTTCATCAAGAAGATATGTCCATACCTAGAGAAATCATCCGTAAAAGTAATGAAGTAGGAATAACCACCTCTTGCATGTGTAGACATTGAACCGCACACGTCACTGTGTACGAGTCCCAAGAGCTCGCTCGCTCTTACTCCGTGTCCAGTAAACGGAGTCTTTGTCATCTTTCCCATGAGACAAGATTCACAAGTAGCATAAGATTGATATTCGAACGGATTCAAATATCCTTCTCTATGTAACTTAGTCAACCGTGTTTCATTGATGTGACCTAGTCTACAATGCCATAAGAAAGCCTGATTTATTTCTGGAGACTTTCTCTTAAGTGTGTTCTGGACATTAAAAACCTGAGCTTGATTCAATACGTATATACCGTCATCTAATGTACCGGACCCAATCAGAACTTGATTTAGGTGGATGTGAACTACATCGCTTACGAATGTAAAGTCATCTCCCTCTCTCGAAAGTGAGGACACTGATATGATATTACAAGTCAAACTAGGTACATACAAACAGTTACGTAGAATCAATATCTGCCCACTTGTCAAACCTAAGCGATATTCTCCTACGGATTCAGCGTCCATGCTCATTCCGTTTGAAACTCCGAGAGACAAATCACCTACCCTAATAACTCTACGGTTTCTTAAAGCATGTAATGAATTACAGATATGAGATCCTGATCCGCTATCTAGTACCCAGGAAGTAGAGTTAATTGACAAACAGTTCTCAATCACAAACACACTCGAGGCCGAAGCCACAACATGCTTCGTATCCTGGCTACTGGCTTCCAAAGCCCTGCAATTCTTCTGCCGATGCCCGTTCCCATAACAATAGGAACATCCCTCCTTACCTACACCAAGTCCTGAAACTTTTGCTCTTCCCTTTCCTTCTACTTCACTGATACCGTATATCGGCTTTGTGGAGGTCTTCTTCTTTTCACCCTTTGCTTTCGCCCTGGATGCAGAAGAAGAAGGTCCCTCATTAAGCAGAGTGGGTGTCTCCCTGGTTTCTTTCAGGGTGTAAGTAGAGGGTAGGGACTGTGTAAATAAGTCCGCGCATGACCTGTTTCCCAACGTGGTCTCCAGGTTTTTGAGCTCATCAATATAGCTAGTCATCGTAAGGACGTCGTCCCCTACAGATGATCCGACAGCCAACCTCGCTTGAAGCAATTCGTTCGAGGTCTCATATCTTGCGATACAAGATTGCTCTCCATATAAATCTTTGTTATAGAGAAAGATGGAAACTAAGTCCATCTTCTCATGCTGCTTCTGGTATACACCATCAACTGAAGCCAACACGAGGCACTTGACATTCGCACTATCCTTTTCCCTTGTTTGACGGATATCCATATCCGCGACGGTGGAAACAGGACCTGGGACGGTGGGGGCTTGAGTAGTAATAAGGTGGTCCAGCTTGTCATAGACAATGGACATCTGGACAGACCTTTGCCAATCATAAAAGTCAAATTCAGTCGTTTTGTTATCTAGATGTAACCTAGTCATGGTCACAAGGTCGCTGCAATGAGAGAGAGAGAGAGGGAACACTTTAGCATGATGCTCTTGCAAGTTTAGATTGGTTTTTAGTTTATCTAAACTGGATGGCTCCCACTGTTTCTCGAATCCTTCCTCAAACCATAAAAGAAGAATTAGTCAGGACTGATCTCACCGTACAATACTTGCTTAACCGTTCAGCCAGGCTAGTGTCGGTACTTCGAGGGAGGTTTTACGACGCTTTCATGAAGTTCCTTAATTAAATAACCTCTTTTCTCTGGAGGCATAGCCCCGCTGACACTGTTCTAGACACCTACTTGGTTTATAGCATTGATCGTTAAGTGACGAATCTCCTGATGAGTAGCGGATACTCACAGTAAGATCGGGATCCAAATATCATCGTGTGATAATGCTGAAGGTATCCTACCAACATTCATCAAACTCCAAATGGTATGCAACACTAGCAAGTTTCAGTTTCTTTAGAAACTCCCGATGTGGATTTTTGCCTCATGTTCTTATGACCTTGACGAAGGCCAACAAATCATAAGTCACATGTCAAGTTCTGCCCATCATTATCTTGTTAATTTGAACCCACCCGTACATACCCTTGACGAAGGCCAACAAGGTAATACGACTGTCCCAAACCAACTCATCTATCTATGCAACAAATGAATACCCCAGCAGCTACCAAACACTATGCCATGACGAAGGCCAACAAACATAGCTTGAATACTACAGACCATCCATAAGAAATGACGGAGGGCTACGACTGGTTTTGGCGAAACCGTGAACGTAGTGAACTTGATATAATCGAAGGAAGCTGATAGCTTTTTAAAAGGAGTGGTTAAAGCTCCGCAATTAAAAATTCTGCTCTTTTTAAAATAACCGAGTGGTTTCTTTTAAATTGTTCTAACGATTCAACTTTGGTTTGTTTTCTTTGCATTAAAATAATGCATCCCATCAATTAACCTATCATTGCAGAAAACAACGAAAATACAACGTCCTCTTATGCCATCCGCATTCGCTATTGGATCCCGTCATTCACCCGTTAGGTTACTTAACTAACGACAGAGCGGGGCCTGGGCTAGCGTGGGTGTAAAACATAAGTAACGCCTAATAGATATCATATATAGATATTGTGCATTCGTTAGACGCAATAATAGACATTCCAGATCGCAGATGAACATTATTGGATATACAAGCAATGCTCGTTTCCTTTGAGCCTGCAATGAAATACGGATTACACAGTTGTGATGAATAGCCTTTACCCCACCCTAGACCCCTACGGGTACGGCAAACTACCTTCCAAGTACCCGAAGTGAAGCGGTCTCCCTCAACAACGTGAGTAGGCCACTAAACACTTCAAAATACCCGGTAGTTTGTGCACCCCACCTTGGGTCTATCCTAGGAGCAAAAAACAGTAAATGAAATAATACAACGGTGGCTACAACCTCAGCCCGGATGTGCCCCGCAAAAGAATATTACATCATATTACAATTTACATCGAATGAATGAATATAAAAACTCATCTCAAACCCTGGCTAATCATCACAACGATCCAATCAAGTTCATATACACAAACCAGTAAAAACCATTACAGAAATGTGCAACCCCCTGCTAACCGACATACTAGCAATTATGGGAGGTTTACGAATACATTAAACATCACAGATGTAACTTGTTTAGCAAATAACTTAGAATTTCGATCGAAAACCTTTTTCCGTCTCTACCCCATGTGCAAGCCAGCACTGAAATAACCTGGGCAGAAACAGAATATACAGGAAAACAAAATACCACAAAATAAGAGTTACTGTGCAAATACGAGTCAACTCTGAGTTGACTCGGCGGCGGATCCGCGGTGGATCGCACCAATCCGCCACGCTTCCGCGGCAGTCCAAACGAGTTAGCTCCTCGTATTTCTCCAGTATTCTTAGAATTCCCTGCTAGGAATTTTCATACCTATCAAATAATTTTTTCGACACGTTTAAAATTGACAGAAACTTGAGGGGTCCGGGGTTATGTTTTCGCGTTTTTCCGACAATCGAAGTTCTAATTAGTTGCTAACAAGCTAGTAAAGGCTTAGTATGCTCTGATACCACTGTAAGTCCATATCACACACCCCACGAGCTTGCGGGGAGGCGGAATATATGAAAAAAATTTATCAAAGGATCGTAACATGGACGTGAGCACACAGATCGTGTCTAAACCATTACTAGCAAACTACGAGAGGTTTAATTACTCGGATTCGAAGTTATACCACATGTTACTTGTCCTTCGGTTCTTCATCGCCGTCCTCCACACCTCGTAGGCTCTATGGAACAAGGGCACCTCAAACGCCTCCTCGAGTCAAAGACGATCCACCCGAGAGTCTATAGTCCGAGCTTCTATCTCGAATCTGAGATAACTACGGCTTCTAGATCGCTAATCTAGAAGTCCTAGAGGGTGTAGAGTAATTAGATGGATTACTTAGTCACTTAAACCCTAGGATTCTCAACTCATGAGAGCTATTAGGGTTTGAGGAAGAAGATGAAGACTTGAGTAGAGAGAAAGCTTTTGTGATAATGATATGAATAATAACTCATGAAAGAATATAATGAAGCATACAAATATCTCTTGATCAAATATCTAGAAATATCTTGTGAGCTTCATTTAACACTAAGGGTGAATCACCTCATGAGTCATTAAGCATTTAATGAAAGCTTACAACTCATCTCTCCACCTCATTTGTGTTTAATCTAAAAAGAAATAAATACAAATGAGTCATCTTCTTCTAGAAGCTTCCCGACAAATTACGAGACTGCCCCTCCCATCCGTATTTCCGAAAAACACGAATAATCTTTGACTGAATAAATCCATCTGTATAATACTAGAATCTGGCTTAAACCAAAGCCGGCTAGTATTATCTGCCGGATCATAATACGTGCACAAGTGTACGTAAGTGATCGCGGCCCTGCCGTAAAACCATACGGCCTCTACACCTTTTGCCCGATGCAGGGAAACTCTCTGTGTGGGACTCTAAAGACTCGACACCACGCTGGCGGTGGGTTTAACCACAGGCCGCAAGCGGTACTAGCTGTACGTAACGGTCCCCAGGTAGATGTCGATAAGAAGGACGATGAGGAAACCCATCCGAACTCCTACTGAGCCTGATGTGACAATCTCCGTACAGTCCGGTGTGTTCTTCTAGGACTATCGCATATCGGGCCTAGGGGCAGTAAACGTCAGACCCCTAATAGCGGTATAAGTCGTGTCGGAGTGAAGCCCATTACACCTTGAGAAACTACTGGAACCTACCAGTAAATATCGTTTGCCCTGGCCACGGACTTTGCGTGATGGCTCTCCATACACAGCGCGATATCAACCCCCAATACCGGGAGAGACGAATCCTGTCTAACCGCCACTGCCTCCAAATGCTTCAGGACTGCACCCAACTACTACTTGTTTGCACGACTCCTTTGAGCCGTGGTAGGGTAGTAATCTAAGTACAGTGGGAACACACCCGAGGCGAAGTAGCATTGTCAAATCGATGGACTAAGCTGTACTCATGTCACCTGGGAACTGCTATCTAACGATGGGTATAAGACCAACCTGCTGTTCCCGGCGAGTCCTGTCCGGTGTACACTAACCTAACGAGCACCTGCATACTATCTCCAGTACGACGTACTGATGGCTGTGGGACAGACCATCTCCCCAACTGGGATGAGAAGCGTACACACCAGTCTACTCCGGAGTAGCGATGCCCTGTCTCAATAATCCTACGACCAGGGACCTGTATAGGATGTTGCTTATTGACTACTCAGCCCCCACTAGTGTGACTGCCATCACAACGCTTGTAATCAAGCAAAGATCCTAAGAGCTCTATTAATATGTATAAGCGATACGTTAAAAGAAACATATGCACATATTAAAGTAGACTCAAACCAAGTAGCATACTGCCATTTTTAGCAAGACTGTCAATACAACTGTGAATATCCCAAGCTTCCATTAAGTAATATACAAACTAGTATGATACAGTAATGGCCTCTAGGGCATAAACACTAACAATACGTAACTATCAGGGTGCCAGTCTTGGTGACAGCACCTGATAGATCACTATTTTGTGTCGATGCTTGATACTTGGTTTTCATGATATTTTACTCCTAAGTATATATAACAGTGGAATGGGACGCTGTTATATATGCATATAGATATATATTAGTGGAATGGGACGCTAATATATATGTATACATATAAATTCATATACTTCATCATATTTATTCATGCAAATATACCTAGAATATAAGAGATTCACTTGATATTGGATTTAGGACATTTGAGATTACTTGATATTGTACATAAAGGATATATGAGATTCACTTGACTTTGTACATTCAGGATATATGAGATTTAATCGATATTGTACATTAAGGATTTGTGAGACTTATATGATATGAGAGCCAATTTGGGGGCTGATTTGAGGAATTGGGATTTGGATTGTCTTGATGGATTTGATCTTACCACGATGTCAGGATTCCGTGGAAATGACATGTTTCATTCCATACTCCACATTTATTGTTTATGTACCGTTTCATGTATTAGTAGTATCTGTTAGTGTACCTTTTATGACTATTGCATTTACATACTTCATTTATGTGCATTGCTTCATGTGTTAGTTGTACCTGCTAGTGTATCTTTCATGACTATTGCATATATACATTTTCATATCATTATTGCATACCGATTGTCATATTATTGCTTCATGTAATTGTAGTAACCGTTAGTGTACTTTCATGATTATTGCATTCAAATGACCTTTTATTGCTATTAATTGCATATGTTAGATTCGCGCTGTACGTGCATACTTACGATTACCTGCATACGTTATTTACTATTCACGAGTTGGAAACTCACCCCCGTTGTGCCACAGTTGTTTTGCAGGATTGTTCCCCAGAGTAGTCGAGACAGGCTATTCATCTATCTTATCATCTTTTACTACGGATACCGCATCAGCTCACAGTGTGCAGTTTGCTTAGGTGGGTTTTGTGGTTATTCGTTTTTGTATTGTATATTCGTTGTATCCTTGTACTCTCCATCTACTATTTTCTTGTTGACTTAGAGACTTGGTGAGGACGATATTGAATTATTTTGTGACTTTGTTGTCTTTTATATAGTTTCCTTTCTATCGTCTTTTATTATTTCGCTACGGCGTCGTATATTTGTTGTGGTGGTTGTTTTCCGTCTTTTAGCGTGGATTTGCACCCGTTGGGGATGCTTTACTTTATATTTATGTTATACCCATTTTTGGGGTTGGTTTTTACAAGGAAGGTGCTGCCGAAATTTTCAAGAAAGTAAATTGGACTTAAGGAATTTATACTTGAGATTTTCAAAAGTTTAAACAATGTTTCTTATCTTTTCTTCTCTTTTAATGGTTTAGATTTCTGGGGTTTGGCTTTCTTTTACCGCGTTACGCCTGTAGACGTTGCGTAGTATTAGGGCCGTCATGTGCCAATTTCGGGTCGTGACAAAGTTGGTATCAGAGCGCTAGGTTTTACCTTTCGGAGTGTAGGATGACCTTGGTATGATGGAGTAGGTAGCTTAAAGCAAAGTAACGTAGTGTGTGTATGTCTGTGGTATACTCACGATGCGGTACTCCGCCCAAAGTGACCTAAGTACAATTTGCTTGAAATTCCTTCCTTGATGATTCATATCCTTGTGATTCGATTTCCGTGTTCTTATCGAATCTTATTTCCATTTATAGCTTTGTCGCCGATGACTATGGGGATTCAGAGTGATGCAGCGAGGGCCGAGGTCAGGATTGACTCGGGTAGGACGAGGACTGGCCAGGATGGCACGCTCGTTGCACAGGAGCAGATGGATCCGCCTTCGACAGATAGTATCGCTAGGCTTGTGGTAGAGATGCAGGACATGCGCCAGACGATGAGTTCATTAGTTGAGGCCATTCGAGCGCAGCGACAGGAGGTTGTTCCCCCTATTACCCAGTTGTTCTTTGCGATTAGCACACAACATTCCGTCACCTATATAGCACCTATGGATGCAGCCCCAATTGACGAGACACGTCTTCCTGATACTTTGGGAGTTCCGGAACAGTGGAGGACTCGTACAGATGTACCAGCTCAGAGAAAGAGGCTTAGTCATCGAGAGAGATATAAGGCACGTCACGGGAGTGACGGAGGCTTAGGACAAGGTCAGTCGTTCAGCTCTCATTCCCAGGAGGGTCAGCAGGCGTCGCGTAGATGTTTCTGGTGTGGGAGCCTTCATCACCTCATCAGAAATTGTTCCTTAGCACCGTGTCAGATGCGTACTCTGAGAAGTCGTAGTCGCGAAGGGTTCTCTCAGAGGGGACAGGTTAACCGGGGAGGATATCAGTCAGTTGCGGGTAGAGGGCAGACACGAGAGTTTGCTTCTACTCATCGGGACGCGAGGGCATCCAATGCAGACTTTTCAGGTATTCTAAATTCATATGTTCTTAGATTTACTTGTTTGTTTTACACACTTTGTGCCTTGGTTGGGCCGAGAGTCGTGTTAGCTAGATCAGCCGTTTGTTGTGTTAACTTCTGTCAGCGATTCTTTTGTTGCGCGACACGTATTTCGGTCAGCTGCCAATCGAATAGGAGATAGAGATTCGTCCGTCGTTGTAATCCTTCTAGAGATGTTGGATTTGACGTCCTCCTGGGCATGAACTGGTTAGCTACGTGCTAGGCGTCTGTGGACTGCCGCGAGAAAACAGTCAGGTTTTGTTTTCCCAGCGAGTCAGTTCTTATTGTGCGGGAGGACAGTGGTGCCGGCTCTCACAGCTTGAATTCAGCCTTTTTCGCTAGTCGGCTTTTAAGGAGAGGATGTCGAGGATTCTTGGCGTTCATTCGTGATACCGGAGCCATAGTGGGTTTGTTGGACCGGGTTTCTTTCATGCGAGAGTTTTCCAACGTTATTTCAGATGAGCCGGCGAAGCTTAGGGAGCTTAAGGATCAGCTGCCGAGTTGTTTGTTGGGGGGCTTGTGCATCTGAGTGTTTCGCATTGGGGAGCTCCTATTCTGTTCATCAGGAGAAGGACGACAGTTGAGGTTGTTTATCGATTGATCGTCAATTTAAACGGCTTACGGTGCAGATAGGTATCCTTTACCTCGCATTGACGATTTCTTGCATCAGCTCCTGAGTGCGAGAAATTTTCTAAGTTTGTTTGGGATCAGGTCATCATTGTTGCGGGTTCGGAGTGATGACATTCCGCAGACTGCCTTGTACGTGCTATAGGCTTTATGTATTTTGGTGGTGTCATTGGACTCACCAATGCCCTAGCGGCATTCGTAGATATGATGAACCAGATTTCTTCAAGCCGTTCCTAGACCAGTTATTATTGTGTTATTGACGACATTCTGGTCTATTCAATGTGTCATGAGGGACAGGAGTAGCACTTGAGGATTTGTTTTGCAGACATTGGGAGAGCCCCAGCTGTTGCTAGATTCTTGGAGTGATCCTTCAGGCTTGTTTGTGTTGACTCCTAGCTCTTGTAGTTACGGGAGACGGTTTTCGTATGGTTCCGAGGAAGATCGAGGCCATACAGGTTTGGCCCAGACTTGTGTACAGACGGAGGTCCGCAGATTTTTGGGCTTAGCAGGTTTTTACCGCCGTTTCGTGCAGGATTGCTAGTGTAGTGCTGCACCGTTGAATGAACTGACCGGAAGGGAGGTTTCTTTTCTTTGGACTGAGGCATGCTTGCGGAGTTTTTCAGCAGTTGAAGACTCGGTTAACAACTGCATCAGTTCTTTCTTTGCTTTCTGGTTCGGGCGAATTTGTTGTTTAACTATAATGTTTCGTGAGGGGGGCTCGATTGTGTACTGAGGTGACACTATAGAGTTATCGCTTTTGCTTCCCTACATCTGGAGGAAGTACGAGCAGGATATCCCACTCATGATCTAGAGATGGCCTTTGGTCGTGCGTTGGAAATTTGGAGACACTACTTGTTCGAGAGTCGTGTCAGATTTTCACGGACCACCAGAGCTTAATATACATCTTCCTGCAGCGGGTGTTGATTGTTGAGACAGTCTTCTGCAGATTTACAGTTCTTGTGCGATCGTTGAGTACAGATTAAGTTCGCCTCTACTGAGGGGACAACTTGCTCATGTCCGCACCCGACCACTTTTCCTTAATCGCTTTCGCGAGGCACTGCCCGCCGATGCTCGTTCGTCAGAGATACTTGAGCATACTCGGCTGGGTAATGATTCGGAGTCCTTGAATTGTGACCAGATGTGCTACATTGGGGACGCGTTTGCGTACCTGATATTATTGGGTAGAGACGTGAAATCCTAGAGCAGGCACATCAGTCAGCTTTCGGTGTTCATCCAAGTTCCACCAAATTGTGACATGACTTGCGAGTCAGTTACTGGTGGGCAGGATGAAGAGTGAAGTTTTGGATTTCGTTCAAGGTGTTTATCTTTTTGTGTGCTAGGTTGAGCATCTGAGACCGGCTGGAGAGTTGCAACCTTTAACCGTTCCGAAGTGGGAATGAGAGCAAATCTCCACGAATTTCTTTATGGCGTCTACCCAGATTTAGTCAGGGTGTGACTCCATTCGGATGCTAGTTGTCCGGTTATACTCGGGTTGCTCAGTCGTTCTTTGTTAAGTTGTGCGTTGCATGGAGTTCCTTCAAGGGTCGTATCCAATGAAGGCACCCTGTTCGCTTGCCGTCTTGGGCAGGAACTTCAGGAAGCCTTGGGTACTGGTTGAGCTTTATCTCCGTTTTTTTCCATCCGCAGGATGATGGTTTTGTGAGAGTGGGCTATACCGACTCTGGAGGATATGCTTGTGCGTATGTATTAGTTGTTGTCGGCAGTTGGGATCGTCACTTGCCATTGTTAGGATTCTCCTTCGATAGCTGTTATCAGGAGGCACTCCAATTGGCAACCTTTAAGTTTTGTTTGTTAGGTGGTGTCGATCTCCAGTCTGTTTTTCAGACTGCGAGATTAGGATTTTTGGACCCCAGCTAGTCTAGAGACTTCGGTAATAATCCAGTTGGTTCAGGTCAGGATGATGATAGCCCAGTGCAGACAAAGGTCTTATGTCGACCGTTGTGGTCGCAGACTTGAGTTTGCAGTGGGAGTTCATGTATTCCAACGGATTTTTTCGATGAATGACGTGTTGAGTTTTGGGAAGCTTATCCCAGAATTGTACGCCCTTTTAAGATCCTTAAAGCGAGTTAGTTCCGTTGCCTTTAATTTTGCACTTCCGCCCAGATTATTGAGTGTTCACCCCGTATTCCTTGTGTCGATACTTTGCAATTACTTTCATGACCATTCTCACATGATTCAGCTTCAAACCATTTGGCTTGGACGCGATCATTTCATTCACCGGCAGCCAATTGTGTTAATGGCTCGGCAAGTGGAGAAACTTCGGTCAAGGGTGTTGCCATCTATAAAGGGTTTTCTTGGACGTAGCCGTATAGTGAGGTGATCACTTGGAAGGTTGCGAGCGAGATTTGGAATTTTTGTAATCTTCTCTTTGAAAGTACGCTTAGTGAAAATTTTAAATTCGGGGACGAATTTTTATAAGGGGGGAGAATGTAACGTTTTAGAAATCGTTTTGCGAATTTTTCCGTTTTAGGGCAAAATAGTCGGTATTTTCCGTTTTAACCCGATTTCGATCAAACGTCCGTAGAAACTTGCCGGCAGCTATTTTAGCTAAAATAAAGCTAGTGCACGAACTTTGGGGGTATATGGGAGGTTTTGGTTCAGATAGAATTTTTCCCAAATAAAATATTATTTTAGCCGGTAAAATATGCACGTAAATCGAGAAATTTCTTATACATGAGAATCATTAGAAATCATCACTACAATTATTATTAGAATCTTCTTTTTAAATATCTAGATTTTTTAGTGCAAAAGGATTTAATTTTAAAAAGGAAAAGAAAAGAAAATGAAAGATGGCATTTTGCATTAATGAGCTTTAATTACATTTGTTTTGCTAGATTTTTCCACACACTTCACAAACCCCCCCCCCCCATTTCTTTCCTTCATGGCCGAAACACCTCTTGCTGCCCTCTTCAACTTCTCACCTCATTTCTTCAATTTCAAATCCATACAAATCAACAAAAATCCTAAATAAATCCCATAAATTCATAATTAAATCAATACCCATTTTTCTTCAATCTTAATCTTGCTCGGATATTCAAGAATGACATCATTTTGGAGGATTAAATTTTGGAGTTTGTTGCTAATTTGAGGTATAAAATCCTAACCCTAATCCTTAATTGTTAAGTTTAAATCTTTATGTTAGTTTAATTAGATGTTAATTTAAGCTTTTAATTTCAAGTTTAATTCATTATTCATAATTTTTTTAAGAAATTCAAGTTAAGTTTAAAGATTGATTTAAGAGTTTAATGTTTAATTGAAATGTTAATTTCTGATTAGGAAAAACATAACCTAGTAGAAAATGATAATTATTGTTAATTACTACTTTGTTTAATTAAGGATTTTGCTTACTAGGTTTTTGCTAAAACTTAATTAGGTAGTGTTAAAAATAAGGAAATGGTTTGGATAACTTAGTTAAGCTATTATAAGATCTTTGAAATCGCGAGAAATGTGTTAGCTTGATTCTAGTGCGAAATATTGCGATAAGTTGTTTACTAGGTTTCGGGGTTTTTCCGACGTGGTTTCAATTGGTCGTTGCGAGGTTATATCTATTATATTCCTCACATTTATTGTGTTGTGTTGCACGATCGGGACGATCGGAGTCTAGACTTGGTGTTTCGTAGTTTAGCCACCCTAGTTAGGGTTTTGACCGATGTCGTGCGCGTTAGATGCGCTAAGTGCGCAGTGTAATTTTCCGGTCATTTTCATTGCGTTTCGTTGTCTTTTTGTCGATATAGGATATTTAGCTTATGTGATGTGTTTGTGAAATTTTAGGTTCGCAAGCGGGGACTTCGGACGCTGCGACAAAGGGAAAACAGGTGGTAGGCTTCACTTAGCCAGGAGCGTTGGTGAGTAGATTTAACATCTACAGGGGAATCACCCGTATGGATGGCGTTATGCGTCTGGGCTAGAAATGACTTGACTTGTCGCATATTCTATTTCCTATTTAGAATTGCGTATACACCCTACTTCTTAGTTAATTGTTGTGCTTGGGCTAGTATCCTTATGACACTGCACTATTATTGACGGCTTATGTTGCACGACTGATTGTATGCCACACACACCGTCAATAATTGCCATGACACGCACAACCCACTTATAGATATGATATTGTTTGGTTAGGGACATTGAGACAATGATTCATATTTATTTACGCATATGACTTATAGCATACCTGTATACCTATATGCTTACACATATGCCTTGACATGCTTACATGCTAGTTACATGTATACCTATAGGGTATTGTACCATTAGTGATAAGTACAGACACACATAATGACATAGCTACATGTATACTTTGCATACATACTTCACTTATACCCGAGGGGTATATTACATCATTTCTGATAGGTAGATATTTATATCTTGCTATACCTTTATGTTTACGCATATATTAGTTATAGCTACATGTTACCTTTACTTGATGTTATTTAGAATTGGAGAAAATAGGAATTGCATGATATTATATATTAACTTGTTGCAGCTAATTAGCGGCTTTTCCTTATATGCTTACATTTCAGGTTTATGTTCATATATTATATTCATGGATTTTCGCATTGAGATATGGATTTTTCATGATGTTTTCTGGATTTGGGGACCGTGGTAGTTCATGAAATTATGCATTATTTGAAAAACCCGGCTTCCCTTGATATGATATTTCAGCATCCACCATGAAATTTATCGGTTCTGATATATATACCCCATGCGAGGAGTCAGGGGCCGTATGAGGGTACATGGTGGGGCCCGGAGGTACCCTGGGGCAAGACGATTGATGGACCTTACCGATTGAGCCTGGAAGGGGAACTATACACTCCGGTGATATTACCAATGACCCGGCGGTTATCATGGGGATACCGACGGGAGTCATGTGCGTATGGATAGGTCGAGAGGCGAGGGTCAGAGCTAGGCACTCGAGCTTTCGGTATAGCGTATGATACGTACCTATCAGGGTGCCAGTCTTGGTGACAGCACCTGATAGATCACTATTTTGTGTCAATGCTTGACACTTGGTTTTCATGATGTTTTACTCCTAAGTATATATAACAATGGAATGGGATGCTGTTATATATGCGTATACATATATATTAGTGGAATGGGACGCTAATATATATGTATACATATAAATTCATATACTTCATCATATTTATTTATGCAAATATACCTAGAATATAAGAGATTCACTTGATATTGGATTTAGGACATTTGAGATTACTTGATATTGTACATAAAGGATATATGAGATTCACTTGACTTTGTACATTCAGGATATATGAGATTTATTCGATATTATACATTAAGGATTTATGAGACTTATATGATATGAGAGCCAATTTGGGGGCTGATTTGAGGAATTGGGATTTGGATTGTCTTGATGGATTTTGATCCTACCACGATGTCAGGATTCTGTGGAAATGACATGTTTCATTCTATACTCCACATTTATTGTTTATGCATCGTTTCATGTATTAGTTGTACTTGTTAGTGTACCTTTCATGACTTGCATTTACATACTTCATTTATATGCATTGCTTCATGTGTTAGTTCTACCTGCTAGTGTACCTTTCATGACTATTGCATATATACATTTTCATATCATTATTGCATGATTATTGCATACCGATTGTCATATTATTGCTTCATGTAATTGTAGTAACCGTTAGTGTACTTTCATGATTATTGCATTCATATGACCTTTTATTACTATTAATTGCATATGTTAGATTCGCGCTGTATGTGCATACTTGCGATTACCTGCATATGTTATTTACTATTCACGAATTGGCAACTCATCCCTGTTGTGCCACAGTTGTTTTGCAGGATTGTTCCCCAGAGTAATCAAGGCAGGCTATTTATCTATCTTATCATCTTTTACTACGGATACCGCATCAGCTCACAGTGTGCAGTTTGCTTAGGTGGGTTTTGTGGTTATTCGTTTTTGTATTGTATATTCGTTGTATCCTTGTACTCTCCATCTACTATTTTCTTGTTGAGTTAGAGACTTGGTGAGGACGATATTGTATTATTTTGTGACTTGGTTGTCTTTTATATAGTTTCCTTTCTATCGTCTTTTATTATTTCGCTACGGCGTCGTATATTTGTTGTGGTGGTTTTTTTCCGCCTTTTGCCGTGGATTTTCTCCCGTTGGGGATACTTTACTTTATATTTATGTTGTACCCATTTTTGGGGTTGGTTTTTACAAAGGAGGTGCTGCCGAAATTTTCAAGAAAGTAAATTGGACTTAAGGAATTTATACTCGAGATTTTCAAAAGTTTAAACAATGTTTCTTATCTTTTCTTGTCTTTTAATGGTTTAGATTTTTGGGTTTTGGCTTTCTTTTACTGCATTACGCCTGTAGACATTGCGTAGTATTAGGGCCGTCACGTGCCAATTTTGGGTCGTGACAAAAACTCAAACCAAACTAAATGGAAGAAAATATACCTCACTTAGGTAACTCAAGAAAAACCCTAGCTTGTCAAAAGTCTTCAAAATCCAACTTTGCTTGGTCCAATGTGTTGAGGATGAGGAGGGGATTAATTTTAATGAAGGGTTTATAGGGTTTTGAGAAGGAAATTGAGATGATATTTGGAGATGGAAGTGGAGGGAATATGAGGGTGAAGGAGTTGAAGAAAATAATGAGGGATGATGAAGGGGGTTGCCCACTCTCTCTGTCTCCCTTATCCTAACTCTCTTCCTTACCTTCAATCTATCTTATTCTCACCCTCTCACTAATACTTTTTCTTTTGTCTTTTAGCTTCCCTTTTTCTTTTCTTTTTAAAACCAAATATCAACAATTACAAATGAAACAACATGCAACAAGAATGCAACATGTCATGGTGCACTAATCATGGAAAACTGTAAAAACACGGATTTGGCTTAATCGCGATTATAGTGCACTAATCGGGTTTAATTTTAAACTTGCGTAAAATAAATTATAAAAATACCAAATCCAACAAATATATATTTAAATGAATAAATCATTTTAATTTCCAATTATTTCATAATTATTGGTATATATTTATACCATTTTACAAAAACCCCAATTTCGCAAATCGCGTAGTTTTCGCGAAATATATTATTTTAATATTAAATTCCAAAAATAATATTTTATATTTTCTGAAATGTTACATTATCAATGCAAGTAGACTCTAAACTTGAGAAAATATGGATCTTTACCATTTTGATGAGATGAAAGAGGAGGTCAAATTTTATATGGAGCCACTTTGAAAGGATTGGGGACTTGAAGGTTTCCACTTAAACCTTAAGATGGGTTCAACTTGCCTCTTGATGTGGTTTCATGTGATGAAGTGTGAATTTTGTTTGGAGTTGGGATTTAAATTTGAGAGTATGAGAGTTTTGAGATAAAGAGAGTGTTTGTGAGTTTGGAAGAGATGAAGAAATTAAGAGAGGGTGGAAATGAGGAGAGAGGACAAGGAGGAATGGAGAAGGAATGGCATGAGATGCCTATGCCTCTCATGTCCTCTCACTCTCACTACTACTCTAATATGAAGAAAAAAAATATGTAGCCATGCCATATTTTTGAAACCCAAATATAATCCTAATCATATTTTTAAACCCTTGATAACTTATCATGGCACCTTAAGTGCAAAATTTGGAAAACAAATACTAGTTTTATCATGAAAAGATTTATAATTATATTTATATACCTAATTTATGATAACCCAAATCAATAATTAGTATTATTTTGATGAAATTTATTATATTATTATTTAAATTCCAAAATAATATTTACCATTTTTTGAAATGTTACAATATTCCCCCATTAAATAAATTCGGTCCACAAATTTAAATTTAACCCATTAAAACATTTCATTAAACCAAATCAACGGGGCTCTGAAATCCCACACAAGTTAGAAATACTTCCTACTGTGTGGTAACGGGTGTGTGTGTGTAGCATAAGTAAAAACAAGCGCATCCTAATGGATCACACACAATATGAAATTCTCATCGATAAAACATCATCAAAATCCGGTGCCAATCATTGACACTCGAAATCCCAAAATGTCATGATGCAATGTGTATGCATGAAGAATGAAAGTGTGAAACCCTTGAACTCTAACACACGCTACGAGGACCACATCAGCTACGATACAACGTGTGATGCATAAAAAAAAATCAAATGCAACGTATGTACACGAAAACAACATCAAGTGCATCATGTATGCACAAAACAATACTCAAGTGCACGAAAACAAAGAGTGATATTCCGATCATCGAGACATCAAGGCTAAGACAAAGGGTGATATCCATATCACCAAAAACACAAATCAAACAACTGACATTAAAGCGTACCTGCTTCAGCGTCAACATGCGCCTAAGCATCTGGAATAGTAAGAGCAAGAACTATTGGTCGCCTACTGCTTATGGCCTCTAAACGAGAAATCCTATCAGAATACGAAGGATCAACTTGTCCTACCCTCTCTGGAGTATCGTCTGGTCAGCCCTCTATTGGTTGTATGTATGCCCTAGAGGCCATTATGGTACATATGATGTATATTATAATGGATGCTTAGACATATATGGAGAGGACTTTCTTGCTCGACATGATAGTATGCTATCTGGTTGCTCTTTATCTTAACATGTATACTTGTCTCTTGATACTGTCTCATGGTTACATGTTGGTAAAGCCCTTAGGATGTGTACTTGACTACCAGGATTATGAAGCAGATCATACTAGTGGGGCCATGGTAGTCCATAAGTTCATCCATTAATGTTCCTAGTCGTGGGTGTATCGAGACAGGGCATCGATATACCAGAGTAGACTGGCGTATACGCTTCTCAACCCATGAGATGGGCGATGGATGATCCCATATCCATTGGTGTTTGATATCAGAGATGGTATACGGGTGCTCAGTGGAGAATGAGTACACTGGACGGACTCGCCGAGAACTCCTAGATGGTATTATACCTGACGTCAGATAGCAGTTCTCTGGTGACACTGGTATAGATTAGTCTGTAGACCCGAGATTGTCATAGAGTCTTATGTGATTCACTTTGTGCTTTGATTTCCACATTACCACGTTCAAGTGGATGTGCAAAACGGTGGTTTTTGGGTACAGTCCTGAGTCACATGGAGGCAATGAGCGATAGGAGGGGATTTCGTCTCTCCCGGTATTGGGGGTAGATGTCGTGCTGTGCTCGATTGGCTATAACTGGAAGTCCCTGGCCAGGGCTAATTTAGAGATTTATTGGTAAGTATTATCAGTAGTTTCTCGACCCGTTATGAGCCTCGTATCGGCATGACTTATCGAGTTATTGGGGACTGATGTTTACCACCCCTAGACTTGATATGCGACATCTCAGATGAAGAGACCGGACTATACGGTAGTGTTATTGACAGGATTTACAGGAGCTAGAGCAGGCTTGCTTGTTGATCTTCGGATCGCTCAATACTCAGGTAGCCGTTACGTCCAACTAGTACCGCTGACGGCTTGTCGGTGCTTGATATGATCATCACCTACTGCCGGCGTATTGACGAGTCTTTAGAGTCCTATACAGAGGTTTTACTGGCTCAGGAAAAACGAAGTAGGAGCACATATGTGATATGTGGGGGACCGAGATTAATACGAGTATGTGATACCGTATTTTATTCTGGAGATATTTGTATCGGTCGGTTATATGTGATATAGCCAGGTTATCGAATCTAGTGTTGATTCGATAAGTTGATACATAAAATATTAGTCAGTTATATGAGATATAGCCGGATTATTAAATCAAGTGTTGATTTGATAATTTAGTGTATAATTGTATATGTGATATAGTAGTTTACATTAACTAATATTAGCTCACTTAAGCATTTATTTTTCTCACATGTGCACACTTAATATATATGTGATATATATTAATTTTGTTTTATTTATGTGTCATGGTTGATGATACATGCAACATGGGTGTATGAGACTTACACCATGATAAAGATAATGTAGGGTTTATTTATTTATTTTAATTCATTTATTAGGTGGAAATTTGTCACATGGCATGAAGCTTCATGAAGCTTTGAAACCCATTGACTTAGTCCACTAGTTTTGTCTTACACTAGATATTTGTTAACCCAACCATTATCTAAACTCATGGTTAAGTCTCTACATGAGATATATTAGATATTTTTCTCACCCATGGTTGCCACTCTCTATCACATCTATTATTTGCTTCTTCTTCCTCAAAGCTCAAGAGAGCTCTCTAGGTTTTGAGAGAAGCTAAAAATTAAGTGAGAAAAGTACTTCTAAAGTGAGCAAAAATCCTACTTCATCATCCTCTACTAGATTAGCACTTTAGTATAGGGCGTTAGCTTCACTAATCCTACATTAGTGAAGAGGGTAGCTTGGGTTTGTGACTCCTCGATGTAGATCATCTTCGGTTTGGAAGACTTCAAGCAAGCATGCATCTTTCTTCTTGTAGAGCCGTTCGAGAGTCAGCAAGATTGCAACTTGGAGCGAAGGGACTACTACAAGGAGCTAAAGAAGTGAAGGACCGAACTACAAAGATTGTAATCCCTTATCACTTAGTTGTAAAGTAGCTTACAATTTTTTTCGTATGATTCTCTAGTTAATGATTCTAGTATCGGGTTCTTTAAAACGGAAATTTTTTGAAAATGGCATGGACGATGCCTCCCGAAACCTTGCTATCGTTCATAGGAACCCTACAGTAGTATCAGAGCCAAGCTAGAGATTTAGACGGATTGTATAGGATTACGAAACCGAAACTACTCCGAAACTTGCAACACCAAAAATTGTTTTCTGTCGAATTTTAAAAGGTGTCTAAACTTTTTTTAAACAACCGCAGAATGGTGTATAGGACATTAGATGAACACAGAAGAAAATTAAACCTAAACGGTCGTATTTTGGCCGAGCACAAGTGCTCAAATTCCGAGTAGGCCGGCCCCCCATAGGATTTTTGGCTTCAAAATTTTTTTGTTCTGGTCTCTAGGTTTTGATGTTTCAGGTGTTGTTTGTTTTTTCTAAATTTGCATGAGATGTTAATTTACTATAAAGGAAACTCGGAGTGTTTCGTAGTCGTAATTCTAACAGTTTTTCGGGTTATTTTAGACGGTGTTTAAAAGTTCGAACGGATATCAAATACCCACTTTAACCCTTGCCGGAAAATTTTCCAAGTGTTGGATTTTTCCTTAGTTTAAAACTTTCAGAAAATCATGCAAGCAATACTGTGGACCCTCTAGAAGAACGAAACCTTAACTCAATTATGTGACCGTCAGAACCGCCACTAAACCCTAGGGTTTGTGGTGGTTCAGCGGTGCCATATGTGAGGCATTGGTTGACCCTTCTACGGCTGGTTCATAAAGGTTGTGGCATGTTCTGTGCATTTTTAAACTACGCTCAAGTGTTGAGCTTTTTGGAAAATTTTAGGTGTTTGTTGATTCGATCGGAATGTTTAACATCGTCTAGCTTTTTCTGGAATGTGATATAATATGTGGAATTCATATAGTTAGGCATGAAATCCAAAGTATGTGATATTTTGTGTTTATGATGTCTAAGGTTATTATGGATTCCAAATGTTGTAGTTTGACATTTTCTTTTCTGCAACCGTAAGTGTAATATGTGGTGTATCGCCGGTTTTGTTTCTATATCTCAACAACAATTGGGATACGCATATTTACTTACATTGATGACATGTGATGTTATATGTTGTTGTGATATGTTATATTGGATCTTCGTGTTTTGAATAGCCGGGGGTTTTATATGAGATGAGAGTTTTTATTTTCATTCATGTAAAATTCATTGTATGTAATATTCTTTTATTGGGGCACTTTAGGGTTGAGGATGATGTCACCATTATTGTATAATATTTACTTATCCACATTAGGATAGACCCAAGGAGGGGAGCATAAGTAACCGGGTTCTAGAGTCCAGTGGGAGACCAACTCGAGGAGTCGAGTCCGGGTCTCCTAACTCCAGAATTTGTAGGGTTTCTTTTCGCTCTCGTAGGGGTCTAGGGATGTGGGTTTGGCTATTCATCGCGACCGTGGAATCCGTGTTTTATACATGGTCAAAATAAAACACGGACCTCTTAGTATATTCAATATTTTATATGTTTCTTCTGCTGCTTTGTGATGTGATCACTGTGGATTCTGAGATGAATGGATATATATATTTTATATGAGATATATAATAGATGTTGCTTATGTTTTGCACCCGCGCTAGTCTCGTCCCGGTATGCCGTTAGTTATGTAACCTGACTGTGCATAACGGTCCACTGTGGCGAATACGGATGGCATAAACGTACGTTGTATTTTCGTTTCATTTTCTGTGATACTTAGGAAGATTTAAATGATGGGACTTCATTAATAAGATTAATAAATAAAAGAAACCTAAAAGATATTGTAGAATCAAATTTTCAAAAAGGGTAGCTCTAGTTTTTGCTATGCATAGCGGTATTCCTTGTAGAATATCCAGCACCTTATTCGATAAGGAAAGAGTCGAAATCTCTTCACCGGGAGTGATCTCTTTAGCGAAACTGGCAGATGCTACAACCCACTCGGTTTGTCTTTTGATTGCTTTTATAGTTTCTGCTTTGCATAGTGGTATTTATGAAATATCCTGCACCTTATTCGATAAGGAAAGAGCCGAGATCCCTTCACCGGAAGTGACCTATAAAGCTAGTGAAAACCTCAAAAATCACTTGTTTCTACAACTATATCAAGTTCATTACGCAAAAGGTTTTTCTAAACACCTGTCGTAGCCTTCCGTCATTTCAGATAAGTACTACTTAGTATTCGTGCTACGGTAGTTTGGCCTCCGTCAAGGCGTAGTGTTCGGTAGCTAACTAGTACTTATCTGCAGCATGAGATGCGATTGGATTAGGGTATTCATACGGCGTAGTTTGGCCTCTGTCAAGGGTCGTACGGGTGGGTCTAATTCAATCAAGAAATGAACGGGTTGAACTTAACTAGCGCTCTATGGGTCGTTTGGCCTCCGTCAAGGTCATAGGATGCTAGGGGTAAAATATTATTGGGAATTTCAAGTGTTGAAATTTGCAATGAGATTGCATATTTTCTATGAGATAGTTGGATCCCGATACCCACTGCGAGTAAGAGTTACTCTTGGGAGAGTTTTAAACAAGACAATTAGCCGATCAAGTAGGTATCTAGAAAGGTGTCAACGGGGCTATGCCTCTAGGAAAACGAGGTTTATTTTAATTAGGTCTGTGCGAAAGCACGGGGAACCTCCCTCAAAGTACCGGCACTGGCCTGGCTGGAAGATTGGCGAAATTTTAGGGTGTAATTAATCCCGGCTAGTCTTTCCTTTTAGGGTTTGAAGGAAGATTTGAAAAAACAGTGTGAGCCATCCTGATTAGATAAAATAATAACCAATCTGATCCTGCAAGAGCATACGCTAAAGTATTTTCTTCTCTCTCTCCAGGTAGCGACCATGTCACATCTTAATCAAAATAATAATATAGATGTATTGACCGAACCCGCTTGTTATACTGAGCCAGGGAACGTTGGTTCCGTTCTTTCTTATAATTGTTATAAGACTGAACAAGAAATAGAGCAATATCCGGATTCCCACACCACCCAAACGAAGAATAAGCATATTGATGTATCTTCTTCGGGTGTGTTAGTTATTGAGAACTGTTTCTCAGTTCACTCTACGTCCTGGGTTTTAGATACCGGATCGGGATCCCACATATGTAATATATTACATGGGCTAAGGAAAGGTAGAGAATTGGGAATATGTGATCATTCCTTAAGAGTAGGGAATGGTGCAAATGTTGCAGCCAAAGCAGTTGGCGAATATCACATTGTATTACCAAATGGTAATACATTGATTCTGAACGAATGCTATTACATTCCGAACCTGATATGCAATCTTATATCAGTTTCTTTATTAAGTAAAGAAGGATATAATTTTGTAGTACAGGATAATGTTATAAACATCTTCCTGAATCAAAGGTTGATTGGATCAGGCTCGTTAATTAATGGCATATACGTTCTAAATCACACCACAGTTCTTAACATACAAAACACACACAAGAGGAAGAGTTCAGAAATGAACGAATCCTTCTTGTGGCATTGTAGACTAGGTCATATCAATGCGACACGACTAGCTAAGTTACATAAGGATGGATATTTGAATCCGTTTGAATTTTCATCTTATGACACTTGCCAGTCATGTCTCAAAGGCAAAATGACCAAAACTCCGTTTACAGGACACGGAGAAAGAGCTAGTGAGCTCTTGGGACTGATACATAGTGATGTATGTGGTCCTATGTCTACACATGCTAGGAAAGGTTCTTTGTACTTCATTACATTCACTGACGATCTCTCAAGATACGGACATGTGTTCCTGATGAAACACAAGTCTGAAGTTTTTGAGAAATTCAAGGAATATAAATCCGAAGTCGAGAACCAAACGTGTAAAAGTATTAAAATCCTTCGATCTGATCGAGGAGGTGAATACTTGAGCACGGAGTTCCTGGACTTTCTAAAAGAGAATGGGATTCTCTCTCAGCTTACTCCTCTGTATACACCACAGCACAACGGTGTATCGGAACAGAGGAATCGCACCCTATTAGATATGGTGCGCTCTATGACGAGCACCGCTGAGTTACCTATTTCCTTTTTGGGGTATGCGCTTGAGACAGCAGCATATCTATTGAATCGAGTTCCCACCAAATCAGTGCCTACCACTCCATATGAGATATGGAATGGGAAGAGGCCATATCTTAATTTTATTCAGATATGGGGTTGTCCGGCCTATGTGAAAACACAAAATCCGGACAAGCTTGAGGCAAGATCAGTTTTGTGTATGTTTATAGGATATCCCAAACATTAGAGAGGGTATATTTTTTACCATTCCGAGAAACAAAAGGTGTTTGTTTCTCGACATGCCACTTTTTTAGAAAAAGGGTTATCTTATGAAAGAAATTAATGGCAAGGAGGTAGAACTGGAAGAAGTTCCAGCTATACAAACTACGACAGAAGATTTGGTGGAACCAGAGGATTCGGTAGTTCCCAACGAACCTCAGCCTCTTCGCCGATCTAGTAGGGTTCCTGATCCACCTGAGAGATACTACGGTTTTCTCATTGATGGTGGAAGCGAGGATTGCATCATGGAGGATGATGACCCAACTAGCTTCGAGCAAGTCATCACGAGTGGAGACTCTGTGAAGTGGCTGGATGCAATGCAATCTGAGATGGAATCCATGTATACCAACAAAGTATGGACTTTGGAAGTTGCTCCTGACGGGGTAAAACCCAATGGGAGCAAATGGATCTTTAAGAAGAAACTTGGTGTAGATGGAAAGGTTGAGATTTTCAAAGCTAGACTTGTTGCAAAGGATTTTCGTCAACGACCAGGTATGGATTATGACGAAACCTTTTCTCCAGTGGCTATGCTTATGTCCATCCGGGTCATACTTTCCATTGCTGCATACCATGACTACGAAATCTGGCAAATGGTGTTGGAGATAGTGCCCTCAAAGTCAACTATTGGATCGCAGGTACGTGATTGCAATGATTGAGGCAGGACCTACACCGATATGACAGTCTTGCTCGAGATGATAGTATGCTATCTGGTTTGTCTTTATCATCGTATAGATGCTTTAGTTCGCTATTGCATGTTGATAGAGCCCATAGGATTCTTGCTTGACTACTAGCAGTATGATGGCGATCATATACGTGGGAGCTGGGGTTTGTAAGCACATTCTTAAAGAGTCCCTAGTCGTGGGAGTTTCGAGACAGGGTATCGATACTCCATAGTAGACTAGTGTATACAGTCGAGACCCCGACGAGGGGCAGTGGCCGGTCTCACAAGCCACTAGTGTCAATAGGATCACCTAAGATGTATACTGATGCTCATTGTGTTATGAGTACATCGGACAGGACTCGCCGGGAACCTGCTTGTTGGTATTATACCTAGCGTCAGATAGAAGTTCCCTGGAAACATGTGTACAGGTTAGTTCATCGACCTGAGGTCGTCATTTGTCTCGTGTGAGTTCCCACTGTGCTTTGATTTCTACCCTACCACGGCTCAAAGGAGTCGCGCAAACAGGTCTTTTTTGGGTACAGTCCCGAGCCATATGGAGGGTAGTGAGCAGATCGGCAGGGGATTCGTCTCTCCCGGTATTGTGGGTGAGATCGCGCTGTGTCTGTAAGTCCATGCTACTGCTCCCGGTACATACGGGCTTGCGGAAATGACGAAAAACGATTTTTCTAGAGGAGGTAACATGGACTCAAACCGGATCTTTGTTAAACTATCTACCTAACAACCTAACTAGGAGTTGTTAACTACTCGGTTAGAGGGTTATACCTTTCTTTCTTGAACTCCTTCGTCTTCAACTCTCGATGGTGTACGGATCGGCTTCACCCCGTCGTCTACTTGCGCCGAAGATCGATCCACCCGAAAGCTTCTACCTTTGGCTTCTTCTTCGAACTTTGAAGAAACTAGTTCACTCGGTTTGCTAAACCTTATGAACTAGAGTGAGTAGAGGAGAGTGTGTTGGGATTTTTCTCTATGGTTCTTGCTTCTCAACACATGAGACAAGTGAACCATAGACTAGAGAGAGGGAGAGCAAGAGGAAGAGGATGAGAGCTCAAAATCAAGAGAGAGAATGGAAATGAGAGAATGAGCAAGACTTTTCTCTCTTGGCTCTCATAATCCAAAGCCATCATAACAAATCATAGCAATCAAGTATTATGTGATGGTTTAAGCTACAATAGCCATATCATTTCATGCACTCATTTTGCACAAGAGAAACAAGCAAGCAAAAGTCTTTGCCATCAAATGATAGCCATTGTCATCATGATGGTCAACTAGTCCAACCTAGTCAACCGGTCAACAAAGTCAACAAGTCAACAAAGTCAACCCCTCAACAACCATGTCACTATAATAATTAATTAATATTATTGTTAATCATATATCATATTCTCATTAGGGTTTAGCAAAAAGTCAATGGTCAACAGTCAACAGTCAACAACCCTAATGAGAATTCTCTGCCTCTGTCAACTGTGCATACACACCCGCATCCCCGTTCCGAGGAATACAAATACATACGAGATAAAACCAATCCCAAAACGTACACTAGGATCTGGCTTAAACCAAAGCCCGCTAGTGTTAACTGTCCGGACACTAAACGTGCACAAGTGCACGGATATGACCGAACCCTGTCGCAAAACCATGCGACCTGTCGCTAAACCATGCGACCTCTACTCTTTTGCCTAAAAGCGAATAGCTCTCTGTGTGGGACTCTAAAGACTCGACACTACGCTGGCAGTAGGTTTAACCACAGACCGCAAGCGGCACTAGCTGTGTGTAACGGTCCCCAGGTAGATGCCGACAAGAAGACTGACGAGGTGAAACCCATCTGAACTCCTACTGAGCCTGAATGTGACAGTCTCCGTACAGTCCGGTCTGTTCGTCTGATACATCGCATGGCGGGCCTAGGGGGCGGTAAACGTTAGTCCCCTAATAGCGGTACAAGTCGTGTCGGAGTGAAGCCCAGAACACCCTGAGATAACACGGGAAACCTACCAGTATATCTCGCTTGCCCTGGCCAGGGACTACTCGTGTAATGGCACTCCTAGACACAGCGCGATGTCAACCCCCAATACCGGGAGAGACGAATCCTGTCTAACCGTCACTGCCTCCAAGTGCTTCGGGACCGCATCCAACTACCACCTGTTTGCATGACTCTTTTGAGCCGTGGTAGGGTAGTAATCTAAGTACAGTGGGAACACACTCAAGGCGAAGTGACAGTGTCAAGTCAGCGGACTAAGCTGTACTCATGTCACCTGGGAACTGATAACTGACGATAGGTATAGTACCAACCAACAGTTCCCGACGAGTCCTGTCCAGTGTACTCGTAACCCAACGAGCACCCGCATACTATCTCCAGTACGATGTACTGATGGCTGTGGGACAGACCATCTCCCACACTGGGATGAGAAGCGCATACGCTAGTCTACTCCGGAGTATCGATGCCCTGTATCGATAGTCCTGCGACTAGGGACCTGCATAAGGATGTGCTTATAGATTACCCAGCCCCCACTAGTGTGATTGCCATCACAACGCTGGTAATCAAGCAAAGATCCTAAGGGCTCCACTAATGTGTATAGGTGATATACTAAAATAAACACATGTACACATTGAAGTAGAAACAAACCAAGTAGAATACTACTATATTGAGCAAGATTGTTTATACAAGGTGAATATCCCAAGCTTCCATTAAGTAATATACAAACTAGTATGATACAGTAATGGCCTCTAGGGCATATACACTAACAGTGTCTAGGAGAGCCATTACACATAGCCCTCGGCCGAGGTAGGAGATTTACTGGTAGGTACTGTAAGTCGATGTACAACACCCCACGACTTGCGGGGAGGCGGAAATAGAAAAACGATCTTGTTCTTTGCGTAAATATCGACTAACCGAGAATCTTTGCTAAACTATAACTTACAAGAAACATAGAAGTTGTGAACTACTATGATAAGTGATTATACCTAATGAACCGTGTCCTTCTCCTTTTCGTTATCCACGTCCTTCTCGGCTTCCTCCACGTAATAGATGATCCACCCAAGAGCTATACTCCAAGCTTCACCTCTAACTTGAGGTAACTAGGTTTCTTAAAGTGCTAATCTAAGCAACCTAGGTGATATAGAGAAGGGTTATGGATTAAATAGTCTTTTCTAATCCTTGGTCTCAACACATGAGAGGGGAGGATTTGGGTTTGAAGAGAGAGAGAGCTTGAGGAGAGAGAAGGTGAGCAAGAGAATGAGAAGAGATAATGAACTCATTTGAATATATGAAGCATAATGTTTTATGAAATAAATAAATTAAATCATTTCACAACCATGCTTCATTCATTCATATGAGTGATTCATCTCATGAGTCATTAGATCAATAAATGATGCATTAACTCCATGGATGAATCACACAAATGAGTCATTAATACAATAAATGCAAATGCCACCTTAACCCTCAAGTCACCATCCTTCTAGAAGCTTCTCGCGAAATTACGAGAACGCCCCTCCTATCCGTGAAAACACAGAAAAACTTTAGACTGTATAAATCCAATAACCCGATACTAGAATCTGGCTTAAACCAAAGCCGGCTAGTAAAAACTGTCCGAATATCGTACGTGCGTAAACACATGTATGCGTTTGAACCCTTGTCGTAAAACCATACGACCTCTATATCGTTTCGCCCGGAGCAGGGAAACTCTCTGTGTGGGACTCTAAAGACTCGACTACTACGCTGGCAGTGGGTTTAACCACAGACCGCAAACGGCACTAGCTGTACGTAACGGTCCCCAGGTAGATATCGATAAGAAGGCCAATGAGGAAACCCATCCGAACTCCTACTGAGCCTGATGTGACAATCTCCGAACAGTCCGGTCTGTTCGTCTAAGACTATCGCATATCGGGCCTAGGGTGCGGCAAGCGTCAGTCCCCTAATAGCGGTATAACTCGTGTCGGAGCATAGCCCATTACACCCTGAGAAACAACTGGAACCTACCGGTAAATCTCGCTTGCCCTGGCCAGGGACTTTGCGTAATGGCTCTCTGACACAGCGCGATATCAACTCCCAATACCGGGAGAGACGAATCCTGTCTAACCGCCACTGCCTCCAATTGCTCGGGACTGCACACAACTGCTACCTATTTGCACGACTCCTTTGAGCCGTGGTAGGGTAGCAATCTAAGAACAGTGGGACACACTCGAGGCGAAGTAGCAGTGTCAAGTCTGCGGACTATGCTGTACTAATGTCACATGGGAACTGTTAACTGACGACGGGTATAATACCAACCAACAGTTCCCCGTGAGTCCTGTCCGGTGTACCCGTAAACCAACGAGCACCTGTATACTATCTCCAGTACGACGTACTGATGGCTGTAGGACAGACCATCTCGCCAACTGGGATGAGAAGCGTACACACTAGTCTACTCCGGAGTATCGATGCCCTGTCTCGATAATCCTATGACTAGGGACCTGAAAAAGGACGTGCTTGTAGACTACCCAGCCCCCACTAGTGTGACTGCCATCACAACGCTGGTAGTCAAGCAAGATCCTAAGAGCTCTATCAATACGTATACTCACATATTAAGATAGATAAAACCAAGTAGCATACTACCATGTTTAGCAAGACTGTTATATAACTGTGAATATCCCAAGCTTCCATTAAGTAATATACAAGCTAGTATGATACAATAATAGCCCCTAGGGCATATACACTAACAATCTCCCACTTGCACTAGGGCCATGTACTGGCATATCGAAGACCGATGATCTCGAGTAGCCTCTCGAACTGAATCTGAGGTAGGGCCTTCGTGAATGGATCAACAATGTTCTTTTCAGTAGCCACTCTCCGGACCTCGATCTCCTGACGATCAACGATCTCCCTGATAAGGTGATACCGCCTTAAGATGTGTCTGGACTTCTGATGGGACCTTGGTTCCTTCGCTAAAGCTATAGCTCCGTTGTTGTCGCAATACAGAGGTATTGGATCAACAATGGTAGGAACCACCTGAAGTTCTGTTAGGAACTTCTTCATCCAGACCGCTTCTTTTGCGGCATCGCAAGCAATAATATACTCCGCTTCCATCGTCGAGTCAGCAACGGTGTCCTGCTTGGAACTCTTCCAGCACACTGCCCCTCCATTGAGGGTAAAGACATAACCTGACATGGACTTGGAATCGTCCTTATCACTCTGGAAGCCGGAATCAGCAAAGGCCTCCATCTTGAGGTCTTTTCCGCCGTAAACCAAGAACATCTCCTTAGTCCTTCTCAGGTACTTGAGAATGTTCTTTACTGCTATCCAGTGCTTCTTCCCTGGGTCTGACTGATACCGGCTTACCACGCTCAGTGTGTAAGCTACATCTGGTCTGGTGCACAACATCGCATACATTATAGAGCCTACCGCAGAAGCGTAGGGTATAATAGACATGCGTTCCCTTTCCAAATCAGTCTTGGGAGATATCTCTTTGGATAGGGTGATTCCGTGACAAGCTGGTAGATTACCGCGCTTAGAATCTTCCATACTGAATCTCTTCAGTATAGTGTTGATATACCTGGACTGCGAAAGTCCCAAAATCCTTTTGGATCTATCACGATAGATCCAGATCAACAGAATGTAAGAGGAATCACCCAGGTCTTTCATGGAGAACCTGTGTGACAAGAATCCTTTGACAGATTGTAGCATAGGAATGTCATTTCCTATCAATAGAATGTCATCCACGTACAAGACGAGGAATACGACAGTTCTTGCTACAACTTTACTATATATCCATGGTTCATCTGGATTTTTGATAAAGTCATATTCTTTGACTGTTTCATCACAACAGATGTTCCAACTCCGCGATGTCTGCTTTAGTCCATAAATGGACTTAAGCAACGTGCACACTTTCCCGCTGCCCCCACTCTGATTGAAACCTTCTGGCTGATCCATATAGACGCACTCTTCTAAATTACCATTTAGAAAAGCCATCTTTACGTCCATCTGCCAGATCTCATAATCATGGAAGGCAGCAATGGCAAGAAGGATCCGATTGGATTTGAGCATAGCCACTGGAGAAAAGTTTCGTCATAGTCCAAACCAGGTCTTTGACGAAAACCCTTTGCAACAAGTCTAGCCTTATAGGTTTCCACCTGTCCATCTACACCAATCTTTTTCTTGAAGATCCATTTGCATCCTATGGATTTTACCCCATCTGGAGCAAAGTCCAAAGTCCATACTTTGTTGGTGTACATGGACTCCATCTCGGTCCGCATTGCATCCAGCCATCGTACCGAGTCGCCGCTCTGGATGGCCTACTGGAAGCTAGTAGGTTCATCATCATCAATGATGAAATCCTCTCTATTCCCATCTATGAGAAAACCATAATATCTTTCAGGCGGATGAGACTGCCTAGTACTCCTGCGGAGGGGTGCGGGAATGTCCTGTTCTTCTTGAACTACTGGTTCTACCAAACTTTCAGCAGTTGTTTGTGGTTCTGGAATTTCTTCCAGTTCTATTTCGCTCCTACTTGTTTCCTTTTCTATAAACTGATGTTCTAGAAAATGGGCATGACGAGAAACAAAAACCTTTTGTTCCTCTGCGTAATAGAAGAAATACCCCCTTGGAGTTCTTTGGATATCCCACAAACTTACACTGTACTGATCGTGCCTCGAGTTTGTCCATATGCTGCTTTTTAACAAAAGCTGGACATCCCCATATCTTTATATGCTGAAGATAGGGTTTCTTCCCACTCCACATCTGATATGGCGTGGTAGGCACAGTCTTGGTAGGAGCCCTATTCAAAAGATATGCCGCTGATTCTACCGCATAACCCCAGAAAGATCGCGGTAACTCAGCATTACTCATCATGGAACGTACCATATCCAATAGGGTTCGATTCCGTCTCTCCGATACACCGTTATGCTGTGGAGTGTATGGAGGAGTAAGCTGAGAGAGAATTCCTTTCTCTTTTAGGTAACCTAGGAACTTGGCACTTAAGTATTCACCACCTCGATCAGATCTCAGTGTCTTGATACTTTTGCCGGTTTGGTTTTCTACTTCATTCTTATACTCATGGAATTTCTCAAAGGCCTCGGATTTATGTTTCATCAAGAAAATGAATCCGTACCTAGAGTAATCATCCGTAAAAGTAATGAAATATGAAAAACCACCTCTTGCATGTTTAGACATTGGACCACATACATCGTTGTGTATGAGTCCTAAGAGCTCGCTCGCTCTTACTCCATGTCCAGTGAATGGAGTCTTTGTCATCTTTCCTTTAAGACATGATTGACAAGTGGCATAAGTTTGATATTCGAACGAGTCCAAATATCCTTCTCTATATAACTTAGTTAACCTTGTTTCATTGATGTGACCTAGTCTACAATGCCATAAGAAAGCCTTATTTAAATCTGGAGACTTTCTTTTTAGCGTGTTCTGGAAATTGAAAATTTGGAGTTGGTTTAAGACATATATACCGTTATCCAGTGTACCGGACCCAATCAAACTATGATTAAGGTGGATGTTAACAACATCACTTACAATCGTGAAATCATAACCTTTATTTGATAACAAGGAAACTGATATGATATTACACGTTAAGCTAGGTACACAAAAACAGTTATGTAAAACCAAAATGTGTCCACTCGTCAATCCCTGGTGATAATCCCCTACGTACACAGCTCCCACGCTAGCTCCGTTAGCAACCATCAGGGTCATATCACCATCCTTCAGCACCTTACGGTTTCTCAGTGCCTGCAATGAATTGCATATATGAGATCCTGATCCGGTATCCAATACCCAGGAAGTAGAGTTGATTGACAGACAATTCTCAATTAGAAACACACCTGAAGTCGAAGCTACAGCTTGCTTCGGTTCCTGGTTCTTGGCGTTCCACGCCTTGCAATCTTTCTTCCAGTACCCTTTCCTATGACAATAGAAGCACTCATCCTGGGCCACTACTGGTACCGGAAACTTTTTCTTTCCCTTCGCTCCCACCTTACTAACACCTCCTCTAGGTTTGATGGCGGCTTTCTTTTTCCTTCCTTTGGCCCTAGCCTTGGACCCGGAAGAAGAAGCATCGCTAACAAATATAGCGGGTGTTTCCCTTGCCTTCTGCAAGGTGCCTTCTGCACTCCTCAACATGTTAAGGAGTTCCGGAAGTTCAACTTCTTTTCTTTGAATGTTGAAATTCAGAATAAACTGGGCGTAGGTGGAAGGAAGGGACTGGAGAATAAGGTCTGTATAGAGCTCATTATCCAAAGTCGTCCTAAGGTCTGCGAGCTCTTCTATATAGCCAATCATCTTTAGTACATGTTCTCCTACCGATGATCCAACGGCTAACCTCGCTCGAAACAAGTTCTTAGAGGTCTTGTATCTTGCTATACGAGATTGCTCTCCATAAAGTTCCTTTGTATGGAGAAATATGGCATCAAGATCCATATCCTCATGCCTCCTCTAATGTTCATTGTTCATCGAGGCAAGCACGATGCACTTGGCCTTCGCGCAATCATACTCCCAGGTTTTGCGGATTTCCTTATCCGTATTACTGGATTTGGGACCTGGGACTGCAGGTGCCTTAGCGGTGACGTACCCCAATTTGTCATAGGTCAAAGCCATTTTGACATTCCGCAGCCAATCTTTAGAGTTTGGCCCTGTCAGTATATTTTTCTCTAAAAGTAACTTAAGTCCATTCATTTTCAGGGTCGCTGCAAGTAGGAGAGAGAGAAGAAACACTTTAGCATGATGCTCTTGCAAGTTTAGAGTTGTTTTTAATTTATCTAAACTGGATGGCTCCTACTGTTTCTCGAATCCTTCCTCAAACCATAAAAGAAGAATTAGCCAGGACTATTCTCACTATACAATACTTGCTTAACCGTTCAGCCAGGCCGGTGTCGGTACTTCGAGGGAGGTTTTCCAACGCTTTCGCGAAGTTCCTTAATTAAATAACCTCTTTTCTCTGGGGGCGTAACCCCGCTGACACCTTTCTCGACACCTACTTGGTTTATAGCATTGATCGTTAAGTGATGAATCTCCTGATGAGTAGCATATACTCACAGTAGGATCGGGATCCAAATATCATCGTATGATAATGTTGAAGGAATCCTACCAACATTCATCAAACTCCAAATGGTATGCATCTCTTTGCAAATTTCAGTTTCTTTAGAAATTCCTGATATAAATTTTTGCCCCATGCTCTTATGACCTTGGCTTTGGTCAAAATGTCATAAGTCACATGTCAAGTTCTACCCTTCATTATCTTGTCAATTTGAACCCATCCGTACATACCCCTGACTTTGGTCAAATGATAATACGACTGTCCCAAACTAACTCATCTATCTATGCAACAAATGAATACTCAGCAGCTACCAAACACTATGCCTTGACTTTGGCCAAAATGCATAGCTTGAATACTATTGAATACCCAAATGAAATGACGGAGGGCTACGAATGGTTTTGGCAAAACTGTGAACGTAGTGAACTTGATATGACCGAAGGAACCTGATAGCTTTTAAAAGGAGTGATTAAAGCTCCGCAATTTAAAAAATATCATATGTTTTAAAATAACCGAGTGGTTTCTTTTAAATTGTTCCAACGATTCAACATTTGGTTTATTTTCTTTGCATTAATAATAATGCGTCCCATCATTAACCTATCATTGCAGAAAACAACGAAAATACAACGTCCTTTTATGCCATCCGCATTCGCCACTAGGTCCCGTCATCACTCGTTAGGTTACTTAACTAACGGCAGAGCGGGGGCTGGGCTAGCGCGGGTGTAAAACATAAGTGACGTCTAAATAGCTATCATATATAGATATTGTACATTCGTCAGACGTAATAATAGGCATTCCAGATCACAGATGAACATTATTGGATATGCAAGCAATCCGCGCTTGTTTTGAGCCTGCAACAAAAGACGGATTACACAGTTGTGATGAATAACCATTACCCTACTCTAGACCCCTACGGGTACGGCAAACTACCCGCCAAGTACCCGAAGTGAAGCGGTCTCCCTCAAAAACGTGAGTAGGCCACTAAACACTTCAAAGTACCCGGTAGTTTGTGCACCCCACCTTGGGTCTATCCTAGGAGCAAAAACAGTAAAATGAAATAATACAACGGTGGCTACAACCGCAACCTGGATATGCCCCGCAAAATAATATTACAACATATTACAATTACTTTGAATGAATATAACAACCCATCACAAACCCCGGCTAATCATCACAACAGTCCAATACAGTTCATAACCACAAACAGTAAAAACCATTACAGAAATGTGCAACCCTCTGCCAACCGACATACTAGCAGTTAGGGGAGGTTTACGAACACATTATACAATCACAGATATAATCAAATTAGCAAACATCGTAAGATTTCGATCGAGCAAACACTTTAGATTCTACACCAAAACTTCTCTGTGCACCTGAGACTTGAGCAGAAAAATAAACATTCCAGAAAACACAAAAATATCACAGAAGAGTTACTGGAGAAAATTGGGATGAATTGGCTTCAACTCGGCCGCGGATCAGCGGCGGATCGGTGGGATAGGCCGCGGTTCCGCGGCTGTATGGCCGATTCAGGAACCCATTTTTCTCCAGTAACTTTATAATTCCTTTCTTGTTATTTTAGAGGTCCCTGAAAAATTTTTAGGGCCTGTTTTAAAAACGATAGAAACTTAGTGATATCGATGTTTTTTCCGGTTCGTTTTGCGTTCGAAATTCAAACGACTTTGTTAATGAGTTAATTATTGTTTAGCGAGGCTCTGATACCACTGTAAGTCGATGTACAACACCCCACGACTTGCGGGGAGGCGGAAAAAAGAAAAACGATCTTGTTCTTTGCGTAAACATCGACTAACCGAGAATCTTTGCTAAACTATAACTAACAAGAAACATAGAAGTTGTGAACTACTATGATAAGTGATTATACCTAATGAACCGTGTCCTTCTCCTTTTCGTTATCCACGTCCTTCTCGGCCTTCTCCACGTAATAGATGATCCACCCAAGAGCTATACTCCAAGCTTGACCTCTAACTTAAGGCAACTAGGTTTCTTAAAGTGCTAATCTAAGCAACCTAGGTGATATAGAGAAGGGTTATAGATTAAATAGTCTTTTCTAATCCTTGGTCTCAACACATGAGAGGGGAGGATTAGGGTTTGAAGAGAGAGAGCTTGAGGAGAGAGAAGGTGAGCAAAAGAATGAGAAGCGATAATGAACTCATTTGAATATATGAAGCATAATGTTTTATGAAATAAATAAATTAAATCATTTAACAACCATGCTTCATTCATTCATATGAGTGATTCATCTCATGAGTCATTAGATCAATAAATGATGCATTAACTCCATGGATGAATCACAGAAATGAGTCATTAACACAATAAATGCAAATGCCACCTTAACCCTCAAGTCACCATCCTTCTAGAAGCTTCTCGCGAAATTACGAGAACGCCCCTCCTATCCGTGAAAACACAGAAAAACTTTAGACTGTATAAATCCAATAACCCGATACTAGAATCTGGCTTAAACCAAAGCCGGCTAGTAAAAACTGTCCAAATGTCGTCCGTGCGTAAATACACGTATACGTCCGAACCCTTGTCGTAAAACCATACGACCACTATATCGTTTCAACCGGAGCCGGGAAACTCTCTGTGTGGGACTCTAAAGACTCGACTACTACGCTGGCAGTGGGCTTAACCACAGACCGCAAGCGGCACTAGCTGTACGTAACGGTCCCCAGGTAGATGTCGATAAGAAAGCCGATGCGGAAACCCATCCGAACTCCTACTGAGCCTGATGTGACAATCTCCGTACAGTCCGGTCTGTTCGTCTAATACTATCGCATATCGGGCCTAGGGGGGCGGCAAGTGTCAGTCCCCTAATAGCGGTATAAGTCGTGTCGGAGCGTAGCCCATTACACCCTGAGAAACAACTGGAACCTACCAGTAAATCTCGCTTGCCCTGGCCAGGGACTTTGCGTAATGGCTCTCTGACACAGCGCGATATCAACCCCCAATACCGGGAGAGACGAATCCTGTCTAACCGCCACTGCCTCCAAGTGCTCGGGACTGAACCCAACTGTTACCTGTTTGCACGACTCCTTTGAGCCGTGGTAGGGTAGCAATCTAAGAATAGTGGGACACACTCGAGGCGAAGTAGCAGTGTCAAGTCTGCGGACTATGCTGTACTCATGTCACCTGGGAACTATTAACTGACGACGGGTATAATACCAACCAACAGTTCCCCGTGAGTCCTGTCCGGTGTACCCGTAACCCAACGAGCACCTGTATACTATCTGCAGTACGACGTACTGACGGATGTGGGACAGACCATCTCCCCAACTGGGATGAGAAGCGTACACACTAGTCTACTCCGGAGTATCGATGCCCTATCTCGATAATCCTATGACTAGGGACCTGAAAAAGGATGTGCTTGTAGACTACCCAGCCCCCACTAGTGTGACTGCCATCACAACGCTGGTAGTCAAGCAAGATCCTAAGAGCTCTATCAATACGTATACTCACATATTAAGATAGATAAAACCAAGTAGCATACTACCATGTTTAGCAAGACTCTTATATAATTGTGAATATCCCAAGCTTCCATTAAGTAATATACAAGCTAGTATGATACGATAATGCCCCCTAGGGCATATACACTAACAGGTACTCCAGTAGTATCTCAGGGTGTTCTGGGCCACTCTCTGACACGACTTATACTGCTATTGGGGGTCTGACGTTACCAGCCCTTAGGCCGATATGTGATATTCATAGACGAACGGACCGGACTGTATGTATATTGTCACTGTTAGGCTCAGTAGGGTTTATGGATGAGTTCGCTCGTTAGCTTTCCTTCCAATCAATACATTGGCAAACCGTTACGTACAGCCAGTACCTCTGACGTGCTAGTGGTTATACCCAGTGCCAGTGTTTTGATAAATCATTAGAGTCCCCCACAGACACTTTCCCAAGTTCGGGCGAAACGTTGTAGAAGCAGTATGGTTTTATGGCAAGGTACGGAAAATGCACGTGCGTTTTCGCACGTGTCATATTTTGGGCAGACAATACTGGTCGGCTTTGGTTTAAGCCGAATACCAGTATTATACTGTGTAGATATAATATCTTTTTCTCAGTTGCATTTGTATTCGGTCGTAATACAAATGCGGGTATGTTTATACTGTTACGGGTTTATCCTGAAATTCATTTCAGGATCGCTTTTGGAAGTTGCCAGTTTCCAGTTTTCTATCAGCCGTATTTAACATTCAGTTAAATGCGGATTTATCTTTTCTTGAGATGAGCGTGGAAGTTTCTAGATGGTGACTAGGATGGTAACTAGGCTTGTGAGTCATTAGTGCATTGATTATTGCATTAATGGTTTTAGTGACTAGGTTAAATGATTCATCTTTTGCTTTAATTGTGTTCATACAAGGTGTTATGTGACTCATCCTCTTCATTGATCTTATGATCACCTCCCCTTCTCCTACACTCACCTCCCTCCCCTCTATATAGTGGCCGGCCTCGCCCTCTTGTTGAATTATGGTTGTTGTTCACTAGGGAAAAGATTATGATAGATTTGTATATGGAAATTTCATATAGCTCAAATTCTTATCACCCGATTCCAAAAGGCAACTTCATTAACCGTTCGTCTATAGCTTTGGACGTAACGAGACAAAGTGTTCTACTCTTTCTCTACATCATCTTGGTCGTCTCTTCTAGCAAACTTGACGATCGAGTTGCCTCGGTTCAGAGGCGGGAGCCCGTTTAAAGATCCGTCGACGTGGTGCCACCTGGACTAGAAGACTGGAGATTCAGGAGATCGGAGCAGCCGCAACAAAGTATAAGATGATGGTTGAAGACCGAAGGACTCGGATCGTTCGGTATAATTCTTCTACCCACTTTGTAGTTTGTTAGTTTAGCTTTAATAGCAGATCCGGGTTATAGTACGCGATAGCGCCAGTTGTAAAAAGTTTTTGTTCCGCATTTGGCGTCTGTTAGACGGCCGGGGCGCTGCCGTGGACTTACAGTGGTATCAGAGCCTCACCATTAAGCTTTACTATCTTGTGCTAACGCGTTTAAAATATCGATCGAACCGAATTTCGAAAACTACATTTTTTCCGTTCACAGTTTCTGTCGATTTTAAATCAGGTCCAAAAATTATTTTGCATATCACAGAAAGTTGTGCAGGGTTTTTTAAGCACACTGTGAAAATTTGGTCACGTGATCCCACAGTACCACCGCGGATCCGCGGTCAAACCTAGGGTTTGACCGCGCATCCGCGACCAGTATGTGGGACCAGTGGTCCAAATTTGTACAGTGGGTTTTACACCTTAAATTGTGGTTTCTGGAATATTTCTTTTGGGCCCATATTTTGTTCCTGTACAGCAGATGTTTATGGGACCCACTTTAGGATATTTGGTCGATCGAAATTTAAACGTGTTAGTATACAATACTTGCTTTATATCTCCGACCGGGAATGTCATTCGAGCGGTAAATTGCGTCTAATTGCTATAAATCTTTTAGATGGATTTGCGAACGTGACATTCGCATTGATGTTCTGTGTTGTGCTGTAATGTTGCGGATTTGTCGTGGTGGATAGCAGGGTGCAATGATAGTGCAGTTTGGATTTATTTGTACATTTGATATTGCGGGGCGAGCGTCCAACATGTGGACTGCCGTCACTGCCTGTTTGTATAATATTCTTTTGGGGCACGACCGGAATGAGGTCGATGCACCCGTTGTACATATTTTTATTTCTGTACTAGGTTTATCCCACAACGGAGTGCATGGATAGCCGGGTTCTGGAGGGCAACGGGTCCGTATCTCATGGCTTTGAGAGGCAGAGGGACCTCACTCTAGAATTGGTAGACTATTCGCCGCACTCGTAGGGGGTACAGGTTGACCCAAGGAGGGGTGCTCAAGTTACCGGATTCCGTGAAGTGCTGGGTGTTCCATTCACTATGTTGTGGGGACTACCTCGCTTCAGGTTTTGGCGGGTAACTTGCCGCACCCGTAGGGGTCTAGATTTCATTGCACTGGCTATCCACACGACCAGGGGAACGTCGGGTTTCGGCAGCGGCTCTGTGAAACCCGGGGATCTCAGATTATCTGTATTGTTCTGTGATGCTTATTACTTTTCTGTATTGTTGTATATTATCACGCCTGGAGCGATTATTGTATATTGGTATATATACTATTAGATGTTATATATGTTTTACACCCGCGCTAGTCCAGCCCCCGCTCTGTCGTTAGTTAAGTAACCTAACGGGTGATGACGGGACCCAGTGACGAATGCGGATGGCATATACGTACATTATATTTTCGTTCTTTTCTGGTGTGATTGATTGATGGGACTACATGGCAGATCACTTGCTCAGGCAATTGAGTCAATCATGAGATGTCAAGTACCACACCAGATGTTGTTCTTGCACTAGATGCAATAAGTTGACATTGATCCAATCCTGGAGAAACAGTCGGAAGCAGTTTTAGAACATAAGTGGATGTTCTAGGGATATGATAACGACAGCCTCATTCGGGAGACAGTTATCATTCCAGGCTTCCAAGGTGACATGGACGACAAGGAGATTGTTAGAGTTATAGTTTTTCCTTCTGACGAAGGGCAGTATTTTGGACAGATGGTCCAAGACAATACTGAGGGAGGCATGGCGCAGGATACTGATTAAGTTCAGTTGTCGATACAGTCTAAGAAGTTTGGATTTGGAGTTCATTTATGAGCTAGGTCCCATCAGACATCCAGACACATTCTAAGACAGGTATTGCTCATTTCGGGAGATGGCTTTCTCCGCGAACTTGAGATATAGAGAGACATAGAAAGAAACATCAAAGCGGATCCACTCACTGAGGCTATTCCTCGAACGCAATAGTTTCGCAAACGAGCTTTGTGAGACTGACTAGTAGAGGAGTTGGGTGTTCGGTATCACACGGGCTGTGAGTATGCGACATCGCAATAATTAGCCTTGAGTGCAAGTGGGAGATTGTTGGAGATAGTGCCCTCAGAGTCAATTATTGGATCACAGTCACGTGATTGCAATGATTGAGGGAGGACCTGTCCCAGTAGGACAGTCTTACTCGAGATGATAGTATGCTATCTGGTTTATCTTTATCATCGTGTACTGCTTTAGGTGACCTGACACGTCGCTATTACACGTTGATAGAGCCCCTAGGATTCTTGCTTGACCACCAGCAGTATGAGGGCGATCATATAAGTGGGAGCTGGTAGTCTATAAGCACATCCTTAAAAGGTCCCTAGTCGTGGGAATTTCGAGACAGGGCATCGATACTCCAGAGTAGACTAGTGTATACAGTCGAGACCCCGACGAGGGGCGGTGGCCGGTCTCACAAGCCACTGGTGTCAGTTGGATCACCTAAGATGTATACAGGTGCTCATTGGGTTATGAGTACACCGGACAGGACTCGCCGGGAACATGCTAGTTGGTTTATACCTGACGTCAGATAGCAGTTCCCTGGTGACATATGTACAGGTTAGTTCATCGACCTGAGGATCATCATTTGTCTCGTGTGAGTTACCACTGTACTTTGATTACTACCCTACCACGCTCAAAGGAGACGTGCAAACAGGTTTTAGTTGGGTACAGTCCCGAGCCACATGGAGGCAGTGAGCGGATCTTCGGGGGTTCGTCTCTCCCGGTATTGGGGGTGAGGTCGCGCTGTGTCTAGGAGAGCCATTACACAAAGCCCTCGGCCGAGGCAGGAGATTTACTGGTAGGTATTCCAGTAGTATCTCAGGGTATTCTGGGCTACACTCCGACACGACTTGTACCGCTTTTGGGGGTCTGACTTTTACCAACCCCCTAGGCCTGCCATGCGATGCTCATAGACGAACGGACCGGACTGTACGGATATTGTCACTGACAGGCTCAGTGGGGTGTCAGGATGAGTTCGCTCATCGACGTCCCTTTTGGTCAATACCTGGTAGCCCGTTACGTATTGGCTAATACCTCTGACGTGCTAGTGGTTAAATCCACAACTAAGGTGTTGACGAGTCTTTAGAGTCCCCCACATTCAGTTGCTCAAGTTTTCGGGCGAAACGCTGTAGAAGCCGTATGGAGATATGGCAGGGTTCGATCAGATACGTGCGGTATTGCACGGATCAGGATCGGACGGTCAGTACTAGAGGCCGTATGGATATATGGCAGAGTTCGATCAGATACGTGCGGTATTGTACGGATCAGGATCGGACGGATATTACTTGCCGGCTTTGGTTTAAGCCAGATCCTAGTATAGTACAGTGTAGATTTTGTCTCTTTGCATTTGTATTTCGGTCGGAATACAGATGCAGGTGTGTATGCATAGTAGCGGGGTTTTCCTGTAATTTATTACGGGACCAGTTTTCTGGAGTTGCCAGTTTGCTTTCCGTTTCGGCCATTTTCATTTGTATCTTTCATTGGCCGAAGATTGGTGGAGGAGGGCCTATTTGCAAGCATGCAAATTTGGATAGTGGAGGGTGTTATTTGCATATTCTTGTATCATGATAATTCCTCCACCATTTGACTTCTTCTTCTCATCATGGCTTGACTTTTGAGTCATCATGGTTGTTGATGATTAGCTTGTTGGAGTATTGGTTTTGGTGCAATCATGGTTGTTGATGATTGGTTGATGGAGTGTGAGTTTTAGTGGGTGATCATTTCCTTTTTCATGATAACCCTTTTCTCTCTCTAGTTTATTGGCTCACACTCATTCCTTTGATACTACACTCTCATTCTCACTCTCCCCTCACTTTGCATGGCCGGCCACTTCCTCAAGTGGGCTGTCCCAATTTTTTGTGGAGGGATTTTATCTCTTTTGGCTTGTAAAAAATCCCATAGCTTCACAAAAATTCCACACCTCATCCCTCCACCAAATGGCAACCTCCATAAACCCCAAATGAGACATATAGATCTTCACTATATTCTACAGCAAATCTTGGGCACGTCGACTCGCCAGCTTCGTGCCCGAGTTGCCTCGGTAGGCGGGAGCCCGTAAAAGAAGCAGGCGACGTGGTGCCCTTCCGGCGACTTGGTGGAGACCGGAGCTTCCGCGGGAGATCGGGACGACGACGAGAAGACCGGAGGACACGGATCACTCGGTATATCTCTCTTCCCCATCTTGTAGTTAGCTAGGACTAGTTTAATGGTACGATCCGGGTTTTTAGTGCGCGGTGGTGCCGGTTCAAGAAAAATTAAAGTTAACCATCGCTTCCGCATTTGGCCTCGGGATGGAGGCCGGGGCGCCGCCGTGCACTTACAACTTATTCAAAGCTTCATGAAGCTTCAACAAAAGACAAATGCGGAAAACTATATAAAACCTAAACATGGTTTAAAATAATCACACACCCAAGTTTGCATGTATCATCAAACATGATACAAACTAGTGCACAAAACTATATCATATATACAATGTGCACATCAAGTGAGAAAATCCATCTAAAGTGAACCAATACTAGTTAATGCAAAGTAATATATCAAATATATATAATTATACATTAAATCATTAAATCAACACTTGATTTAACGATCCGGTCACATCGCATATGACCGACTAATATCCAATGTATCGACTTATCGAATCAATCTTCGATTCGATAACTAGGTTATATCGCATATAACCAATCTATACATTCATCACGAGAATAGAATACGGTATCACATACATGCATTATTCTCGGTCCCGCACATATCTCATATGTGCTCCTATTTCGTTTCGCTTGAGCCAGGAAACCTCTGTGTAGGACTCTAAAGACTCGTCAATACGCCGGCAGCAGATGATGATCATATCAAGCACCGACAAGCCGCAAGCGGTCTGCTAAACGTAACGGCCACCTGGGTATTGAGCGATCAGAAGATCAATGAGCAAGCCCGCTCACACTCCTGTGAATCCAACCAGTAACACTTACCGTACAGTCCGGTATGTTCGTCTGATATGTCGCATATCTCGCCTAGGGGTGGTAAATGTCAGACCCCAGTAGCTCGATAAGTCATGCCGATATAAGGTCCATAACATAGCATGAAACTACTGATAACACTTACCAGTAGATCACAGCAACCCTGGCCAGGGATTTCCAGTTATGGCCAGTCGTGCATAGCGCAACATCAACCCCCAATACCGGGAGAGACGAATCCCCTCCTATCGCTCATTGCCTCCATGTGAATCGGGATTGTACCCAAAAACCACCTGTTTGCACGACTCAGTAGAGCCGTGGTAGGGTGGAAATCAAAGCACAGTGGGAGACACACAAGACTCTATGACGATCTCGGGTCAACAGACTAAGCTGTACCAGTGTCACCAGAGAACTGCCATCTGACGTGAGGTATAATACCATCTGGGAGTTCTCGGCGAGTCCGTTCAGTGTACCCAGTCTCTACTGAGCACCCGCATACCATCTCTGATGTCAAACACCAATGGATATGGGATCATCCATCGCCCATCACATGGGTCGAGAAGATATACGCTAGTCTACTCTGGAATATCGATGCCCCGTCTCGATATTCCCACGACTAGGAACATTGAAGGATGTACTCATGGACTACCCAGGCCCCATTAGTATGATCTACATCATAGTCCTGGAAGTCGAGTACACATCCTAAGGGCTTTATCAACATGCAACAGAGAGACAGAAAGTATACATGTTAAGATAAAGAGCAACCAGATAGCGTACTGTTATGTCGAGCAAGAAAGTCCTACCTATATATGTCCCAGCATCCACTACAATATACATCCAATGTACAGTAATGGGCTCTAGGGCATACATATAACTAACACCATACCCATGTGTATATATATACATATCCCCATATATGCACAAGTAAAATAAATGTATGCATCTGTGTGCGTGCGTGTGGGTGTAATCTCAAATCTGGGGTTGGCAACTACAATTTACTAATGACGCTATCAGTAAGTCATCTAAAGCATTTCTAGCTACAAAGAACATCTCAATATACATAGGTATATAAATATATAATATATGACATAACGCATATGCGTTATATACTACGAAACTGCTGTGGTGCTATACGCCATGCACCCGACTCCCCCCGTAGATATATATCTACTAACTTTGCTATTGCTTGCCGATGTCGATGTCGCCATCTTCTTCTTCAACGTCTCGACATCCACGTGGGGTACCTTCACATATAATCCAATCTTAATGCGTATTAAAATCCAATCGGAAAACCAAAACGGCACATGCTACGCTCATAGGTAAAAACCTATAGCCTCGCTTGAAAAACACGACCAAAACCTTAATCGCTAGCGTTCAAATGCCACATGACGGGAAAAAATATCAAATACGAAAATTCGAATTAAAATGAAGTCGCAAAACAATGCACCAACACAAGAAAATGATCCCAGATTTACCCTAGGCGAAATTAGCCAATTTTGCGTATGTAAAGGGTCTAGTTTACTAGAGATAAGGCCATAGAACAAAAACGAGTCGATTTCCCACTGCTCTGGTCGTAAATTGTGGCCAGAAAGAATTTAATTGCGGCCTGGGTAGAAGGTTAGGGGTTGGGGTTTCAATGGTAGTCTCCTGGTCACCTGCACACATCACTATGCTTGCTAAATATTTTTCAGGTGTCCCGGGTGATAGCAGATGTCAATATCCCCCCACAGAATCAACAATTCTCCGATATCGGGGTTTCTAAGTTCGTATTCCGGGGTTTAAGTCTCAGGTTCAGTCCACTATATCATCACAACATGGGTTATGGTCCCTAATTACACCTTAATTGCACCTATGGAATCAATTCAAACCCTATAGCCTAACTTGGAATTTTCAAAGTTTGCTAACTACACAATATCGATTCTAAACTTGCATGGATGCATAAGGAATTGAAATGCTTATCTAAAGGTGCAGAAATTACCTCATTTGGCAACTCAAGAAATTTCTTCAGTTGCCCCAAGTGCCCAAAATCAAAACTTGCTTGGTCCAAAGTGTTTGCCATGAGCTTGTGCACATTCTTTATGAAGTGGGGATGATGTTTTGGAGTTGTTTTGATGAAGTTTTGGGGTTTTGAAGTGGAGGTGGAGGAGGGTGATGCCATGGGGTGAAGATGAGAAGATGAGGATGAAAAATGAAGACTTGTCAATGAACCCCTCACCCCGCTCTTTCTTCTCTCACTTGCCCATACCTCATATTTTATTGTTTTCCTTTCTTTTCTTTTGTTTTCTTTCTCTTCTCTTTAAATTCAACAACCATGCATGAAACATGAAGAAATACCATGATAAGAAATGTAACAAGTGTAAAAAAAAAGACTTTTGCATGTCATGTGCACAAATCACGTTTAGTGCCCGATTAGCGATATTTAATAGCGATTAGCACAAAATTAATGAATAATAAATCATAAAATTTCATAATTTGCTTAAATCACATAAAACACCCTCTTTTCAGCAATTTCCATAATTTTCCAAATTTTTCCCAATTTAATTATACCGCCCTATTCAAATATTCAATATTTTATTATTTAATTATAAAAAATCCCGAAAAATAATATTTTATTTTTCTGAAATGTTATATCATAGTCCATGGGTTTAAGGACCCCACAGTCCAGTTTAAAGATGTCATAGCCTATGGAATGTATGGTTGTCGCGACCCGTCACCTCTCTGAAGACGTTGAAGGATTACAATGACAAATATCAGAGGAGTAAAGAGATGTACCCTTGAACCAATTTTGGTTGAATGATCTGTAGTCAAATTTGGGGCTAAGATCTGTTAAAAGATTTATGAGCATATAGGCTCAATTAATCTGAATGAGGGGTTTATAGCCAATTTGGGCTCGGCCCACTCAGTTAAAATGTTTAAACACTTTACAATGCTGAGCATAAATTTGGATTCTGACAGTATTTCTGTCTTTTATTGAATGCTAAGCATTCATCATAGCTCTGGGGCTTATTAAAGAACAATTTATGTTCTATCAGCGCAACACATGGTGCGCTTGGCGCTTTGCGCCAATCAAAGAGTGCAGTGCGCTTCTGCCGTGTAGCGCACACGTGAGGGACATGTGGTGCGCTTGGCGCTGAGTGCCAGTCTATAAGCTCATTGCGCTGATTTATGAGTGCAAAACGCTATTAGTTCAGTGGTGAACAAGTGAGGAGCACTTGGTGCGCTCGGCGCTGAGCGCCAGATCAGGAGCGCTGAGATGCTTCATTTAAGTAGCGCACACGTGAGGAGCATGTGGCGCGCTTGGCGCTGAGCTCCAGATAATGAGCGCAGTGCGCTATGTTTGGTGCGCTAAGGCTCTGCAGCGCTTTACGCTAGATGTGGAGCGTTGAGGCTCTTCTTTTATGCAACTTAGATCGGTTTGCGCCCTGAGAATTAAATTCTCTTTTTATAAGAGATTTTGTCTCAAGGTTTTAAGAACAAAGTTTTTACTTTGTAGGAGATGTTTCAATATCTTATGTTGATGAAAGGTTTTGTCTTTATGGATCTGTGATCCTAAGAGAATTGAATTATTCTCCCCCTTCTTGTAATGAGATTCTATGAGCTCCTTAAGAAAGACCTTAGTCTTATAAATCTATGATCTGTGAGAAGAATTATGTTCTTCTTCTTGTTTTAAGATGAGGTCTTTTGATCTCTTTTTGAAAGACTTTGGTCTTGTAAATCTATGATCTTTAAAGAAGTGAATTCTTCTTTTTAATTATGAGATGACTTCATCTCTCTGTTCACCATTTTTTTTACCTTCAAGAAACTCTTCTTTTTCTGAGAGCTTGGCTCTTCTTTCTATGATCTCTCAAAGCTTATGGGGGGTTTTCTCTATGTTTCCGTCTCTCCTCAGACTTGAAGTCTGGGGGCCTTTATATAGGGCAAGCTGATTTGATCAATCAGTTAAGGTGATCTTTTCTTCAATTGATTTGGGGATTTCCCCACCGTTGGATCTCTGATCCAAGTGCTTCTGATTTACAGAAGACTATTTTCTTTTTTTTAACAAGATTAGGAAATCTTTTCCATACAGAATTTATTCTGTATTTTGCTGATTTTTAATCACCATTGGATCATTGATCCAACGGCGCTCTGATTTACAGAGCACAATCTTCTCGTTTGGATAGATTGTTAAGGAATCTTTCCTTAACAAAATTTTATTCTGGTTAATTAATGATTTATCATTATTATTCGATCTTTGATCTGGCGGTGGGGAGCTTTTAGTTCCTACGCTAGCGCACCGGTGTTTTGCACGTGGTGCGCTGCTTAGAGCGCAGCGCACTTAGCGCTAGCGGACACGTGCTTTGCACGTGGTGCGCTGCTTTGGGCGCAGCGCATTTGGCGCTACTTCTGAAGCGTTGAATTTGAATTTTAAACAGAACTTTGCTCTCATTGTGGGAAACAAATTCCCCCCCTCCACCGTTGCACTCACGTGGTCCACATGTGAGTGCAGCGGTGGCAACATCTGCGCCCTTGGATCAACTCAGAAGTTGAAACGGCAAGTTAGTGTTTATAAATAGGACCCTTGGCCCTTGAGATGATTTCTGTTCATCTACTTCCCTCTAAGAATTTTTATTCTCTTGCAAAGCATAGCTCTTCATTTTAAGAAGCTTCAAGAGTCAAAACTCTGCCGAATTTTTGTAAGATTTGAATTTTATCCATAGAGTTTTGCTCATCCTCAGATCATAGATCTCAAAATATTTTTTTAGGGTTTTACCCATTAACAGAGCTTTGCTCTTCATAGATCTTAGATCTAAAGAAAACCCTTTTAGGGTTTTATTAACAAAGCTTTGCTATCTGGAATAATGGAGATTTGTTAATCTCTTACGAAGAACTCTTAAGAGTTTGATCATGGATCTTGAAGATCTCAGAATTTTAATTCATTAAAGAAATTTTGTTTCTATTTTTTTTTGTTATTCCATCATTTTTATAGAGCAAGGCTCTAAGAATTCCTGGAGACTTTTCAATTCCCCTCATAATTGACTTTGACAGGTGTCATTCCTGTTTGCAGAGCATTGCTGTCGAAGAGTTTAACTCCTTGGCCCGAGGAACCTTTTTATTAAATGCGAAATCCTTTTTAGGTTTCCTTTCTTAATTGCACAGAATTAAATTCATTGGGTGATTTAATTAGCACTTATTTCTTCCTTAGGGATATCAAGAGTTGTTTAAATCTCGTGTCTGTTTCAGTATGCTTTTTCTTAATCAGTCTGTCCACTAACTCCCACTGATTTTTCTTTCCAGACGTTATGGACGCTCATATGTATGATCTCGATGAGATTATTTCTTATGGAGACATTTGCGCACTCGACCGTTCCCAAAACCGAGAATTCATAAATGCCCAGTGTGCTGAAATTATGGGTCATTTTGATGCATACAATGGTCGACTGCTTCCTCGTCGTTCCTCTCTCTTGAAGCTTATTGTGGGAGCGATCTGGGGAGCACTTCCTCTATTTTATGCTGGCATGCCGCTTAAGGAATTGGACGACGCTGAAGATAAAGTGCACTCGGTGTATCTGATGAGCTTAATCTCAAAGAAAAGGCGAGACAACCTTGTTGATATCCTGCATCAAGCTTTTCAGCAGGCGGCGATACTCGCTGCCTATCGAAGGGTGGAGGACATCAGTGGGGATCCTGATACTTGTGATCATGAAAGGATGCACACGAAGATGGTCCGAGAGGCCCACAAAATTTTGGATGGCCTCACTTTTGAATTTCTCAATCTATGTCCTGGATTTGATTTCTTGCCATTGTAATCATTTTAATAATATTTTTGTTCACTGTTTTCAATAATGTAAGAATTTTCTGAAGTATGAATAGCAAATTCCTCGTCTCCGTGTGTTTATTTTATGCACTAAATCTTTTGCATATGCATGAGTGGGTATGCTTTGAACGCTTAAAAGGATGCGAATCCATCATTCTTTTACTGTTTTGCATGGTATGTGGTTGTCGTCAGTAGGTTACACCCTTTTCGTTTTGATTTGGTGCAAAGCAGCTTACGCACTCTTGAATAGAATCTCCATTTCTCTGGCGTGTAATTTTGGAAAATGTAGACTATAGATGATAAAGAACATTCCATCTTGAACTTTTCGAGAGGTAGTGATGGCTTAGGAAGTAGGTTCTGATCTGCTGCTTAAGGCTTTTCAACTTTATAAGCCGTCAGGGTCTCATAAAGAATTTTCCTCCGACTGGTCGAGAGGATCCCGTAGGTGTATTTTCTCCTTAGGAATCATGAGGATTCCTAAGTGTCTTTTCTATTGGGAGTCATGAGGATCTCATAAGAGAGTTTTCTTCCTTACAGGTCGAGAGGACCCGTAAGTGATTGATGAGATCGACATTTTCCGTATTTCACGGAGTCAGAAGTTGCTCTGGGCGTTTCCCACGGGGTCAGGACTGACTTTAGCCGTGTTCTACAGAACCAGGATTCGCTCTGGCTGTTTCCCACGGGGTCAGGATTGACTTTAGCCGTGTTCCACAGAAACAGGATTTGTTCTGGACGCTTCCCACGGGGTGAGGATTGACATTAGACATGTTCCGCAAGGACCAGGATCCATTCTGGACACTTCCTATGGGGTCAGGATTGACTTTAGCCGTGTTCTGCAAGGACCAGGATCTGCTCTGGACGCTTCTCACGGGGTCAGGATTAACTTTAGCCGTGTTCCACAGGACCAGGATTTGCTCTGGACGCTTCCCACGGGGTCAGGATTGACATTAGCCGTGTTCCGCAAGGACCAGGATCCGCTCTGGACGGTTCCTATGGGGTCAGGATTGACTTTAGCCATGTTCCACATGACCAGGATTTGCTCTGGATGCTTCCCACGAGGTCAGGATTGACATTATCCATGTTCCACCATACCAGGATTCGCTCTGGATGCTTCCCACAGGGTCAGGATTGACGTTAGCCGTGTTCTGCAAGGACCAGGATCCGCTCTGGATGCTTCCCATGGGGTCAGGATTGACTTTAACTGTGTTCCACAAGACTAGGATTTGCTCTGGACACTTCCCACGGGGCCAGGATTGACTTTAGCCGTGTTCCGCAAGGACCAGGATCCGCTGTGGACGCTTCCCACGGGGTCAGGATTGACATTAGCCGTGTTCCACTAGAACAGGATTCGCTCTGGATGCTTCCCACTGGGTTAGGATTGACTTTAGTCGTGTTCCACAGGACAAGGATTTGCTCTGGAAGCTTCCCACGGGGTTAGGATTGACATTAGCCGTGTTCTACTAGACCAGGATTTGCTGTGGATGCTTCCCACGGGATCGGGATTGACATTAGTCGTGTTCCACTAGACCAAGATTTGCTCTGGATGCTTCCCACGGGGTCAGGATTGACTTTAGCCGTGTTCCATAGGACCAGGATTTGTTCTGGACGCTTCCTACGGGGTCAGGATTGACATTAGCCGTGTTCCGCAAGGAGCAGGATCCACTCTGGACGCTTCCCACGGGGTCAAGATTGACTTTAGCCGTGTTCCGCATGGACCAGGATTCGCTCTGGACGCTTCCCACGGTGTCAGGATTGACTTTGGCCGTGTTCCACAGGACCAGGATTGCTCTGACGCTTCCCATGGGGTTAGGATTGACTTTAGCTGTGTTCCGCAAGGACCAGGATCCGCTCTGGACGCTTCCCACGGGGTCAGGATTGCCTTTAGCCGTGTTCCGCAGGACCAGGATTTGCTCTGGACGCTTCCCACGGGGTCAGGATTGACATTAGCCGTGTTCGGCAAGGACCAGGATCCGCTCTGGACGCTTCCCACAGGTCAGGATTGACATTAACCGTGTTCCACCAGACTAGGATTTGCTCTGGACGCTTCCGACGTGGTCTGGATTGACATTAGCCGTGTTCCACAAGGACCAGGATCTGCTCTAGGCGATTCCCACGGGGTTAGGATTGACATTAGCCGTGTTCCACTAGGACCAGGATCCGCTGTGAACGCTTCCCACGGGGTCAGGATTGACGTTAGCCATGATCCGCAAGGACCAGGATCCGCTCTGCACGCTTCCCACGGGTCAGGATTGACGTTAGCCGTGTTCCGCAAGGACCAGGATCCGCTCTGGACGCTTCCCATGGGGTCAGGATTTACTTTAGCCGTGTTCCACAGGACCAAGATTTGCTCTGGACGCTTCCCACGGGGTCAGGATTGACATTAGCCGTGTTCCACTAGACCAGGATTCGCTCTGGACGCTTCCCACGGGGTCAGGATTGACTTTAGCCGTGTTCCACAGGACCAGGATTTGCTCTGGAAGCTTCCCACGGGTCAAGATTGACATTAGCCGTGTTCCACTAGACCAGGATTTGCTCTGGATGCTTCCCACGGGGTCAGGATTGACATTAGCCGTGTTCCACTAGACCAGGATTTGCTCTGGATCCTTTCCACGGGGTCAGGATTGACTTTAGCCGTGTTCTACAGGACCAGGATTTTCTCTTGACGCTTCCCACGGGGTCAGGATTGACATTAGCCGTGTTCAGCAAGGACCAGGATCCGCTCTGGGCGCTTCCCACAGGTCAGGATTGATATTAGCCGTGTTCCACTATACCAGGATTTGCTCTAGATGCTTCCCACGGGGTCAGGATTGACATTAGCCGTGTTCCGCAAGGACCAGGATCCGCTCTGGGTGCTTCCCACGAGGTAAGGATTTCATTAGCCGTGTTCCACTAGGACCAGGATCAACTCTGGACGCTTCCCACGGGGTCAGGATTGACATTAGCCGTGTTCTACTAGACCAGAATTTGTTCTGGATGCTTCTAACGGGGTCAGGATTGACGTTAGCCGTGTTCCGCAAGGACCAGGATCCGCTCTGGACGCTTCCCACGGGGTCCGGATTGACTTTAGCCGTGTTCCACAGGACCAGGATTTACTCTGGACGCTTCCTATGGGTTCAGGATTGACATTAGCCGTGTTCCGCAAGGACCAGGATCCGCTCTAGACGCTTCCCACGGGGTCAGGATTGACATTAGCCGTGTTCCACTAGACCAGGATCCGCTCTGGATGCTTCCCACGGGGTCATGATTGACTTTAGCCGTGTTCTACAGGACCAGGATTTGCTCTGGAAGCTTCCCACGGGGTCAGGATTGACATTAGCCGTGTTCCACTAGACCAGGATTTGCTCTGGATGCTTCCCACGGGGTCAGGATTGACATTAGCTGTTAGTGTCTATGCCCTAGGGGCCATTATTGTATCATACTTGTATGTATATTACTTAATGGAAGCTTGGAATATTCACAGTTGTATATACAATCTTGCTAAAAATAGTAGTATGCTACTTGGTTTGTGTCTACTTTAATATGTGCATATGTTTCTTGTAAAGTATCACTTATACATATTAGTAGAGCCCATAGGATCTTTGCTTGATTACCAGCGTCGTGATGGCAGTCACACTAGTGGGGGCTGGGTAGTCTGTAAACAACATCTTATACAGGTCCCTGGTCGTTGGATTATCGAGATAGGGCATCGATATACCGGAGTAGACTAAGTGTGTACGCTTCTCATCCCAGTTGGGGAGATGGTCTGTCCCACAGCCATCAGTACGTCGTACTGGAGATAGTATACAGGTGCTCGTTAGGTTACGGGTACACCGGACAGGACTCGCAGGGGAACTGTTGGTTGGTATTGTACTAATCGTCAGTTAACAGTTCCCAGGTGACATGAGTACAGCATAGTCCGCAGACTTGACACTACTACTTCGCCTCGAGTGTGTCCCACCGTTCTTAGATTGCTACCCTACCACGGCTCAAAGGAGTCGAGCAAACAGGTAGCAGTTGGGTGCAGTCCCGAGCACTTGGAGGCAGTGGCGGTTAGAAAGGATTCGTCTCTTCCGGTATTAGGAGATGATATCGCGCTGTGTTAGAGAGCCATTACGCAAAGTCCCTGGCCAGGGCAAGCGAGATTTACTGGTAGGTTCCAGTAGTTTTCTCAGGGTGTAATGGGCGACGTTCCGACACGACTTATACCGCTATTAGGGGACTGATACTTGCCACCCCCTAGGCTAGATATGCGATAGTCTTAGACGAACAGACCGGACTGTACGGAGATTGTCACATCAGGCTCAGTATGAGTTCGGATGGGTTTCCTCATCGGCCTTCTTATCGACATCTACCTGGGGACCGTTACGTACAGCTAGTGCCGCTTGCGGGCTGTAGTTAAACCCACTGCCAGCGTAGTGTCTGTTGGAGATAGTGCCCTCAGAGTCAATTATTAGGTCACAGGTACGTGATTGTAATGATTGAGGGAGGACCTATCCCGGTAGGACAGTCTTACTCGAGATGATAGTATGCTATCTGGTTTACCTTTATCATCGTGTACTGCTTTAGGTGACCTGACAAGTTGCTATTACACGTTGATAGAGCCCCTAGGATTCTTGCTTGACCACCAGCAGTATGAGGGCGATCATATAAGTGGGAGCTGGGGGTCTACAAGCATATCCTTAAAAGGTCCCTAGTCGTTGGAGTTTCGAGACCGGGCATCGATACTCCATTAGTAGACTAGTGTATACAGTCGAGACCCCGACGAGGGGCGGTGGCCGGTCTCACAAGCCACTGGTGTCAGTTGGATCACCTAAGATGTATACAGGTGCTCATTGGGTTATGAGTACACCGGACAGGACTCGCCGGGAACATGCTAGTTGGTCATATACTAGACGTCAGATGGCAGTTCCCTGGTGACATGTGTGCAGGTTAGTTCATCGACCTGGGGATCGTCATTTGTCTCGTGTGAGTTCCCACTGTACTTTGATTACTACCCTACCACGGCTCAAAGGAGTCGTGCAAACAGGTTTTAGTTGGGTACAGTCCCGAGCCACATGGAGGCAGTGAGCGTATCTTCAGGGGTTCGTCTCTCCCGGTATTGGGGGTGAGGTCGTGCTGTGTCTAGGAGAGCCATTACACAAAGTCCTTGGCCAAGGCAAGGAGATTTACTGGTAGGTATTCCAGTAGTATCTCAGGGTGTTCTGGGCTACACTCCGACACGACTTGTACCGCTTTTGGGGGTCTGACTTTTACCAACCCCCTAGGCCCGCCATGCGATACTCATAGACGAACGGACCGGACTGCACGGATATTGTCACTGACAGGCTCAGTAGGGTTGTCAGGCTGAGTTCACTCACAGACGTCCCTTTTAGTCAATACTTGGTAGCCCGTTACGTATTGGCTTATACCTCTGACGTGCTAGTGGTTAAATCCACAACCGAGGTGTTGACGAGTCTTTAGAGTCCCCCACATTCAGTTACTCAGCTTTCGGGCGAAAGGTTGTAGAGGCCGTATGGATATATGGCAGGGTTCGATCAGATACGTGCGGTATTGCACGGATCAGGATCGAACAGATATTACTAGCCGGTTTTGGTATAAGACGGATCCTAGTATAGTACAGTGTAGATTTTGTCTCATTGCATTTGTATTTCGGTCGAAATACAGATGCGGGTGTGTATGCACAGTATCGGGGTTTTCCTGTAATTTATTACGGGACCAGTTTTCTGGAGTTGCCAGTTTGCTTTCCGTTTCGGCCGATTTCCATTGTTCCGTTCATTGGCCGAAGATTGGTGGAGGAGGGCTTATTTGCATTGTTGCAAATAAGCTTTTGTGGAGGGGGTATTTGCTTATTGTTGTATCATGATAGTCTCTCATTGACCTTGACTTCATCATGGTTGCACCTTACCTTGACTTCTTGACTTTGTTTTCATGATTTCTTGACTTTGGTTGTGATGATGGGAGAGGAGATGGTTGTTGAGTGTTGGTTTTTCCAAGCCATCATTTTCTTTGCATTATTGTTCAAGCCATTCTCTCTCTCTCTCTCCAATCACACCAAAATGGGGGGGGCCGGCCATTCCATGGAAAAGGGGTTCATTTCATTTTGTGAAGAGAAAAATGTTACTCTCATTCCTTTTGCATGATACATTTTTCCTCACCTCTCTAAAAGTTCTTCTTCCTCCACAAAAGGCAACTCCACAATCCCAAAAGAGACACAAGCTCACTACATATTCTACAACGAACCTTGGGCACGTCGGGTAGCCGGCTTCGTGCCCGAGTTGCCTCGGCATTGAGGTGGGAGCCCGTAAACGAAGAAGGCGATGTGGTGCACTTCCGGCGACGAGGAGGAGACGGGACTTTTCCGCAGGAGATCGGGACCATGACGAGAAGACCGGAGGACTTGGATCGTCGGTATATCTCTATTCCCTATCTTGTTTGTAGCTTAGACTAGTTAATGGTTCGATCCGGGTTATAGTGCGCGGTGGTGCCGGTTTGCTAAGTCCGCAAAATTTAAAGTTTTTTACCGCTTCCGCATTCCGGCGTCGGATTGACGGCCGGGGCGCCGCCGTGCACTTACAGTGGTATCAGAGACTCGCTATTAACTTAGTCTAGCTTGGTGTAATGTGTTTTTCAGTTCCGATCGATCGAAATGTCCGAAAACCCAAATACACCCACGACAGTTTCTGTTGAATTTTTTCAGTCTCCAAAAATTTTTCAGGTTGCATAAAAGTACTGTGCTCGAATATCTAAGACCAGTGGAGAAATTCGAGAAACTGATTCTCCCATCGGAGCGCGGAAGCGCGGCAAATACCCACTTATTGCCGCTCTTCCGCCGCCGTAGTTATTGAACAGTGTGTGGAAATTTTCCAGTGGGCCTCTGGGGTTAAATTTGGGTTTCTGGAACATTAATTTTGGGCCCATATTTTCTGTAACTGCTACAGTATTGTTTTGGGGCCCACTTGTTAATTTTTGATCGATCGAATATTTTAAACACATTTTTCACAGTATTTACATTATATCTGCGACCGTGAATGTCACTTGATCGGTAAATCCTGTCTAACTGCTATAGCCCGGTTAGACGGATTTGCGAACGTGACTTTCACGTTGATGTTCTATGTATTTGCTGTGTTGTTGCGGATCGGTCGTGGGGATAGCCTGGATGCAATGCTAGTACAGTTGTGGTTGTATTATGTACATTTGATATTGCGGGGCGAGCGTCCGACATGTGGACTGCCGTCACTGCCTGTTTGTATTATTATTTTGGGGCACGACCTGGTTGCGGTCGATGTACCCGTTGTATGTATATTTTACTTTCTGTACTAGGATTGCCCCGCGGAGGGGTGCACGGATAGCCGGGTTCTGGAGGGCAACAAGCCCGCATCTCATGGCATTGATACGGAGGGGGCTTCACTCTGGGATTGGCGGGCTATTCGCCGCACTCGTAGGGGGTACAGGTTGACCCAGGAGGGGTGCCCAAGTTACCGGATTCCGTGAAGTGCTGGGTGGTCCATTCACGTTGCTGAAGGGGGCTGCCTCGCTTCAGGTTTTGGCGGGTAACTTGCCGCGCCCGTAGGGGTCTAGGATTTCATTGCACAGGCTATCCACACGACCAGGGGAACGTCGGGTTTCAGCAGTGGCTCTGTGAAACCCGGGGATCCCAGATATCTGTATTGTTTCTGTGATGCTGTTCATTTCTGTAATGTTGTATTTTATTCACGCCTTGAGCGAATATAATATATTGGTATATATATTAGTAGATGTTGTATATGTTTTACATCCGCGCTAGTCCAGTCCCCGCTCTGTCGTTAGTTAGCTAACCTAACGGGTAATGACGGGACCCAGTGGCGAATGCGGATGGCATATACGTACATCAGTATATTTTCGTTCATTTTGGTGTGATCAATTGATGGGACTGCATTGATTCGGATCAATGCAAGTTAAAAACAAACCTAATCTGATGTTGTTGGAACACTTTTCAAAAAGCTGTTATTGCAAGGACGTTCACTTTTGTTTTGCATCGCGGTATTCATTTGGAATATCCTGCTCCTCAGTCGACGAGGCAAGGGCCGAGATCCCTTCACCGGGAGTGACCCCTTGGACAAAAAGTTTGCGTCAGGGCATTAACTTCACTATAGCCGATTACTTTTGCTTTACATCGTGGTATTCAGTTGGAATATCCTGCACCCCATTCTACGGGGAAAGAGCCGAGATCCCTTCACCGGGAGTGACCTCTTTAGCGAAGGTTTTCGTCACTATATTTTTAAAAGCTATCCGTTCCTTCAACGATATCAAGTTCATTACGTTAAAGGTTTTCGCCAGAAACCATTCGTAGCCCTCCGTCGTTTCATATGGGTAGTCAATAGTATTCAAGCTGTGTTTGTTGGCCAAAGTCAAGGCACAGTGTTTGGTAGCTGTTGGTTATTCATATGCAGCATAGATAGATGCGTTGGTTTGGAACAGTCGTATAGCCTTGTTGGCCAAAGTCAAGGGCTTGTGCGGGTGGATTCGAATCAACCTGGAGAATGACGGGTAGAACTTGACACGTGACTTATGATTTGTTGGCCAAAGTCAAGGTCATAAGAGCATGGGGCAGAAATCACATCGGGAGTTTCAAAAGAACTGAAACTTGCCAGATATGCGCATACCTTCTGGAGTGTGATACCGTGAGCGGATTCCGTCACGTTATCATGCGATGATAGTTGGATCCCGATTCCCACTGATGAGTTAGTTTACTCCTCGGGTAACCCCGACTAATTCTTCTTTCAGGTTTGGAGGAGAATTTGAGGTACAGTGGGAGGTTTCCAGATTAGATAAATTGGTGACCATTCTGATCTAGGTTAGAGTGCACGCTGAGTGTTTCTTTTCTCTCTCTCTCTTTGGCAGCGACCATTGACCCGACCCTAAGACTTTGACTCGGTGACCAAGTTGACCGAACCTTCTTAAACACCGGCTTTTGGATTGTCAGAATTGCAAACCTCATTGCCACTCCTACTTTTACCCTTTTCTCCAGGACACCCCGTTTTACTACGAACGTCCACTTCCATTGGACAAAACCATCGTATGGTTAGATACGAACTCGAAAGAATTTATTCGAGGATGGTTTCCGGTTCTGGAGAAAACGGATAGGATTATTCAGTTGTCTTTTCCTTTTACCCTCTCTCAGGTTACGAGTACTCCTTGGTTTAGGGGTAGTACACCTATTACGCAAATTGGATTGTCTTCTTCCAAACCTTAGGCTGGTGCCGACCGGTAGGGAATGAAGAAAACCAATTAGCATAACGATGGTGTGCAGAAGGTATTAAGTTCAGACAAAGCAAGGGATTAGTAAGAGGGCAAAGTAAATTGCAACAGATATTCACGACCAAACCAAATATTTCGTTACCACTCCCACATCACCTTTGTATTTCTCCAGGACACTCCGTATCACTACGAAGATCCACAGTTTATTTGGATACTCCATCGTATGGTTATATACGAACTCGAATGGAACTGGTTCCAGTTCGGGGATGGATTCTGGTTCAGGAGAAATAGGAATAAGGTTTATTCGGTTGTCTTTTATCTTCACCCTCTCTCATTGCGAGTGTTCCTAGGATTGGGACAGTACACCCATTATGCTTATTGGATAGTCTTCTTCCAAACCATAGGCTGGTACCGAACGGTAGGGAAGGAAGAAAACCATTTGGCCTAAAGGGGTGTGCAGAAGGTAATGACTAAAGACATATGAAGGGATTTGGAGAGGTGGCAGAGAACTCTACGGTTACAGTCGTGAATCTGGAAGAGGCATTACTAGGAATACCAGAATACCCCATGGGAACATTTCAATGTTTCAGTTTCACTGTGTAATGTTAAAGGAAAACTGATTTCCCGATTAGATACTTACTTCAGGGTATGTATTTACCAGGTACGATTCTCACATCTGTATGGTTTTACAGATGATGAGTGGGAGTAAGTTATTGGGAATTGGGTGATTATCCTCATTATATCGGGATTCGTTGTAATCAGTGATATTTGAGGAAATCACCTGGGCTGTTTGCCGGTCGGCAAATATTTGGTTTTGAATATCCGCTGTTATGCACCAATTTCAAATTGATATATCTGTACGTCTATTTTCATAGAGTGAGATATACCTTTCTGAAATTATGTTTACGACATTTACCTATATCAGTGGATGGTTAGGTAAGGAGCATTAAACAGCGGTGTAATTCTTCTTAACCATAAGTACAGTTTTCAACCTACGACACACCGTGAATGAGTTATCAGACTCAAGGGACTTATACAGAGTATTGTATGTTGTCCAGGGTCCATCAGGACAGAGGGGTTGGTCCTCGTACTACATTCAGTTTACTTATGACTTCTCTAGTTTTTAGACAGGTGTTTCGTGGAAACACAGGGTCCGAATTTGGAGAAGTTATTGGTATTTGAATAGAGTGGAGAACCAGGTGTCACAAGTATCGGGATTCTTCAAAGTGATCGAAGATGTAGATACTTGTGTATGGTATTCAGTTGATAGTAATGATTAAGAGAAATTGCTTCTCTTTCAGGTTACTCATAATTGGAAGCATTCCTAAGTTGGGTAACGCTGATCAGGCCTTCTTCCATTTAGTTGACATGCACTGGAGACAGTTGCATGATTTGGATCTGGTTCAATTAAATCAGTGCCTCTGTTTCTATATTGGATATAGAACAGTTCATATCTTAACGATGTTAAGGTACGGGGAGTTGTCCGGTTTATGATTAAAACCAGACACTGGACAACTCAAGGCACGTTTCTGTAATGGCTGTTTGTGGGTTGACCCAGGCTATGACGAGGGTTGACTTTCTACCATCTGGATGAACAATAGCGATATTGTTCTAGACTCGCCACAGTTTTATTAAAAATGGATTTTTTCAGAAAACAGTAGTGGGAGTATGGTAGAACTGGAAGTAATTCCAGAACCACAAACGATTACTGAAGATTTGATAAGGAACCTAAAGATTCAATCTGGATTGACATTCCATTGGCCACTCCACAGATAAGGTGGGTAACTTCAGGCACCCGAGAGGCACTACGGTAGCCTCAAGGACGGTGACAGGGAAGTTCTTGTTTACCCACAATTACCATTGCTGTTGTTCCAGGTTGCGAGACCCGGTGGAAGGATGAGTATAGCATCGTTCTAAACAAGTTTTAGAAGTGTACGTCTATATGACTCTGCCAGAGGGTTGTCGTAGTCAGTGGGAGCAGCGGAAGCATTAGTGGACAGGCAGCTTATGTCTATTTATAGACTAGAGCAGATGTAGCGGAGATAGATCATCTATTTCTGACGTCACAGTCATAGGTTTGACTTCATCAGAATAGGGGATGGATCTGTTAAGAAGGTAGTAGGGTGTGATATCCTGGTATTTGGATGATATACACAAAGTAGGAAAGGAAACTCCTACACTACGATCGGTTATACTTTGGTCGTCACACAGTTGTTTCTCCACAAAGGAAATGGATTTTATATCAGACATACTGGTTACTAGATCTATGGTCTTAGATCTAGATTTGGGTGGTTTCCCAATCAGGGTACTTGACAGCATTCTAAGAGTATTTAGGATGGACGACTCCTGGCACGGTAGTGTACCTGCAGGTAATGGAGTCACCCTCTCCAAAGGTGTCTTACAGACTAAAAGGGAGAGGGACGGGCATGATTGGCAGATCACTTGCTCAGGCAATTGAGTCAATCGTAAGATGTCAAGTACCACACCAGATGTTGTTCTTGCACTAGATGCAATAAGTTGACATTAATCCAATCCTGGAGAAACAGTCGGAAGCAGTTTTAGAACATAAGTGGATGTTCTAGGGATATGATAACGACAGCCTCATTCAGGAGACAGTTATCATTCCAGGCTTCCAAGGTGACATGGACGACAAGGAAGTTGTCAGAGTTATAGTTTTCCTTCTGATGAGGGGCAGTATTTTGGACAGGTGGTCCAAGGCAATACTGAGGGAGGCATGGCGCGCAGGATACTGATTAAGTTCAGTTGACGATACAGTCTAAGAAGTTTGGATTTGGAGTTCATTTATGAGCTATGTCCCATCAGACATCCAGACACATTCTAAGACAGGTATTGCTCATTTCGGGAGATGGCTTTCTCCGCGAACTTGAGATATAGAGAGACATAGAAAGAAACAACTAAGCGGATCCACTCACTGAGGCTATTCCTCGAACGCAATAGTTTCGCAAACGAGCTTTGTGAGACTGACTAGTAGAGGAGTTGGGTGTTCGGTATCACACGGGTTGTGAGTATGCGACATCGCAATAATTAGCCTTGAGTGCAAGTGGGAGATTGTTGGAGATAGTGCCCTCAGAGTCAATTATTAGGTCACAGGTACGTGATTGTAATGATTGAGGGAGGACCTATCCCGGTAGGACAGTCTTACTCGAGATGATAGTATGCTATCTGGTTTACCTTTATTATCGTGTACTGCTTTAGGTGACCTGACAAGTTGCTATTACACGTTGATAGAGCCCCTAGGATTCTTGCTTGACCACCAGCAGTATGAGGGCGATCATATAAGTGGGAGCTGGGGGTCTACAAGCATATCCTTAAAAGGTCCCTAGTCGTTGGAGTTTCGAGACCGGGCATCGATACTCCATTAGTAGACTAGTGTATACAGTCGAGACCCCGACGAGGGGCGGTGGCCGGTCTCACAAGCCACTGGTGTCAGTTGGATCACCTAAGATGTATACAGGTGCTCATTGGGTTATGAGTACACCGGACAGGACTCGCCGGGAACATGCTAGTTGGTCATATACCAGACGTCAGATGGCAGTTCCCTGGTGACATGTGTGCAGATTAGTTCATCGACCTGGGGATCGTCATTTGTCTCGTGTGAGTTCCCACTGTACTTTGATTACTACCCTACCACGGCTCAAAGGAGTCGTGCAAACAGGTTTTAGTTGGGTACAGTCCCGAGCCACATGGAGGTAGTGAGCGTATCTTCAGGGGTTCGTCTCTCCCGGTATTGGGGGTGAGGTCGTGCTGTGTCTAGGAGAGCCATTACACAAAGTCCTTGGCCAAGGCAAGGAGATTTACTGGTAGGTATTCCAGTAGTATCTCAGGGTGTTCTGGGCTACACTCCGACACGACTTGTACCGCTTTTGGGGGTCTGACTTTTACCAACCCCCTAGGCCCGCCATGCGATACTCATAGACGAACGGACCGGACTGCACGGATATTGTCACTGACAGGCTCAGTAGGGTTGTCAGGCTGAGTTCACTCACAGACGTCCCTTTTAGTCAATACTTGGTAGCCCGTTACGTATTGGCTTATACCTCTGACGTGCTAGTGGTTAAATCCACAACCGAGGTGTTGACGAGTCTTTAGAGTCCCCCACATTCAGTTACTCAGCTTTCGGGCGAAAGGTTGTAGAGGCCGTATGGATATATGGCAGGGTTCGATCAGATACGTGCGGTATTGCACGGATCAGGATCGAACAGATATTACTAGCCGGTTTTGGTATAAGCCGGATCCTAGTATAGTACAGTGTAGATTTTGTCTCATTGCATTTGTATTTCGGTCGAAATACAGATGCGGGTGTGTATGCACAGTATCGGGGTTTTCCTGTAATTTATTACGGGACCAGTTTTCTGGAGTTGCCAGTTTGCTTTCCGTTTCGGCCGATTTCCATTGTTCCGTTCATTGGCCGAAGATTGGTGGAGGAGGGCTTATTTGCATTGTTGCAAATAAGCTTTTGTGGAGGGGGTATTTGCTTATTGTTGTATCATGATAGTCTCTCATTGACCTTGACTTCATCATGGTTGCACCTTACCTTGACTTCTTGACTTTGTTTTCATGATTTCTTGACTTTGGTTGTGATGATGGGAGAGGAGATGGTTGTTGAGTGTTGGTTTTTCCAAGCCATCATTTTCTTTGCATTATTGTTCAAGCCATTCTCTCTCTCTCTCTCCAATCACACCAAAATGGGGGGGGCCGGCCATTCCATGGAAAAGGGGTTCATTTCATTTTGTGAAGAGAAAAATGTTACTCTCATTCCTTTTGCATGATACATTTTTCCTCACCTCTCTAAAAGTTCTTCTTCCTCCACAAAAGGCAACTCCACAATCCCAAAAGAGACACAAGCTCACTACATATTCTACAACGAACCTTGGGCACGTCGAGTAGCCGGCTTCGTGCCCGAGTTGCCTCGGCATTGAGGTGGGAGCCCGTAAACGAAGAAGGCGATGTGGTGCACTTCCGGCGACGAGGAGGAGACGGGACTTTTCCGCAGGAGATCGGGACCATGACGAGAAGACCGGAGGACTTGGATCGTCGGTATATCTCTATTCCCTATCTTGTTTGTAGCTTAGACTAGTTAATGGTTCGATCCGGGTTATAGTGCGCGGTGGTGCCGGTTTGCTAAGTCCGCAAAATTTAAAGTTTTTTACCGCTTCCGCATTCCGGCGTCGGATTGACGGCCGGGGCGCCGCCGTGCACTTACAGTGTCGAGTCTTTAGAGTCCCACACAGAGGGTTTCCCTGCTCCAGGCGAAACGATATAGAGGTCGTATGGTTTTACGACAGGGTTCGGACGCATACGTGTTTTTACGCACGTACGATGTTCGGACAGTTTTTACTAGTCGTCTTTGGTTTAAGCCAGATTCTAGTATCAGGTTATTGGATTTATACAGTCTAAAGTTTTTCCGTGTTTTTACGGATAGGAGGGGCGTTCTCGTAATTTGTCGGGAAGCTTCTTGAAGTATGGTGACTTGGGGGTTAGGGTGGCATTTGCATTAATTGGATAAGTGAGTCATGGTGTGATTCATACATGGAGTTAATGAATCATTTATGATTTACATGACTCATGTGATGAATCACTAAGTGTATTAATGAAACAAGATGATATATCATTATTTTTTATTCATTTATTATATATGATATGTATCATATATACACATATGACTTCATTCATCCAAAAGGATTCTCATTCTCACATTCTCTCTCCTCAAGCTCTCCCTCTTCAAACCCTAACCCTAACCTCTCATGTATTTGTAAGTGCACGGCGGCGTCCCGGCCTCCATCCCGAGGCCAAATATGGAAGCGATGGTTAACTTTAATTTTCTTGAACCGGCACCACCGCGCACTAAAACCCGGATCGGGCCATTAACTATTCCTAGCTAACTACAAGATGGGGAAGAGAGATATACCGAGCGATCCGTGTCCTCCGATCTTCTCGCCGTCGTCCCGATCTCCCGCGGAATGTCCGGTCTCCACCTCCTCGCCGGAAGGGCACCACGTCGCCGGCTTCTTTTACGGGCTCCCACCACTATACCGAGGCAACTCGGGCACGAAGTTGGCGAGCCGACGTGCCCAAGGTTTGCTGTAGAATGTGTGTAGAACCATGTCTCATTTTGGGGTTCATAGAGGTTGCCTTTTGGTGGAGGAAATGAACTAGTGGAATTTTTGATGAACTTGGGAATTTTGTGGCATGAAAAGAACAACAATTCCCACATCCAAAATTTTGGACAGCCCCATGAGGGGATGGCCGGCCACCTTGTGGTGAAGAGAGGAGAGAATGAGGGAGAGTGTAACAAAACAATGAGGGTCTCTCATAATCCAAGAGAGAGAAAAACAAGATGATGAGAAGAAATCATCACAAGGAATAACCAACACTCAACCAACCAATCATTCCAAAAGGTCAAGCCATCATCATCAAGCATGATGACTTCAAAAAGTCAAGCCATTATGAAGAAGGAAAGTCAAGTGATAGTGAGCCATCATGATCCAACAAAATGCAAAGAACACCCTCCACAAATACTTATTTGCACAAATGCAAATAAGCCCTCCTCCACCAATCTTCGGCCAATGAAAGATACAAAGAAATATGGCCGAAACGGAAAGCAAACTGGCAACTCCAGAAAACTGGTCCCGTAATAAATTACAGGAAAATCCCGATACTGTGTATACACACCCGCATTTGTATTCCGACCGAAATACAAATGCAAAGAGACAAAATCTACACTGTACTATACTAGCATCCGGCTTAAACCAAAGCCTGCTAGTATTATCCGTCCGATCCTGATCCATGCAATACCGCACGTATCTGATCGAACCCTGCCATATCTCCATACGGCCTCTACAGCTTTTCGCCCGAAAACTTGAGCAACTGAATGTGGGGGACTCTAAAGACTCGTCAACACCTTGGTTGTGGATTTAACCACTAGCACGTCAGAGGTATAAGCCAATACGTAACGTGCCACCAGTTATTGACCAAAAGGGACGTCGATGAGCGAACTCATCATGACACCCTACTGAGCCTTTCAGTGACAATATCCGTACAGTCCGGTCCGTTCGTCTATGAGCATCGCATGGCGGGCCTAGGGGGTTGGTAAAAAGTCAGACCCCCAAAAGCGGTACAAGTCGTGTCAGAGTATAGCCCAGAACACCCTGAGATACTACTGGAATACCTACCAGTAAATCTCCTGCCTCGGCCGAGGGCTTCGTGTAATGGCTCTCCTAGACACAGCGCGACCTCACCCCCAATACCGGGAGAGACGAACCCCTGAAGATCCGCTCACTGCCTCCATGTGGCTCGGGACTGTACCCAACTAAAACCTGTTTGCACGTCTCCTTTGAGCGTGGTAGGGTAGTAATCAAAGTACAGAGGGAACTCACACGAGACAAATAACGATCCCCAGGTCGATGAACTAATCTGTACACATGTCACCAGGGAACTGTTATCTGACGTCAGGTATAAGACCAACTAGCATATTCCCGGCAAGTCCTGTCCGGTGTACTCATAACCCAATAAGCACCTGTATACATCTTAGGTGAACCAACTAACACCAGTGGCTTGCGGGACCGGCCACCGCCCCTCGTCGGGGTCTCGACTGTATACACTAGTCTACTCTGGAGTATCGATGCCCTGTCTCGAAACTCCCACGACTAGGGACCTTTTAAGGATGTGCTTATAGACCCCAGCTCTCACTTATATGATCGCCCTCATACTGCTGGTGGTCAAGCAAGAATCCTAGGGGCTCTATCAACGTGTAATAGCGACATGTCAGGTCACCTAAAGCAGTACACGATGATAAAGATAAACCAGATAGCATACTATCATCTCGAGTAAGACTGTCCTACTGGGACAGGTCCTCCCTCAATCATTGCAATCACGTGCCTGTGATCCAATAATTGACTCTGAGGGCACCATCTCCAACAATCTCCCACTTGCACTCAAGGCTAATTATTGCGATGTCGCATACTCACAGCTCGTGTGATACCGAACACTCAACTCCTCTACTAGTCAGTCTCACAAAGCCTGTTTGCGAAACTATTGCGTTTGAGGAATAGCCTCAGTGAGTGGATCCGCCTTGATGTTTCTTTCTATGTCTCTCTATAATCTCAAGTTCGCGGAGAAAGCCATCTGCCAAAATGAGCAATACCTATCTTAGAATGTGTCTGGATGTCTGATGGGACCTAGCTCATAAATGGACTCCAAATCCAAACTTCTTAGACTGTATCGTCAACTGAACTTAATCAGTATCCTGCGCCATGCCTCCCTCAATATTGCCTTGGACCACCTGTCCAAAATACTTCCTCTCGTCAGAAGGAAAAACTATAACTCTGACAACCTCCTTGTCGTCCAGGTCACCTTGGAAGCCTGGAATGATAACTGTCTCCCGAATGAGGCTGTCGTTATCATATCCCTAGAACATCCACTTATGTTCTAAAACTGCTTCTGACTGTTTCTCCACGATTGGATCAATGTCAACTTATTGCATGTAGTGCAAGAACAACATCTGGTGTGGTACTTGACATCTCATGATTGACTCAATTGCCTGAGCAAGTGATCTGCCAATCATGCACATCCCTCCCCCCTTTAGTCTGTAAGACACCTTTAGAGAGGGTGACTCCATCACCTGCAGGTACACTACCGTGCCAGGAGTCGTCCATTTTAAATACTCTTAGAATGCTGTCTGAGTACCCTGATTGGGAAACCACCCAAATCTAGATCTAAAACCATAGATCTAGTAACCAGTATGTCAGATATAAAATCCATTTCCTTTGTGGAGAAAACACTGTGTGACGACCAAAGTATAACCGATCGTAGTATAGGAATATCACTTCCTACTCTGTGTATGTCATCCAAATACCAGGACATCACACTCTACTACCTTCTCAACAGATCCATCCCCTATTCTGATGAAGTCAAACCCATGACTGTCACATCAGAAATAGATGATCTATCTCCGCTATATCTGCTTTAGTCTATAAATAGACATAAGCCACTTGTCCACCAATGCTTCCGCTGCTCCCACTGACTACGACAACCCTCTGGAAGAGTCATATAGACGTACACTTCTAAAGCAAGTTTAGAACGACGCTATACTCATCCTCCTGCCGGGTCTCACAGTCTGGAACAACAACAATGGCAAGTCTGGGTAAACAAGAACTTCCTTGTCACCGTCCTTAAGGCTACCGAAGTACCTCTCGGGTGCCTGAAGTTACCCACTTTATCTGCGGAGTGGCCAATGAAATGTCAAACCAGATTGAATATTTAGGTTCCAATCAAATCTTCAGTAATCGTTTGTGGTTCTGGAATCACTTCCAGTTCTACCATACTCCCACTACTGTTTTCTGAAAAAATCCATTTTTTATTAAAACTGTGGCGAGTCTAGAACAATATCGCTATTGTTCATCCAGATGGTAGAAAGTCAACCCGCGTCATAGCCTGGGTCAACCCACAAACAGCCATTACAGAAACGTGCCTTGAGTTGTCCAGTGTATGGTTTTAATCATAAACCGGACAACTCCCCATACCTTAACATCGTTAAGATATGAACTGTTCTATATCCAATATAGAACCAGAGGCACTGATTTAATTTAACCAGATTCAAATCATGCAGCTGTCTCCAGTGCATGTCAACTAAATGGAAGGAGGCCGATCAGTGTTACTCAACTTAGGAATGCTTCCAATTATGAGTAACCTGAAAGAGAAGCAAGTTCTCTTAATCATTACTATCAACTGAATACCATAGACAAGTATCTACATCTTCGATCACTCTGAAGAATCCCGATACTTGTAGTACCTGGTTCTCTACTTTATCCATATACCTATAACTTATCAAAATTCGGACCCTGTGTTTCCACGAAACACTTGTCTAAAAACTAGAGAAGTCATAAGTAAACCGAATATAGTACGAGGACCAACCCCTCTGTCCTGATGGACCCTGGACAACATACAATACACTGTATAAGTCCCTTGAGTCTGATAACTCAATTACTGTGTGTCGTAGGTTGAAAACTGTACTTATGGTTAAGAAGAATTACACCGTTGTTTAATGCTCCTTACCTAACCATCCACTGATATAAGTAAATGTCACAGACATAATTTCAAAAAGGTATATCTCACTCTATGAAAATAGACGTACAGATATGTCGATTTGAAATTGGTGCATAACAGCGGATATTCAAAACCGAATATTTGCCGACCGGCAAACAGCCCAGGTGGTTTCCTCAAATATCACCGATTATAACGAATCCCGATATAATGAGGATGATCACTTAATTCCCACTAACCTACTCCCACCCATCATCTGTAAAACCATACAGATGTGAGAATCATACCTGGTAAATACATACCCTGGAGTAAGGACTAATTGGGAAATCAGTTTTCCTTTAACAGTACACAGTGAAACTGAAACATTGAAATGTTTCGATGGGGTATCCCGGTATTCCTAGTAATGCCTCTTCCAGATTCACGATTGTAACCGTATAATTCTTTGCCACCTCTCCGAATCCCTTTATATGTCTTTAGTCATTACCTTCTGCACACTCCTTTAGGCCAAATGGTTTTCTTCCTTCCCTACCGTTCGGCACCAGCCTATGGTTTGGAAGAAGACTATCCAATAAGCATAATGGGTGAACTGTCCTAATCCTAGGAACACTCGCAATGCAAGAGAAGGTGAAGATAAAAGACAACCGAATAAACCTTATTCCTATTTCTCCTGAACCAGAATCCATCCCCGAACTGGAACAAGTTCCTTTCGAGTTCGTATATAACCATACGATGGAGTATCCAATAAACTGTGGATCTTCGTAGTGATACGGAGTGTCCTGGAGAAATACAAAGGTGAAGTGGGAGTGGTAAAGAAATACTTGGTTTGGTCGTGAATATCAGTCGCAATTTACTTTGCCCTCTTACTAATCCCTTACTTTGTCTTAACTTAATACCTTCTGCACACCATCGTTATGCTAATTGGTTTTCTTCATTCCCCACCGTTTGGCACCAGCCTAAGGTTTGGAAGAAGACTATCCAATTTGCGTAATAGGTGTACTATCTCCTAAACCAAGGAGTACTCGCAACCTGAGAGAAGGTAAAAGGAAAAGACAACTGAATAGTCCTATCCGTTTTCTCCAGAACCTGAAACCATCCTCGAATAAATTCTTTCGAGTTCGTATCTAACCATACGATGGTTTTGTCCAATGGAAGTGGACGTTCGTAGTAATACGGGGTGTCCTGGAGAAAAGGGTAAAAGTAGGAGTGGCAATGAGGTTTGCAACTCTGACAATCCAAAAGCCAGTGTTCAAGAAGGTTCGGTTAATTTTGGTCACTGAGTCATAGTCTTAGGGTCGGGTCAATGGTCGCTGCCAAAGAGAGAGAGAAAAGAAACACTCAGCGTGCACTCTAACCTAGATCAGAATGGTTACCAATTTATCTAATCTGGAAACCTCCCACTGTCACCTCAAATTCTCCTCCAAACCTGAAAGAAGAATTAGTCGGGGTCACCCGAGTAGTAAACTAACTCATCAGTGGGAATCGGGATCCAACTATCATCGCATGATAACGTGACGGAATCCGCTCATGCTATCACACTCCAGAAGGTATGCGCATATCTGGCAAGTTTCAGTTCTTTTGAAACTCCCGATGTGATTTCTGCCCCATGCTCTTATGACCTTGGCGTGAGGTCAAAATATCATAAGTCACATGTCAAGTTCTACCCATCATTGTCCAGGTTAATTTGAACCCACCCGTACATACCCTTGACGTAGGCCAAAATAGTAGTACGACTGTCCCAAACCAACGCATCTATCTATGCAACAGATAAATACCCGGCAGCTACCAAACACTATGCCTTGGCGTGAGGTCAAAATACATAGCTTGAATACTACCGAATATTTAGATGAAATGATGGAGGGCTACGAATGGTTTCTGGCGAAAACCTTTAACTTAATGAACTTGATATCGTTGAAGGAACGGATAGCTTTTTGAAAATATAGTAACGAAAACCGTTGCTAAAGAGGTCACTCCCGGTGAAGGGATCTCGGCTCTTTCCCCGTAGAATGAGGTGCAGGATATTCCAACTGAATACCACGATGCAAAGCAAAAGTAATCGGCTATAGTGAAGTTAATGCCCCGACGCAAACTTTTGTCCAAGGGGTCACTCCCGGTGAAGGGATCTCGGCCCTTGCCTCGTCGACTGAGGAGCAGGATATTCCAACTGAATACCGCGATGCAAAACAAAAGTGAACGTCCTTGCAATAACAGCTTTTTGAAAAGTGTTCCAACAACATCAGATTAGGTTTGTTTTAACTTGCATTGATCCGAATCAACGCAGTCCCATCAATTGATCACACCAAAAAGAACGAAAATATACTGATGTACGTATATGCCATCCGCATTCGCCACTGGGTCCCGTCATTACCCGTTAGGTTAGCTAACTAACGACAGAGCGGGGACTGGACTAGCGTGGATGCAAAACATATACAACATTTATTAATATATATACCAATATATTATATTTGCTCAAGGCGTGATAAAAATGCAACATCACAGAAATGTATAGCATCACAGAACAATACAGATATCTGGGATCCCCGGGTTTCACAGAGCCACTACTGAAACCCGACGTTCCCCTGGTCGTGTGGATAGCCTGTGCAATGAAATCCTAGACCCCTACGGGCGCGGCAAGTTACCCGCCAAAACCTGAAGCGAGGCAGCCCCCTTCAGCGACGTGAATGGACCACCCAGCACTTCACGGAATCCGGTAACTTGGGCACCCCTCCTGGGTCAACCTGTACCCCTTACGAGTGCGACGAATAGCCCGCCAATTCTAGAGTGAAGCCCCCTCCGTCTCAATGCCATGAGATGCGGGCTCGTTGCCCTCTAGAACCCGGCTATCCGTGCACCCCTCCGCGGGGCAATCCTAGTACAGAAAATAAAATATACATACAACGGGTACATCGACCGTAACCTGGCCGTGCCCCAAAATAATAATACAAACAGGCAGTGACGGCAGTCCACATGTCGGACGCTCGTCCCGCAATATCAAATGTACATAATACAACCACAACTGTACTAGCATTGCATCCAGGCTATCCCCCACGACCAATCCGCAACATCACAGCAAAATCACAGAACATCAACGTGAAAGTCACGTTCGCAAATCCGTCTAACCGGGCTATAGCAGTTAGACAGGATTTACCGATCAAGTGACATTCATGGTCGCAGATATAATATAAATACTGTGAACTAATGTGTTTAAAATATCCGATCGATTAAATTTTATCAAGTGGGCCCCAAGTACTACTGTAGCACATCAAGAAATTTTGGGCCCAAAATAATATTCCAAAACCCCTATTTTCAACCCAGAAAGCGACTGCAGAAATATGATACAGCAAGGACATCATTGTGCGGCGGAACCGCGGCCCAAAGGGGGGTTTGGCCGCGGTTCCGCGCTTCAGTAGTCGAGTTACTGTGTCGAATTTCTACAGAGTGCTTAGAACTTCCAGTACATCACAATTTTACAACCTGAAAAATTTTTGGACTTCAAAAAATTTCGACAGAAACTGATGTGAAGAAAACGCGGGTTTTTGGAATTTTGTTCGATCGGAAATGTAAAACACATTAGACAAAGCTAGACTATGTTAATGGCGAGGCTTTGATACCATTGTAAGTGCATGGCGGCACCCCGGCCTCCATCCCGAGGTCAAATGCGGAAGCGATGGTTAACTTTAATTTTCTTGAACCGGCACCACCGCGCACTAAAACCCGGATCGGGCCATTAACTAGTCCTAACTAACTACAAGATGGGGAAGAGAGATATACCGAGTGATCCGTGTCCTCCGGTCTTCTCGCCGTCGTCCCGATCTCCCGCGGAATGTCCGGTCTCCACCTCCTCGCCGGAAGGGCACTACGTCGCCGGCTTCTTTTACGGGCTCCCACCTCTATACCGAGGCAACTCGGGCACGAAGTTGGCGAGCCGACGTGCCCAAGGTTTGCTGTAGAATGTGTGTAGAACCATATCTCATTTTGGGGTTCATGGAAGTTGCCTTTTGGTGGAGGAAATGAACTAGTGGAATTTTTGATGAACTTGGGAATTTTGTGGCATGAAAAGAACAACAATTCCCACATCCAAAATTTTGGACAGCCCCAAGAGGGGATGACCGGCCACCTTGTGGTGAAGAGATGAGAGAATGAGGGAGAGTGTAACAAAACAATGAGGGCCTCTCATAATCCAAGAGAGAGAAAAACAAGATGATGAGAAGAAATCATCACAAGGAATAACCAACACTCAACCAACCAATCATTCCAAAAGGTCAAGCCATCATCATCAAGCATGATGACTTCAAAAAGTCAAGCCATCATGAAGAAGGAAAGTCAAGTGATGGTGAGCCATCATGATCCAACAAAATGCAAAGAACACCATCCACAAATACTTATTTGCACAAATGCAAATAAGCCCTCCTCCACCAATCTTCGGCCAATGAAAGATACAAAGAAATATGGCCGAAACGGAAAGCAAACTGGCAACTCCAGAAAACTGGTCCCGTAATAAATTACAGGAAAACCCCGATACTGTGTATACACACCCGCATTTGTATTCCGACCGAAATACAAATGCAAAGAGACAAAATCTACACTGTACTATACTAGCATCCGGCTTAAACCAAAGCCTGCTAGTATTATCCGTCCGATCCTGCTCCGTGCAATACCGCACGTATCTGATCGAACCCTACCATATCTCCATACGGCCTCTACAGCTTTTCGCCCGAAAACTTGAGCAACTGAATGTGGGGGACTCTAAAGACTCGTCAACACCTTGGTTGTGGATTTAACCATTAGCACGTCAGAGGTATAAGCCAATATGTAACGTGCCACCAGCTATTGACCAAAAGGGACGTCGATAAGCGAACTCATCCTGACACCCTACTGAGCCTGTCAGTGACAATATCCGTACAGTCCAGTCCGTTTGTCTATGAGCATCGCATGGCGGGCCTAAGGGGTTGGTAAAAAGTCAGACCCCCAAAAGCGGTACAAGTCGTGTCGGAGTGTAGCCCAGAACACCCTGAGATACTACTGGAATACCTACCAGTAAATCTCTTGCCTCGGCCGAGGGCTTCGTGTAATGGCTCTCCTAGATACAGCGCGACCTCACCCCCAATACCGGGAGAGACGAACCCCTGAAGATCCGCTCACTGCCTCCATGTGGCTCGGGACTGTACCCAACTAAAACCTGTTTGCACGTCTCCTTTGAGCGTGGTAGGATAGTAATCAAGTACAGTAGGAACTCACACGAGACAAATGACGATCCCCAGGTCGATAAACTAACCTGTACACATGTCACCAGGGAACTGCTATCTGACGTCAGGTATAAGACCAACTAGCATGTTCCCGGCGAGTCCTGTCCGGTGTACTCATAACCCAATGAGCACCTGTATACATCTTAGGTGAACCAACTAACACCAGTGGCTTGTGAGACCGGCCACCGCCCCTCGTTGGGGTCTCGACTGTATACACTAGTCTACTCTGGAGTATCGATGTCCTGTCTCGAAACTCCCACGACTAGGGACCTTTTAAGGATGTGCTTATAGACCCCAGCTCCCACTTATATGATCGCCCTCATACTGCTGGTGGTCAAGCAAGAATCCTAGGGGCTCTATCAACGTGTAATAGCAACATGTCAGGTCACCTAAAGCAGTACACGATGATAAAGATAAACCAGATACCATACTATCATCTCGAGTAAGACTGTCCTACTGGGACAGGTCCTCCCTCAATCATTGCAATCACGTGCCTGTGATCCAATAATTGACTCTGAGAGCACCATCTCCAACAGTGTTGAGATCAAGGGTTAGCTAGACTAATACATCCACAACCTCACTCTATATCCCTAAGGTAGCTTAGATTAGCACTTTGAGCAACCTAGTTATCTCAAGTTAGAGATCAAGCTTGGCGTAGGAGCTCTCGGGTGGTTCGTCTTTGACTCGAGGAGGCCGTTAAGGTGCCGATGTTCCAAGGAGCCTATGAGGAGTGGAGGACAGCGATGAAGACCCGAAAGACAAGTAACGTGAGGTATAACTTCGAATCCGAGTAGTTAAACCTCTCGTTGTTTGCTAGTAACGGTTTAGATACGATTCATGCGCTCAAGTCCGTGTTACGAAGTTTGGTAATCGTTTTTCATATATTCCGCCTCCCCGCAAGTTCGTGGGGTGCGTGACATGGACTTACAGTGGTATCAGAGCCAACTAAACCATTACTAAATTGTTAGTAACTAATTAGAAGTTTCGATCGACGGAAAACACGAAAATAAAACCCTAAACCCCTAACAGTTTCTGTTAATTTTAAACATGTCTAAAAAATTATTTGATATGTCTTAAAATTCACAGCAGAGAAATATAAGAATACTGGGAAAATATGAACCCCTATCTCGGCAAGACGGCCGCGGATCCGCGGCAAGAAGGTGCTTTTGGCCGCGGATCCGCCGCCGAGTCAACGCCGAGTTGACTCGGATTTGCTCTGTTATTCATATTTTTTGGTGTTTTGGTTTCCTGTATGTTCTGCTTCAACCCAGGTTACTTCTGTGCTGGCTTGCTATTGGGGTAGACACGGAAAATGGTTGTCAATCGATGTTCTAAGATATTTGCTAATTGGGATTTTATCTGTAATGTTTAATGTTTTCGTAAACCTCCCCAAACTGCTGGTATGTCGGTTGGCAGGGGGTTGCACATTTCTGTAATGTTTACTGTTTGTGTATACGGACTTGATTGGAGTGTTGTGATGATTAGCCGGGGTTTGAGATGGGTTTAATATTCAATCATTCGATGTAAATGTAATATAATGTAATATTCTTTTGCCGGGCGCATCCAGGTTGCGGTTGTAGCCACCGTTGTATTATTTCTTTTTACTGTTTTTTGCTCTTACGATAGACCCAAGGCGGGTTACACAAACTACCGGGTACGTTGAAGTGTTTAGTGGCCTACTCACTTTGTTGAGGGAGACCGCTTCACTCCGAGTACTTGGCGGGTAGTTTGCCGTACCCGTAGGTGTCTAGGGTGGGGTAATGGCTATTTATCACAACTGTGTAATCCGTCTTTTATTGCAGACTCAAAGCAAATGCGGATTGCTAGTAAATCCAATAAAGTTCATCAGTGATCTGGAATGCTTATTATTGCGTCTGACGAATGTACAATATCTATATATGATAGCTATTAGACGTCACATATGTTTTACACCCGCGCTAGCCCAGCCCCCGCTCTGTCGTTAGTTAAGTAACCTAACGGGTGATGACGGGACCGCGTGGCAAATGCGGATGGCATAAGAGCACGTGGTATTTTCGTTGTTTTCTGCAATGATAGGATAAAGATGGGACGCATTATTATAATGCAAAGAAAATAAACCATAGTATAATCGTTGGAACAAATTTAAAAGAAACCACTCGGTTATTTTAAAAGAATAAGAATTTTTTGTCACGACCCGAAATTGGCACGTGACGGCCCTAATACTACGCAACGCCTAAAGACATAACGTAGTAAAAGAAAGCCAAAACCCAGAAATCTAAACCATGAAAATACGGAAAAGATAATAAAAGTTTTTGAAACATTTGAAATCGCAACCCAATTTCTTTAAAAGTCGAACTTTCTATATTTAAAAACTTGGCAACACCCCTTTTGTAAAAACTGGCCCAAAGGCGGAAAACAATCACATCATCACAAAGATGCGACGCCGTAGCGAAGAAATAAAGACAATAGAGATAAAGCTGTATATAAGACAACAAAGACACAATAATATACAATATCGTCCACACCAAGTCTCTAAGTCAACAACATAATAGTAGATGGAGAGTACAAGATACAACGAATGTACAATATGAAATACAGATAATCATCCAACCCACCTAAGCAAAATAGAATACTGTGAGCCGATGCGGTATCTGTAGCAAAATATGATAGGGGAATAGCTGAATAGCCTGCCTCGACTACTCTAAGGAAACACCCTGCAAAACAACTGTGGCACAACGGGGGTGAGTTGCCAACTCGTGAATAGTAGATAACATATGCAGGTAACGCAGGAATGTACGTACAACATGAATCTAAGATATACAATTTACGGTAATAACAGGTCATGTGAATGCAGAATAATGGAAAGTACACTAGCAGGTACAATCAATATATGAAGCAATAATCATGCAATAGAGATATGAGAATGTAGATATGCAACTAACATGAAGGGTACACTAACAGGTACTCCTAATACATGGAAAAGTGCATAAGTGAAAAGGTATGAGGTATGAAGTGAAATATGTCATCCCACGGAATCCTGTTATCGTGGTAGGATCACAATCCATCAAGACACTCAAATCCCAATTCCTCAAATCAGCCCCCAAGCCGGGCTCTCGAATCATATAAGTCTCACATCTCCTCAATGTACAATATCGAGTAATCTCCTATATCCCGAATGTACAAATCAGTAATCCCATATGTATGTCCAACATCCAATCTCAACGAATCACCAAATATCCCAAATCAAATCTCAAGTAGAATTCTAACATCCTGAAGGTATATTTTTGTAGAAATAAATATGATGGGGTCAATACACATATATTAGCGTCATATTCCACTAATATTGGTGTAAGAGTATATATAACAACGGCTAAATCCCCTGTTATATATACAAAGGTGTTTAAAGGAAATATCATGAAAACAATGTGCCAAGTATCGACACAGAAATCCTGATAGGTACGTATCATACGCTATCCCGAACGCACGAGTGCCTAACTCTGACCCTCGCCTTTCGACGTATGCATACGTGCATGACTCCCAACGGTATCTCCATGATCCCCGCCGAGTCATTAGTACTGTCACCGGTAGGTACTCGCCCACCCCCAGGCTCAATCGGCAAAGTCCATCGATCATCTTGCCGAGGGGAACCATATCGGGCCCCACCATGTACCCTCATACGACAACCACACCTCGTATGGAGTATATAATCAGAACCGATAAATCTCATGGTGGCAGCACAAATATCATAGTAAGGAAACCGGGTTTTTCAATGTATGCATAATTTCATGAACTCCCGCGGTTCCCAAATCTAGAAAACAACATGTAAAATCCAAATAAACAATGCGCAAATCCAGGAACAAATATATGCGATATATCTGAAATGCGAGCATATAAAGGAAAATATGTAGCTGAAACCAGATGTATGCGAAATCAATAAGGTACGGCTAAGTATAGGTGTCTACCTATAAGTAAAAGATGTCGTATATCCCCTTGGGTATAAGTAGAATATGTAGGATACCCCCTGGGTATAAGTAAAACACGAGCAAGGTATACCTGTAGATGTATCGTAAAGGGTATATGTACCTATCACTAATGGTACGATACTTTATAGGTATACAAGTATGGTAAATGTCATATGTGATGAGCAGTACGAATCAGTGTAACAAGGTCCCTAACCAAGCAATACAATATCTATAATGGTTTGTGTGTGACATGGCAATTATTGACGGTGTGTGTGTAGCATACAATCCGTACTCGTCGAACATGAACCGTCAATAATATGTGCAGTGTCCTACGGCTACTAGTTATAGTACATCTATATTTAAGTAAATAGGGTAAAGGCGCAATCCTAACAATGACGTAGAATATGCGACAAGTATTAGAATTCTAGCCCAGACGCATAACGCCATACGGGCGATTCCCCTCTAGATGTTAAATCTACTCACCTACGCTCCAAGCTAGGTGAATCCTACCACCTGTTTCCCCATGTAGCTGCGTCCGATGTACTCTCCTGCAACCCTGAAAATGAGACAAGAAACCCATATATAAGCCAAATATTCCGCAAAACGCGATATCAAACCCAATTGAGAAATTCGCGTCACGAACTAAACGCACGTGTGCACGATACGCTAAAACGTGTGTGTACGCGTCTAAAGCTACCACGACACGCTGGATCGCAGAACCCACTCACGTATCGCGCGTATCACGAAACAAAACGGACATGCAATACGATATATTGTCCCAGATTTTCCTACAGGTCAAATCTTACAAAACTACACATGCCAAAACACTACAATATACTGCAGAGTACCATACCCAAAACCCCAAGACCCAAGCCCCTGACCTGGCTGGAATTTGCGGCCAGATGGAATAAAACGGCGGCCAAGATTGGGAAAGGGTGACTCGTGTTCTGGTGGTGTATTCTGGACCCAACAAGCATGTTCCAGTTTCCTCAATTTTTTCCTGAAGGCCCGGGTCAATAGCAGATCTCAGATTGCCAAAATATCGCATAAAAACACCAACTTTGCACAAAGATCAAACCCTATGGTATTTTACTGAAATCCAGGGTTAAACTTAGTTAAGGTGACCTTAGTAATATTAAAATAGTCAGGGTTAACTAACACAATCATCATATAATCAAACTTCTACACAAATCACCATAATTAGCACTAGATTCACAATTAAATACAAACCGAAGCTAATTATCACACAACTAAGCAAACTAGGAAATTGGGTTAAGCAAATATACCCTATAGGATCCTAAGAAGCAGGAGAAGAAATGTATGGAGGAGATGAGGGGTTGCTACTGCTGCTGGAGCTGCTTGCTACTGCTGATGCAAGTTGCTGTTGCTGCTGATGCATGAGCTGCTGCTGATGCTGTTGCCACTGCTGAAGCTGTTGCTGTCTGCTGCTGCTAGCTTCTGCAGCTGCTGCTCTTGCTTCTGGTGCTGCTTCTCCTCTGCTGCTGCTGCTGCTCTGCTGATGGAGTTGCTGTTGTTTCTGTTGTTGTTGTTGATGATGTTGAGGTTGTTGTTGCTGCCTCTGCTGCTGATGCTTCAGCCAAAAGTGTGTATGTGTGTGTGTGATTGAGAGAATGAGAAGAGAATGAGAGAAATCAAGCTAAGACCCCCCCCTCTCTCTTCCCTCATAAATGAGGCATGGCTCACACCATGTAGCCCATGCTTTCTCTCTCTCTCAAGGTCAACATTCAACCCAATATTCAAATCAAATTTAAAACCCTTTTTATTTTTAACAACCATGCACACTTAAACCCAAAACACTTAAACAAAAATATAAAACTAGATTAGGGAAAAGGTTAACCCACCATGTTGCAAATCATGGTTTAAACCCCAAATTAACACCCTAGTTATCATGCACATGTGTGTGCAAGGCTAGGAAAAATCTAATAAAATATTCATTAAACAAGATAAAATAATTAAAAACCAATTTGGTAAACTTTTTATTAAAAACCATATATTAAAATATAATTAGCCACAAAACACATTCTATCTACCCCCCTTAAAAGAAATTCGTCCCCGAATTTAAAAATATACTATTACGCGTACCTTCAAAGAGAAAATTACAACTCTCAAATCTCGCTCGCAGCCTCCCAAGTGATTACCTCACTATACGACTACGTCCAAGAAAACCGTTCACAGATGGCAAGACCCTTGACCGACGTTTCTCCACCTGCCGAGCCATTAACACAAGTGGCTACCGGTGAATGAAAGATCGCGTCCAAGCAAAATGGTCTGGTAGCAAATCATGTGAGTAAGGTCATGAAGGTAATTGCAAAGTATCATCACAAGGAATACTGGGTGAAAATTCAATAATCTGGGCGGAAGTGCCAAATTAAAGGCAACGAAACTAACCTGCTTATAGGATCTCAGAAGGACCTAAATCCTGGGATAAGCTTTCCAAAATCCAATACGTCTTTTATCGGAAAAATCCGCAGGAATACATGGTTTGCCATTGCGCACTTAAGTCTACGACCAACACGGTCGCATAAGACCTCTGTCCGCAAAGAACAATTTTCATCCTGACCTGAATCAATTGGATCATCTCCGAAGTATCTAGACATAGCTGGGGTCCAAAATCCTACAACGCAGAGTCAGAAAATAACAGACTGGTGATCGACACGACCTAACCCCTAAACCTAAAGGTTGCCAATTGGAGTGTCTCTTGATAACAGCTATCGAAGGAGAACCCTAACGATGGAGGGTGACGATCCCCAACTGCTGACAACAATCAATACGACACACAACCTAACAAAGAACAACTGAGCAAACTGAGTATAACCGGGCAACAGGAATCCGAATGGAGTCACATCCTGACTAAACTTGGGTAGACACCATAACAAAATTCATGGAGAACTGCTCCCACTCCTACTTCGGAACGGTAAAAGGTTGCAACTCTCCAGCCGGCCTCAGATGCTCGACCTAAGCACACAACAAGACAGACACCTTGAAACGAAACCTGAAACTTCTCTTTACATTCCTGTCCATCCGTAACTATCTCACAAGTCACGTCAATATTGGTGGAACTTGAATGAATACAGAGAGTTGACTGATGTGCTTACTCTAGGATTGCACGTCTCCACCTGATAATATCAGGTACACAAACGCGTCCCTAATTTAGCACACCATTGTCACAAATCAAGGACTCCGAATAATTTCCCAGCCGAGTATGCTCAAGTATCTGTGACGAATGAGCATCGGCTGGCAGTGTCTCGCGAAAGCGATTTAAGAAAAGTGGTCGGGCGCGGACATGAGGAAGCTGTCCCCTCAGTAGAGACGAACTTAAGCTATAGTCGACGATCACGCAAGAACTGTAAATCTGCAGAAGACTATCACAACAATCAAAATTCGCTGCAGGAAGATGTACATTAAGCTCTGGTGGTCCGTGAAAATCTGACACGACTCTCGAACAAGTAGTGTCTCCAAGTCTCCAATGCAAAACCACCGCGGCCATCTCCAGATCATGAGTGGAATATCCTTCTCGTACTTCCTCCAAATGTAGGGAAGCAAAAGCGATAACTCTATAGTGTCACCTCAGTACACACTCGAGCCCACTCAAGAAAAATTACAGTTAAACAACAAGGTCGCCCTAACCAGAAAGCAAAGGAAGAATTGATGCAGTTGTTAACAGAATCTTCAACTGCTAAAAACTCCGCACATATGCCTCAGTCCAAAGAAGAAACCTCCTTTCCGGTCAATTTAGTCGACGGTGCAGCACTACTCTAGTAATCCTGCACGAAACGGTGGTAAGAACCTGCTAAGCCTAAAAATCTGCGGACCTCCGTCATGCACTCAAGTCTGGACCTAAGCTGTACGGCCACGATCTCCTTCCGGACCATACAAAACCGTCTCCCGTGACTAAAAGACCTAGGAGTCAACACAAACAAGTCTGAAGAAACACTCCGAGAATCTAGCAAACTACCGATGCTCTCCCACCATTTGCATAACAAATCCTCAAGGGCTACTCCTGTTCCTCAAGACACATTAAATAGACCAGAATGTCATAAACATCACAACAATAACTGGTCGAGGAACGGCCTGAAGAAATCTGGTTCACCACATCTACGAATGCTGCTAGGGCATCAGTGAATCCAATGACTCACTAAAACACACAAAGCCCATAGCACGCGCAAGGCAGTCTTCGGATTGCCATCACTCCGAACCCGCAACAATGATGACCTGATCCCAAGCAAACTTAGAAAATGTCTCGCACTGTGGAGCTGATCGAAGAAATCGTCAATGAGAGGTAAAGGATACCCATCCGCATCATAAGCCGGTTCAATTAACGATCCGTCGATACACAACCTTAAACTGCCGTCTATCTCCTTGACGAACAGAAATAGGAGCTTCCAAAAGCGAAACACTCAGACGCACAAAACTCCCCAAACCACAACTCTGCAGCTGATCCTTAAGCTCCCTAAACTTCGCCGGCTCATCCGGAACAACGTCGGAAAAACTCTCGCACGAAAGGAACACCAGTCCAACAACCCTCTGTGGCTACGGTATCATGAATGAACGCCAAGAATCCATGAGACCTCCTCAGTAGCCGACTAGCGAAAAAGGCTGAATTCAAGCTGTGAGAGGCGGCACAACTATCCACCTGCACAACAACAACTGACCTACCGGGTAAAACAAACCTGACTGTTTCCTTACAGTAGTCCACAGATGCCTAGCACATAGCTAACCAGTCCGTGCCCAGGATAACGTCAAATCAAACATCTCTAGAAGGATCGAAACGACGGACGGATCTCTATCTCCTATCCGATTGGCACACGACTGAAATACGTGTCGCACAACAAAAGAATCGCTGACAGAAGTTAACACAAACTACGAGTAATCTACCCAACCACGGTACAAGTATGAAAAACAAACGAGTACATCAAAAGAATATGCGAATTAAGGATACCTGAAAACTCTGCATTGGACGCCTGCGCGTCCCGATTAGTAGAAGCAAACTCCTGTGTCTGCCCTCTACCCGCAACTGGCTGAACTCCTCTGGTAGACTGACTCTGAGCGAATTTTCCACGTCCACGGCCTCTCTGAATACGATTCTAACGAGGTGCTAAGGAACAATCCCTGACGAAGTGTTGAAGTTTTCCGCATCGAAAACATCCACTCGCTGACTGCTGACCATCCTGGGGATGAGAGCTGAACGACTGTCCTCGTCCTAAGCCTCTACTAGTCCTGCGACGGCCACGAAATCTGTCTCGGTGACCAAACCTCTGTCTATGGGCTGGTACACAGGTACGAGTCCTCCACTGTCCTGGAACTCTCTGAGCCTCTGGAATATGCGCCTCGTCAACTGGAGCTGCAACCACTGGTGCTATGTAGGTGACGGACTGCTGCAAGCTGATCGCAAAGGACAATTGAGTAATAGGGGTGACAACCTCTTGTCATAGCTTCCGAACGACATCAACCAATGAACTCATCGTCTGGCGGAAGTCCTGCATCTCTGTCAAAAGCCTATCAATACTATATGTCGAAGGCTAATCTGTCTGCACCTGTGAAACTAGAGTGCCATCCTAGTCAGTGCTCGCCTCACCCGAGCTAACTCTGACCTCGGCCCTCGCTGCATCACTCTGAGTCCCCATATTCATCGGTGGCAAGGCTATATTAGAGATAAGATTCGATAAGAACAAGGAAATCGAATCGCAAGGATATGAATCATCAAGGAAGGAATTTCAAGCAATTTGTACTTAGGTCACTTAAGGAGAAGTATCGCATCGTGGGTATGCTGCAGACATACACACACTACGTTACTCTGCTTAAGCTACCTACTCCATCATACCAAGGTCATCCTACACTCCGAAAGGTAAAACCTAACGCTCTGATACCAACTTTGTCACGTCCCGAAATTGGCACGTGACGGCCCTAATACTACGCAACGCCTAAAGACGTAACGCAGTAAAAGAAAGCCAAAACCCAGAAATCTAAACCATGAAAATACGGAAAAGATAATAAAAGTTTTTGAAACATTTGAAATCACAACCCAAATTCTTTAAAAGTCAAACTTCCTATATTTAAAAACTTGGCAACACCCCTTTTGTAAAAACTGGCCCAAAGGCGGAAAACAATCACATCATCACAAATATGCGACGCCGTAGAGAAGAAATAAAGACAATAGAGATAAAGCTGTATATAAGAAAACAAAGCCACAATAATATACAATATCGTCCTCACCAAGTCTCTAAGTCAACAACATAATAGTAGATGGAGAGTACAAGATACAACGAATGTACAATATGAAATACAGATAATCATCCAACCCACCTAATCAAAATAGTATACTGTGAGCCGATGCGGTATCTGTAGCAAAATATGATAGGCGAATAGCTGAGTAGCCTGCCTCGACTACTCTGGGGAAACACCCTGCAAAACAACTGTGACATAACGGGGGTGAGTTGCCAACTCATGAATAGTAGATAACAAATGCAGGTAATCGCAGGAATGTACGTACAACATGAATCTAAGATATACAATTTACGGTAATAACAGGTCATGTGAATGCAGAATAATGGAAAGTACACTAGCAGGTACAATCAATATATGAAGCAATAATCATGCAATAGGGATTTGAGAATGTAGATATGCAACTAACATGAAGGGTACACTAATAGGTACTCCTAATACATGGAACGGTGCATAAGTGAAAAGATATGAGGTATGGAGTGAAATATGTCATCCCACGGAATCCTGTCATCGTGGTAGGATCACAATCCATCAAGGCACTCAAATCCCAATTCCTCAAATCAGGCCCCAAGCTGGGCTCTTGAATCATATAAGTCTCACATCTCCTCAATGTACAATATCGAGTAATCTCCTATATCCCGAATGTACAAATCAATAATCCCATATGTATGTCCAACATCCAATCTCAACGAATCACCTAATATCCTAAATCAAATCTTAAGTAGAATTCTAACATCCTAAAGGTATATGTTTGTAGAAATAAATATGATGGGGTCAATACACATATATTAGCGTCCCATTCCACAAATATTGGTGTAAGGGTATATATAACAACGGCTAAATCCCCTGTTATATATACAAAGGTGTTTAAAGGAAATATCATGAAAACAATGTGCCAAGCATCGACACAGAAATCCTGATAGGTACGTATCTTACGCTATCCCGAAAGCACGAGTGCCTAGCTCTGACCCTCGCCATTCGACGTTTGCATACGTGCATGACTCCCAACGGTATCTCTATGATCCTGGCCGAATCATTAGTACTGCCACCGGTAGGTACTCGCCCGCCTCCAGGCTCAATCGGCAAAGTCCATCGATCATCTTGCCGAGGGAAACCATACCGGGCCCCACCATGTCCCCTCATACGGCAACCACACCTCGTATGGAGTATATAATCAGAACCGATAAATCTCATGGTGGCAGCGCAAATATCATATCAAGGAAACCGGGTTTTTCAATGTATGCATAGTTTCATGAACTCCCGCGGTTCCCAAATCTAGAAAACAACATGTAAAATCCAAATAAACAATGCACAAATCCAGGTATAAATATATGCGATATATCTGAAATGCGAGCATATAAAGGAAAATATGTAGCTGAAACCAGATGTATGTGAAATCAATAAAGTACAGTTAAGTATAGGTGTCTACCTATAAGTAAAAGATATCGTATACCCCCCTGGGTATAAGTAGAATATGTAGGATACCCCCTGGGTATAAGTAAAACACGAGCAAGTACGAATGTGATGAGCAGTACGAATCAGTGTCACAAGGTCCCTAACCAAGCAATACAATATCTATAATGGTTTGTGTGTGACATGGCAATTATTGACGGTGTGTGTGTAGCATACAATCCGTACTCGTGCAACTTGAACCGTCAATAATATGTGCAGTGTCCTACGGCTACTAGTCACAGTACATCTATATCTAAGTAAATAGGGTAAGGGCGCAATCCTAACAATGACGTAGAATACACGACAAGTATTAGAATTCTAGCCCAGACGCATAACGCCATGCGGGCGATTCCTCTGTAGATGTTAAATCTACTCACTTACGCTCCAAGCTAGGTGAATCCTACCACCTGTTTCCCCCTGTAGCTGCGTCCGATGTACTCGCCTGCAACCCTGAAAATGAGACAAGAAACCCATATATAGGCCAAATATTCCGCAAAACGCGATATCGAACCCAAACGAGAAACTCGCGTCACGAACTAAACGCGTGTGTGCACGATACGCTAAAACGTGTGTGTACGCGTCTAAAGCTACCGCGACACGCCGCGACACGCTGGATCGCAGAACCCACTCACGTATCGCACGTATCGCGAAACAAAACGGACATGCAATACGATATATTGTCCCAGATTTTCATACAGGTCAAATCTTACAAAACTACACATGCCAAAACACTACAATACACTGCAGAGTACCCTACCCAAAACCCCAAGACCCAAGCCCCTGACCTGGCCGCAATTTGCGGCCAGATGGAATAAAACGGCGGCCAAGATTGGGAAAGGTGGCTCGTGTTCTGGTGGTGTATTCTGGACCTAACAAGCATGTTCCAGTTTCCTCAATTTTGTCCTGAAGGCCCCGGGTCAATAGCAGATCTCAGATTGCCAAAATATCGCATAAAAACACCAACTTTGCACAAAGATCAAACCCTATGGTATTTTAGTGAAATCCAGGGTTAAACTTAGTTAAGGTGACCTTAGTAACACTAAAATAGTCAGGGTTAACTAACACAATCATCATATAATCAAACTTCCACACAAATCACCACAATTAGCACTAAACTCACAATTAAACACAAACCGAAGCTAATTATCACACAACTAAGCAAACTAGGAAATTGGGTTAAGCAAATATACCCTATAGGATCCTAAGAAGCAGGAGAAGAAATGTATGGAGGAGATGAGGGGTTGCTACTGCTGCTGGAGCTGCTTGCTACTGCTGACGCAAGTTGCTGTTGCTGCTGATTCATGAGCTGCTGCTGATGCTGTTGCCACTGCTGAAGCTGTTGCTGTCTGCTGCTGCTAGCTTCTGCAGCTGCTGCTCTTGCTTCTGGTGCTGCTGCTCCTCTGCTGCTGCTGCTGCTCTGCTGATGGAGTTGCTGTTGTTTCTGTTGTTGTTGTTGATGATGTTGAGGTTGTTGCTGCTGCCTCTGCTGCTGATGCTTCAGCCAAAAGTGTGTGTGTGTGTGTGTGTGAGATTGAGAGAATGAGAGAATGACAAGAGAATGAGAGAAACCAAGCCAAGATCCCCCTCTCTCTCTTCCCTTATAAATGAAGCATGGCTCACACCATGTAGCCCATGCTTTCTCTCTCTCTCAAGGTCAACAATCAACCCAATATTCAAATCAAATTTAAAACCCTTTTTATTTTTAACAACCATGCACACTTGAACCCAAAACACTTAAACAAAAATATAAAACTAGATTAGGGAAAAGGTTAACCCACCATGTTGCAAATCATGGTTTAAACCCCAAATTAACACCCTAGTTATCATGCACATGTGTGTGCAAGGCTAGGAAAAATCTAATAAAATATTCATTAAATAGGATAAAATAATTAAAAACCAATTTGGTAAACTTTTTATTAAAAACCATATATTAAAATATAATTAGCCGCAAAACACATTCTAAGGTGTTACATTTTTAAATTGCACAGTTTTAACCACTCCTTTTAAAAAGTATCAGGTTCCTTCGATTATATCAAGTTCACTACGTTCACGGTTTTGCCAAAACCATTCGTAGCCCTCCGTCATTTCATTTGGGTATTCAGTAGTATTTAAGCTATGCATTTGACCAACGCCAGGGCATAATGTTTGGTAGCTGCTGGGTATTTCATTTGTTGCATAAATAGATGTGTTAGTTTGGGACAGTCGTATTATCATTTGGCCAACGTCAGGGATATGTACGGATGGGTTCAAATTTACAAGGACAATGATGGATAGAACTTGACATGTGACATATGACATTTTGACCAACGCCAAGGTCATAAGAGCATAGGGCAAAAATCTATATCGGGAATTTCTAAAGAAACAGAAATTTGCAGAGAGAGCATACCATTTTGGAGTTTGATGAATGTTGGTAGGATTCCTTCAACATTATCATACGATGATATTTTGGATCCTGATCCTACTGTGAGTATATACTACTTATCAGGAGATTCGTCACTTAACGATCAATGCTATAAACCAAGTAGGTGTCGAGAAAGGTGTCAGCGGGGCTACTCCCCCAGAGAAAATAGGTTATTTAATTAAGGAACTTCGCGAAAGCGTTGGAAAACCTCACTCAAAGTATCAACACTGACCTGGCTGAACGGTTAAACAAGAATTGTACGGTGAGAATAGTCCTGGCTAATTCTTCTTTTATGGTTTGAGGAGGGATTCGAGAAACCGTGGGAGCCATCCTGTTTAGATAAATTAAAAACCACTCTAAACTTGCAAGAGCATCATGCTAAAATATTTTCTTCTCTCTCTTAATTGCAGCAACCTTGTGACCACGACTAGGTTACATCTAGATAACAAATTGACTAATTCTGACTTATATGACTGGCAAAGGTCTTTCCAGATGTCCATTGCCTATGACAACCTGGACCACCCTATTACTACTCAAGATCCCGCCGTCCCAGGTCCAGTTTCCACCGTCACGGATATGGATATCCGCCAGACAAGGGAAAAGGATAAAGCGAAAGCCAAATGCCTCATGTTAGCTTCAGTTGATGGTGTATACCAGAAGCAGCACGAGAAGATGGACTCAGTTTCCATCTTTCTCCATAACAAAGATTTATATAGAGAGCAATCTCATATCACAAGATATGAGACCTCGAACGAATTGATTCAAGCGAGGTTGACTTTCGGGTCATCTGTAGGGGACAACGTCCTTACAATGACTAGCTATATTGATGAGCTCCAGGACCTGGAGACCACGTTGGGAAACGAGTCAGATACTGACTTGATTCTACAGTCTCTGCCTTCTACCCTGAAGGAAACCAGGGAAGAAGAAAGAAAGAGAAGGGCAAAAGTTTCGGGACTAAATATAGTGAAAAAGGAACGTTCCTATTGTTATGGGACTGGGCATTGGCATAATGATTGCAGGGCTTTAGAAGCCAGTAGCCAGGATACGAAGCATGTTGTGGCTTCGACCTCAAGTGTATTTGTTATTGAGAACTGTTTGTCAATTAACACTACTTCCTGGGCACTAGATATCGGAGCAGGATCTCATATCTGTAATTCAATACATGCTTTGAGAAACCGAAGAGTTATAAAGGTAGGTGATTGGTCTCTCAGAGTTGCAAACGGAATGAGCGTGGACGCTGAATCCGTGGGAGAATATCGCCTAGGTTTGACAAGTGGGCATATATTGATTCTACGTAACCGTTTCTATGTTCCTAGTATGACTTGTAATATCATATCAGTGTCCTCACTTTCAAGAGAGTGATACGATTTTACATTCATAAGCAATGTAGTTAACATCCACCTAAATCAAGTTTTTATTGGGTCTGGTACATTAGATAACGGTATATACGTATTAAGTCAAGCTCAGGTTTTCAATGTCCGGAACACACTTAAAAGAAAGTCTCAAGAAATAAATCAGGCTTTCTTATGGCATTGTAGACTATGTCACATCAATGAGAGAAGGTTGACTAAGTTGCATAGAGAAGGATATTTGAATCCGTTCGAATATCAATCTTATGCTACTTGTGAATCTTGTCTCAAAGGAAAGATGACAAAGACTCCGTTCACTGGACACGGAGTAAGAGCAAGTGAGCTCTTAGGACTCGTACACAGTGACGTGTGAAGTCCAATGTCTACACATGCGCGAGGTGCTTATTCCTACTTTATTACTTTTACGGATGATTTCTCTAGGTATGGATATGTCTTCTTAATGAAGCATAAATCCGAGGATTTTGAGAAATTCCAAGAATACAAGAATGAAGTTGAAAAACAAACAGGCAAGAGTATAAAGACACTGAGATCTGATCGAGCTGGTGAATACTTAAGTGCCGAATTCCTGGGTTACTTAAAAGAAAATGGAATTCTCTCTCAGCTTACTCCTCCATACACGCCACAACATAACTGTGTATCGGAAAGGAGGAATCGAACCCTATTGGATATGGTACGGTCCATGATGAGTAACGCTGAGTTACCGCGATCATTCTTGGGATATACGCTAGAATCAGCGGCATATCTTCTGAACAGGGTTCCTACCAAGACAGTGCCTACCACCCCATATCAGATGTGCAGTGGGAAAAAACCCTATCTTCAATATCTGAAGATTTGGGGATGTCCGGTTTTTGTTAAAAAAACAACATGCGGACAAGCTAGAGGCACGATCAGTACAGTGTAAGTTTGTAGGATATCCTAAGAACTCCAAGGGGTATCTGTTCTATAACGCAGAAGAACAAAAGGTTTTTGTTTCTCGTAATGCCCATTTTTTAGAACAGCAAGTTTTAGAAAAGGATACAAGTGGGAGCGAAATAGAACTGGAAGAAATTCCAGAACCACAAACTACAACTGAAAGTTTGGTAGAACCAGTAGTTCAAGAAGAATTGGACATTCCCACACCCCTCCGCAGGAGTAGTAGGCCGTCTCATCCGCCTGAGAGATACTACAGTTTTCTCATAGATGGGGATAGAGAGGATTGTGTCATTGATGAAGATGACCCTACTAGCTTCCAGCAAGCCATTCAGAGCGGTGACTCAGTAAAATGGCTGGATGCAACACGGACCAAAATGGAGTCCATGTACATTAACAAAGTATGGACTTTGGAAATTGCTCCAGATGGGGTAAAACCCGTAGGATGCAAATGGATCTTCAAAAAGATGATTGGTGTAGATAGACAGGTTGAAACCTATAAGGCTAAACTTGTTGCAAAGGGTTTCCGTCAAAGACCTAGTTTGGATAATGACGAAACCTTTTCTCCAGTGGATATACTTAAATCTATTCGAGTCCTTCTTTCTATTGCTGCCTTCCACGATTATGAAATCTGGCAGATGGACGTAAAAACGGCCTTTCTAAATGGTAATTTAGAAGAGAGCGTCTATATGGATCAGCCAGAGGGATTCATTCAGAGTGGGAGCAGCGGTAAAGTATGCAAGCTGCTTAAGTCCATTTATGGACTAAAGAAAGCATCGCGGAGTTGGAACATCTGTTTTGATGATGCTGTCAAAGAATTCGACTTTATCAAAAATCCAGATGAACCTTGCATATACAGTAAGATTGTAGGGAGAGCTGTAGTATTCCTCGTCTTGTACGTGGATGAGATTCTCCTAATAGGAAATGATATTCCTATGTTACAGTCAGTCAAAAGATTCTTGTCACATAAATTCTTCATGAAAGACCTGGGTGATGCCACCTACATTTTGGGGATCTGGATCTATTGTGATAGATCAAAGAGGATGTCGGGACTTTCGCAGTCCAGGTACATAGACACCATAGTGAAGAGATTCAGTATGGATGATTCTAAGCGCGGTAATCTACGGGATTGTCACGGAATCACCCTCTCCAAAGAGATGTCTCCCAAGACTGATTTGGAAAGGGATCGCATGTCGATTATACCCAACGCTTCTGTGGTAGGCTCTATAATGTATGCGATGTTATATACAAGACCAGATATAGCATACGCATTGAGCGTTGTAAGCCGGTATCAGGCAAACCCAGGGGAGAATCACTGGATAGAAGTAAAGAACATTCTCAAGTACTTTAGGAGGACTAAAGATATGTTCTTGGTGTATGGCAAAAAAGACCTCCAGATTGAGGCCTTTGCCGACTCCGGCTTCCAGAGTGACAAAGATGACTCCAAGTCCATATCGGGTTATGTCTATACCCTCAATGGAGGGGCGGTCTGTTGGAAGAGTTCCAAACAGGAGACCGTTGTTGACTCAACGATGGAAGCGGAGTACATAGCTGCTTGCCATGCCGCAAAAGAATCTGTCTAGATGAAGAAGTTCCTCACAGAACTTCAGGTGGTTCCTACCAGTGTTGTTCCAATACCTCTGTATTGTGACAACAACGGCGCTATAGCTTTAGCAAAGGAACCCAGGTCCCATCAGAAATCCAGACACATCTTAAGGCGGTATCATCTGATCAGGGAGATCGTAGATCGCCGGGAGATCGAGATAAAGAGAGTAAAGACGGAGAATAACATTGCTGATCCATTCACAAAGGCCCTTCCTCAAAAGTAGTTTGAGAGGCTATTCGAGATGATAGGTCTACGATATGCCAGCTCATGGCCCTAGTGCAAGTGGGAGATTGTTAGTGTATATGCCTTAGGGGCCATTATTGTATCATACTTGTATGTATATTACTTAATGGAAGCTTGGGATATTCACAGTTGTATATACAATCTTGCTAAAAATAGTAGTATGCTACTTGGTTTGTGTCTACTTTAATATGTGCATATGTTTCTTGTAACGTATCACTTATACATATTAGAGAGCCCATAGGATCTTTGCTTGATTACCAGCGTCGTGATGGCAGTCACACTAGTGGGGGCTGGGTAGTCTATAAGCAACATCTTATACAGGTCCCTGGTCGTTGGATTATCGAGATAGGGCATCGATATTCCAGAGTAGACTAAGTGTGTACGCTTCTCATCCAAGTTGGCGAGATGGTCTGTCCCACAGCCATTAGTACGTCGTACTGGAGATATTATACATGTGCTCGTTAGGTTACGGGTACACTGGACAGGACTCGCAGGGGAACTGTTGGTTGGTATTATACCAATCGTCAGTTAACAGTGTAGGGTTCCTAGGCACACTAATGAAGTCTTGCAAGTGATCAAACACGGCCAATTTAAATCTTACAAGTGCCGAGAAACCCTAATACGGATCGTTAACTAGATATATAGGCTATGCGATGCAAGTTAACGACTTTTAACTAAAGGAAAGAAGCTACAACCTTTGTAGATCCGGTCCTCCACGTCCTAGGCTCCGTGATGAGGTCCCTCCGCAGTCTAAATCAAATCCATGACTCTAGCATCGGCTTCATCGGAGAAATGGACGGGCTTGGTCGTCGGTTCGATGCCGAAGATGATCTACGTCGAGGCATCACAAGATCAAGCTCCAACTTCACCAAGCCATGAAAACTAGTGAAGGAAACACCCTATACTACTTGGCAAGAGGTAGAGGATGAAGAAATAGGAGGTGGGTTCACTTTAGAATTGGATTTCTCACTCATTTGCTCAAGTTGCCATTGATGGAGCTAGGTTTTCTTCTTGCTCAAGATGAAGAAGAAGAAGAAAAGATATGATAAGTCTTTTTTAAAATAAAAAACAATATGATACTTATCATAATCTTAACCTTAGTTAGTTGTAGAGAATAAACCATGGTTAGGGTTAATGGTTATGTTTAGGAAAAGAACAAGAATGGTCAAGCTTTCAACACTTCATGAAGTTTCCACAAAACTACAAAATAAGCCACCATTCTCATTATCTTTTCTAAATGAAATAAATAAAATAAATAAATAGATAAATGAATAAGTAAATGAAATGAAACCCTAACCACAAACTAACCATGGTTTAATTCTTTACACATACCCATGCAAGAATGTATCATCAAACATGATACAATCAAGTGCACTAAAATATATCACATATACAATGTGCATTTCAAGCGAGTAAATCCATTTAAAGTGAACCAATACTAGTTGATGCAAAGTAATATATCAAATATATAATTATACATTAAATCATTAAATCAACACTTAATTCAATGATCCGGTCATGTCGCATATAACCGGCTAGTATCCAATGTATCGGCTTATCGAATCAATCCTTGATTCGATAACTAGGTTATATCGCATACAACCATTCGATACATTCATCGTGAGAATGAAATACGGTATCACATACACGCATTATTCTCGGTCCCGCACATATCTCATATGCGCTCCTATTTCGTTTCGCTTGAGCCAGGAAACCTCTGTGTAGGACTCTAAAGACTCGTCAATACGCCGGCAGCAGATGATGATCATATCAAACACCCACAAGCCGCAAGCAGTCTGCTAAACGTAACGGCCACCCGGGTATTGAGCGATCAGAAGATCGACGAGCAAGCCCGCTCACACTCCTGTGAATCCAACCAGTAACACTTACCGTACAGTCCGGTCTGTTCGTCTGATATGTCGCATATCTCGTCTAGGGGTGGTAAACGTCAGATCCCAATAGCTTGATAAGTTATGCCGACGTAAGGTCCATAACATGCGTGAAACTACTGATAACACTTACCAGTAGGTCACTGCAACCCTGGCCAGGGATTTCCTGTTATGGCCAGTCGGGCATAGCGCAACATCAACCCCCAATACCGGGAGAGACGAATCCCCTCCTATCGCTCATTGCCTCCATGTGAATCGGGACTGTACCCAAAAACCACCTGTTTGCACGACTCAGTAGAGCCATGGTAGGGTGGAAATCAAAGCACAGTGGGAGACACACAAGACTCTATGACGATCTCGGGTCTACAGACTAAGCTGCACCAGTGTCACCAGAGAACTGCCATCTGACGTGAGGTATAATACCATCTGGGAGTTCTCGGCGAGTCCGTTCAGTGTACCCAGTCTGCACTGAGCACCCGCATACCATCTCAGATGTCAAACACCAATGGATATGGGATCATCCATCGCCCATCACATGGGTCGAGAAGATATACGCTAGTCTACTCTGGAATATCGATGCCCCGTCTCAATATTCCCACGACTAGGAACAATGAAGGATGTACTCATTGACTACCCAGGCCCCACTAGTATGATCTGCATCATAGTCCTGGAAGTCGAGTACACATCCTAAGGGCTTTATCAACATGTAACAAAGAGACAGTAAGTATACATGTTAAGATAAAGAGCAACCAGATAGCGTACTATCATGTCGAGCAAGAAAGTCCTACCTATATATGTCCCAGCATCCACTACAATATAAATCCAATGTACAGTAATGGCCTCTAGGGCATACATATAACTAACAATCTCCCACTTGCACTAGGGCCATCTGTAGCAGTAGTTGTAATATCTAATACTCAACCATCCCTTAAAAGTCTCTCTTTGGGAAAAGGCCTTTGTGAGTGGATCCGCCGTGTTGTCCTCTGAGTCTACTCTCCTAACCTCGATCACCCTGGAGATCAACTATCTCCATGATCAGGTGATGCTGCCTCAGAATATGTCTGGGTCACTGATGGGACCAGGGTTCCAGGGCCAAAACCACACTTCCATTGTCACACAATGGTAGGAACCTAGTTCATCCTATGAACCAATATACACCCAAACTGCCTCTTTGGTAGTATCTTTAATAGCGATGTTACCAGCCTTTATCGTCTAGTTTGCCACGGTATCTAGCTTGGAACTCTTCCAACATACCGTCCCTTTACTGAGGGTAAAGACAATGCCTGTGACTGACATTCAGTCGTCTTTATCACCCTGGAACCCTTCCAGTGATTCTCCCCAGGATCGATTGATACAATCTTACTATACCTAGTGAGAACCCTAACATCCCTTTAGATCTATCTCATAGATCCAAATCACAGGATTTTGGAGGTATCATCTTTATCCTATTGGAGAATCCATGTGATAAGAGGAGATCAACCGATCGTAGTATAGGAAACTCTTTTCCTATCAAGAGTATGTTGTCCATGTACAATACGAGGACGGCCACCTTACTCTCTACTACCTTTTTGTATATACAAGGTTCGTCTACCATTTTGATGATGTCAAACTGTTTGACTAACTCATCAAAACAGATGTTCCAACTCCGCGATGCCTACTTCATTATGTAAAGCAACTTGCACACGTTTCCGCTGCTCCCACTGTTTACGAAGCCCTCTGGCTGTGTTCTTATAGACTCTCTTTTCTAAATCAATATTTAGAAAAGTAGTCATGGCACCCAACCACCAGATATCGTAGTCATGGTATGTAGCCGTGGCAAGTAGGATCTGGATGGACTTAAACATAGTCCCTGGAAAAGGTTTCATCATTATCCGTGCCTGGTCGATGACGAAAACGTTTAACAAGTCTAGCTTTGAAAGTCTCAACTTTTCCATCTACACCAAGTAATCTTCTCAAGATATACTTGCTCCTGATGGGGATTTAACCCTTCAGATATAGCAACCAAAGTCCATACTTTGTTGGTGTATATGGATTCCATCTCAGATCGCTAAGCATCCAGCCATTCTTACAGAGTCCCTACTCTTGATGGCCTGCTCGAAACTAGTTGGGTCATCATCTCATGATGCAATCCTTGCTCCCACTGTCATCGAGAAACCGAAGTATCTCTCAAGCAGGTGAGGAATCCTGCTAGATCGGCGGAGAGGCTGAGGTTCATTGGATTCTATTGAATGCTTTGGTTCTACCAAATCATCAGCTGCAGTTTCGTATAGCTGGAACCTTTCCAGTTCTACAGAACCGACCTTGCCTCGAGCTTGTCCGGATTTTGCACTTAGACATAGGCCGGATAACCCCAGATCTTAACTTACTTAAGAGATAGGCTCTTCCCATACCATATCTTATATGGAGTGGTAGGCACTGATTTGATTTGAACCTAATTCAATAGGTATGCAGCTTCTCAAGCGCATAACTCCTTAAAAGGAAATAGGTAACTCAGTAATACTCATCATAGAGCACACGGTATCTAATATTGTGTGATTGCTCCGCCCCGATACACCGTTGTGCTGTGGTGTATTCAGAGGAGTAATACTGAGAGAGAATCTCATTTTCCTTTAGAATAGTCCAAGGATTCCATGCACAAGTATTCTCTTCCTTGATCTCATCATAGGACATAATACTTATACCCGGTTATTGGTTCTCTACTTCTAACTTATATTCTGTGAATACCTCAAAAGGTTTGGACTTATGTTTCAACAGGAACGTATGACTGAATCTTGAGAGATTATCAGAGAATATAATGAAGTATAAAGAACCAGTCCTGGCATCTGTAGACAGGAGACCTTACATACATCATCATGCATCAGTCCCAAGAGTTTACTAACTCTTTCTCAGTTTTCAGCAAACGGAGTTATGGTCATCTAATCTTTATGACATGACTGGCAAGTTTCACAAGATGTAAATTCAAACTAATTTAAATATGCATCTAAAATGTAACTTCAGCCAGTCGGGTCGCATTGATGTGACCTAGTCTACAATACCTCAAGAAGAATTCGTTCATTTCTGAACTCTTTTTCTTGTGTGTGTTCTGTATACAAGGAACTGTAGTTTGATTTAGAACATCAATGCTTTTAGATAACGTGCCTGAACCGATCAACTTTTGATATAGGAAATGTTCAAAACATTATCCATCAATACAAAATTTTATCATTTCTTTACTAATAAAGAGACTGATATGATTTTGTATATCAGGTTCGGTATCTAATAGCATTTGTTCAGAATCAATGTATTGGTAATACAGGGTGACAGTGACCAACAGACTTGGCTGCAACTCTTGCCCCGTTTTCTGCCTCATGAAACTTATCACCCGTTCTCAGTTCTTTACCTATCTGTAGCCCATATAACAAATTACATATGCAGGATCCTGATCCGATATCTCATATTCAGGACGCAAAGAATACTGAGAAACAGTTCTGTATAATGAACACATCCGAAGATGATGCATCATATGCACTTTCTTCGTTTGGGCGGCACGGGAAATCTGGTATTCCCCAATTTCCTGCTCTGTCTTATAACTATTATAAGTTGGAGCGGGACCAACGTTCCCCATCTCAGTATAACAAGCGGGTTCGGTCAAATATCCGTATTATTATCTTGATTAAGGCGTGATATGGTCGCTACCTGGAGAGAGAGAGAAGAAAACACTCTGCGTGCGCTCTTGCAAGATCAGATTGGTTATATATATTATCTAATCAGGATGGCTCCCACTGTTTTTATCAAATCTTCTTTCAAACCTTAAAAGGAAAGACTAGCCGGGATTAATTACACTCTACAAGTTCGCCAATCTTTCAGCCAGGCCAGTGTCGGTACTTTGAGGGAGGTTCCCCGTGCTTTCGCACGGACCTAATTACAGTAAACCTCGTTTTTCCAGAGGCGTAACCCCGTTGACACCTTTCTAGACCCCTACTTGATCGGCTAAACGCAAAGTGCAAAACTCTCCCAGGAGTAACAATTACTCGCAGTGGGTATCGGGATCCAACTATCACATAGAAGGTATGCAATCTCATTGCAAGTTTCAACACTTGAAACTCCTGATAATGGTTTTTACCCCTAGCACTCATGACCTTAACTAAGGTCAACAAATCATAAGTACTAGTCAAGTTCTACCCGTCATTTCGTGATTAATTAGACCCACCCACATGACCCTTAACTAAGGTCAACAAAGTCACGCGACTGTCCTAACTAATCGCATCATATGCGGTGTAGGAAGACATCACTTAGCTACCGTACACTGTGCCTTGACTATGGTCAACAAACACAGCACGAATACTAAGTACTCTACTTCCTAAAATGACGGAGGGTTGCGAATGGTTTTTATGAAAACCTTTAACGCTTTGAACTTGATCTCGTTGCGGAATCAAATGGTTTTTAAATGGAATGTTTTCGAGGCTTTTCTAGTTTTGCTAAAGGGGTCACTCCCGGTGAAGGGATCGTCGGCCCTTTCCTCGTCAAATGAGGTGCGGGATATATCATATATATCACTGTGCAAAGCGGAAACTATAGAAGCGATCAAAGACAAACCGAGGGATGTAGCATCTGCAAGTTATTGCTAAAGGAGTCACTCCCGGTGAAGGAATCTCGGTCCTTTCCTCATCGAATAAGGTGCAGGATGTTCTATAATGAACACCGCGATGCAAAGCAAGAACTGTAGCTACCTGTTTTTATTTTGAAATTCGATTCCACAATATCAATTAGGTTTATTTTCTTTCATTAATCTCATTAATGAATATCCCATCATTTAAGTCCACCTAAACATCACAGATAAATATAACGTACGCTTATGCCATCCGCATTCGCCTCGATGTCCCGTCTGCACCGTTAGGTTAGGTAACTAACGGCAGAGCGGGGCAGGGCTAGCGCGGGTGTAAAATATAAGCAACGTTTATATAATATATCATATATACTATATACTATATCTATCACAGAACATCACATGATCACATCACAGATAACGCAGCAGAAAATATCATATGAAATATTGGATATACTAGGACGTCCGTGTTTTCAATACGAGCCAGTATAAAACACGGATTCCACGGTCGTGATGAATAGCCAATCCCACACCCCTAGACCCCTACGAAAGCGGCAAGCAACCCTACCAATTCTAGGGTTAGGAGACCCGGACTCGACTCCTCGAGATGGTCTCCCTTTGGACCCCAGAACTCGGTTACTTGTGCTCCCCTCCTTGGGTCTATCCTAATGCGGAAAAGTAAATAATATACAATGGGTGACATCTTCCGCAACCTGGAAGTGCCCCAATAATAGAATATTACATACAAGTATTTTACATGAATGAAAATGAAAAACACTCATCTCACATAAAAAAAACCCCGGCTATTCGAACACGACGATCCAATATAACATATCAAGCAACACATAACATCACATGTCATCAACGTAAGTAAATATGCGCATCCCAATTGTCGTTGACATATAGCAACGAAACCGGCGATATCACATATTACACTTACGGTCACATAAAAGAAAGTGTAAAACTACAACAGTTGGAATCCGCAATCTCTTTAGACATCGCATGCCTAATCAAATGAATTCCTTAGACATCGTATGCCTAACAATTATAAACCCTGCATTTTAGTCTCATTATCGAAAACTCTTTTCAATATCAAGTCGGGCAATTCAACAAGATTCCCGACATTCTGATCGAATGCTCGTCGCAAACTTTAGTAGGCGGCCGCACCCCCAATGCCGTCGACGAAGTGCACCGAGGCGGAATACCGCTGCCGCGAGCACCTGAACGGATGCTTTCGGCGACGAGGTTCTCCTACAGTCACTTGGTCGGGGCTATGGGGCGAGGCTGTCTATTAAGTTTACCCGGCGAGTATCCGCGTACACTACGTGATTGCGACGGACTTTTGATCACATCAAAATCCCGTGGCAACCGATCAAATGAGACCAAACCGCTAGATTTATAACATTCATTCAGTTATCTCATAACTATTTGTGAATTCCAATTATTGTATCACATTCCGGATAAATAGAAAATGCTAAACTTTTCGATCGAACAATCGAACACCCAAGTTTTCCCGAAACAGATCAACACATGAAATAAGTTTAAAAACATTCACTTCGTGCCTCAGTACCAACGGTCCAGCCGTAGAAGGGTCAAGCCAACGCCTCACATGTGGCATGCCGTACTGCCCCAAACCCGAAGGTTCAAAGGGCAGTTCAAGACGGTCGCATAATCGAGTTAAGGTTTGTTGTCTTCTAGAGGGTCCATCGCGTTACTTGCACTACTTAGAACGTCTTTAAACCCCGGAAAAGTCCAACAATTGGAAATTTCCCAACAATGGAAAACTTGGGTATTTATATCCGGTCGAACTTTTTTTTTAACATATTCTAAAATTTTCTGGAAAAGCACACAGACAAAATTAGACAATCCGATCGATACACCGAGTCCCCAATACAACCCAGAAAATTCAACTCTTGAAAAAATATTAAAAATTACCAGGAAAACCACCACTGGAAACTAATAATTACTGTGCAAAATTCATTAAACAACGAGACATTACGGCCGCGGAACCGCCGCATAAGCCATGCTTATGCGGCGGAACTGCGGCGGTTTGATGGATTCAGGATCTCGAATTTCACAGTAACTCTTAGATATTCCTGCTGATTTTTCTGCATATTTTTAATCTGAAAAAAACCACGATTTTCAAAATTGTCCAGAGAGCAAAATACGATTAGGGTTTCGGTTCAATCGGATTTCTAATTCTATCTACGCATCGCCTAAGGCTCTAGCTAGGCTCTGATACCACTGTAGGGTTCCTAGGCACACTAATGAAGTCTTGCAAGAGATCAAACACGGCCAATTTAAATCTTACAAGTGCCGAGAAACCCTAATACGGATCGTTAACTAGATATATAGGCTATGCGATGCAAGTTAACGACTTTTAACGAAAGGAAAGAAGCTACAAGCTTTGTAGATCCGGTCCTCCACGTCTTAGGCTCCGTGATGAGGTCCCTCCGCTGTCCAAATCAAATCCATGACTCTAGCATCGGCTTCATCGGAGAAATGGACGGGCTTGGTCGTCGGTTCGATGCCGAAGATGATCTACGTCGAGGCATCACAAGATCAAGCTCCAACTTCACCAAGCCATGAAAACTAGTGAAGGAAACACCCTATACTACTTGGCAAGAGGTAGAGGATGAAGAAATAGGAGGTGGGTTCACTTTAGAATTGGATTTCTCACTCATTTGCTCAAGTTGCCATTGATGGAGCTAGGTTTTCTTCTTGCTCAAGATGAAGAAGAAGAAGAAAAGATATGATAAGTCTTTTTTAAAATAAAAAACAATATGATACTTATCATAATCTTAACCTTAGTTAGTTGTAGAGAATAAACCATGGTTAGGGTTAATGGTTAGGTTTAGGAAAAGAACAAGAATGGTCAAGCTTTCAACACTTCATGAAGTTTCCACAAAACTACAAAATAAGCCACCATTCTCATTATCTTTTCTAAATGAAATAAATAAAATAAATAAATAGATAAATGAATAAGTAAATGAAATGAAACCCTAACCACTAACTAACCATGGTTTAATTCTTTACACATACCCAAGCAAGAATGTATCATCAAACATGATACAATCAAGTGCACTAAAATATATCACATATACAATGTGCATTTCAAGCGAGTAAATCCATTTAAAGTGAACCAATACTAGTTGATGCAAAGTAATATATCAAATATATAATTATACATTAAATCATTAAATCAACACTTGATTCAATGATCCGGTCATGTCGCATATAACCGGCTAGTATCCAATGTATCGGCTTATCGAATCAATCCTTGATTCGATAACTAGGTTATATCGCATACAACCATTCGATACATTCATCGCGAGAATGAAATACGGTATCACATACACGCATTATTCTCGGTCCCGCACATATCTTATATGCGCTCCTATTTCGTTTCGCTTGAGCCAGGAAACCTCTGTGTAGGACTCTAAAGATTCGTCAATACACCGGCAGCAGATGATGATCATATCAAACACCCACAAGCCGCAAGCAGTCTGCTAAACGTAACGGCCACCCGGGTATTGAGCGATCAGAAGATCGACGAGCAAGCCCGCTCACACTCCTGTGAATCCAACCAGTAACACTTACCGTACAGTCCAGTCTGTTCGTCTGATATGTCGCATATCTCACCTGGGGGTGGTAAACGTCAGACCCCAATAGCTTGATAAGTCATGCCGACGTAAGGTCCATAACATGTATGAAACTACTGATAACACTTACCAGTAGGTCACTGCAACCCTGGCCAGGGATTTCCTATTATGGCCAGTCGAGCATAGCGCAACATCAATCCCTAATACCGGGAGAGACGAATCCCCTCCTATCGCTCATTGCCTCCATGTGAATCGGGACTGTACCCAAAAACCACCTGTTTGCACGACTCAGTAGAGCCGTGGTAGGGTGGAAATCAAAGCACAGTGGGAGACACACAAGACACTATGACGATCTCGGGTCTACAGACTAAGCTGTACCAGTGTCACCAGAGAACTGCCATCTGACGTGAGGTATAATACCATCTGGGAGTTCTCGGCGAGTCCGTTCAGTGTACTCAGTCTGCACTGAGCACCCGCATACCATCTCAGATGTCAAACACCAATGGATATGGGATCATCCATCGCCCATCACATGGGTCGAGAAGATATACGCTAGTCTACTCTAGAATATCGATGCCCCGTCTCGATATTCCCACGACTAGGAACAATGAAGGATGTACTCATTGACTACCCAGGCCCCACTAGTATGATCTGCATCATAGTCCTGGAAGTCGAGTACACATCCTAAGGGCTTTATCAACATGTAACAAAGAGACAGTAAGTATACATGTTAAGATAAAGAGCAACCAGATAGCGTACTATCATGTCGAGCAAGAAAGTCCTACCTATATATGTCCCAGCATCCACTACAATATACATCCAATGTACAGTAATGGCCTCTAGGGCATACATATAACTAACAAACAGTTCTCAGGTGACATGAGTACAGCATAGTCCGTAGACTTGACACTGCTACTTCGCCTCGAGTGTGTCCCACTGTTCTTAGATTGCTACCCTACCACGGCTCAAAGGAGTCGTGCAAACAGGTAGCAGTTGGGTGCAGTCACGAGCACTTGGAGGCAGTGGCGGTTAGAAAGGATTCGTCTCTCCCGGTATTGGGAGATGATATCGCGCTGTGTCAGAGAGCCATTACGCAAAGTCCCTGGCCAGGGCAACCGAGATTTACTGGTAGGTTCCAGTAGTTTTCTCAGGGTGAATGGGTTACGCTCCGACATGACTTATACCGCTATTAGGGAACTGACGCTTGCCGCCCCCTAGGCTAGATATATGATAGTCTTAGACGAATAGACCGGACTGTACGAAGATTGTCACATCAGGCTCAGTAGGAGTTCGGATGGGTTTCCTCATCGTCCTTCTTATCGACATCTACCTGGGGACCGTTACGTACAGCTAGTGCCGCTTGCGGTCTGTGGTTAAACCCACTGCCAGCGTAGTGTCGAGTCTTTAGAGTTCCATACAGAGGATTTCCCTGCTCCAGGCGAAACGATATTGTAACACCCTAGGATGTGTTTAATGGCTAATTATATTTTAATAGGTGATTTTAATAAAAAGTTTACCAAATTGATTTTCAAATAATTTTTCCAAATTAATAAATATTTTTCTAGAATTTTACCAAGCTTGCACAAACTTGTGCATGTAAACTAGGGTTAAAACTTGGGTTATACCATGTTTCACAACCATGGTGAATTAAACCCCCTTGTTAAGACAAAAGATTTTAATTAAGGTTATGATTTGTTTAAAATGGAAAATGGATTTAAAAAGTAATTTGGTTGACTTGAGAGAGGTGCATCATGGCAAGCCCATGCTTGCAATTAATGTGGATAGAGAGAGGGAGAATGGGGGCTTGACTCTCTTGCATTATCATTTCCTTTGCTTGCAACCCTCTCTCATATCTCACTCACTCTCTCTCTCTCTCACACACACACACATCAGCTTCAGCCCAGCAGAGGTTGCAGCAGCAGCAGCATCAAACACCAGCACCAGAACAGCAACTGCATCAGCACTTCATGCAGCCCCAGTTCACCCCCAGCAGCCCCAGCTCCATGTACCAGTAGCCCCACATGTAGCAGCAGCCCCACATGTAGCAGCAGCCCCAGCAGCACCAGGCTTCAGCTCCACAACCCCAATAACAGCAACATCAACAGCAATAAGCATCAGCACCTCAAGCAGCAGCAGCTTCTGTGCAGAGGCAGTTCCTGTAGCAGCCTCCTCTTCTTCTTTTCTTCTCCTGGACCAGTGTAGTAGGGTCAAGCGAGGTATAAATTCTGAGCTTCACTTGCTTGTGTGCTAGACTTGTGAGTTGGTTTAGGTTTTAGTGTGATTGGTAGATGTTTATCACTAGACTTGGTGTTTTAGCGATATTGATGGTGATTAGTAAGATCCTTGCTTAAGTTAGGTTAATTTTAGTTAGACTAGGTTAGTTAGGAGCTATTGAGGCCAGGTTAACCTAGGTAACCCCAGTTTACACTAAAGTACCCTGAACTTTCATGTTGGTGCAAATTGTGACTTTTAAGCAAAAATTTAGCTTTCTGTTATCTGCTGTTACCCAGGTGACTTCAGGATAAAATTGAGTGGACCCCAGCCTACTAGTAACACCCTGACCCCACCACCAGAGCCCGACCCCGCCACTCTCACTTTTGGCCGCCGAAATCATCTTTCTGGCCGCAATTTGCGGCCAGAACAGGGAGTTAGGAGTTAGGGTTTTCAGGGTTGGTGTCTGCTATGTTTTGTAGGTCCTTGGTATATGTAGTTTTGTAATATTGTAGCCTGGACAGAATCTGGAGCTATATGTCATTTTCTGGTGTTTTAAGTTTGCACGATACGCACGATACGCGAGTGGGTTTGTGATTCAGCGTATCGCGGCGTATCGGACTGAGTCGTAGGCGCGTGCACACACGTTCCAACGTATCACACACACGCGCGTTGATTCGTGACGCGAGTTTCACGTTTTGTTTCGTTTTCACGTTTTGCGGGTTCTAGCTTATATAATTAGATTCCTTGTGTAAATTCCAGGTTCTCAGGCGAGCACGTCAGACGTCGCCAGGAAAGGGAAGCAGGTGGTCGGCTATACTTAGCATGCGACCAGGTGAGTAGATTTAACATCTACGGGGAAATCGCCCGTATGGCGTTAAGCGTCAGGGCGTAATAGGAATTGTAGTCATGAGTGTCCATATAGATATACTGGTAGTATAGAACACTGCACTGTCACTAACGGTCCAAGTTGCACGAGCACGTTTTATATGCTACACTCACACCGTTAGTGATTGCCATGCCACTCACAACGTAGGATTGTTATAAACCGCATATTATATTGATTCTGCCTATTTAATGTTGACGTGATTTACCGCATACATCATACAGATTCATACTTGTGCCATATACCTTACACATATTCATACTCGGGCGCATATGTATTATAGGTCTACATCTGTGAACATATACATTGCTATATTCACTTTGCGTACTTATCCATTCGCACATCCATACCGTTACCACATTCATATGTTGCATTCATGGATGATATTTACTTGATTTAAAAACTGAGGGACCGCAAACGATATTTTCAAAACTGGACCTCTTAAGCAGCGGTTTTCCCATTCCTTAAATTGTAGTGTCATACGACACATTGCATGGATCTACGCATTGGATTTGATTTCTGTGATTTCTGGATTTGGGAACCGGAGTACTATTTTAAGAAAATACGCACTGTTTGAAAACCCGGTTTCCCTTGATATGATATTTTAGTGCGTCCACCATGAGTTTTCTCGGTTCTAGAGAGCTTGTGTGAGTATACCCGATTCGAGGAGAGTTAGGCACCGATTGCGGGTACATGGTGGACCCGGTACGGTACCCCGGGGCGAGAAGACTCGTATTGTTAGACGGTGAGCCCGGCGGAGGGACTACTACCTACCGGTGATTGGTTGGACCTGGCGGTTATCCGGAGGATACTGACTAGAGTAGCTTGACGGATACGGGACGACGCGTACTGCCGGGGCCGAGGGCCGATTCCGCAGACGGAGCCCGTGGGCAGATCCGATGGACGGACGCCCCATATTGGAGGATTTGCGTGTCGATGCTGGACACGGGTGTTTTTATGATATTTTGAGTGCCGGTGATGGGTACTCCCGATTCTTATGAGATTGCAGGTTTGAGGACCGATATGGATGACGACGCTTGAGTTGTACTGGTTTTGGTGCATTGATTGACACCAGATATTTTCTACGAGGATATTCCATTTAGATATTGTTCTTTTCCATACTCAGCATTCAGTGTTTGACATCCCATCCTGTAGTTAGTATACCTGATCGAGTACACATGCTTGCATATTATTGCGTATCTTGCTCATCACATATAGATGATTATTAGATAGTACTTGTTGCATGATTTGAGCATCCAGTTCTTCATATAGATGTTCATTAGTTTGCATAGTTTAATGTATCGCAGTACGTGCATACCTGCGATTACCTTTATGTTATTTGCTATTCACGAGTTGGCAACTCACCCCCGTTGTGCCACAGTGCTTGCAGGTTGCCCTTTGGAGTAGTCGCGGCTAGCGGTTTACTGCATCTTTTGGCACAGATACCACTTCTGAGGCGTGATAGCCCTTTTGTTATTAGGTGGGTTTTGTACGGTATCTGTTTATCTTTCAGTTGTATATTGATGTATCTAGTACTCTCCATCTACCTTCCTGTATTGACTTAGAGACAGTTGTGAGGACGATGTATATGATTTGTACTCTGGTGTCGAGCTCGCATGTGAGCCGACTTTATGTTATGCAGTCTTACCTTTTATGATATTCGCCTTTGTTTTACTGTATACTCTTGTGATGCTCTATTCATCCCGCATGTTATTTCTATTTCACTCGCCTTTACCTGACTTGCGGAATAAATGGTTATAAAGGAAATGTTGCCAAAATTATTCAAAAATACCTCTTAACTTAAAAAGGATTTCTACTAAATTAATTAAAGTTTCCTAAACATTTATAGCTGTTTTTACAAAATGATTTAAACACTCTATATTTAATGGTTTTGATTTCTGGGTTTCGGCTTACTTAGTCGCGTTACGCCTGTGGACGTTACGTGGCTAAGTGCCGGTCACGGGCCAAATTATCGGGTCGTGACAAAGTTGGTATCAGAGCGTAGGTTTTACCTTCGGAGTGTAGGATGACCCTGGTATGATGGAGTAGGTAGCTGCAGCAGAGTGGCGTAGCGTGTGTATGTTCCGCGGCATACTCGCGACACGGTACTCCGCCTAAGCGACCTTAGGATTTATTGGTTGAAATTCCTTCATTTCTTTGCATGCCTTCTTGCGATTCGATTTCAGTGTCCTTATCGAATCCTATTTTCCTTTTCAGCCACAATGCCGCCAAAGACTACTAGGGCGCAGAGAGCGGCCGCGAGGGCCGAGATTCGTGTTGACTCGTCCGAGACGAGGACTGATCCGGGCAGTGTACCCGTCGTACCCGAGCAGACTGCTCCTCCCATGACAGAGCAGATTGCCACGATAGGGGCCAGCATGCAGGAGATGCGCCAGATGATAGGATTGCTAGTTGAGACGCTTCGAGAGCAGCGACCAGAGGTAGCTCCACCCGTTCCAGAGACCGCGATGGTACCTACCGCACAGCCAGTTGCCCCTGCAGCCACGGAGGTGATTACAGTATCGCTATCAGAGTTCATGAGGCTGAAGCCTCCGGTCTTCACAGGCACAGACGCTGCCGAGGACCCGCAGTCTTTTATTGATAAGATGGCCCGGATATGCCGTTCCCTCCGATGCTCAGATGCGAGATGGGTCGAGTTCGCGAGCTTTCGCTTGGAAGGTCTTGCGCAGAAAATGGTGTGATTCAGTTGAGAAGGGCAGAGCAGCAGGTCTTCCTCCTATGACCTGGACGGAGTTCGTGACAGTATTCCTAGCCCGTTTCCTTCCCCAGAGTGTTAGGGATGCCCGAGCTCGCAGATTTGAGTCCTTGCGCCAGACGCCAGAGATGACAATGGCAGAGTACGATGTGCTGTTCACCGAGCTATCAGTTTATGCTCCGTACCTGGTAGCTACAGAGGAGATGCGAGTCAAGAGATTTGTCCGAGGCTTGCTTACCCCGCTATTCCTTGCGATCAGCTCCCAGCATTACGAGACTTACGCCGCAGCGGTAGATGCAGCCCTATTGGTCGAGGAACGTCTTGCCGAGACTTCAGTAGTTCCAGGGCCGAAGAGGGTTCGTACTGACACAGCAGCCCAGAGACATCCATTCAGACGCCGTGATAGACGTAGTACAGGTAGCAGAGATTCGGGGCGAGGTCAGATGTTTAGCTCATACCCCCAGGAGGGTCAGCAGTCGTCCCGTGGATGTTTTGGATGTGGTAGTCCTCATCATCGTGTCAGAGATTGTACCGAGACACGTCAGAGGGAGTCAGCCGTACCGCATGTCATCCTTCCACCTTCTCCACCCCAGAGGGCGTTGCCTATTATACCCACAGTTACTCCACGCCAGACGCAGGCACAGAGAGGTCGTGGTCGCGGAGGGTTTGTTCCCAGAGGGCGAGGCGGTCGAGGTAGGGGACAGCCAGCCACCGGCAGAGTATAGCCAGCTGCTAGTAGGGGACCGCCAGTTACAGGTGGAGGACAGGCATGAGTTTTCGCTTTGACGCATCAGGACGCGCAGGCGTCCAATGCGGTGGTTTCAGGTATTTTGTCAGTATGCTCTGTTGATGCACACGTGTTGTTCGATCCCGGATCCACGCACTCGTACGTATCCACACACTTCGTGCCGAGTTTGGGTAAAGAGTCCGGTCTGCTAGATCAGCCGCTTGTTGTGACCACTCCCGTGGGAGAGTCGTTTGTCGCTAGGCACGTGTTCCGATCCTGCGTCGTCCGTATTGGCGATAGAGACCTGCCTGTCGATTTGATCCTTCTCGAGATGTTGGATTTCGACGTTCTTTTGGGCATGGATTGGTTAGCCACGTGCTATGCGTCGGTGGACTGCCGCGAGAAGACAGTGAGGTTCTGTTTTCCCGGGGAGTCGGCCTTTGTCGTGCAGGGTGACAGTGGTGCCACTCCTCACCCTTTGATTTCTTCTCTTCGCGCTGGACAGCTTTTGAGGAAGGGATGTCAGGGATTTCTAGCCTATGTTTGTGACACTAGAGCCCCAGGTGTTCCGTTGGAGCAGATTCCGATTGTGTGTGATTTCCCTGATGTGTTCCCTGACGAGCTTCCTGGTCTACCGCCTGAGCGCGACATTGCTTTTTGTATTGATTTGATTTCCGGCTCGGGGCCTATTTCTATACCGCCTTATCGGATGGCCCCGGCGGAACTTAGTGAGTTGAAGAGTCAGTTGCAGGAATTGCTGGACAGGGGACTTATTCGACCCAGTGTTTCTCCTTGGGGTGCTCCAGTTCTGTTTGTCAAGAAGAAGGACGGAAGCTTTCGTTTGTGTATCGACTACCGGCAGCTGAACCGGGTGACCGTGCGGAACAGATATCCTTTGCCACGTATCGACGACTTGTTCGACCAGCTTCAGGGGGCAGGATATTTTTCTAGGATCGATTTGCGATCAGGCTATCACCAGCCGAGGGTTCGACAGGAGGACATTCCGAAGACAGCTTTCCGTACACGTTATGGCCATTACGAGTTTCTGGTGATGTCATTCGGACTCACCAACGCGCCAGCAGCTTTCATGGACATGATGAACCGCATATTCAGGCCGTATCTTGACCTATTCATCATCGTATTCATCGACGACATATTGGTGTATTCCCGGAGCAGAGAGGAGCACGAGCAGCACCTGCGGATCACACTACAAACTTTGAGGGAGCATCGGCTTTATGCAAAATTTTCGAAGTGCGCATTCTGGCTCGACAGCGTGGACTTCTTGGGTCACGTGATTATACGGGATGGTATATGTGTGGACCCAAGAAAGATAGAAGCCGTTCAGAGTTGGCCCAGGCCTACATCCGTCACTGAGATACGCAGTTTTCTAGGATTGGCCGGTTACTACAGGCGATTCGTACAGGATTTTTCCCGTATTGCTGCACCCTTAACTGGATTGACCCGAAAGGGAGTTCCCTTCGATTGGACCGAGGATTGCGAGCACAGTTTCCAGCAGCTACGGACCTGTTTGACTACGGCGCCAGTTTTATCGTTGCCTTCAGGATCAGGCGGATTTGCAGTCTATTGCGACGCTTCACGAGTGGGGCTAGGGTGCGTATTGATGCAGCACGGCAGCGTGATCGCGTATGCTTCTCGACAGCTGAAGAAACATGAACAGAACTACCCTACCCACGATCTGGAGATGGCTGCAGTGGTCTTTGCACTTAAAATCTGGCGACATTACCTATACGGCGAGTCATGCCAGATATTCACGGATCACAAGAGCCTCAAGTACATATTTCAGCAGCGAGACCTGAATCTCCGACAGCGCCGATGGATGGAGTTGGTGAAGGACTACGACTGCGAGATCTTATATCACCCGGGCAAGGCTAATGTAGTAGCAGATGCTTTGAGTAGGAGGCCCGAGGGTAATCTAGCGTGTTTGAGTGCAGTACAGAGGCAGTCGTCAGCAGATTGGCAGATATTATGCGACAGCCGAGTGCAGTTCGAGTTCACGCGGATTGGGGGACAGCTAGCACATGTTCGTGCACGCCCACAGTTGCTTGATCGTATATGTGAGGCACAGCGCAGGGATGACCGTTGCTCAGAGATCATGACACAGATTGGACAGGGCAGATTCTCCGAGTTTGTGATTGATGAGTAGGGGGTATTACGATTTGGGTCTAGACTGTGCGTACCAGATGCTGAGGGATTGCGGCGCGATATTCTTGAGGAGGCACATCGATCGGTGTACAGTGTCCATCCCGGTTCCACCAAGATGTATCATGATATGAGAGAGACCTACTGATGGGACGGAATGAAGAAGGACATCGCGGAGTTCGTATCGAGATTCCTGACTTGTCAACAAGTCAAGGCCGAGCACCAGAGGCCCGCGGGAGAGCTACAGCCATTACCCATTCCGGAGTGGAAATGGGAACAGATTTCGATGGATTTCGTGGTGGGTCTACCCAGGACTAGGCGAGGGTATGACTCCATTTGGGTGATCGTAGATCGTCTGACGAAAGCGGCTCACTTCCTGCCAGTGAAGACGACTTTCGGATTTGCGCAGTATGCCCAGATTTATATCGATGAGATTGTACGACTACATGGGGTCCCGACCTGTATTGTGTCCGACCGAGGCACCCAGTTTACCAGCAGATTATGGCATAGACTTCAGGAGGCTTTGGGCACGCGCTTGAGTTTCAGCACTGCATTCCACCTGCAGACCGACGGACAGTCAGAGCGGACCATTCAGACTCTTGAGGACATGCTCCGAGCCTGTGTTTTAGACTTTGGTGGTAGCTGGGATCATCATTTACCCTTGATCGAGTTCTCCTACAACAATAGCTTCCAGGATACTATCCAGATGGCACCTTTTGAGGCTTTGTATGGGAGGAGATGTAGATCGCCGGTCTGTTGGACAGAGCTCAGCGAGGGCAGTATTTTGGAGCCACAGATAGTACAGGAGACGACTGAGAAGATACAGCTGATTCGAGACAGGATGAGGACAGCTCAGAGCAGGCAGAGATCGTATGCCGACAGGCGCCGCCGCAGACTAGAATTCGCAGTTGGCGATCATGTATTTCTGAGGGTCTCTCCGATGAAGGGAGTGATGAGGTTTGGACGGAAGGGGAAGCTTAGCCCCAGATTCATAGGTCCCTTCGAGATCCTCGAGCGTGTGGGCGCAGTAGCTTATCGTTTGGCTCTTCCACCCGACTTCCCAGATGTTCACCCCGTATTCCACGTGTCAATGCTTCGCAGATACCTGCATGACCCTTCGCACTTGATTCAGCATCAGGCCGTTCAGCTCGAGCGCGATCTTACGTTCACCGAGCAGCCAGTCGTGATCTTGGACCGGCAAGTGAAGAAACTTAGATCGAAAGTCTTGCCATCAGTAAAGGTGCTTTGGCGCAGCCCGAATGGTGATGAGATCACTTACGAGGCCGAGGGCGAGATGCGGAAGAAGTTCCCTCATCTCTTTGAAGGTATGCGTTGCTTTATGTTCTAAATTCGGGGACGAATTCTTTTAAGGGGGGAAGATTGTAACACCCTAGGATGTGTTTAGTGGCTAATTATATTTTAATAGGTGATTTTAATAAAAAGTTTACCAAATTGATTTTCAAATAATTTTTCCAAATTAATAAATATTTTTCTAGAATTTTACCAAGCTTGCACAAACTTGTGCATGTAAACTAGGGTTAAAACTTGGGTTATACCATGTTTCACAACCATGGTGAATTAAACCCCCTTGTTAAGACAAAAGATTTTAATTAAGGTTATGATTTGCTTAAAATGGAAAATGGATTTAAAAAGTAATTTGGTTGACTTGAGAGAGGTGCATCATGGCAAGCCCATGCTTGCAATTAATGTGGGGAGAGAGAGGGAGAATGGGGGCTTGACTCTCTTGCATTATCATTTCCTTTGCTTGCAACCCTCTCTCATATCTCACTCACTCTCTCACTCACACACACACACACATCAGCTTCAGCCCAGCAGAGGTTGCAGCAGCAGCAGCATCAAACACCAGCACCAGAACAGCAACTGCATCAGCACTTCATGCAGCCCCAGCGAACCCCCAGCAGCCCCAGCTCCATGTAGCAGCAGCCCCACATGTAGCAGCAGCCCCAGCAGCACCAGCTTCAGCTCCACAACCCCAATAACAGCAACATCAACAGCAATAAGCATCAGCACCTCAAGCAGCAGCAGCTTCTGTGCAGAGGCAGTTCCTGTAGCAGCCTCCTCCTCTTCTTTTCTTCTCCTGGACCAGTGTAGTAGGGTCAAGCGAGGTATAAATTCTGAGCTTCACTTGCTTGTGTGCTAGACTTGTGAGTTGGTTTAGGTTTTAGTGTGATTGGTAGATGTTTATCACTAGACTTGGTGTTTTAGCAATATTGATGGTGATTAGTAAGATCCTTGCTTAAGTTAGGTTAATTTTAGTTAGACTAGGTTTGTTAGGAGCTATTGAGGCCAGGTTAACCTAGGTAACCCCAGTTTACACTAAAGTACCCTGAACTTTCATGTTGGTGCAAATTATGACTTTTAAGCAAAAATTTAGCTTTCTGTTATCTTCTGTTACCCAGGTGACTTCAGGATAAAATTGAGTGGACCCCAGCCTACTAGTAACACCCTGACCCCACCACCAGAGCCCGACCCCGCCACTCTCACTTTTGGCCGCCGAAATCATCTTTCTGGCCGCAATTTGCGGCCAGAACAGGGAGTTGGAGTTAGGGTTTTCAGGGTTGGTGTCTGCTATGTTTTGTAGGTCCTTGGTATTTGTAGTTTTGTAATATTGTAGCTTGGACAGAATCTGGAGCTATATGTCATTTTCTGGTGTTTTAAGTTTGCGCGATACGCACGATACGCGAGTGGGTTTGTGATTCAGCGTATCGCGGCGTATCGGACTGAGTCGTAGGCGCGTGCACACACGTTCCAACGTATCACACACACGCGCGTTGATTCGTGACGCGAGTTTCACGTTTTGTTTCGTTTTCACGTTTTGCGGGATTCTTGCTTATATAATTAGATTCCTTGTGTAAATTCCAGGTTCTCAGGCGAGCACGTCAGACGTCGCCAGGAAAGGGAAGCAGGTGGTCGGCTATACTTAGCATGCGACCAGGTGAGTAGATTTAACATCTACGGGGAAATCGCCCGTATGGCGTTAAGCGTCAGGGCGTAATAGGAATTGTAGTCATGAGTGTCCATATAGATATACTGGTAGTATAGAACACTGCACTGTCACTAACGGTCCAAGTTGCACGAGCACGTTTTATATGCTACACTCACACCGTTAGTGATTGCCATGCCACTCACAACGTAGGATTGTTATAAACCGCATATTATATTGATTCTGCCTATTTAATGTTGACGTGATTTACCGCATACATCATACAGATTCATACTTGTGCCATATACCTTACACATATTCATACTCGGGCCCATATGTATTATAGGTCTACATCAGTGCACATATACATTGCTATATTCACTTTGCGTACTTATCCATTCGCACATCCATACCGTTACCACATTCATATGTTGCATTCATGGATGATATTTACTTGATTTAAAAACTGAGGGACCGCAAACGATATTTTCAAAACTGGACCTCTTAAGCAGCGGTTTCCCCATTCCTTAAATTGTAGTGTCATACGACACATTGCATGGATCTACGCATTGGATTTGATTTCTGTGATTTCTGGATTTGGGAACCGGAGTACTATTTTAAGAAAATACGCACTGTTTGAAAACCCGGTTTCCCTTGATATGATATTTTAGTGCGTCCACCATGAGTTTTCTCGGTTCTAGAGAGCTTGTGTGAGTATACCCGATTCGAGGAGAGGTAGGCACCGATTGCGGGTACATGGTGGACCCGGTACGGTACCCCGGGGCGAGAAGACTCGTATTGTTAGACGGTGAGCCCGGCGGAGGGACTACTACCTACCGGTGATTGGTTGGACCTGGCGGTTATCCGGAGGATACTGACCAGAGTAGCTTGACGGATACGGGACGACGCGTACTGCCGGGACCGAGGGCCGATTCCGCAGACGGAGCCCGTGGGCAGATCCGATGGACGGACGCCCCATATTGGAGGATTTGCGTGTCGATGCTGGACACGGGTGTTTTTATGATATTTTGAGTGCCGGTGATGGGTACTCCCGATTCTTATGAGATTGCAGGTTTGAGGACCGATATGGATGACGACGCTTGAGTTGTACTGGTTTTGGTGCATTGATTGACACCAGATATTTTCCACGAGGATATTCCGTGTAGATATTGTTCTTTTCCATACTCAGCATTCAGTATTTGACATCTCATCCTGTAGTTAGTATACCTGATCGAGTACACATGCTTGCATATTATTGCGTATCTTACTCATCACATATAGATGATTATTAGATAGTAATTGTTGCATGATTTGAGCATCCAGTTCTTCATATAGATGTTCATTAGTTTGCATAGTTTAATGTATCGCAGTACGTGCATACCTGCGATTACCTTTATATGTTATTTTCTATTCACGAGTTGGCAACTCACCCCCGTTGTGCCACAGTGCTTGCAGGTTGCCCTTTGGAGTAGTCGCGGCTAGCGGTTTACTGCATCTTTTGGCACAGATACCACTTCTGAGGCGTGATAGCCCTTTTGTTATTAGGTGGGTTTTGTACGGTATCTGTTTATCTTTCAGTTGTATATTGATGTATCTAGTACTCTCCATCTACCTTCCTGTATTGACTTAGAGACAGTTGTGAGGACGATGTATATGATTTGTACTCTGGTGTCGAGCTCACATGTGAGCCGACTTTATGTTATGCAGTCTTACCTTTTATGATATTCGCCTTTGTTTTACTGTATACTCTTGTGATGCTCTATTCATCCCGCATGTTATTTCTATTTCACTCGCCTTTACCTGACTTGCGGAATAAATGGTTATAAAGGAAATGTTGCCAAAATTATTCAAAAATACCTCTTAACTTAAAAAGGATTTCTACTAAATTAATTAAAGTTTCCTAAACATTTATAGCTGTTTTTACAAAATGATTTAAACACTCTATATTTAATGGTTTTGATTTCTGGGTTTCGGCTTACTTAGTCGCATTACGCCTGTGGACGTTACGTGGCTAAGTGCCGGTCACGGGCCAAATTATCGGGTCGTGACAGATATAGAGGTCGTATGGTTTTACGACAGGGTTCGGACGCATACGTGTTTTTACGCACGTACGATGTTCGGACAGTTTTTACTAGTCGGCTTTGGTTTAAGCCAGATTCTAGTATCAGGTTATTGGATTTATATAGTCTAAAGTTTTTCCGTGTTTTTACGGATATGAGGGGCGTTCTCGTAATTTGTCGGGAAGCTTCTTGAAGCATGGTGACTTGGGGGTTAAGGTGGCATTTGCATTAGTTGGATAAGTGAGTCATGGTGTGATTCATACATGGAGTTAATGATTCATTTATGATTTATATGACTCATGTGATGAATCACGAAGTGTATTAATGAAACATGATGATATATCATTATTTGTTATTCATTTAATATATATGATATGTTTCATATATACACATATGACTTCATTCATCCAAAAGGATTCTCATTCTCACCTTCTCTCTCCTCAAGCTCTCCCTCTTCAAACCCTAACCCTAACCTCTTATGTGTTGAGATCAAGGGTTAGCTAGACTAATACATCCATAACCTCACTCTATATCCCCTAGGTAGCTTAGATTAGCACTTTGAGCAACCTAGTTATCTCAAGTTAGAGATCAAGCTTGGCGTAGGAGCTCTCGGGTGGTTCGTCTTTGACTCGAGGAGGCCGTTGAGGTGCCGATGTTCCAAGGAGCCTACGAGGAGTGGAGGACAGCGATGAAGACCCGAAGGACAAGTAACGTGAGGTATATTTTCGAATCCGAGTAGTTAAACCTCTCGTTGTTTGCTAGTAACAGTTTAGATACGATTCATGCGCTCAAGTCCGTGTTACGAAGCTTTGATAATTGTTTTTCATATATTCCGCCTCTCCGCAAGTTCGTGGGGTGCGTGACATGGACTTACATTAGCCGTGTTCCACTAGACCATGATTTTCTCTGGATGCTTCCCACGGGGTCAGGATTTACATTAGCCGTGTTCCGCAAGACCAGGATTTGCTCTGGATGCTTCCCACAGGGTCAGGATTAACATTAACCATGTTCCGCAAGGACCAGGATAGGTTGACTTTTATCCGCATTTCACGGAGTCAGGGGTTGACTCTCGGTTGTATGTGCACCGTCGAGTCATGGAACTGGGAATTGCCGCGGTTCCGCTTTGCTGATGTTGCGTCTGTTGTAATATGACGAATGTTGAGATGATCTCCAAGCTATTTGTGAACCGTCGAGATTTGGCTCTCTTTCGGATGGAACCTGGGGGGAAGGTATAGTTCCCTTTTTGTTTGTGCCCCTGGATTGTGTACAAAGATCGATGTGATCTCATCTATAGGGAAAAAAGTTTCATTTTATATATTTTTCTTTCCGCGATGCTCTATCATTTCAGCTTTTTATATCGCGAAAGTCGCGATTGCCCAATCATTTCGGCAATTTTTCACGGTGCCCAATCATTTCGGCTATTTGTTTTATTTACTCGCTGCTTTTTATTGCGAGTTGCCCAACCATTTCGGGTATTTTTTATGCATACATTTTCACTTGCTGATTTCGTTGCAAGTTGCCCCATCATTTCGGCAACTTCATATGCATTTGTGGATTGCTGGCTTTTCGCTGCGAATTTGGGATTTGATACGGATTTACGCATCAGCATCGAGCGAATCATCATTTGCCTCTGTCGATGTCGAACAAAGGTGGCTTAGCGAACAGGGTTAGGATCCTGTTGACTAAGGCTTTTAACATTATGAGCCGTAAGGGTCTCATGAAGGTATTCCTCCCTACGAGTCATGAGGATCTCGTAAGTGTGTTTTCTCCTTAAGAATCGTAAGGATTCCCAAGTGTGTGTTCTCTTATAAGTCGTAAGGATCTTACAAGAGTGTTTTCTCCTTATAAGTCGAGAGGACTTATAAGTGTCTTTTGCCATATGAGCATATCCCTAGTCTCTGGTGGGACTTTGTTAGGGAAATATTTATTCACGCCCGTGGATTGTATACAAGGGTGAATACTGAGACGCTTGTAGTGCAACATTGGAGATTGTGATGGCTTAAGAACAAGTTCAGATACCTGTAGCTTAAGGCTTTTGAACCATATGAGCCGTGAGGGTCTCGAAGTGGAATTCTCCTTATGAGTCGTGAGGATCTCGTAAGTGTAATTTCTCCTTAGGAATCGTGGGGATCCCTAAGTGTGTTTCTCCTTTGTGAGTCGTAAGGATCTTACGCGGGTGGTTTCTCCTTACAGGGTCGAGAGGACCTTGCAAGTGTCTTTCAACGAGACTGCGCCCTTTCGGGTTTTCATAAAACTCGCCGGTAGTCCTGCTGTTTTTACTCACAGATCCCTTTCGGGTTTTCATCCATGCCCATCTCGCTAATGGACGTACCGTTTTTTTTTTGCCAGCCTAGGGATGCTGTGGTCCGTAGTAGTTTATCGTCGTCTCGGTCAACAGCCAGTTTTCGGACATAGTGGTCCATCGTTAGTTTAAGGACGTTTCGGTCCATTAGCCGGCTACTACTTATAGAGTTTAGGCTTAGGAAGATAGAGAGCGGACATAGACGTCGTCATCTATCGTTGACCTAGGCCGTGACTCGTCAGGCATAGTATTTTTTTTAGGAAGCGACCGTTTATTGGCCTGAAAGGTCTTTCACCATGCACGTCCATGAGTAGATAGGTACCACCCTGGTAAACATTTTCTATGATATACGGGTCTTCATAGTTCGGCTTGAATTTCCCCCCTTGGCACGATTGGGGATCATATGTCTTTTGACCACTAGCACGAGTTCGCCTTGGCGGAATGTCCTCGGGCTTGTCAATCTCTCGTATGAGCGCGTCATCTTTTCTTTGTAAGCCTCCAGATTTTGTTGCGCCATGAGACGGGTTTCATCAAGGGCGTCGAGCTCCTCAAGTCGAAGGTGACTATTTTCTTCGTCTGTTAGCTCGTAGTGAATGGCCACTCGTAGAGAGGGCAACTCTATCTCGAGGGGGAGTACCGCTTCAGTGCCGAATACCAATGCATACGGCGTTGTGTTCATGGCTATTTTTAACGTAGTTCGATACGCCCATAGAGCTTCATGCAGTCTCTCGTGCCAGTCCTTTTTATTCTTGGACACCGTCTTTTTCACGATCTTCGTCGAGGTCTTATTGAAAGCCTCATCTAGACCGTTAGCTCGGGGATTATAGACCGAAGAGTATCTCCAGTCTATATTATGTTGTTGTGCGAAGCGGCTGATCTTGTGGCTTCTATAGGCTGGCCTGTTATCGGAAATAATCCGTCGCGGAGTGCCGAACCGATAAATGACGTGTCTCTTGAAGAAATGGAGGGTATTCTCCGTCTTCACTTCTCTTAGTGGTACTGCTTCTTCCCACTTAGAGAAGTAATCAATTGTTGCCAGTATAAACCGATGTCCTCTGGACGATGCTGGTTCGATGGGCCCGATTATGTTGGTTCCCCACATTTGGAATGGCCAGCTAGCCACCGTTTGATGTAACGGATTTGGATGATGGTGGATAAAGTCCCCGTGAATCTGGCACGAGTGGCACTGCTTCGCGTATTCGAGGCAGTCTTGGATCATTGTGGGCAAATAAAAGCCTATCCTTTTGATCTTCAGCTTCATCTTCGGCCCGGCTTGGCGAGAACTGCAGAGTCCGTCGTGAGTTTTTTGGACGACTCTCTTTGCCTCTTCAGGTCCCAGGCATCTTAGCCACAGGGAGTCGAACGATCTTTTATACAGAGTATCATTGACAAAGGCAAAGGATAGAGCTCGTTTCATGAGCCGATGTCTTGAGGACGCGTCTTCAGGTGTTCGACGGGATTTGAAGCAGTCTATAAAGGCTTCTCTCCAATCCTTTGCCTTTTCCTGGTCATTTATTCTTAGGGCCGTTTGCTCTGTCGTTCCCTTTCCTTCGGACGACTCTGGAGATATTTTTGCCGGTGCAAGAACCCGACGACTTTGAACAACGATCCTCACGTCATTGAGATTCTCGTCGGCCAGTTCTTTAGCGAGCTTGGCTAGTGCATCCACCTTGCTATTTTTCGCACGCGGTATGCTTTCCAGGGTGTAGGAAGGGATTCGAGTCAGCAGTTGTTGCACTCTCTCACTGTACTTTACCAACTCTGGTTTACACGTTTGATAGTCACCGTTTACTTGGCTAACGACCAGCTGGGAGTCTCCGTATATGAGGAGGTTTTCAATTCCCATGTCGGCGGTGATCTCAAGACCTGCTATCAAAGCTTCATATTCGACCTCATTGTTTATCCTCGGCTCTGTTAAGGAGAAGGCGAAGCGCATTATTCCCCTTTGTGGTATTATGAAGATGAAGCCTACCCCAGATTTGATTATGGGGCTGCTTTGTTTGCGCTTCTTCATGGAAGATGCTCCATCGAAGTAGAATTCCCATTGGGTATCATTCTCTCTTCTCTCCCCGTCGATCGTGTCAAACGCGTACTCATCGGGCAGTTCACAGTTCAAAGGAGAATCGGCAGGTATTGAATGCTCAGCGAGGAAGTCGGAGATGGTCTGGCCTTTTACTACCTTGAGGGGTCGGTATGTCACCGAGAATTCCATTAAGAGTAGGGCCCATTTAGCGAGCCGTTCCGTTAATATGGCTTTTCACATCAAGTATTTGAGAGGATCCACCTTTGATATGAGGTGGACCTCATGTGCCAAAGCATAGTGTCTGAGCTTCGTTATCGTGAATATTAACGCCAGGCAGTGTTTTTCGATAGGAGAATAATTGTTTTATGCCCCCAGGAGAACTCGACTCAGATAGTAGAGAGCTATTTCTTTCCCTTGGTCGTTTTCTTGGGTCAATAATGCGCCTAGAGAACCCTCAAGGGCGGTTGTATATAGAATGAGAGGCTTTCCCTTGACCGGAGCAGTCAGCACCAGCGGATTCTGCAGGTATTGCTTAATTTTGTCCAGTGCACTTTGGCATTTGCGATCCCAGACGAACGGAGTTCCCTTCTTCATTAAGTGACTGTATGGACGGCACTTGCCGGAAAGATTGGATATGAATCGCCGGATATATGCGAGCTTTCCTTGGAGAGACCGCAGTTGCTTGAGAGTCCTTGGCGAAGGCATTTCCATGATGGCCTTAATCTTCGATGGGTCTATCTCGATGCTTCGGTGTTGGACGATGAATCCTAGGAACTCGCCCGAGGAAACTCCGAATGCGCATTTGAGAGGTTCATCTTCAAATTGTATTTCCGAAGGCGTTGAAACATGAACTTCAGATGCTCTAAATGTTCCTCGTATGATTTGCTTTTAACAACGAGGTCGTCGATATAGCATTCGACGGTTTCATGTATGAGGTCACTGAAAATCTTCGTCATGGTCCTCTGATAGGTGGCACCGGCGTTCTTTACACTGAAAGGCATCACCTTGTAGCAGAATATTCCCAGGGGAGTCCGGAAAGCATTATTATTTTTATCTTCGGGATGCATTTTTATTTGATTGTACCCCGATAAGCCGTCCATGATGGAGAAAACATCATGAGTGGACGTATTGTCTATCATCAGCTCGGTGACCAGTACTGGAAAGTCATCCTACGGACAAGCTTTGTTGAGATCCCGGAAGTCAACGCATATGCGCACCGTCCTATTTTTCTTCATCACTGGGACTATGTTGGCGATCCAGTCAGGATACTGAACCTCTTGGACGAAGCCGGAGTCGATCAGCTTCTTGACCTCGGTATTGATGCTCATTTCAAGCTCGAGCCGTATTCTTCTTGGTGCTTGTTTGATCTGCTTGACATCCGGAGATATCGCCAATTTGTGCACCGCAATCTCTGGATCTAGTCCCGGCATCTCGGAATAGTTCCATGCGAAGCAATCTTTATACTGTATGAGCAAGTCTTTTAGCGTAGCCACCTTTTCTTCAAACAAAAGCTCACTGACGAATGTCGGCCGCGGGTCACTTACCGTTCCCAAGTCAATTTTCTTAAGGTTATCTGCAGTAGTATGTATCCCATCTTCCAGCTCTTTTGGCGCCGGTGGAAATTCTGAGATCACCTCGTCATCATTGTTTTCGAAGCACCAGGGGAGGTCATCCATATACTCGGATTCTTCTTCTGACAGCGTTATCACGTGATAAGTACGAGATCGCTTCCAAGACCGATGTTGGTCTGGTTCCACTCTCGCCGCATACGTAGCTTTCGGTTCATGCTTCTGTAGTGGGGTTACCTTCCAGCTGCTGGATAGAGCGAACCTGCCTTGCTGATACTGGTCTTCGACCCAGTCTTTGAATGTAAAGCAGTCCTCGAGAGGATGCCCTATTGCTCGGTGATAGGAGCAATAGTCTGGGTGAGAGACCTTGCCTTCTTGCTCGGGGTGCTTGGACTCTGGAAGTGTCATCATCTGATATTTTATGACAAGATCGAATATCTTCTTTGTCTTGTCTTGGGGAAAAGAGTATACTCGACCCATCTTCTTTAATCCTGGTTGCTCGATTCTCGATCGCGTGGCTTCTTGGTCCCGCTTTGTCGCTGTCGAACGCTTTTTCCATTCTTGGGTTTATTTCTGCCTCTGCGTCGGGTCTTTGTATGACGGGCTGGCGACGAAGGGCATCGTTACTTTCTGCAGCCTGCTGAAGGAGACGCTGCATTCTAGCTTTCTCATAGATGGCCATTTCGCGATTATGGTCGTCTTGAACCTTTTGACCCGCTTCCCTTATAAGCTTGTCCATTTGTTCTTCGAACGACGGGCTTGGCATTTTCACGACGGGAGCTCGTTTTGGTTCAGGGTTAGCATCTTCCCACAGATCATCTCCTTCTTCATCAAAGTCATGTATGACGTAGCAACCACGAAATCGCTCCTCTTTCTTGGATTGAACATATCCAAGTCCGATCGTTTCCATTCTCCCGTTGGGCAACTTTCGTTGAGTTCCGAGAACGTTCCAGATCCTGTTATAGAACTGGGCTTGTCGAGCAGTCTGTTTAAAGGGTACGCCTTGGTGCCTCAACAGTCGTTTTAATCCGTCTGTATAGTATCTGGGCAAACAGGTTGGCTAGAACCTGTCAAGTGTAGAATCCGCACAATACCAAATTTCTTTTTCCACTTTGGTCTCCGTTGATCGGTAAAAGAGGATCGCCTTTTCACCTTTTCGCCTAGGAGGGACGTAGAACGTCTGCGGTTCTTGCACACTGTAGGTGTCAAGTGCGTCGAGCTCTTTGTAATGCTCTCACGGAACTATAGCGATCTAAAAACTCTGATCATCTCTGACGAAGGCTTGCACTTATGGACGAGCCGAGAATACTGCGTTGACCTCGTCTTCAGAGTCACTACCAAAGATTAGAATAAGAGTTGACGGTCCCGGTTTGTTGTATTGGGGCGGTCCCGAATAGACTATCTCTTCTTCCTCCTCGGTACTGTAAGTCCACGGTAGCGCCCCGGCCGTCTAACAGACGCCAAATGCGGAACAAAAACTTTTTACAACTGGCGCTATCGCGTACTATAACCCGGATCTGCCATTAAAGCAAAACTAACAAACTACAAAGTAGGTAGAAGAGTTATACCGAACGATCAGAGTCCTTCGGTCTTCAACCATCATCCCACGCTTTGTTGCGGCTGCTCCGATCTCCTGAATCTCCAGTCTTCTCGTCCAGGTGGCACCATGTCGACGGATCTTTAAACGGGCTCCCGTCTCTGAACCGAGGCAACTCGATCATCAAATTTGCTAAAAGAGATGACCAAGATTGATGTAGAGAATGAGTAGAACACTTTGTCTCGTTACGTCCAAAACTATGGACGAACGGTAAATGAAGTTGCATTTTGGATCGGGTGGAAATGTGAAATGAGTATCTATCAAATTTCCATACACTAAAACTATCATCTTTTCTCAAATGAACAACCATAATCTCACAAGAGGGGAGGGGCCGGCCACTTATACAAGACGGGGAGGTGAGTGTAGGAGAGGGGAAGGTGACCACAAGATTAAAGAAAGAATGAGTCACAATTACACCTTTATGAACACAATTAATGAAAACAATGAATCACCTTAACTAGTCACCAAATCATTTAATGCAATAATCAATGCACTAATGACTCACCATCCTAGTCACCATCTAGAAACATCTGGAGCCTTCCACACTCATCAAGAAAAGATAAATCCGTCTTTAACCGAATGTTAAAGACGGGTGATAGAAAACTGAAAACTGGCAACTTCCAAAAGTGATCCTGAAACGAATTTCAGGATAACCCCGTATCAGTATAAACATACCCGCATTTGTATTACGACCGAATACAAATGCAACTGAGACAAAGATATTATATCTATACAGCATAATACTCGGATCCGGCTTAAACCAAAGCCGACCAGTATTATCTGCCCGAAATATGACACGTGCGAAAACGCACGTGCATTTTCCGAACCCTGCCATAAAACCATACGGCCTCTACAACGTTTCGCCCGAACTTGAGAAAGTGTCTGTGGGGGACTCTAATGACTCATCAACATACTGGCACTGGAAGGGAAGCCGACGAGCGAACTCATCCATAAACCCTACTGAGCCTAACAGTGACAATATACATACAGTCCGGTCTGTTCGTCTATGAGTATCGCATATCGGCCTAGGGGCTGGTAACGTCAGACCCCCAATAGCAGTATAAGTCGTGTCGGAGAGTGGCCCAGAACACCCTGAGATACTACTGGAGTACCTACCAGTAAATCTCCTGCCTCGGCCGAGGGCTTTGTGTAATGGCTCTTCTAAACACAGCGCGATCTCACCCCCAATACCGGGAGAGACGAATCCCCTGCCGATCCGCTCACTTGCCTCCATGTGGCTCGGGACTGTACCCAAAAAAGACCTGTTTGCACGACTCCTTTGAGCCGTGGTAGGGTAGAAATCAAAGCACAGTGGGAACTCACACGAGACAAATGACGACCTAGGGTCGATGAACTAACCTTATACACATGTCACCAGGGAACTGCTATCTGACGATATGTATAATACCAACTAGCATGTTCCTGGCGAGTCCTGTCCGGTGTACTCATAACCTAATGAGCACCTGTATACATCTTAGGTGATCCTACTGACACCAATGGCTTGTGAGACCGGCCATCACCCCTCGTCGGGGTCTCGACTGTATACACTAGTCTACTCTGAAGTATCGATACCCTGTCTCGAAACTCCTACGACTAGGGACACTTTAAGGATTTGCTTACAGACCCTAGCTCCCACGTATATGATCGCCATCATACTGCTGGTAGTCAAGCAAGAATCCTATGGGCTCTATCAATATGCAATAGCGAACTAAAGCATGTATACGATGATAAAGACAAACCAGATAGTATACTATCATTTCGAGAAAGACTGTCTTATTGGTATAGGTCCTGCATCAATCATTGCAATCACGTACCTGCAATCCAATAATTGACTTTGAGGGCACTATCTCCAACAATCTCCCACTTGCACTTAAGGCTAATTATTGCGATGTCGCATACTCACAGCCCGTGTGATACCGAACATCCAACTCCTCTACTAATCAGTTTCACAAAGCTAGTTTGTAAAACTCTTGTGTTCGAGAAATAGCCTTAGTGAGTGGATCCGCCCTGATGTTTCTTTCTATGTTTCTCTTAATCTCAAGTTCGTGGAGAAAGCCATTTCCCGAATCCAGTAATACCTGTCTTAGAATATGTCTGAATATCTGATAGGACCTAGTTCATAAATGAACTCCAAATCCAAACTTCTTAGACATTATTGATAACTGAACCTAATCAGTATCCAGCACCATGCCTCCCACAGTATCCTCTTGGACCACCTGTCCATAATACTATCTCTTGTCAGAGGGAAAATTATAACTCTGACAATCACTCTGTCATCCATGTCACCTTTGAAGCCTGGAATGATAACCATCTCCCGATGGAAGCTGTCGTCATCAAATCCGTAGAACAAGCACTTATGTTCTAAAACTGCTTCCTTATGTTTCTTCAGGATTGGATTAATAAAACTTATCGCATCAAGTACAAAAACAACATCTGGTGTGGTACTTGACATCTCATGATCGACTCAATTGCCTAAGCAAGTGATCTGCCAATCATGCACTTCCCTCTCTCCTTTAGTCTCTAAGACACCTTTAGAGAGGGTGACTCCACCACCTGCAGGTACACCATCATGCCAGGAGTCATCTATTCTAAAATACTATTAGAATATTGTCAAAGTACCCATATTGGGAAACTACCCAAATCTAGATCTAAAACCATAGATCTAGTAACCAGAATGTCAGATATTATATCCATAACCTTTGTGGAGAAACAACTGTGTGACGACCAAAGTACAACCGATCGTAGTATAGGAATTTTACTTCCTACTCTATGTATGTCATCCAAATAGCAGGACATCACACCCTACTACCTTCTCAATAGATCCATCCCCTATTCTGATGAAGTCAAAGCCATGACTGTCTCATCAAAATTAGATGATCTAATCTCCGCTATATTTGCTCAAGCCTATAAATAGACATAAGCTACTTTCCCACTATGTTTCCGCTGCTCCCACTGACTATGATAACCCTCTGGCAGAATAATATCTACGTACACTTCTAAAACTAGTTTAGAACGACGTTATACTTATCCTCTTACCGAGTCTCATAGTCTGGAACAACAGTAGTGTCAAGTTTGGGTAAACAAGAACCTCCCTGTCACCGTCCTTGAGGCTACCGGAGTACCTCTCGGGTGTCTGAGGTTACCCACTATATCTGTGGAGTGGCTATAGGAATGTCAAACCTGATTGAATATATATGTCCTATTAAATTTTCCGTAATCGTTTGCGGTTCTGGAATCACTTCCAGTTCTACTATACTCCCCCTACTGTTTTCTGAAAAAATCCATTTTACTAAAACTATGAAGAGTCAAGAACAATATCACTATTGATCTTCCAGATGGTAGAAAATCAACCCTCGACATAGCCCGGGTCAACCCACAAACTGCCATTACAGAAACGTGCCTTGAGTTATCCAGAGTCTGGTTTTAAGCATAAGCTGGACAACTCTCCGTATCTTAACATCGTTAAGATATGAACCATTCTATATACAATATAGAAATAAAGGCACTAATTTAATTGGAACCAGATTCAAATCATGCAGCTGTCTCCAGTGCATATCAACTTAATGGAAAGTGGCTACTCAGCATTACTCAACTTAGGAATCCATCCAATTATGAGTAACCTGAAAAGAGAAACGAGTTTCTCAAAACCATTACTATCAATTGAATACCAATCATAAGAATCTACATCTTCGATCTTTTTGAAGAATCCTGATACTTGCGATACCTGGTTCTCTACTTTATTTTTATACCCATAACTTCTCAAAACTTAGACATTGTATTTCTACGAATCACTTGTCTAAAAACTAGAGAAGTCACAAGTAAACAGAATATAGTACGAGGACCTACCCCTTTGTCCTGACGGACACTGGACAACATACAATACTGTGTATAAGTCCGCTGAGTTTGAGTAACTCAAAACCTGTGCATTGTAGGTTGAAAACTGTACCCAGGCGATTTCCTCAAGTATCACCAATTACAACGAATTCTGATATAATGAGGATGATCACCTTATTCCCAATAACTTACTCCCACTCATCATCTGTAAAACCATACAGATATGAGAATGAAACCTGGTAAATACATACCCTGGAGTACGTTTCTAATCGGAAAATCAGTTTTCCTTTAATAATGCACTGAAACATAAAAAATGTTTCATAGGGGTATCCTGGTATTCCTAGTAATACCTCTTCCATAATCCAATTCATGACTTTAACCGTATATTTTATTTCCATCTCTCCAAATCCCTTTATTTGTCTTTATTCATTACCTTCTGTACACCATCGTTAGGCTAAATGATTTTCTTCCTTCCCTACCGTTCGGCACCAGCCTATGGTTTGGAAGAAAACTATCCAGTAAGCATAATAGGTGTACTCTCCTAATCTTAGGAGTACTCGCAGCCTGAGAGAAGGTGATGATAAAAGACAACTGAATAATACCTTATTCTATTTCTCCCGAACTGGGAAAAAGCAAAGGTGAAATTGGAGTGGCGATGAAGTACGTGGTTTGGTCGTGAATGTTTAGCAGTCGCAATTTACTTTGCCCTCTTTCTAATCCCTTTAATTTTGTCTTTAGTTATTACCTTCTGCACACCCTACTTAGGCTAATTGGTTTTCTTCATTCCCTACCTTTCGGCACCTGCCTATGGTTTGGAATAAGACTATCCAATAAGCGTAATAGGTGTACTCTACTAAACTAAGGAGCCCTCGCAACCTGAGAGAAGGTGATGATAAAAGACAACTGAATAAACCAATTCTATTTCTCCTGAACCTGGATCCATCCTCGAAGAAGTCCCTTCGAGTTCGTATATAACCATACGATGGATCTATCCAATGGAAGTAGATGTCCGTAGTAATACGGGGTGTTCTGAGAAATACAAAGGGTAAAAGAAGGAGTGGCAATGACTTATGCAACATAGACAATCCAAAAGCCAGTATTTTAAGAAGGTTCGGTCAACTTGGTCACTGAGTCATAGTCTAGGGTCGGTCAAAGGTCGCTGCCAAAGAGAGAGAGAGAAAAGAAACACTCTGCGTGCACTCTAACCTAGATCAGAATTGTTATCACTTTATCTAATCAGGAAACCTCCCACTGTAATCTCAAATTCTCCTCCAAACCTGAAAGAAGAATTAGTCGGGATCACCCGAAGAGTAAACCAACTCATCAGTGAGAATCGGGATCCAACTATCATCGCATGATAACTTGATGGAAGCCACTCAAGTTATCACACTCCAGAAGGTATGGGCATGCCTGGCAAGTTTGCTGTTTGTTTGAAACTCCCGATGTAATTTTTGCCTCATGCTCTTATGACCTTGACTTTAGTCAACAAATCATAAGTCACATGTCAAGTTATACCCGTCATTGTCCAGGTTGATTTGAACCCACCCGTACATACCCTTGACTTTAGTCAACAAGGTAATACGACTGTCCCAAACCAACACATCTATCTATGCAACAGATGAATACCCAGCAACTACCAAACACTATGCCTTGACTTTAGTCAACAAACATAGCCTGAATACTACTGACCATCCATAAGATATGACGAAGGGCTACGACTGGTTTTTGGCGAAATACCTTTAACGTAATGAACTTTATCTCGTTGAAGGAACCTTATAGCTTTTTATAAAAATATAGTGACGAAAATCCTTTGCTAAAGAGGTCACTCCCGGTGAAGGGATCTCGGCTCTTTCCTCGTGGAATGAGGTGCAGGATATTCCAACTGAATACCGCGATGCAAAGCAACTTGTAATCGACTATATAGAAGTTACTACCCACACGTAAACTTCTGCCCAAGGGGTCACTCCCGGTGAAGGGATCTCGGCCCTTGCCTCGTCGAATGAGGTGCAGGATATTCTAACTGAATATCACTATGCGAAACAAAAGGAAACGTCTTTGTAATAACACCTTTTTAAATTTGTTCCAACAACATCAAATATAGGTTTGTTTTATCCTTGCATTGATAAGAATCAATGATGTCCCATCAATCAATCACACCAGAAAAGAACGAAAATAAAATGTACGTATATGACATCCGCATTCGTCACTGGGTCCCGTCATCACCCGTTAGGTTACTTAACTAACGACAGAGCGGGGGCTGGACTAGCGTGGGTGTAAAACATATACAACATCTAATAGTATATATACCAATATACAATAATCGCTCCAGGCGTGATAATATGCAACATTACAGAAAAGTAATAAGCATCACAGAACAATACAGATAATCTGGGATACCCGTGTTTCACAGAGCCGCTGCTGAAACCCGACGTTCCCCTGGTCGTATGGATAGCCTGTGCAATGAAACCTAGACCCCTACGGGTGCGGCAAGTTACCCGCCAAAACCTGAAGCGAGGTAGTCCCCCACAGCATAGTGAATGGAACACCCGGCACTTCACGGAATCCGATAAATTGAGCATCCCTCCTTGGGTCAACCTGTACCCCCTACGAGTGCGGCGAATAGTCTGCCAATTCTAGAGTGAGGTCCCTTTGCCTCTCAAAGCCATGAGATACGGACCCGATTGTTAGATATGTATGTCCTAGAGGCCATTATTGTATAGTACTGGTTTGTATAATACATTTTGGAGGCTTGGGATATATATATGGTTTTACGACAGTCTTGCTCGATATAGAAGTATGCTACTTGGTTTGTTTCTATCTTAATATGTGTATATGTTTCTTTTAACATATCGCTAAAAACATATTGGTAGAGCCCTTAGGATCTTTGCTTGACTACCGGCGTTGTGATGGCGATCACACTAGTGGGGGCTGGGTAGTCTATAAGCACATCCTTATTTTGGTCCCTAGTCGTAGGATTATCGAGACAGGGCATCAATACTCCAGAGTAGACTAGTGCATACGCTTCTCTTCCCAGCAGGGGAGATGGTCTGTCCCACAGCCATCAGTACGTCGTACTGGAGATAGTATGCAAGTGCTCGTTAGGTTACGAGTACACTGGACAGGACTCGTTGGGAACTGTTGGTTGGTATTATAGCTATCGTCAGTTAACAATTCCCAGGTGACATGAGTACAGCTTAGTCCGCTGACTTGACACTGTCACTTCGCCTCAAGTGTGTTCCCACTGTTCTTAGATTACTACCCTACCACGGCTCTACTGAGTCGTGCAAACAGGTAGTAGTTGGGTGCAGTCCCGAAGCACTTGGAGGCAGTGACGGTTAGACAGGATTCGTCTCTCTCGGTATTGGGGGTTGATATCGCGTTGTGTCTAGGAGAGCCATTACACAAAGTCCCTGGCCAGGGCAAGCGGAAATTGCTGGTAGGTTTTCCAGTAGATTCTCAGGGTGTTTTAGGCTACACTCCGACACGACTTGTACCGCTATTAGGGGACTGATGTTTACCGCCCCCCTAGGCCCGCCATGCGATACTCTCAGACGAACAGACCGGACTGTACGGAAATTGTCACATACAGGCTCAGTAGGAGTTCGGATGGGTTCACCTCATCAGTCTTCTTATCGGCATCTACCTGGGGACCGTTACGTACAGCTAGTGCCACTTGCGGTCTGTGGTTAAACCCACTGCCAGCGTAGTGTCGAGTCTTTACAGTCCCACACAGAGGGTTATTCGCCTTTGGGCAAAACAGAGTAGAGGTCGCATGGTTTTGCGACAGGGTTCGTTCACATCCACGCACTTGTGCACGTTTGGTGTCCGGACAGTTATTACTAGCGGGCTTTGGTTTAAGCCAGATCCTAGTACATGTTTTAGGGTTAGCTTTATCTCATTGTATTCTTGTTCCTCGAAACACGGATGCGGGTGTGTATGCACAGTTGACTGAGGCAGAGACAGAGGATTCTCATTAGGGTTATAGTATGGGTGTGTATGCACAGTTGACTGTTGTCTTTTTCCGAACCCTAATGAGAATAGGAAATATGAATAATAATATTAGTTAACAATTTTTGTGCCATGGTTGAGCTGAATTCTTGACTTTTGTTGACTTGTTGACTTCGTTGACCGGTTGACCAAAGTAGACTTGTTGACCATCATCATTTGTTTTCAAAGATGCTTCTTATTCTTTTTAAAAGCATTTAATGAATGAAATGATAATGGTCATTCATCAACTCACCATCACAAATTGTTAATTATTATTATTATTATCATTTTTCTAAATTATGAGAGCATGGTTGTAAATTGTATCATTCTCACTTGCATCTTCTCTCTCATCAATTGCTCTCCTTCTTCCTCTAGCTCAAGGAAAATCCCTTTCATGAGTTGAGAACCATTTTCCTTTGATATAAAACACCAAAACTAATCTTTACTCTTTCTAGGGTTCTAAGTTTAGCAAACCAAGCACCTTAGTTACCTCTAGGTTGAGGTAGGAGCTTAAGTTCGAACCCTCGGGTGGATCTATCTTCGACAAACAGGAGACGAGGAGGAGCCTTACAAACTACTACAAGGAGCAAGTAAGGAGGAGAACAACAAGAAGAGAAGGAGTTCAAGAGAACAACAAGAAGAGAAGGAGTTCAAGACTAGGTATAACCATTCTACATAGTAGTTAGAACTTGTAGATTTTATGTTAGTTTTGTTTAGCAACGATCCTTCATGAAACGGTCCATGTTACCTAGCTAGGGAAAATTTTTCGTTTTACCTATTCCGCCTCCCCGAAAGAACCGGGGTGGGTAACGTGGACCTAACAGTGGTATCAAAGCCTAGCTAAACACAAACTAGCATGTTAGCAAAGTATCTAGAATTTCGATTAGACAAAAATCGCAAAACACGTCCGGAAAAACCATGTTTCTGCCGATTTTTTATACTGCTCTAAAAATGATTTAACATACTTGAAAAATCGACTCAGGGTTTTGTAAAAATACAGAACAAAAACGATCCAGTGACTCGGTCAAAGCGCCGCGGATCCGCGGCAAGAACATGCTTCCTGCCGCGGAACCGCGGCCGAGTTGACTCGGCCGTGGATCGGGTTTTGTGCAGTGTTCTTATTTGGATGTTTTGGGATTTTTAGTATATGTTGTTTCTGCCCAGATTTTCCAGAGAACAAATTTGTGTTTGGGGTGGTTACAAATCCATATTTTGATCGAAGCTCTGTAGACTTTGGCTAATGAGTTATATCTGTAATGTGATATATGTATTGAACGTTTACTAATCGCTATACGTCGATTAGTTGGGGTTATACATATCTGTGATCTGTAATGTTGATGGTTTGTGTATATGAATTCGTTGGATTATCGCGGATGAATAGCCGGGGGGTTGTAGCCGTCATTGTATACTTTCTTTTACTGTTTTTGCTCCTAGGATAGACCCAATATGGGGTGCACAAACTACCGGGTATCTCGAAGTGCCGAGTGGCCTACTAACGGTGTTGAGGGAGGTTGCTTCGCTTCGGATACTTGGCGGGTAGTTTGCCGCACCCGTAGGGGTCTAGGGTGGGGTTTTGGCTATTCATCGCAACCATGTAATCCGCTCTTCGTTACAGGCTCGTACGGAATGCGGATTCCTAGTATATCCAATGTGTTCATCTGTGATGTGGAATAGCTATCATTGCATCTGACGAATGTGTATATATCTATATGATATCTATTTAGGCGTTGCTTATGTTTTGCATCCGCGCTAGTCCAGCCCCCGCTCTGTCGTTAGTTAAGTAACCTAACGGGTGATGACGGGACCCCGTGGCGAATGCGGATGGCATAAGCGTACGTCATATTTTCGTTATTTTCTGCAATGGTAGGATTAATTGATGGGACACATTAAATTAATGCAAGAAAACAAACCTAAAAGACGTTGTTGGAACAATTTTCAAAAAGTTGTTATTGCAAGGACGTTCTATTTTGTTTCGCATAGAGGTATTCGGTTATGAATGCCCAGCACCTCATTCGACGAGGCAAGGGCCGAGATCCCTTCATCGGGAGTGACCCCTTGGACAAAAAGTTTGCGTCAGGGTAATAACTTCACTATAGTCGATTATTCTTGCTTTGCATCGAGGTATTCAGTTTGGAATATCCTGCACCTCATTCGACGAGGAAAGAGCCGAGATCCCTTCACGGGGAGTGACCTCTTTAGCAAAAGTTTTCTCCACTATATTTTTCAAAAAGGTTATCAGGTTCCTTCAACGATATCAAGTTCATTACGTTAACGTGTTTTTCGCCAAAAACCAAGCCGTAGCCCTCCGTCATTTCGGATTGGTATTATTTAGTATTCGTGCTGCGTTTGTTGACCAAGTCAAGGCGTAGTGGACGGTAGCTAGATAATATTTTTCTGTGCATTGCAAATGGGATTGGTTAGGACAGTCGTACGGCCTTGTTGACCTAGTCAAGGGCACGTACGGGTGGGTCTAATGCAATCAGGATAATGACGGGTAGAACTTGACTAACGGTTTATAGTTTGTTAACCTAGTCAGGTCATAAACCGTTAGGGGCAAAAACCATATCGGGAGTTTCTAAAGAAACTGAAACTTGCAGATTTAGCATACCTTCTGGAGTGTGGTGACTAGAGTGGATTCCATCTAGGTCATCACGCAATGATAGTTGGATCCCGATCCCACTGATAAGTTGGATTACTCTCGGAAGAATATTTCACTTAACAATCAATGTTATAAACTAAGTAGGTGTCTAGAACGGTGTTAGCGGGGCTACGCCTCCAGGGAAAAGAGGTTATTTAATTAAGGAACTTCACGAAAGCGTTGGAAAACCTCCCTCGAAGTACCAACACCAGCCTGGCTGAAAGGTTAAGCAAATATTGTGACGTGCGATTAATCCTGACTAGTTCTTCTTTTAAGGTTTGAAGAAGAATTTGAGGAAACAGTGGGAGCAATCCTGGTTAGATAAATTAATAAAACAATCTAATCTTGCAAGAGCGCACGCTGAGTGTTTCTTTTCTCTCTCTCCAGGTAGCAGCCATTTCACGCCCTAATCAAGATAATAAAATGTATCGCTTGACCGATCCGAATTCTTATTCGGGGCTGGGGAACGTTGGTTCGGCTCTAACTTATGACAACAATCATAAGTATGAGCAAGGGAAAGAGGATTGTATGGATTCCAAGGAAACCCAGTTCAAGAAGAAGCATGGTTTTGCATCTACTTCAGGTGTTCTTGTAATTGAGAACTTCTTTACGGTCAGCCCTACCTCCTGGGTACTTAATACCGGATCAGGATCTCATATCTGTAATTTATTGCAGGGACTGAGAAAAAGTAGGAGAGTTGTACCTGGTGATATGTCGCTCAGAGTAGCGAACGGAGCACAAGTTAATGCTGCAGCCGTCGGTGAATATCACCTAGTGTTGCCAAATGGCAATACTATGATTTTGAACGATTGCTACTATGTACCTTCCATGGTTTGCAACATCATATCAGTTTCTTTACTCGATAAAGATGGATATAACTTTGTTCTTGATAAAAATATCATGAACATCTACCTTCATAAGGTACAGGTTGCAGAAGGTACACTGTGTAATGGTATCTACGTTCTAAATCAGAATACAGTTCTCAATATACAAAACACACGCAAGAGGAAGAATAGGTGAACCAACTGACACCAGTGGCTTATGAGACCGGCCACCGCCCCTCGACGGGGTCTCGACTGTATACACTAGTCTACTCTGGAGTATCGATGCCCTGTCTCGAAACTCCCACGACTAGGGACCTTTTAAGGATGTGCTTGTAGACTACCAGCTCCCACGTATATGATCGCCCTCATACTGCTGGTAGTCAAGCATGAATCCTAGGGGCTCTATCAACGTGCAATAGCGACCTGTCAGGTCACCTAAAGCAGTACACGATGATAAAGATAAACCAGATAGCATACTATCATCTTGAGTAAGACTGTCCTACCGGGATAGGTCCTCCCTCAATCATTGCAATCACGTGCATGTGATCCAATAATTGACTCTTTGGGCACTATCTCCAACAATCTCCCACTTGCACTCAAGGCTAATTATTGCGATGTCGCATATTCACAGCCCGTGTGATACCGAACACCCAACTCTTCTACTAGTCAGTCTCACAAAGCTCGTTTGCGAAACTATTGCGTTCGAGGAATAGCCTCAGTGAGTGGATCCGCCTTGATGTTTCTTTCTATGTCTCTCTATATCTCAAGTTCGCGGAGAAAACCATCTCCCGAAATGAGCAATACCTGTCTTAGAATGTGTCTGGATGTCTGATGGGACCTAGCTCATAAATGAACTCCAAATCCAAACTTCTTAGACTGTATCGTCAACTGAACTTAATCAGTATCCTGCGTCATGCCTCCCTCAGTATTTCCTTGGACCACCTGTCCAAAATACTGCCCCTCGTTAGAAGGAAAACTATAACTCTGACAACCTCCTTGTCGTCCAGGTCACCTTGGAAGCCTGGAATGATAACTGTCTCCCGAATGAGGCTGTCGTTATCATATCCCTAGAACATCCACTTATGTTCTAAAACTGCTTCCGGCTATTTCTCCAGGATTGGATCAATATCAACTTATTGCAGCTGGTGCAAAAACAACATCTGGTGTGGTACTTGACATTTCATGATTGACTCAATTGCCTAAGCAAGTGATCTGCCCATCATGCACATCCCTCTCCCCTTTAGTCTGTAAGACACCTTTAGAGAGGGTGACTCCATCACCTGCAGGTATACTACCGTGCCAGGAGTCGTCCATTCTAAATACTCTTAGAATGCTGTCTAAGTACCCTTAATTGGGAAACCACCCAAATCTAAATCTAAAACCATAGATCTAGTAACCAGTATGTCTGATATAATGTCCAAGTCCCATGTGGAGAAACCACTGTGTGACGACCAAAGTATAACCGATCGTAGTATAGGAATATCACTTCCTACTCTGTGTATGTCATCCAAATACCAGGACATCACACCCTACTACCTTCTCAACAGATCCATCCCCTATTCTGATGAAGTCAAACCTATGACTGTCACATCAGAAATTGATAATCTATCTCCGCTATATCTGCTTTAGTCTATAAATAGACATAAGCTACCTGTCCACCAATGCTTCCGCTGCTCCCACTGACTACGACAACCCTCTGGCAGAGTCATATACACGTATACTTCTAAAACTAGTTCAGAATGACGCTATACCCATCCTCCTGCCGGATCTCACAGCCTGGAACAATAGCAATGGCAAGTCTGGGTAAACAAGAACCTCCCTGTCACTGTCCTTGAGGCCACCGGAGTACCTCTCGGGTGCCTGAGCTTATCCACCATATCTGCGGAGTGGCTAATAGAATGTCAAACCAGATTGAATCTTTAGGTTCCTATCAAATCTTCAGTAATCGTTTGTGGTTCTGGAATCACTTCCAGTTCTACTATACTCCCACTTCTGTTTTCTGAAAAAAATCCATTTTTATTAAAACTGTGGCGAGTCTAGAACAATATCACTATTGATCTTCCAGATGGTAGAAAGTCAACCCTCGTCATAGCCTGGGTTAACCCACAAACAGCCATTACAGAAACGTGCCTTGAGTTATCCAGAGTCTGGTTTTAAGCATAGGCCGGACAACTCCTCGTACCTTAACATCGTTAAGATATGAACTGTTCTATATCCAATATAGAAACAGAGGCACTGATTTAATTGAACTAGATTCAAATCATGCAACAGTCTCCAGCGCATGTCAACTAAATGGAAGGAGGCCTATCAGTGTTACTCAATTTAGGAATGCTTCCAATTATGAGTAACCTGAAAGAGAAGCAAGTTCCCTAAATCATTACTATCAACTGAATACCATACACAAGTATCTACATCTTCGATCACCTTGAAGAATCCCGATACTTGCAATACCTGGTTCTCTACTCTATTCTTATACCTATAACTTCTCAAAACTTGGACCCTGTGTTTGCACGAAACACTTGTCTAAGAACTAGAGAAGTCATAAGTAAACAGAATATAGTACGAGGACCAACCCCTCTGTCCTAATGGACACTGGACAACATACAATACTCTGTATAAGTCCCTCGAGTCTAAAAACTCACTCCCTGTATGTTGTAGGTTGAAAACTGTACTTATGGTTAAGAAAAATTACACCGCTGTTTAATACTCCTTACCTAACCATCAACTGATATAGGTAAATGTCCTCGACATAATTTCAAAAAGGTATATCTCACTCTATAAAAATAGACGTACAGATATATTAATTTGAAATTGGTGCATTATAACGGATATTCAAAACCAAATATTCGCCGTCCGGCAAACAACCCAGGTGAATTCCTCAAATATCACCGATTACAACGAATCCCGATATAATGATGATGATCACCCAATTCCCAATAACTTACTCCCACTCATCATCTGTAAAACCATACAGATGTGAGAATCATACCTGGTAAATACATACCCTGGAGTAAGTATCTAATCGGGAAATCAGTTTTCCTTTAACAGTACACAGTGAAGCTGAAACATTGAAATGTTTCGTAGGGGTATCCTGGTATTCCTAGTAATGGCTCTTCCAGATTCACAACTGTAACCGTATAAATCTCTGCCACCTCTCAAAATCCCTTCATATGTCTTTAGTCATTACCTTCTGTACACCCCTTTAGGCCAAATGGTTTTCTTCCTTCCCTACCGTTCGGCACCAGCCTATGGTTTGGAAGAAGACTATCCAATAAGCATAATGGGTGTACTGTCCCAATCCTAGGAGCACTAGCAATGCGAGAGAAGGTGAAGATAAAAGACAACCGAATAAACCTTATTCATATTTCTCCTGAACCAGAATCCATCCCCGAACTGGAACAAGTTCCTTTCGAGTTCGTATATAACCATACGATGGAGCATCCAATAAATTGTGGATCTTCATAGTGATACGGAGTGTCCTGGAGAAATACAAAGGTGAAGTGGGAGTGGTAATGAAATACCTGGTTTGGTCGTGAATATCAGTTGCAATTTACTTTGCCCTCTTACTAATCCCTTGCTTTGTCTTAACTTAATACCTTCTGTATACCATCGTTAGGCTAATTGGTTTTCTTCATTCCCTACCGGTCGGCACCTGCCTATGGTTTGGAAGAAGACTATCCAATTTGCGTAATAGGTGTACTATCTCCTAAACCAAGGAGTACTCGCAACCTGAGAGAAGGTAAAAGGAAAAGACAACTGAATAGTCCTATCCGTTTTCTCCAGAACCGGAAACCATCCTCGAATAAATCCCTTCGAGTTCGTATATAACCATACGATGGTTTTGTCCAATGGAAGTGGACATTCGTAGTAATACGGGGTGTCCTGGAGAAAAGGGTAAAAGTAGGAGTGGCAATGAGGTTTGCAACTCTGACAATCCAAAAGCCAGTGTTTAAGAAGGTTCGGTCAATTTGGTCACTGAGTCATAGTCTAAGGTCAGGTCAATGGTCGCTGCCAAAAGAGAGAGAGAAAAGAAACACTCAGCGTGCACTCTAACCTAGATCAGAATGGTTACCAATTTATCTAATATGGAAACTTCCCACTGTACCGTCAAATTCTCCTCCAAACCTAAAAGAAGAATTAGTCGGGATGTCCCGAGGAGTAAACCAACTCATCAGTGGGAATCGGGATCCAACTATCACCGTATGATAACGTGACGGAATCCGCTAACGCTATCATACTCCAGAAGGTATGCGCATATCTGGCAAGTTTCAGTTTCTTTTGAAACTCCCGATGTGATTTTTACCCCATGCTCTTATGACCTTGACTTTGGCCAACATATCATAAGTCACATGTCAAGTTCTACCCGTCATTCTCCAGGTTAATTTGAGCCCACCCGTACATACCCTTGACTTTGGCCAAAATAGTAGTATGACTGCCCCAAACCAACGCATCTATCTATGCTGCATATGAATACCCAATAGCTACCAATCACTGTGCCTTGACTTTGGCCAACATACACAGCTTGAATACTATTGACTACCCATATGAAACGACGGAGGGCTACGAATGGTTTCTGGCGAAAAGCTTTAACGTAATGAACTTGATATCGTTGAAGGAACGGATAGCTTTTAAAAATATAGTGACGAAAACCTTTGCTAAAGAGGTCACTCCCGGTGAAGGGATCTCGGCTCTTTCCCCGTAGAATGAGGTGCAGGATATTCCAACTAAATACCATGATGCAAAGCAAAAGTAATCGGCTATAGTGAAGTTATTACCCTGACGCAAACTTTTGTCCAAGGGGTCACTCCCGGTGAAGGGATCTCGGCCCTTACCTCGTCGACTGAGGAGCAGGATATTCCAACTGAATACCACTGTGCAAAACAAAAGTGAACGTCCTTGCAAATAACAGCTTTTTGAAAAATGTTCCAACAACATCAGATTAGGTTTGTTTAACTTGCATTGATCCGAATCAACGCAGTCCCATCAATTGATCACACCACAAAGAACGAAAATATACTGATGTACGTATATGCCATCCGCATTCGCCACTGGGTCCCGTCATTACCCGTTAGGTTAGCTAACTAACGACAGAGCGGGGACTGGACTAGCGCGGATGCAAAACATATACAACATCTACTAATATATATATATCAATATATAATATTTCGCTCAAGGCGTGATAAAATGCAACATCACAGAAATGTACAGCATCACAGAACAATACAGATATCTGGGATCCCCGGGTTTCACAGAGCCGCTACTGAAATCCGACGTTCCCCTGGTTGTGTGGATAGCCTGTGCAATTAAATCCTAGACCCCTACGGGCGCGGCAAGTTACCCGCCAAAACCTGAAGCGAGGCAGCCCCCTTCAGCAACATGAATGGACCACCCAGCACTTCACGGAATCCGGTAACTTGGGCACCCCTCCTGGGTCAACCTGTACCCCCTACGAGTGCGGCGAATAGCCCGCCAATTCTAGAGTGAAGCCCCCTCCGTCACAATGCCATGAGATGCGGGCTTGTTGCCCTCCAGAACCCGGCTATCCGTGCACCCCTCCGCGGGGCAATCCTAGTACAGAAAGTAAAATATACATACAACGGGTACATCGACCGCAACCTAGTCGTGCCCCAAAAGAATAATATACAAACAGGCAGTGACGGCAGTCCACATGTCGGACGCTCGCCCCGCAATATCAAATGTACATAATACAACAAAAACTGTACTAGCATTGCATCCAGGCTATCCCCTACGACCAATCCGCAACATCACAACACAATCACAGAACATCAACGTGAATGTCACGTTTGCAAATCCGTCTAACCGGGCTATAGCAGTTAGACAGGATTTACCGATCAAGTGACATTCACGGTCGCAGATATAATGTAAATACTGTGAACTAATGTGTTTAAAATTTTCGATTGATCAAATATTCCTAAGTGGGCCCCCAAGTACTACTGTAGCACATAAAGAAATTCTGGGCCCAAAAAGAATGTTCCAAAAACCCTATTTTCAACCCAGGAGGCCTCTGTAAAATTTTGGTACACTGAACAGTGCAAGTTGCGGCGGAACCGCGGCCCAAGCAAGGGTTTGGCCGCGGTTCCATTGTCGTATAGACTGTTCACGAGACCAAATTTTCCCAGAACTCTTAAAATTTCCTGCACATCATTCTGCAACGCCTGAAAAATTTTTGGAGCTAAAAAAATTTCGACAGAAACTGATGCTTGAGAAAAACGCGGTTTTGGAATTTTTGTTCGATCGGAATTGTAAACACGTTAGATAAAGCTAGACTAGGTTAATGGCGAGGCTCTGATACCACTGTAAGTGCACGGCGGCACCCCGGCCGTCAATCCAACGCCGGAATGCGGAAGCGGTGATTTAATTTAAACTTTCAAACCGGCACCACCGCGCACTATAAACCCGGATCGTGCCATTAAGCTAGTCCTAGCTAACTACAAGATGGGAAAAGAGATATACCGAGTGATCCGAGTCCTCCGGTCTTCTCGTCGTCGTCCCGATCTCCCCGCGGAATCTCCGGTCTCCACTTCGTCGCTAGAAGGGCACCACGTCGCCGGCTTCTTTTACGGGCTCCCACCTCTATACCGAGACAACTCGGGCACGAAGTTGGCGAGTCGACCTGCCCAAGATTTGCTGTAGAATGTAGTGTGGAACTTGTGTCTCATTTGGGGTTATGGAGTTGCCTTTGGTGGAGGAAAGGAACTAAGACTTTTTTTTTGGAGATGAAACATTGGGAATTTTGTAGCATGAAAAGACCAAAATTCCCACACCCAAAAATTGGGCAGCCCCTCCTTGGCCGGCCATCCATTGTGGTGGGGTGAGAATGGAGTGAAGTCAAGGAAAGTCAAGGGAGAGGGGAAGCTATCATGCAAGCATGAATAAGGAGTGATGATTAAAAACAATATCATCACAAACAAAAACCAACACTCCAAATCAAACATCATGAACCCAAAGTCAATCAATGATGAAGTAAACAAGTCAATGCATGGTGGAACCATCATGACACAACAATGTGCAAAGATAACCCTCCAAAATGCTTATTTGCACAAATGCAAATAAGCCCTCCTCCACCAAACTTCGGCCAATGAAACATATAAAGAAAATTGGCCGAAACGGAAAACAAACTGGCAACTCCACAAAACTGATCCCGTAATAAATTACAGGAAAACCCCGCTATTGTATATACATACCCGCATTTGTATTCCGACCGAATACAAATGCAATGAGACAAAATCTAAACTGTACAATACTAGGATCCGGCTTAAATCAAAGCCCGCTAGTATTAACCGTCCGATCCTGATCCGTGCAATACCACACGTATCTGATCGAACCCTGCCATATCTCCATACGGCCTCTACAGCGTTTCGCCCGAAAACTTGAGCAACTAAATTTGGGGGACTCTAAAGATTCGTCAATACCTTGGTAGTGGATTTAACCACTAGCACGTCAGAGGTATAAGCCAATACGTGACGGGCTACCAGCTATTGACCAAAAGGGACGTCGATGAGCGAACTCATCCTGACACCCTACTGAGCCTGTCAGTGACAATATCCGTACAGTCCGGTCCGTTCTTCTATGAGCATCGCACGGCGGGCCTAGGGGGTTGGTAAAAGTCAGACCCCCAAAAGTGGTACAAATCGTGTCAGAGAGTAATCCAGAACACCCTGAGATACTACTGGAATACCTACCAGTAAATCTCCTGCCTTGGCCAAGGACTTTTCATGTACTGGCTCTCCTAGACACAGCGCGACCTCACCCCCAATACCGGGAGAGACGAACCCCCGAAGATCCGCTCATTGCCTCCATGTGGCTCGGGACTGTACCCAACTAAAACATGTTTGCACGTCTCTTTTGAGCGTGGTAGGGTAGTAATCAAAGTACAGTGGGAACTCACACGAGACAAATGATGATCTTCAGGTCGATGAACTAACCTGTACACATGTCACCAGGGAACTGCTATCTGACGTCAGGTATAAGACCAACCGGCATGTTCCCTGCGAGTCATGTCCGGTGTACTCATAACCCAATGAACACCTGTATACATTTTAGGTGAACCAACTGACACCAGTGGCTTGTGAGACCGGCCATCGCCCCTCGACGGGGTCTCGACTGTATACACTAGTCTACTCTGGAGTATCGATGCCCTGTCTCGAAACTCCCACGACTAGTCACCTTTTAAGGATGTGCTTGTAGACTACCAGCTCCCACGTATATGATCACCCTCATACTGCTGGCAGTCAAGCATGAATCCTAAGGGCTCTATCAACGTGCAATAGCGACCTGTCAGGTCACCTAAAGTAGTACACGATGATAAAGATAAACCAGATAGCATACTATCATCTTGAGTAAGACTGTCTTACCGGGATATGTCCTCCCTCAATCATTGCAATCATGTGCCTGTGATCCAATAATTGACTCTGAGGGCACTATCTCCAACAAAACTATCATCTTTTCTCAAATGAACAACCATAACCTCACAAGAGGGGAGGGGCCGACCACTTATACAAGAGGGGGAGGTGAGTGTAGGAGAGGGAAAGGTGACCACAAGATTAAAGAAAGAATGAGTCACAATTACACCTTGTATGAACACAATTAATGAAAACAATGAATCACCTTAACTAGTCACCAAATCATTTAATGGAATAATCAATGCACTAATGACTCACCATCCTAGTCACCATCTAGAAACATCTAGAGCTTTCCACACTCATCAAGAAAAGTTAAATCCGTCTTTAACCGAATGTTAAAGACTGGTGATAGAAAACTGAAAACTGGCAACTTCCAAAATTGATCCTGAAACGAATTTTAGGATAACCCCGTATCAGTATAAACATACCCGCATTTGTATTACGACCGAATACAAATGCAACTGAGACAAAGATATTATATCTACACAGCATAATACTCGGATCCGGCTTAAACCAAAGCCGACCAGTATTATCTGCCCGAAATATGACACGTGCGAAAACGCACGTGCATTTTCCGAACCCTGCCATAAAACCATACGGCCTCTACAACGTTTCGCCCGAACTTGGGAAAGTGTCTGTGGGGGACTCTAATGACTCATCAACATACTGGCACTGGGTATAACCACTAGCACGTCAGAGGTACAGGCTGTACGTAACGGTTGCCTATGTATTGATTGGAAGGGAAGCCGACGAGCGAACTCATCCATAAACCCTACTGAGCCTAACAGTGACAATATACATACAGCCCGGTCCGTTCGTCTATGAGTATCGCATATCGGCCTAGGGGTTGGTAACGTCAGACCCCCAATAGCAGTATAAGTCGTGTCAGAGAGTGGCCCAGAACACCCTGAGATACTACTGGAGTACCTACCAGTAAATCTCCTGCCTCGGCCGAGGGCTTTGTGTAATGGCTCTCCTAGACACAGCGCGATTTCACCCCCAATACCGGGAGAGACGAATCCCCTGCCGATCCGCTCACTTGCCTCCATGTGGCTCAGGACTGTACCCAAAAAAGACCTGTTTGCATGACTCCTTTGAGTCGTGGTAGGGTAGAAATCACAGCACAGTGGGAACTCACACGAGACAAATGACGACCTCAGGTCGATGAACTAACCTGTACACATGTCACCAGGGAACTGCTATCTGACGATATGTTATATCTAAAGGTACAACAGATACTACTATGCAATGACATTCATATGAAATTAACCAATATGCAATAACATGTAGCTATCCTATCATATCAGCCCCGACGCATAACGCCATACCGGCGATTTCCCCGTGGATGTTAAATCTACTCACCAATAGTCTCCAGCTATGAAAATCCGACCACCTGCTTCCCCATGTTCGCAGCGTCAGAAGTCCCCTCTTGCGATGCTATAATTTCATAAACTCATAAACAGAGAAAAACTCGAAAATCGACCAATATAACTTAAAACTACATTTTAAACAATGCACCAACACTAAACTAACTCACGAGTGTCCGTATAGTGGTTAACGTGCGTAACGATACCACAAAACCAAACTGAGTACAACAGCTGCGCAAGATCACGATTCGTGTCGGTTTACGTAACACGCGGATTCAAAACACAATATTATAGGAAAATGATTCCAGATTTTTCATACTGCAACTACTAAAAAAGTAAACATTACCAAACTCGCCTAACCAACAGCAGACAACTACCCACAAAAACCAAACCCCAACACCTCCATACATAGCTGGCGGCGCCGGAATTCTCCAAAGGGTCGCCGGCCCATTCCGGTAGGGTGGTCCTCGTCTTCCAGGTGGTTTCTTAGGTTAACTAGTACATCACTATAAAGTTGTTAGTTACTCAGTAAAAATTCCAGGTCGGAGCAGATCCCAAAAATCCAAAAAGACACAAAGGAATACGATATTTCACTAATCGATATCTAACATGTTCTAAACAATATCCAACGAACTACACATCACAAAAACTTCATTTTAACATATTAGAGATTATGCCTAACAACCCTTGCTCCCAATCTCCAAGCTTTCCAAGCTCCAAGTGATCAAGAAGCAAAAACCAAGACTTGTAGTATTTTTGTGATATATTTTGGGAATTTTAGGGATTTATGAGCTTTGAAATTGTTGCATATGGAGAAAGAAAGATCAAAGGCAGAAGAGAGAGGGAGGGGCTCGGCCAAAATGAAGGAGGTGAGGAAATTGTGTGGAGTTTCTGTTAGTTATATGTATGCCCTAGAGGCCATTACTGTACATACGTTGTATATTGTAGTGGATGTTTGGACATATATAGGGGGACTTTCTTGCTCGACATGATAGTATGCTATCTGGTTACCCTTTATCTTAACATGTACTCTGATTGTCTCTATGTCACATGTTGATAAAGCCCTTAGGATGAGTACTTGACTACCAGGACTATGATGCAAATCATACTAGTGGGGACAGTGTAGTCACCAAGTACATCCTTCAAATGTTCCTAGTCGTGGGAGTGCCGAGACAGGGCATCGATACTCCAGAGTAGACTAGCGTATGCGCTTCTTGACCCATATGATGGGCAATGGTTGATTCCATATCCATTGGTGTTTGACATCAGAGAAGGTATATGGGTGCTCAGTGGAGATTGGGTACACTGGACGGACTCGCCGAGAACTCCCAGATGGTATTATACCTTGTTAGTGTATATGCCCTAGAGGCCATTACTGTATCATACTAGTTTGTATATTACTTAATGGAAGCTTGGGATATTCACCTTGTATAGATAATCTTGCTCAAAATAGTAGTATGCTACTTGGTTTGTTTCTACTTTAATGTGTACATGTGTTTCTTTTAGTACATCACCCATACACATTAGTGGAGCCCTTAGGATCTTTGCTTGATCACCAGCGTTGTGATGGCAGTCACACTCGTGGGGGCTGGGTAATCCATAAGCACATCCTTATGCAGGTCCCTAGTCGTAGGACTATCGAGACAGGGCATCGATACTCCGGAGTAGACTAGCGTATGCGCTTCTCATCCCAGCATGGGAGACGGTCTGTCCCACAGCCGTCAGTACGTCGTACTTGAGATAGTATGCGGGTGCTCGTTAGGTTACGAGTACACTGGACAGGACTCGTCGGGAACTGTTGGTTAGTACTATACCTATCGTCAGTTATCAGTTCCCAGGTGACATGAGTACAGCTTAGTTCGCTGACTTGACACTGTCACTTCGCCTCGAGTGTGTTCCCACTGTACTTAGATTACTACCCTACCACGGCTCAAAGGAGTCATGCAAACAGGTAGTAATTGGGTGCAGTCCCGAAGCACTTGGAGGCAGTGACGGTTAGACAGGATTCGTCTCTCCCGGTATTGGGGGTTGATATCGCGATGTGTCTAGGAGAGCCATTACACAAATTCCCTGGCCAGGGCAAGCGAGATATACTGGTAGGTTTCCAGTGTTATCTCAGGGTGTTCTGGGCTACACCCCGACACGACTTGTACCGCTATTAGAGGACTGACGTTTACCGCCCCTAGGCCCGCCATGCGATATTCTCAGACGAACAGACCGGACTGTACGCAGATTGTCACATTCAGGCTCAGTAGGAGTTCAAATGGGTTTCACCTCATCCATCTACTTATCGGCATCTACCTGGGGGCCGTTACGCACAACTAGTGCCGCTTGCGGTTTATGGTTAAACCCACTGCCAGCGTAGTGTCAAGTCTTTAGAGTCCCACACAGAGAGCTATTCGCCATTAGGCAAAAGAGTAGAGGTCGCATGGTTTTGTGACAGGGTTCGGTCACATCCGTGCACTTGTGCACGTTTAGTATCCAGGCAGTTATCACTAGCGGGCTTTGGTTTAAGCTAGATCCTAGTGTACGTTTTGGGATTGGTTTTATCTCGTTTGTATTCGTGTTCCTCGGAACGCGGATGCGGGTGTGTATGCATGGTTGACAGAGACGGAGGCAGAGGATTCTCATTAGGGTTGTTGACTGTTGACTTTTGCTAAACACTAATGAGAATAAGAAATATGATTAATGATAATATTAATTAAGTATTATTGTGCCATGGTTGGGTTGAAAGGTTGACTTTGTTGACTTGTTGACCTAGTTGACCGGCTGAGTAGGTTGGGACTTGTTGACCATCATCATGACAATGGCTATCATTTCTTGGCATTAACCTTTGCTTGCTTGTTTGTTCACAAATTGCATTTAATGCATGAAATGATATTGCCATTTGAAATGATAACAACCATCACATAATACTCAATTATTATTATTTGTTATGATTATTTTGGATTATGAGAGCAAGGGTGAGAAAAGTCTTGCTCATTCTATCATTCTCATTCTCTCTCATCCTCAAGCTCTCCCTCTTCCTCTTTCTCTCTCTAGTTCATGGTTCTATTGTCTCATGTGTTGAGAAGCAAGAACCATAGAGATAAAACCCAAAACACTTCTCTACTCATCCTAGTATACAAGGTCTAGCAAACCAAGTGTTCTAGTTTTGAGGTTGGAGCCAAAGGTAGAAGCTTTTAGGTGGATCCATCTTCGGCACAAGGAGACGACGAGGAGAGAACCATCCGACCACCACAAAGAGTCGAAGAGAAGGAGTTCAAGTTAAGGTATAACCCCCTAACCGAGTAGGTAAAACTCCTAGTTAGATTGTTAGATAGTTGTTTAACAAAGATCCGTATTTTGAGTCCATGTTACCACCAAAGAAAAATCGTTTTTCACTATTTCCGCAACCCCAAAGAACCGGGGAAGGGTAACGTGGACTTACAGTGGTATCAGAGCCTAGTTAAACACTATCTAACATGTTAGCAAAGTAACTAGAAGTTCGATCGGAGAAAAAGTCACGAAACATGCCCGGAATTCAAACTTTCTGTCGATTTTTAAACTGCTGTAAAAATTATTTAACATATACCAAAAATCGACTAAGGGTTTTTAGTGTACACTGCAGAAAAACGATCCACAGAACCGACCAACTCACGGCGGAAACGCGGCAAGAACAGCTTCTTGCCGCGGATCCGCGGCCGAGTTGACTCGGCCGTGGATCGGCTTTGCTGCAGTGTATTTACTGGGGTATTTCGGGATTTTTGGAATATGATTTTTCTGCCCAGATTTTCCAGAAAGCAAAATTTGTTTTTGGGGTTTAAAAATCCGTATTTTGATCGAACTTCTAAAGACTTAAGCTAATGGGTTATATCTGTGATGTGATATATGTATTGAACGTCTGATAATCGCTATACGTCGATTAGTGGGGGTTATACATATCTGTGATCTGTAATGTTGATGGTATGTGTATACGAATTCATTGGATTGTCGCGGATGAATAGCCAGGGTGTTGTGAGATGAGAGTTTTCTTTTTCTTTCAATTCATGTAATTTGTAATTGATGTAATTTTATTTATATGGCCGCACAACCGAGATGGGGTTGTAGCCGTCATTGTATAATTTCTTTTACTGTTTTTGCTCCTAGGATAGACCCAAAACTACCGGGTATCTCGAAGTGCCAAGTGGCCTACTCACGGTGTTGAGGGAGGTTGCTTTGCTTCGGGTACTTAGCGGGTAGTTTGCCGCACCCGTAGGGGTCTAGGGTGGGATCTTGGCTATTCATCGCGACCGTGTAATCCGCTCTTCGTTACAGGCTCGTACGGAATGCGGATTCCTAGTATATCCAATATGTTCATCTGTGATCTGGAATGGCTATCATTGCATGTGACGAATGTGTATATCTATATATGATATCTATTTAGGCGTTGCTTATGTTTTGCATCCGCGCTAGTCCAGCCCCCGCTCTGTCGTTAGTTAAGTAACCTAACGGGTAATGACGAGGCCCCGTGGCGAATTCGGATGGCATAAGCGTACTCCATATTTTCGTTGTTTTCTGCAATGGTAGGATTAAATGATGGGACGCATTAAATTAATGCAAGAAAATAAACCAAAGTAGAGTCGTTGGAACACTTTCAAAACCACTCGGTTTCTTTTCAAAAACAACTTTTAAACGCGGAGCTTAAGCCACTCCTTTTAAAAGCTATCTCGTTCCAGCGATTATATCAAGTTCACTACGTTCACGGTTTCGCCAAAACCATTCGTAGCCCTCCATCATTTCAGTTAAATATTCGGTAGTATTCAAGCTATGTATTTTGACCTCACGGTATAGTGATTTGTAGCTGCCGGATATTTATCTGTTGCATAGATAGAATGCGTTGGTTTGAGACAGTCGTACTGCCATTTTGGCCTATGTCAAGGGTAGGTACGGGTGGGTTCAAATTAACCTAGATAATGATGGGTAGAACTTGACATGTGACTTATGACATTTTGACCTCACGCCAAGGTCATAAGAGCATAGGGCAAAAATCCACATCGGGAGTTTGTAAAGAAACTGAAACTTGCTAGCGCTGCATACCATTTGGAGTGTGATGATTCTGGTAGGATTCCTTCAGTTTTGTCACACGATGATATTTGGATCTCGATACTACTGTGAATATATGCTACTCCTCCGGAACTTACTCACTTAACGATCAATACTATAAACCAAGTAGGTGTCTAGAAAGGTGTTAGCGGGGCTACGCCCACAGGGAAAAGAGGTTATTTAATTAAGGAACTTCGCGAAAGCGTTGGAAAACCGCCCTCAAAGTACCAACACTGGCCTTGCTGAATGGTTTGTTGGAGATAGTGCCCTCAGAGTCAATTATTGGATCACAGGCACGTGATTGCAATGATTGAGGGAGGACCTGTCCCAGTAGGACAATCTTACTCAAGATGATAGTATGCTATCTGGTTTATCTTTATCATCGTGTACTGCTTTAGATGACCTTACAGGTCACTATTGCACGTTGATAGAGCCCCTAGGATTCATTCTTGACTGCCAGTAGTATGAGGGCGATCATATACGTGGGAGCTGGTAGTCTATAAGCACATCCTTAAAAGGTCCCTAGTCGTGGGAGTTTCGAGACAGGGCATCGATACTCCAGAGTTGACTAGTGTATACAGTCGAGACCCCGACGAGGGGCGGTGGCCGGTCTCACAAGCCACTGGTGTCAGTTGGTTCACCTAAGATGTATACAGGTGCTCATTGGGTTATGAGTACACCGGACAGGACTCGCCGGGAACATGCTAGTTGGTCTTATACCTGACGTCAGATAGCAGTTCCCTGGTGACTTGTGTACAGGTTAGTTCATCGACCTGGGGATCGTCATTTGTCTCGTGTGAGTTCCCACTGTACTTTGATTACTACCCTACCACGCTCATAGGAGACGTGCAAACAGGTTTTAGTTGGGTGCAGTCCCGAGCCACATGGAGGCAGTGAGCGGATCTTCCGGGGTTCGTCTCTCCCGGTATTGGGGGTGAGGTCGCGCTGTGTCTAGGAGAGCCATTACACGAAGTCCTTGGCCAAGACAGGAGATTTACTGGTAGGTATTCCAGTAGTATCTCAGGGTGTTCTGGGCTACACTTCGACACGACTTGTACCGCTTTTGGGGGTCTGACTTTTACCAACCCTCTAGGCCCGCCATGCGATGCTCATAGACGAACGGACCGGACTGTACGGATATTTTCACTGACAGGCTCAGTAGGGTGTCAGGATGAGTTCGCTCATCGACGTCCCTTTTGGTCAATAGCTGGTAGCCCGTCACGTATGGCTAATACCTCTGACATGCTAGTGGTTAAGTCCACAGCCATAGTATTGACGAGTCTTTAGAGTCCCCCACATTCAGTTGCTCAAGTTTTCGGGCGAAACGCTGTAGAGGCCGTATGGAGATATGGCAGCGTTCGATCAGATACGTGCGGCATTGCACGGATCAGGATCGGACGGTTTATACTAGCAGGCTTTGGTTTAAGCCGGATCCTAGTATTGTACAGTGTAGATTTTGTCTCATTGCATTTGTATTTCGGTCGGAATACAAATGCGGGTGTGTATACACAGTAGCAGGGTTTTCCTGTAATTTATTACGGGATCAGTTTTTGGAGTTGCCAGTTTGTTTTCCGTTTCGGCCATATTTCTTTGTATCTTTCATTGGCCGAAAATTGGTGGAGGAGGGCTTATTTGCAAGCATGCAAATAAGCATTTTGGAGGGTGTTGATTGCATATTGTTGTATCATGATAACTTAGCTTCCATTTGCTTTCTTGACTTCATCATGACTTGACTTTTGTGTGTGATGATGATGGGTTTGGAGTGTTGGTTTTGCTTGTGATCATATTGTTTTTAATCATCACTCTTTATTCATGCTAGTATGATAGCCCCTCTCCCCTTTGGCTTTTCCACTCACTCCCATTCTTCTTTGCATGGCCGGCCAAAAAGAAAAGGGGGGGATGAAATTTTTGGGGGTGATTTTGAGCTCTCATTTTGGTTTCAAAATACTCCCAAGTTCATCACAAAATACCACAAGTTCATAACCTCCACCAAAGGCAACTTCAAGTAACCCCAAATGAGACATAGAGCACTACACGTATTCTACAGCAAATCTTGGGCACGTCGACTCGCCAACTTCGTGCCCGAGTTGCCTCGGTATAGTGGTAGGAGCCCGTAAAAGAAGCCGGCGACGTGGTGCCCTTCCGGCGACGAGGTGGAGACCGGAGATTCCGGAGGACACGGATCATTCGGTATATCTCTCTACCCCCTCTCTAGATAGCTAGGACTAATTTAATGGCACGATCCGGGTTTATAGTGCGCGGTGGTGCCGGTTTGAAAAGTTAAAGTAAACCACCGCTTCCGCATTCCGGCGTCGGATTGACGGCCGGGGCGTCGCCGTGCACTTATAGTGGTATCAGAGCCAGGCCATTAACCTAGTCTAGCTTTGTCTAATGTGTTTTACATTTCCGATCGAACAAAAATCCCAAAACCGCGTTTTCATGTACAATCAGTTTCTGTCGAAATTTTTTTGTCTCCCAAAATTTTTCAGGGTGTTGCGGAATGATGTGTAGAGAATCCTAAGAACACTGTAAAATTTTGGTGACATGATCTCTCCATATGACCGCGGAACCGCGGCCGTAACCCCTCTTTGCCGCGGTTCCGCCGCAGTAATTTAGCTTCACTTCACCAATTTTTTGCAGTGGGCTTTTGGGCTGAAAATAGGGGTTTTGGTATACTTTTTTGGGCCCAGAATTTCTGTGAGTGCTACAGTATTGCTTGGGGGCCCACTTGGTAAAATTTAATCGATCGGATATTTTAAACATATTAGTTCACAGTATTTACATTATATCTGCGACCGTGAATGTCACTTGATCGGTAAATCCTGTCTAACTGCTATAGCCCGGTTAGACGGATTTGCGAACGTGACATTCACGTTGATGTTCTGTGATTGTGCTGTGATGTTGCGGATTGGTCGTGGGGGATAGCCTGGATGCAATGCTAGTACAGTTTTTGTTGTGTTATGTACATTTGATATTGCGGGGCTAGCGTCCGACATGTGGACTGCCGTCACTGCCTGTTTGTATATTATTCTTTTGGGACACGACCAGGTTGCGGTCGATGTATCCGTTGTATGTATATTTTACTTTCTGTACTAGGATTACCCCAAGGAGGGGTGCACGGATAGCCGGATTCTAGAGGGCAACGAGCCCGCATCTCATGGCATTGAGACGGAGGGGGCTTCACACTAGAATTGGCGGGCTATTCGCCGCACTCGTAGGGGGTACAGGTTGACCCAGGAGGGGTGCCTAAGTTACCGGATTCCGTGAAATGCTGGGTGGTCCATTCACGTTGCTGAAGGGGGCTGCCTCGCTTCAGGTTTTGGCGGGTAACTTGCCGCGCCCGTAGGGGTCTAGGATTTTCATTGCACAGGCTATCCACACGACCAGGGGAACGTCGGGTTTCAGCGGCTCTGTGAAACCCGGGGATCCCAGATATCTGTATTGTTCTGTGATGCTGTACATTTCTGTGATGTTGCATTTTATCACGCCTTGAGCGAAATATTATATATTGATATATATACTAGTAGATGTTGTATATGTTTTGCATCCGCGCTAGTCCAGTCCCCGCTCTGTCGTTAGTTAGCTAACCTAACGGGTAATGATGGGACCCAGTGGCGAATGCGGATGGCATATACGTATGTCATTATTTTCGTTCTTTATTGGTGTGATCAATTGATGGGACTGCGTTGATTCGAATCAATGCAAGTTAAAAACAAACTTAATCTGATGTTGTTGGAACACTTTTCAAAAAGCTGTTATTGCAAGGGCGTTCTCTTTTGTTTTGCATCGTGGCATTCAGTTGGAATATCCTGCTCCTCAGTCGACGAGGGAAGGGCCGAGATCCCTTCACCGGGAGTGACCCCTTGGACAAAAGTTTGCGTCAGGACAATAACTTCACAATAGCCAATTACTTTTGCTTTGCATCGTGGTATTCAGTTGGAATATCCTGCACTTCATTCTACGGGGAAAGAGCCGAGATCCCTTCACCGGGAGTGACCTCTTTAGCAAAGGTTTTCGTTACTATATTTTTTAAAAGCTATCCGTTCCTTCAACGATATCAAGTTCATTACGTTAAAGGTTTTCGCCAGAAACCATTCGTAGCCCTCCGTCGTTTCACATGGATAGTCAATCAGTATTCAAGCTATGTTTGTTGGCCAAAGTCAAGGCATAGTGATTGGTAGCTATTGGGTATTCATGTGCAGCATAGATAGATGCGTTGGTTTGGGGCAGTCGTATAGCCTTGTTGGCCAAAGTCAAGGGCTTGTGCAGGTGGGCTCAAATTAACCTGGAGAATGACGGGTAGAACTTGACATGTGACTTATGATTTGTTGGCCAAAGTCAAGGTCATAAGAGCATGGGGCAAAAATCACATCGGGAGTTTCAAAAGAAACTGAAACTTGCCAGATATGCGCATACCTTCTGGAGTATGATAGCGTGAGCGGATTCCGTCACGTTATCATGCGGTGATAGTTGGATCCCGATTCCCACTGATGAGTTGGTTTACTCCTCGGGACATCCCGACTAATTCTTCTTTTAGATTTGGAGGAGAATTTGACGGTACAGTGGGAGGTTTCCAGATTAGATAAATTGGTAACCATTCTGATCTAGGTTAGAGTGCACGCTGAGTGTTTCTTTTCTCTCTCTCTTTGGCAGCGACCATTGACCCGACCCTAGACTATGACTCAAAGACCAAAATTAACCGAACCTTCTTAACACTGGCTTTTGGATTGTCAGAGTTGCAGACCTCATTGCCACTCCTACTTTTACTCTTTTCTCCAGGACACCCCGTATTACTACGAACGTCCACTTCCATTGGACAAAACCATCGTATGGTTATATACGAACTCGAAGGAATTTTATTCGAGGATGGTTTCCAGTTCTGGAGAAAACGAATAGGACTATTCAGTTGTCTTTTCCTTTTACCTTTTCTCAGGTTGCGAGTACCCTTTAGGTTAGGGGATAGTACACCTATTACGCAAATTGGATAGTCTTCTTCCAAACCTTAGGCTGGTGCCGACCGGTAGGGAATGAAGAAAACCAATTAGCCTAACGATGGTGTACAGAAGGTATTAAGTAAAGACATATCAAGGGATTAGTAAGAAGGCAAAGTAAATTGCGACTGATATTCACGACCAAACCATATATTTCATTACCACTCCCACTTCACCTTTGTATTTCTCCAGGACACTCCGTATCACTACGAAGATCCACAGTTTATTGGATACTCCATCGTATGGTTATATACGAACTCGAAAGGAACTTGTTCCAGTTCGGGGATGGATTCTGGTTCAGGAGAAATAGGAATAAAGTTTATTCAGGTGTCTTTTATCTTCACCTTCTCTCGCGTTGCGAGTGCTCCTAGGATTAGGACAGTACACCCATTATGCTTATTGGATAGTCTTCTTCCAAACCATAGGCTGGTGACGAACGGTAGGGAAGGAAGAAAACCATTTGGCCTAAAGGGGTGTGCAAAAGGTAATGACTAAAGACATATAAAGGGATTTGGAGAGGTGGCAAAGAATTACACAGTTATAGTCGTGAATCTGGATAATGGAAGAGGCACTACTAGGAATACCAGGATACCCCATCGAAACATTTCAATGTTTCAGTTTCACTGTGTACTGTTAAAAGAAAACTGATTTCCCAATTAGACACTTGCTCCTGGGTATGTATTTACCAGTTTTGATTCTCATATCTGTATAGTTTTACAGATGATGAGTGGGAGTAAGTTATTGGGAATTAAGTGATCATCCTCATTATATCGGGATTCTTTGTAATCGGTGATATTTGAGGAAGTCACCTGGATTGTTTGTCGGACGGCAAATTTTTGGTTTTGAATATCCGTTGTTAAGCACCAGTTTCAAATTGATATATCTGTACGTCTATTTTCATAGAGTGAGATATACCTTTTTGAAATTATGTCGATAACATTTACCTATATCAGTGGATGGTTAGGTAAGGAGCATTAAACAGCGGTGTAATTCTTCTTAACCATAAGTACAGTTTTCAACCTACAACACACAGGGAGTGAGTTTTTAGACTCAAGGGACTTGTACAGAGTATTGTATATTGTCCAGTGTCCATTGAGGACAAAGGGGTTGGTTCTCGTACTATATTCGGTTTACTTATGACTTCTCTAGTTTTTAGACAGGTGTTTCGTAGAAACGCAAGGTCCGAATTTTGAGAAGTTATGGGTATTTGAATAAAGTAGAGAACCAGGTGTTGCAAGTATCGGGATTCTTCAAGGTGATCAAAGATGTAGATATTTGTGTGTGGTATTCAGTTGATAGTAATGTTTAAGAGAACTTGCTTATCTTTCAGGTTACTCATAAATGGAAGCATTCCTAAGTTGAGTAACGCTGATCGGCCTCCTTCCATTTACTTGATATGCACTAGAGACAGCTGCATGATTTGAATCTGGTTCAATTAAATCAGTGCCTCTGTTTCTATATTGCATATAGAACAGTTCATATCTTAACATTGCAAAGGTACGGGGAGTTGTCCGGCTTATGCTTAAAACCAGACTCTGGATAACTCAAGGCACGTTTCTGTAATGGCTGTTTGTGGGTTGACCCAGGCTATGACGAGGGTTGACTTTCTACCATCTGGAAGATCAATAGTGATATTGTTCTAGACTCGCCACAGTTTTAATAAAAATGGATTTTTACAGAAAACAGTAGTGGGAGTATGGTAGAACTGGAAGTGATTCCAGAACCACAAACGATTACTGAAGATTTGATAGGAACCTATAGATTCAATCTGGTTTGACATTCCATTGGCCACTCCGCAGATACGGTGGGTAACCTCAGGCACCCGAGAGGTACTCCGGTAGCCTCAAGGACGGTGACAGGGAGGTTCTTGTTTACCCAGACTTACCATTGCTGTTGTTCCAGACTGTGAGACCCGGCACGAGGATGAGTATAGCGTCGTTCTAAACTAGCTTTAGAAGTGTACGTTTATATGACTCTGTCAGAGGGTTGTCGTGGTCAGTGGGAGCAGCGGAAGCATGGTGGACAAGTGGCTTATGTCTATTTATAGACTAAAGCAGATGTAGCGGAGATAGATCATCTATTTCTGATGTGACAGTCATAGTTTGACTTCATCAGAATAGGGGATGGATCTGTTAAGAAGGTAGTAGGGTGTGATGTCATGGTATTTGGATGACATACACAGAGTAGGAAGTGATATTCCTATACTACAATCGGTTATACTTTGGTCATCACACAGTGGTTTCTCCACATGGGACTTGGACATTATATCAGACATACTGGTTACTAGATCTATGGTTTTAGATCTAGATTTGGGTGGTTTCCCAATTAAGGGTATTTAGACAGCATTCTAAGAGTATTTAGAATGGACGACTCCTGGCACGGTAGTGTACCTGCAGGTGATGGAGTCACCCTCTCTAAAGGTGTCTTATAGACTAAAGTAGAGAGGGATGTGCATGATTGGCAGATCACTTGCTTAGGCAATTGAGTCAATAATGAGATGTTAAGTACCACACCAGATGTTGTTTTTGCACTAGATGCAATAAGTTGACATTGATCCAATCCTGAAGAAACAGTCGGAAGCAGTTTTAGAACATAAGTGGATGTTCTAGGGATATGATAACGACAGCCTCGTTCAGGAGACAGTTATCATTCCAGGCTTCCAAGGTGACCTGGATGACAGAGAGGTTGTCAGAGTTATAGTTTTCCTTCTGACGAGGGGCAGTATTTTGGACAGGTGGTCCAAGGAAATACTGAGGAAGGCATGGCGCAGGATACTGTTTAAGTTTAGTTGACGATACAGTCTAAGAAGTTTGGATTTGGAGTTCATTTATGAGCTAGGTCCCATCAGACATCCAGACACATTCTAAGACAGGTATTGCTCATTTCGGGAGATGGCTTTCTCCGCGAACTTGAGATATAGAGAGACATAGAAAGAAACATCAAAGCGGATCCACTCACTGAGGCTATTCCTCGAACGCAATAGTTTCACAAACGAGCTTTGTAAGACTGACTAGTAGAGGAGTTGGGTGTTCGGTATCACACGGGCTGTGAGTATGCGACATCGCAATAATTAGCCTTGAGTGCAAGTGGGAGATTTTTAGAGATAGTGCACTCAGAGTCAATTATTGGATCACAGGCACGTGATTGCAATGATTGAGGGAGGACCTGTCCCAGTAGGATAGTCCTACTCAAGATGATAGTATGCTATCTGGTTTATCTTTATCATCGTGTACTGCTTTAGATGACCTTACAGGTCACTATTGCACGTTGATAGAGCCCCTAGGATTCATGCTTGACTGCCAGCAGTATGAGGGCGATCATATACGTGGGAGCTGATAGTCTATAAGCACATCCTTAAAAGGTCCCTAGTCGTGGGAGTTTCGATACAGGGCATCGATACTCCAGAGTAGACTAGTGTATATAGTCGAGACCCCGACGAGGGGCGGTGGCCGGTCTCACAAGCCACTGGTGTCAGTTGGTTCACCTAAGATGTATACAGGTGCTCATTGTGTTATGAGTACACCGGACAGGACTCGCCGGGAACATGCTAGTTGGTCTTATACCTGACGTCAGATAGCAGTTCCCTGGTGACATGTGTACAGGTTAGTTCATCAACCTGGGGATCGTCATTTGTCTCGTGTGAGTTCCCACTGTACTTTGATTACTACCCTACCATGTTCAAAGGAGACGTGCAAACAGGTTTTAGTTGGGTGCAGTCCCGAGCCACATGGAGGCAGTGAGCGGATCTTCAGGGGTTCGTCTCTCCCGGTATTGGGGGTGAGGTCGCGCTGTGTCTAGGAGAGCCATTACATGAAGTCCTTGGCCAAGGCAGGAGATTTACTGGTAGGTATTCCAGTGGTATCTCGGGGTGTTCTGGGCTACACTCCGACACGACTTGTACCGTTTTTGGAGGTCTGACTTTTACCAACCCCTACGCCCGCCATGCGATGCTTATAGACGAACGGACCGGACTGTACGAATATTGTCACTGACAGGCTCAGTAGGGTGTCAGGATGAGTTCGCTCATCGACGTCCCTTTTGGTCAATAGCTGGTAGCCCATCACGTATGGCTAATACCTCTGACGTGCTAGTGGTTAAATCCACAGCCATAGTATTGACGAGTCTTTAGAGTCCCCCACATTCAGTTGCTCAAGTTTTCGGGCGAAACACTATAGAGGCCGTATGGAGATATGGCAGGGTTCGATCAGATACGTGCCGCATTGCACGGATCAGGATCGGACGGTTTATACTAGCAGGCTTTGGTTTAAGCCGGATCCTAGTATTGTACAGTGTAGATTTTGTCTCATTGCATTTGTATTTCGGTCGGAATACAAATGCGGGTGTGTATACACAGTAGCGGGGTTTTCCTGTAATTTATTACAGGATCAGTTTTTGGAGTTGCCAGTTTGTTTTCCGTTTCGGCCATATTTCTTTGTATCTTTCATTGGCCGAAGATTGGTGGAGGAAGGCTTATTTGCAAGCATGCAAATAAGCATTTTGGAGGGTGTTGATTGCATATTGTTGTATCATGATAACTTAGCTTCCATTTGCTTTCTTGACTTCATCATGACTTGACTTTTGTGTGTGATGATGATGGGTTTGGAGTGTTGGTTTTGCTTGGGATCATATTGTTTTTAATCATCACTCTTTATTCATGCTAGTATGATAGCCCCTCTCCCCTTTGGCTTTTCCACTCCCATTCTTCTTTGGATGGCCGGCCAAAAAGAAAAGGGGGGCTGAAATTTTTGGGGATGATTTTGAGCTCTCATTTTGGTTTCAAAATACTCCCAAGTTCATCACAAAATACCACAAGTTCATAACCTCCACCAAAGGCAACTTCAAGTAACCCCAACTGAGACATAGAGCACTACACGTATTCTACAGCAAATCTTAGGCACGTCGACTCGCCAACTTCGTGCCCGAGTTGCCTCGGTATAGAGGTGGGAGCCCGTAAAAGAAGCCGGCGACGAGGTGGAGACCGGAGATTCCGCGGGGAGATCGGGACGACGACGAGAAGACCGGAGGACATGGATCACTCGATATATCTCTCTACCCCCTCTCTAGATAGCTAGGACTAGTTTAATGGTACGATCCGGGTTTATAGTGCGCGGTGGTGCCGGTTTGAAAAGTTAAAGTAAATCACCGCTTCCGCATTCCGGCGTCGGATTGACGGCCGGGGCGCCGCCGTGCACTTACACGGTTAAGCAAGTATTGTACGGTGAGATTGATCCCGACTAATTCTTCCTTTTTGGTTTGAGGAGGGATTCGAGAGACTGTGGGAGCCATTCTGTTTAGACAAATTAAAAACCACTCTAAACTTGCAAGAGCATCATGCTAAAGTGTTTCTTCTCTCTCTCCTAATTGCAGCGACCAAACATCATGACTGGACTTAAGTTACTAATAGATAAAATCATACTGACAGGGCCAAACTACAAAGATTGGCTCAGGAATGTCAAAATGGCAATCACTTATGACAAGTTGGGGTATCTCCTTTCCACCAAAGCTCCCTCTGTCCCAGGTCCCAAACCAGCGTCGCGGATAAGGAAATCCGTAAGATCTGGGAAATCGACTGCGCGAAGGCCAAGTGCCTCGTGCTTGCCTCTATGGACAATGAACATCAGAGGAGGCACGAGAATATGGACCTTGAATCCATATTTCTCCATACAAAAGAACTGTATGGAGGGCAATCCCGTATCGCCAGATACGAAGTCTCGAAAAAGCTGTTTTCGGCGAGATTGGCCGTCGGATCATCGGTAGCGGAATACGTGCTTAAGATGATTGGCTTCATTGAGGAGCTCGCGGACCTTGGGACCATGTTAGAGAACGAGCTCTACACGGACTTAATTCTCCAGTCCCTTCCTTCCACTTACGCCCAGTTTATCCTGAACTTCAACTTGCAAGAAAAAGAAGTTGAACTTTCAGAACTCCTCAACATGCTGAGGAGTGCAGAGGGCAGCCTACAGAAAGGTAGGGAAACATCCACTTTATTTGTAGGAGGATCTTCCTCTTCTAGGTCCAAGGCGAAAGCCAAGGGAAAGAAGAAGAAAGCCCTCGCCAATCCAAGGGGCGGTGTTAGTAAAGTGGATACGAAGGGAAAGGCAAAGGCAATAAAGGTAGCGGGAAAGCTTGTGGGAAAGGAAGAATGCTTTTACTGTCACAAGAGTGGACACTAGAAAAAGGATTGCAGGGCTTGGAAGGCCAGAAACCAGGATCTGAAGCAAGTTGCGGCTTCAGCTTCAGGTGTGTATGTTATTGAAAACTGTCTATCAATAAACTCTACATCCTGGGTATTGGATACCGGATCAGGATCTCATATCTGTAATTCTTTACAGGCACTGAGAAGGCGTAGGGTTTTGAAGGCAGGTGATATGACCCTCAGAGTTGCAAACGGAGCTGGCATGGATGCTGAGTCCGTGGGGGACTATCACCTGGGATTGTCAGATGGACACGTTTTGGTTTTGCGTGATTGTTATTTTGTACCCAATGCAACCTGTAATATCATATCTGTATCATTATTATCTAAAGAAGGTTATGAATTTGCATTTGTAAGTAATGTTGTGAACATTCACCTTAATCAAGTTTTGATTGGGTCAGGTACATTAAGCAATGGTGTATACGTATTAAACCAACCACAGATTTTCAATGTCCAGAATACACACAAAAGAAAGTCTCCGGAAACAAATCAGGCTTTCTTATGGCATTGTAGACTGGGTCACATCAATGAGAGAAGGTTGACGAAGTTACATACAGAAGGATATTTGGATCCGTTCGAATATCAATCATATGCAACTTGTCAATCCTGTCTCAAAGGAAAGATGACAAAGACTCCGTTCACTGGACACGGAGTAAGAGCGAGCGAGCTCTTGGGACTCGTACACAGCGACGTGTGCGGTCCAATGTCTATGCATGCGCGAAGTGGTTATTCTTACTTCATTACTTTTACGGATGACTTTTCAAGGTACGGATATGTCTTCTTAATGAAACATAAATCCGAAGCCTTTGGAAAATTCCAGGAATATAAGAATGAAGTAGAAAAACAAACATGCAAAAGTATCAAGACACTTAGATCTGATCGAGGTGGTGAATACTTAAGTGCCGAGTTCCTGGATTACTTAAAAGAGAATGGAATTCTCTTTCAGCTTACTCATCCTTACACTCCGCAACATAACGGTGTATCGGAGAGACGGAACCGAACCCTATTGGATATGGTACGGTCCATGATGAGTAACGCTGAGTTGCCGCGATCATTCTGGGGATATGCGCTAGAATCAGCTGCATACCTTTTGAACCGAGTTCCAACTAAGAATGTGCCTACCACACCATATGAGATATGGAGTGGGAAGAGACCCTATTTTCATTATCTGAAGATCTGGGGATGTCCAGCTTTTGTCAAAAAGCAGCATGCGGACAAACTCGAGGCACGCTCAGTACTGTGCAAGTTTGTGGGATACCCAAAGAACTCCAGGGGGTATCTCTTCTATTACGCAGAGGAATAAAAGATCTTTGTTTCTCGTAATGCCCACTTTCTAGAACACCAGTTCTTAGAAAAAGAAATTAGTGGGAGCGCAATAGAACTGGAAGAAATTCCAGAACCACAGACTATTACTGAAAGCTTAGTAGAACCAGAGGGTTCAAAAGAACAGGACATTCCTACGCCGCTCCGTAGGAGTAGTAGGCAATCTCATCCGCCCGAGAGATACTACGGTTTTCTCATAGACGGGGATAGAGAGGATTGCATCATTGATTATGATGAGCCGACTAGCTTCCTGCAGGCCATTCAGAGCGTTGCCTCGGTAAAATGGCTGGATGCAATGCGGACCGAAATGGAGTCCATGTACACCAACAAAGTATGGACGTTGGACGTTGCTCCAGATGGGGTAAAACCCGTAGGATGCAAGTGGATCTTCAAAAGGAAGATTGGTGTAGATGGACAGGTTGAGACCTATAAGGCTAGACTTGTTGCAAAGGGTTTTCGTCAAAGACCTGGTTTGGACTATGATGAGATCTTTTCTCCAGTGGCTATGATGAAATCCATTCGGATCCTTCTTGCCATTGCTGCCTTCCACGATTATGAGATTTGGCAGATGGACGTAAAGACCGCTTTTCTAAATGGAAATTTAGAGAAGTATGTCTATATGGACCGGCCAGAGGGTTTCATTCAGAGTGGGAGCAGCGGAATGGTGTGCAAGTTGCTTAAGTCCATCTATGGACTAAAGCAGGCATCGCGGAGTTGGAACATCTGTTTTGATGAGACGATCAAAGAATTTGGCTTTATCAAAAATCCAGATGAACTATGCATCTATAGTAGATTTGTAGCAAGAACTGTCGTTTTCCTCGTTTTGTACATGGATGACATTCTCTTAATAGGAAATGACATTCCTATGCTACAATCTGTCAAAGGGTTCTTGTCACACAGGTTCTCCATGAAAGACCTGGGTGATGCCTCTTACATTCTGGGGATCCGGATCTATCATGACAGATCCAAGAGGATATTAGGACTTTCACAGTCCAGGTACATCGACACCATACTGAAAAGATTCAGTATGGAAGATTCCAAGCGCGGTAATCTTCCGGCTTGTCACGGGATCACCCTCTCCAAAGAGATGTCTCCCAAGACTGATTTGGAAAGGGATCGCATGTCTATTATACCCTACGCTTCTGCGGTAAGCTCTATAATGTATGCGATGTTGTGTACCAGACCAGATGTAGCTTATGCACTAAGTGTGGTAAGCCGGTATCAGTCAAACCCTGGGGAGAAGCACTGGATAGTGGTAAAGAACATTCTCAAGTACCTGAGAAGGACTAAAGAGATGTTCTTGGTGTATGGCGGAAAAGACCTCCAGATCGAGGCCTTTGCTGACTCCAGCTTCCAGAATGACAAGGATGATTCCAAGTCCATGTCGGGTTATGTCTTTACCCTCAATGGAGGGGCGGTGTGTTGGAAGAGTTCCAAACAAGAAACCGTTGTTGACTCGACGATGGAAGCAGAATATATCGCTGCTGCAGATGCCGCAAAAGAAGCCGTCTGGATGAGGAAGTTCTTGAAAGAACTTCAGGTGGTTCCGTCCATTGTTGATCCAATACCTCTGTATTGCGACAACAATGGGGCTATAGCTTTAGCGAAGGAACCCAGGTCCCATCAGAAGTCCAGACACATCTTGAAGCGGTATCACCTGATCAGGGAGATCGTGGGTCGCCAGGAGATCGAGGTTCAGAGAGTTGCTACAGAAGATAACACTGTTGATCCATTCACGAAGGCCTTACCCCAGACTCAGTTCGAGCGGCTGATCGAGATGATAGGTCTTCGATACGCCAGTACATGGCCTTAGTGCAAGTGGGAGATTGTTAGTGTATATGCCCTAGAGGCCATTACTGTATCATACTAGTTTGTATATTACTTAATGGAAGCTTGGGATATTCACCTTGTATAGACAATCTTGCTCAAAATAGTAGTATGCTACTTAGTTTGTTTCTACTTTAATGTGTACATGTGTTTCTTTTAGTACATCACCTATACACATTAGTGGAGCCCTTAGGATCTTTGCTTGATTACCAGCGTTGTGATGGCAGTCACACTCGTGGAGGCTGGGTAATCCACAAGCACATCCTTATGCAGGTCCCTAGTCGTAGGACTATCGAGACAGGGCATCGATACTCTGGAGTAGACTAGCGTATGCGCTTCTCATCCCAGCATGGGAGACGGTCTGTCCCACAGCCGTCAGTACGTCGTACTTGAGATAGTATGCGGGTGCTCGTTAGGTTACGAGTACACTGGACAGGACTCGTTGGGAACTGTTGGTTGGTACTATACCTATCGTCGGTTATTAGTTCCCAGGTGACATGAGTACAGCTTAGTCCGCTGACTTGACACTGTCACTTCGCCTCGAGTGTGTTTCCACTGTACTTAGATTACTACCCTACCACGGCTCAAAGGAGTCGTGTAAACAAGTAGTAGTTGGGTACAGTCCCGAAGCACTTGGAGGCAGTGACGGTTAGACAGGATTCGTCTCTCCCGGTATTGGGGGTTGATATCGCGCTGTGCCTAGGAGAGCCATTACACAAAGTCCCTGGGCAGGGCAAGCGAGATATACTGGTAGGTTTCCAGTGTTATCTCAGGGTGTTCTGGGCTACACTCCGACACGACTTGTACCGCTATTAGGGGACTGACGTTTACCGCCCCCTAGGCCCGCCATGCGATATTCTCAGAAGAACAGACCGGAGTGTACGCAGATTGTCTCATTCAGGCTCAGTAGGAGTTCAAATGGGTTTCACCTCGTCCGTCTTCTTATCGGCATCTACCTGGGGGCCGTTACGCACAGCTAGTGCCGCTTGCGATCTGTGGTTAAACCCGCTGCCAGCGTAGTGTCGAGTCTTTAGAGTCCCACACAGAGAGCTATTCGCCTTTAGGCAAAAGAGTAGAGGTCGCATGGTTTTGCGACAGGGTTCGGTCACATCCATGCACTTGTGCACGTTTAGTGTCCGGGCAGTTATCACTAGCGGGTTTTGGTTTAAGCCAGATCCTAGTATACGTTTTGGGATTGGTTTTATCTCGTTTGTATTCGTGTTCCTCGGAACGTGGATGCGGGTGTGTATGCACGGTTGACAGAGACAGAGGCAGAGGATTCTCATTAGGGTTGTTGACTGTTGACTTTTGCTAAATCCTAATGAGAATAAGAAATATGATTAATGATAATATTAATTAAGTATTATTGTGCCATGGTTGGGTTGAAAGGTTGACTTTGTTGACTTGTTGACCTAGTTGACCGGTTGACTAGGTTGGACTTGTTGACCATCATCATGACAATGGCTATCATTTCTTGGCATTGACCTTTGCTTGCTTGTTTGTTCACAAATTGCATTTAATGCATGAAATGATATTGCCATTTGAAATGATAACAACCATCACATAATACTCAATTATTATTATTTGTTATGATTATTTTGGATTATGAGAGTAAGGGTGAGAAAAGTCTTGCTCATTCTATCATTCTCATTCTCTCTCATCCTCAAGCTCTCCCTCTTCCTCTTGCTCTCTATCTAGTTCATGGTTCTATTGTCTCATTTGTTGAGAAGCAAGAACCATAGTGATAAAACCCAAAACACTTCTCTACTCATCCTAGTATACAAGGTCTAGCAAACCAAGTGTTCTAGTTTCCTCAAGATTGAGGTTGGAGCCAAAGGTAGAAGCTTTCAGGTGGATCCATCTTCGGCACAAGGAGACGACGAGGAGAGAACCATCCGACCACCACAAGGAGTCGAAGAGAAGGAGTTCAAGTTAAGGTATAACCCCTTAACCGAGTAGGTAAAACTCCTAGTTAGGTTGTTAGATAGTTGTTTAACAAAGATCCGTAATTTGAGTCCATATTACCACCAAAGAAAAATCGTTTTTCACTATTTCCGCAACCCCAAAAAACTGGGGAAGGGTAACGTGGACTTACAGTGGTATCAGAGCCTACTTAAACACTATCTAACATGTTAGCAAAGTAACTAGAAGTTCAATCGGAGAAAAAGTCACGAAACATGCCCGGAATTCAAACTTTCTGTCGATTTTTAAACTGCTGTAAAAATTATTTAACATATACCAAAAATCGACTTAGGGTTTTTAGTGTACACTGCAGAAAAACGATCCACAGAACCGACCAACTCCCCACGGAAACGCGGCAAGAAGCTGGAAACGCGGCAAGAACAGCTTCTTGCCGCGGATCCGCGGCCGAGTTGACTCGGCCGTGGATCGGCTTTGCTGCAGTGTATTTACTGGGGTATTTCGGGATTTTTCGAATATGATTTTTCTGCCCAGATTTTCCATAAAGCAAAATTTGTTTTTGGGGTTTAAAAATCCGTATTTTGATCGAACTTCTAAAGACTTAAGCTAAGGGTTTAAAAATCCGTATTTTGATCGAACTTCTAAACACTTAAGCTAACGGGTTATATCTGTGATGTGATATATGTATTGAACGTCTGCTAATCGCTATACGTCGATTAGTAGGGGTTATACATATCTGTGATCTGTAATGTTGATGGTATGTGTATATGAATTCATTGGATTGTCGCGGATGAATAGCCGGGGGGTTGTGAGATGAGAGTTTTCTTTTTCTTTCAATTCATGTAATTTGTAATTGATATAATATTATTTATATGGCCGCACAACCGGGATGGGGTTGTAGCCGTCATTGGATAATTTCTTTTACTGTTTTTGCTCCTAGGATAGACCCAAGGTGGGGTGCATAAACTACCGGGTATCTCGAAGTGCCGAGTGGCCTACTCACGGTGTTGAGGGAGGTTGCTTCGCTTCGGGTACTCGGCGGGTAGTTTGCCTCACCCGTAGGGGTCTAGGGTGGGGTCTTGGCTATTCATCGCGACCGTGTAATCCGCTCTTCGTTACAGGCTCGTACGGAATGCGGATTCCTAGTATATCTAACCATGGTTGCATTTCTAACCACACACAAGTTTCATTATTCATCACAAAAAGGAATATTCTTCTTCTTCTTCCTTGAGTTCTTGAAAAGCTTTCTAGCTTTTTCATATGTGATGATATTGAGTGAGATTTTGAAAACAAATGAGAGCTAAATTCCTACTTCATCATCCTCATCTATTCTAGCCGCTTAGATTAGGGTGTTTGCTTTGTTAATACTTGATTAGCAAAGCAAGAGCTTGGGTTTGAGTTTCTTCAAGGTAGATCATCTTTGTTATTGAAGATCGGAAGCAAGCTTGCATCTTTCTCTTCATGGAGCCTCTCTTGAGTCCGGGTACTCGATGATCGCAGCGAAGGGACCTCAACACGGAGCTTTAGAAGTGAAGGAACGGACTGCAAAGGTTGTAATCCCTAACTCTTAGAAGTAAAGTTGTTTACTTGCTTTGTTTCGTCTAATCTCTAGTCTAAGATCTTGGTTAGGCTTGTTCGGCACGTCTAAATTTTTTAATCGGGCATAGTTGATGCCTTATAGACCCTTGTGACAGTGCCTAGTAACCCTGCAGTGGTATCAGAGCCCAAAATAGAGCTTTAGGCGAAGTCTAGACGAAGTTTAAAGTCCGATCGAACCCCGAAACGTCGCGTAAAACCCCTTCTCTGGAATTTTTTTTAAATGTTGATTTTTTCTGTATTAAAAATACTCAGAAAATTAAGCAGGTGATTTTATGGATATGTGTGAAAAACGACCCCCTGAATCTATCAAAGCGCCACGGAACCGCGACCAAACCAGGGTATTGGCGGCGGTTCCGCGGCAAGACTTGAGGATTAAGGGATCGTTTTTCAACAGTTGATCCGTTGGTGTTACCTAGTGCTTCTAGGAATTTATAATATTACTCAAGTGTTGAGTTTTTCTGGAGATCTTTTGTATTCGTTGATTCGATCGGAAAGTTTAACTTCGTTTAACGTTTTCCGGGTAATTTAGAATATGTTAAAAAGTTCGAACGGATATCAATAACTCAATTTTTCCCCTGCCGGAAAATTTCCAAGTGTTGGATTTTTCCTTAGTTAAAGAACGTTCTAAGTCATGCAAGTAACGCGGTGGACCCTCTAGAAGAACACAAACCTTAACTCGATTATGTAACCGTCTGAACCGCCTCTAAACCTTAGGGTTTAGGGCAGTACGGCGTTGCCACATGTGAGGCGTTGGTTTGACCCTTCTACGGCTGGACCATTGGTACTGTGGCATGTGATGGATACTTTTTGAACTCCGCTCAAGTGTTGAGCTATTTAGGAAATCTTGGGTGTTTGTTTATTCGATCGAAAACTTTAACACTGGCTATTTATCTGGAATGTGATACAATATTTGGAATCCACAAGTAGTTATGAGATAACTAATTTGAATGTTATAAATCTAGCAGTTTAGTCTCAGATGATCGGTTGCCACGGGATTTTGATGCGATCAAAAGTCCGTCGCAATCACGTAGCGTACGCGGATACTCGCCGGGTAAACTTAATAGATAGCTACGCCCCATAGCCCCGACCAAGTGACTGTAGGAGAACCCCGTCGCCAAAAGTATCCGTTCGGGTGCTCGCGGCAGCGGTGTTCCGCCTTAGTGCACTTCGTCGACGGCATCCGGGGGTGCGGACGTCTATTAAAGTTTGCGACGAGCATTCGATCAAGATGTCGGGAATCTTGTTGAATTGCCCGACTTGATATTGAAAAGTGTTTTCGAGATAGAGACTAAAATGCGGGGTTTATAATTGTTAGGCATGCGATGTCTAAGGAATTCATTTGGTTAGGCATGAGATGTCTAAGGAGGTTGCGGATTCCAACTGTTGTAGTTTTACACTTTCTTTTCTGCGACCGTAAGTGTAATATGTGGTGTATCGCCGGTTTCGTTGCTATACATCAACGACAATTGGGATACGCATATTTACTTACGTTGATGATATGTGATATTATGTGTTGCTGTGATATGTTATATTGGATCGTCGCGTTTTGAATAGCCGGGGGTTTTATGTGAGTTGAGGGTTTTTATTTTCATTCATGTAAAATTCATTGTATGTAATATTCTTTTATTGGGGCACTTCCGGGCTGAGGATGATGTCACCATAGTATATTATTTACTTTTCCGCATTAGGTAGACCCAAGGGGGGGAGCACAAGTAACCGGGTTCTAGGGTCCAGTGGGAGACCATCTCGAGGAGTCGAGACTGGGTCTCCTAACCCTAGAATTGGCAGTGTTGCTTGTCGCTCTCGTAGGGGTCTAGGGATGTGGGTTTGGCTATTCATCGCGATCGTGGAATCCGCGTTTTATACAGGCTCGCATAAAACACGGAAATCCTAGTATATCCAATATTTCATATGTTATCTTCTGCTGCAATGTTCTGTGATGAGATCATATTACTGCCTGAGACGAATGTTTATATTATATATATGAGATATATGTTATATTGCTGATTTCGTTTCAAATGTGATACTTGTGAAGTATAATAAAATGGGACTTCATTAATAAGATTAATGAAACTAAAAGAAACCTAAAAGATGTTGTAGAAACTTGTTTAAAAACTGGTAGCTCTAGTTCTTTCTTTGCATAGCGGTATTCCTTATAGAATATCCAGCACCTTATTCGATAAGGAAATAGCCAAGATCCCTTCACCGGGAGTGACCTCTTTAGCAAAACTAGCAGACGCTACAAACTCGGTTTGTCTTTTGATTGCTTTTATAGTTTTTGCTTTGCATAGTGATATTTGTGAAATATCATGCACCTTACTCGATGAGGAAAGAGCCGAGATCTCTTCACCGGGAGTGACCTCTTTAGCAAAACTAGAAAAGGCCTCAAAAACATTCCATTTAAAATCACTCGATTCTACAACGATATCAAATTCATTACGCAAAGGGTTTTCTTAAAGACCTGTCGTAGCCCTCCGTCATTTCATATAAGTAATAGTTAGTATTCGTGCTGCGTTTGTTGACCTCTGTCAAGGCGTAGTGTGCGGTAGCTGATTAGTGCTTATCTGTATAAACATATGATGTGATTGATTTAGGGTAGTCGTGCGACCTTGTTGACCTCTGTCAAGGGTCGTGCGGGTGGGTTTACTTCAATCAGGAAATGACGAGTTGAACTTGACTAGCAGCCTATGGTTTGTTGACCTCTGTCAAGGTCATAGGATGCTAGGGGTAAAATATTATTGGGAATTTCAAGTGTTGAAATTTGCAATGAGATTGCATACCTTCTATGAGATAGTTGGATCCCGATACCCGCTGGGACTAAGAGTTACTCCTGAGAGAGTTTTACACATTACAATTAGTCGATCAAGTAGGTGTATAGAATGGTGTTAACGGGGTTACGTCCCTGGGAAAATGAGGTTTATTTTAATTAGGTCCGTGCAAAAGCACGGGGAACCTCCCTCAAAGTACCGGCACTGGCCTGGCTGTAAGATTGGCGAACTTGTAGGGTGTAATTAATCCCGGCTAGTCTTTCCTTTTAGGGTTTGAAGGAAGATTTAATTAAAACAGTGGGAGCATCCTGATTAGATATATTAGATAACCAATCTAATCTTGCAAGAGGATATGCTGAGTGTTTTCTTCTATCTCTCTCCAGGTAGCGACTATGTCACGCCTTAATCAAGATAATAATACGGATGTATTGACCGAACCCGCTTGTTATACTGCGCTAGGGAACGTTGGTCCCGCTCCAACTTATAATTGTTATAAGACAGAGCAGGAAATAGGGGATTACCAGAATTCTCGAGTCGCCAAAACGAAGAAAGTGCATGTTGATGCATCATCTTCGGGTATGTTCATTACCAAGAGCTGTTTCTCAGTATCCTTTACGTCCTGGGTATGAGATACCGAATCAGGATCCCGCAAATTTAATTTGTTACATTGGCTACATATAGGTAGAGAACTGAGAATGGGTGATAAGTTTCAAGAGTTGGAAAATGATGCAAGTGTTGCAACCAAGTCAGTTGGCAGTTATCACCCTGTATTACCAGAATTCATTAATTCTGAACGAATGTTATTAGATACCGAACCTGATATACAACATTATATCAGTCTCTTTATTAGTAAAGAAGGAAATAATTTTGTATTGTTGGATAATGTTTTGAACATTTCCTATATGAAGAGTTGATCAGTTCAGGCACGCTATCTAAAAGCATAGACGTTCTAAATCAAACTACAGTTCTTAACGTATAGAACACACACAAGAGGAAGAGTTCAGAAATGAACGAATCCTTCTTGAAGCATTGTAGACTAGGTCATATCAATGCGACCCGACTAGCTGAAGTTACATAAAGATGTATATTTAAATTAGTTTGGATTTACATCTTGTAAAACTTGCCAGTCATGTCACAAAGATAAGATAACCATAGCTCCGTTTATTGGAAACAGAGAAAGAGTTAGTGAACTCTTAGGATTGATACATGCTGATGTATGAAGGTCCCCTGTCTACACATGCCAAGACCGGTTCTTTGTACTTCATTACATTCACTGATTATCTCTCAAGATCCGGACATATGTTCCTGTTGAAACACAAGTCTGGAACTTTTGAAAAATTCAATGAATATAAGTTAGAAGTAGAGAACTAAAAACGGGTATAAGTATTATGTCCTTTGATGAGATCAAGGAGGAGAATACTTGAGCACGGAATTCCTGGACTATTCTAAAGGAGAATGAGATTCTCTCTCAGCATTACTCCTCCGTATACACCACAGCATGTCGGTGTATCGGGGCGGAGCAATTGCACCCTATGTGATATGGTGTACTCTATGATGAGTACTACTGAGGAGCCTATTTTCTTTTGGGGTTATACACTTGAGAAGATGCATACCTAATTAATAGGGTTCCAACCAAATCAGATGCCTACCACTCCATATGTGATATGGTATGGGAAGAGCCCATCTCTTAAGGAAGTTAAGATTTGGGGTTGTCCGGCCTATGTCAAAAGCAAAATCCGGACAAGTTCGAGGCAAAGTCAGTTCTGTGGAAATTTGTTGGATATCCCAAGCATTCGCGAGGGAATATCTTCTACCACACCGAGGAACAAAAGATGTTTTATTTCTCGGCATACCACCTTTTGAGAAAAAGGGAATTTCTTATGAAGAAATTAGTGGTAATGAGGTAGAACTGGAAGGAGTTCCAGCTATACAAACTGCAGCTGATGATTTAGTAAACCCGGAGGATTCAATAGTTTCCAACGAACCTCGGCCTCTCCGCTGATCTGGTAGGGTTCCTCATCCACCTGAGAGATACTTCGGTTTCTCTATGACAGTAGGAGAGAGGATTGCATCATGAGATGATGACCCAACTAGTTTCGAGCAGGCCATCAGGAGTGGGGACTCTGTAAGAATGGCTGGATGCTTAGCGATCTGAGATGGAATCCTTATACACCAACAAAGTATGGACTTTGGTTGCTTTATCTGAAGGGTTAAATCCCCATCAGAAGCAAGTATATCTTGAGAAGATTACTTGGTGTACATGGAAAAGTTGAGACTTTCGAAGCTATGCTTAAGTCCATCCAGATCCTACTTGCCACGGCTACATACCATAATGTAAGTACACGGTAGCGCCCCGGCCGTCTAACAGACGCCAAATGCGGAACAAAAACTTTTTGACTGGCGCTATCGTATATTATAACCCGGATCTGCCATTAAAGCTATACTAACAAACTACAAAGTGGGTAGAAATGTTATACCGAATGATCCGAGTCCTTCGGTCTTCAACCATCATCCCACGCTTTGTTGCGGCTACTCCGATCTCCTGAATCTCCAGTCTTCTCGTCCAGGTGGCACCACGTCTACGGATCTTTAAACGGGCTCCCGCCTCTGAACCGAGGCAACTCGATCATCAAGTTTGCTAAAAGAGAAGACCAAGATTGATGTAGAGAATGAGTAGAACACTTTGTCTCGCTTCGTCCAAAGCAATGGACGAACGGTTAATGAAGTTGCCTTTTGGAATCTGGTAAATGAGAAACGAGCATACAAATTTTCATTAACCAAAATCTATCATCTTTTTTAACCAAGTGAGTGTGTGAGAAGAGGAGGGGAGGGGCCGGCCATATATAGAGGAGGGGGTGAAGGTAGGAGCAAGGGAGGGTAATCATAAGCAAAGCTTATCACAACATTAATGGAATCAACGAGTCATCTAACACCTCACCCAAAACAATTAATGCAAATGGTGACACACTAATCCTAGTCATCAACCATTAATGCAAAATGGTGACTCACAATCCTAGTCACCATCTAGAAACTTCTAGAACCTTCCACACTCATCAAGAAAAGATAAATCCGTATTAAACCAAATGTTTAATACGGGTGATAAAAAAATGGAAACTGGCAACTTCAAAAAGCGATCCCGAAACGAATTTCAGGATAACCCCGTAACAGCATAAACATACCCGCATTTGTATTACGGCCGAATACAAATGCAACTGAGACAAAGATATTATATCTACACAGTATAATACTCGGATCCGGCTTAAACCAAAGCCCACCGGTATTATATGCCCAAAATATGACACGTGCGTAAACGCACGTGCATTTTCCGAACCCTGCCATAAAACCATACGGCCTCTACAACGTTTCGCCCGAACTTGGGAAACTGTCTGTGGGGGACTCTAATGACTCATCAACACACTGGCACTGGGTATAACCACTAGCACGTCAGAGGTACTAGCTGTACGTAACGGTTGCCTATGTATTGATTGGAAGGGAAGCTGACGAGCGAACTCATCCAGAAACCCTACTGAGCCTAACAGTGACAATATACATACAGTCTGGTCCGCTCGTCTATGAGTATCGCATATCGGCCTAGGGGGCTGGTAACGTCAGACCCCCAATAGCGGTATAAGTCGTGTCAGAGAGTAGCCCAGAACACCCTGAGTTACTACTGGAGTACTTACCAGTAAATCTCCTGCCTCGGCCGAGGGCTTTGTGTAATGGCTCTCCTAAACACAGCGCGATCTCACCCCCAATACCGGGAGAGACGAATCCCCTGCCGATCCGCTCACTTGCCTCCATGTGGCTCGGGACTGTACCCAAAAAAGACCTGTTTGCTCGACTCCTTTGAGCCGTGGTAGGGTAGAAATCAAAGCACAGTGGGAACTCACACGAGACAAATGACGACCTTAGGTCGATGAACTAACCTGTACACATGTCACCAGGGAACTGCTATCTGACGCTAGGTATAATACCAACTAGCAGGTTCCCGGCGAGTCCTGTCCGGTGTACTCATAACCCATGAGCACCTGTATACATCTTAGGTGAACCAACTAACACCAATGGCTTGTGAGACCGGCCACCGCCCCTCGTCGGGGTCTCGACTGTATACACTAGTCTACTCTGGAGTATCGATGCCCTGTCTCAAAACTCCCACGACTAAGGACACTTTTAAGGATGTGCTTATAGACCCCAGCTCCCACGTATATGATCGCCATCATACTGCTGGCAGTAAAGCAAGAATCCTATGGGCTCTATCATCATGCAATAGTGAACTAAAGCATGTATACGATGATAAAGACAAACCAGATAGCATACTATCATCTCGAGCAAGACTGTCATATCGGTATAGGTCCTCTCTCAATCATTGCAATCATGTACCTGCGATATCTGGCGATTTGGAAGAGAGCGTCTATAAGTACACAGCCAGAGGGCTTCGTAGACAGTGGGAGCAGCGGAAACGTGAGCATGATGTTTTATGGGATAAATCAGGCATCGTGAAGTTAGAACGTCTGTTTTGATATGGTAGTCAAAGAGTTTGACTTCATCAAAATGGTAGATGAACCAAGTATGTACAAAAAGGTAGTAGGGAGTATGGTGGTGATCCTCGTATAGTACGTGGATGACATACTCTTGATAAGGAAGGAGTTTCATATGCTACGCTCGGTCAATCTCCTCTTATCACAAATATTCTCCATATAGGATCAAGGTGATACCTCATAAATCCTGTGTTATGGATCTATGAGATAGATCTAATTGGATGTTAGGATTCTCACTAGTTGTAGTGAGATGGTATCAATCGATCCTGGGGAGAATCACTGGAAAGGTTCCAGGGTGATAAGAACGACTGAATGACAGTCGCAGGCATTGTCTTTACCCTCAGTGGAGGGACGGTATGTTGGAAGAGTTCCAAGCTAGATACCGTGACTTACTAGACGATTAAAGGCAAGATACATCGTTACCAAGGATACTACCAAAGAGGCAGTCTGGATATATATATAAGTTCATGAGATGAACTTCGCTCCTGCCATTGTGTGACAATAGAGTTGTGTCTTATGCCAAGGAACCCCCGTCCCATCTGTGATCCAGACATATTCTTGGGCAGTATCACCTGATCATGGAGATGTTTGATCTCCATGGAGATCAAGGTTAGGAGAGTAGATACAGAGGAAAACAGCGCGGATCCACTCACAAAGGCCTATTTCCCAGTAAAGACTTTTATGGGATGGTTGAGTCTGAGATACTTCAACCACGGCTTATTGTTGGGTATGCGATACCACAACAGATGGCCCTAGTACAAGTGGGAGATTGTTAGTTATATGTATGCCCTAGAGGCCATTACTGTACATACGTTGTATATTGTAGTGGATGATTGGACATATATAGGGAGGACTTTCTTGCTCGACATGATAGTATGCTATCTGGTTAACCTTTATCTTAACATGTACTCTGATTGTCTCTAAGTCGCATGTTGATAAAGCCCTTAGGATGAGTACTTGACTACCAGGACTATGATGCAGATCATACTAGTGGGGACAGTGTAGTCACCACGTACATCCTTCAAATGTTCCTAGTCGTGGGAGTGTTGAGACAGGGCATCGATACTCCAGAGTAGACTAGCGTATGCACTTCTTAACCCATATGATGGGCGATGGATGATCCCATATCCATTGGTGTTTGACATCAGAGAGGGTATACGGGTGCTCAGTGGAGACTGGGTACACTGGACGGACTCGCCGAGAACTCCCAGATGATATTATACCTCACGTCAGATGGCAGTTCTCTGGTGACACTGGTACAGGTTAGTCTGTAGACCCGAGATCGTCATAGAGTCTTGTGTGATTCCCACTGTGCTTTGATTTCCATCATACCACGTCCAAGAGGGCGTGCAAAAAGGTGGCTTTTGGGTACAGTCCCGAATCACATGGAGGCAATAAGCGATAGGAGGGGTTTCGTCTCTCCCGGTATAGGGAGTTGATGTTGCGCTGTGTTCGATTGGCTATAACTAGAAATCCATGGCCAGGGTTGCTGAGATTTACTGGTAAGTGTTATCAGTAGTTTCTTGAATTGTTATGGACCTCGTATCGACACGACTTATCAAGCTACTGGGGTCTGACGTTTACCACCCTAAGGAGAGATATGCGACATATCAGACGATGAGACCGAACTGTACGGGAGTGTTACTGGTTGGATTCACGGGAGAAAGTACAGGCTTGCTTGTTGATCTTCTGATTGCTCAATACATGGGTGGCTGTTACGTTTAGCTGACCGCTTGCATCTTGTGGGTGTTTGATATGATCATCACCTACTGCCGGCGTATTGACGATTCTTTAGAGTCCTACACAGAGGTTTCCTGGCTCGGGCAAAACGGAGTAGCACATATGTGATATGTGCGGGACCGAGAACAATACGTGTATGTGATACCGTACTAGATTCTCGCGATATGTGATATCGGCCGATGTGATATAGCCGGGTCATCGGATCAAGTGTTAATTCGATGAATTGATACAGATTATATTAGTCGGTTATTTGTGAAATAGCCGGATTATCGGATCAAGTGTTGATTTGATAATTTAATGTATAATTATATATTTGACATATTATATTACATTAACTAATATTAGCTCACTTAAAGATTCTTTTTCTCACTCGGGTAATACATTGATATATATGTGATATATGTTAATTGTATTATTTTATTTTGTTACAATAAATATTTTATATGTGATATATAATATTGTAACATGTTATGGTTATAAATGCTACATGATTTGTGGAGTATAAATATGATTAGGGTTTGGATTAGGGTTAAGCTTTCATGAAGCTTTCAAGAAGCTTCTTGAAGCTTTGACCTTGACCTTGATATTTTGTGATATTTTGCAAAGATATTTCTTTAACCCAACCCAACCCTTTAACCATAGTTAAATCTCTACATGGGTTAAGTCTTCTTACTTAACCCATAGTTGCATTTCTAACCACACACAAGTTTCATTATTCATCACAAAAAGGAATATTCTTCTTCTTCTTCCTTGAGTTCTTGAAAAGCTTTCTACCTTTTTCATATGTGATGATATTGAGTGAGATTTTGAAAACAAATGAGAGCTAAATTCCTACTTCATCATCCTCATCTATTCTAGCCTCTTAGATTAGGGTGTTTGCTTTGTTAATACTTGATTAGCAAAGCAAGAGCTTGGGTTTGAGTTTCTTCAAGGTAGATCATCTTTGTTATTGAAGATCGGAAGCAAGCTAGCATCTTTCTCTTCATGGAGACTCTCTTGAGTCTGGGTACTCGATGATCGCAGCAAAGGGACCTCAACACGGAGCTTTAGAAGTGAAGGAACGGACTACAAAGGCTGTAATCCCTAACTCTTAGAAGTAAAGTTGTTTACTTGCTTTGTTTCGCTTAATCTCTAGTCTAAGATCTTGGTTAGGGTTGTTCGGCACGTCTAAATTTTAAATCGGGCATGATTGATGCCTTATAGACCCTTGTGACAGTGCCTAGTAACCTTGCAGTTTCTAGCTAATTCTAGCATTAAATGCAATAAATGCTTTCACATGCACATTCATGCACCTCTTGCATCTTTTCTTTTTCTTTAACTTTAATTCTAAAACCCATACAAATATCTAGATACTATGAAAGGGTTGAATTAACTCAAACATAATTGATGAAAAGTTCACTTAAAAGAAATTTCCCAAAATGTGAATACCGCATTAAAATAATATTAAAATTGGGAAAAATTCTAATTGAACCAAAACGTCCCATATACCCCCAAAGCTTGCGCACTAGTTTTATTTTAGCTAAACTAGGTGCTGGCAAGTCTATATGGTCGTTTGAACACAGTCAGGTTAAAACGGAAAATACCGACAATTTAACCCTAAAACGGAAAAATTCGCATAACGATTTCTAAAACGTTACAGATTATTATATATTGATATCTATACTAGTAGATGTTGTATATGTTTTACACCCGCGCTAGTCCATTCCTCGCTCTTTCGTTAGTTAAGTAACCTAACGGGTGATGATGGGACCCAGTGGCGAATGCGGATGGCATATACGTACATCATATTTTTGTTCTTTTCTGGTGTGATTTATTGATGGGACTGCGTTGATTCGGATCAATGCAAGGAAAACAAACCTAATTGATGCTGTTGGAACATTTTTCAAAAAGCTGTTATTATAAGGACATTTTCTTTTGTTTTGCACAGAGGTATTCGGTTATGAATATCCAGCACCTCATTCGACGAGGCAAGGGCCGAGATCACTTCATCGGTAGTGAACCCTTGGATAGAGGTTTGCGTCAGGGTAATAACTTCACTATAGTCGATTACTTTTTGCTTTGCATCGTGGTATTCAGTTGGAATATTCTTCACCCCATTCTACGGGGAAAGAGCCGAGATCCCTTCACCGGGAGTGACCTCTTTAGCAAAGGTTTTCGCCACTATATATTTGTAAAACCACTCCGGTTCCTTCAACAATATCAAGTTCATTATGTTAAAGGTTTTTCGCCAAAAACCAGCCATAGCCCTCCGTCATTTCAGATAGATATCTCGTAGTATTCGTGCTATGTACGTTGGTCTCTATCAAGGAAAAGTGTACGGTAGCTGCGTGATACATGTCTGTAGCATGGATATGCGATTATCTAGGACAGCCGCATAGTCGCGTTTGTCTCTATCAAGGGCTTGTGCGGGTGGGTTTAGATCAATCTTAGATAATGACGGGTTGAACTTGACTAACGACTTATGGCACATTGGTCTCTATCAAGGCCATGAAGTCGTTAGGGGTAAAAATCACATCGGAAGTTTCAAACATGCAGGAAACTTGCCAGGCATGCTCATACCTTCTGGAGTGTGGTAACTTGAGTGGATTCCATCAAGTTATCATGCGATGATAGTTGGATCCCGATTCCCACTGATGAGTTGGTTTACTCCTAGGGTGATTCCGATTAATTCTTCTTTCAGGTTTGGAGGAGAATTTGAGGATACAGTGGGAGACATTCAGGTTAGAGTGCACGCAGAGTGTTTCCTTTCTCTCTCTATTTGACTGCAACCATGACCCGACCCTAGACTATAACCCAGTGACCAAGTTAACCAAACTTTCCTAAAACACTGGCTTTTTAATTGTCTGAGTTGCATACATCATTGCCACTCTTTCTTTTACCTTTTGCATTTCTCCAGAACACCCCGCATTACTACGAACATCCACTTCCATTTGATAAATCCATCGTATGGTTATATACGAACTCGAAGGAACTTGTTCCAGATTCGAGAATGGATTCTGGTTCTGGAGAGATTGAATAGGATTATTCAGTTGTCTTTTCCTTTTACCTTCTCTTAAGTTGTGAGGACTCCTAGGATTATGAGAGGATACACCTATTACGCTTATTGGATAGTCTTCTTCCAAACCATAGGAAGGTGTCGAAAGGTAGGGAATGAAAAAAACCAATTAGCCTAAGTTGGCTGTACAGACGGTAAGCAATAAAAACAAAACAAAGGGATTAAAAAGAGGGCAAAGTAAATTGCGACTGCTAAAATTCACGACCGAACCCCGTATTTCATCGCCACTCCTACTTCACCTTTGTAATTCTCCAGAACACCTCGTATCATTACGGACATCCACTTCCATTGGATAAATCCATCGTATGGTTATATACGAACTCGAAGGAACTCGTTCCAGTTCGGGGATGGATTCTGGTTCAGGAGAAATAGGAATAACGTTTATTCGGTTGTCTTTTATCATCACCTTCTCTCAGATTGGGAGTGATCCTAGGATTAGGAGAGTACACCTATTACGCTTATTGGATAGTCTTCTTCCAAACCATAGGCTGGTGCCGAACGGTAGGGAAGGAAGTGTAAGTCTACGGTAGCGTCCCGGCCGTCTTTCCAAGGCCAAAATGCAGAAACGAAAATTTTTCTTAACTTGAAAACCGGCGCTATCGTATGCTTAAAACCCGGATCGAACCATTAACCTATAACTAGCTATCTAGAGAAGGGATAGAAAGGCTATACCGATCGATCCGTGTCCTTCGGTCTTTGGCCACCATCCCAAGCTCCTCGCGGCATCTCCGGTCTTGATCTCCTCGTCGGAAAGGGCACCACATCTACGAGTCTTTTTACGGGCTCCCGCTTCATCCGAAGCAACTCGGGCACGAAGTGTGCTAACCGACGTGTCCAAGGTGTTGTAGAGAATGTTTGTGATCACTTTGTCTCTTGCATCCATTGATTTGGATGGAGGTTAGAGATGAAGCCATTGATGGAGATAATGAGCTAGAGGAAGAAGAAGAAGATGAGAAGCTTTTTCTTCTTTTCTTTTCTTGTGTTGTTGTTATGATAAAATGAGAAAGAGTGTTGAAACAATAATATGAGAGCTCACCCTCTCATGGCAGCCCCTCTCTCTCCTCTTATCATATCATCACAAAACCATCATATAATGTGACATTAGCACAAAAAAAGAGACCATGAGTCACTAATGTGTCCATGTCACATTTAATGCATGTCATGATGAAATCTAGCTCATTATTTCCAAATGCAAACATTAATCCAAATGTTTGCAACAATAAAAAGATACGGCAACATCTAAAGTAAACTCGTGACGGATCATAAGGATACCCCTCACCTGTATATACATACCTGCACCCGCATTCCGACTGAATGCGAATGCGATGAGACTAAAGTAATCCAACAAATCTAATATTAGGATCCGGCTTAAGCCAAAGCCCACTAGTATGATCCGTCTGATCATGATCCGTGCAATACCGCACGTATATGATCGAACCCTGCCATATATCATACGGCCTCTACAACATTTCGCTCGAAACTAGAGAAACTGTCTGTGGGGGACTCTAAAGACTCGTCAATACTTTGGCTGTGGATTTAACCACTAGCACGCAGAGGTACTAGCTGTACGTAACGGGCTACTAGGTATTGACCAAAAGGGAGGTCGACGAGCGAACTCATCCTGACACCCTACTGAGCCTGTCAGTGACAATATCCGTACAGTCCGGTCCGTTTGTCTATAAGCATCGCATGTCGGGCCTAGGGGGTTGGTAAAAGTCAGACCCCCAAAAGCGGTACAAGTCGTATCGGAGTGTAGCCCAGAACACCCTGAGATACTACTGGAATACACACCAGTAAATCTCCTGCCTTGGCCAAGGACTCCGTGTAATGGCTCTCGTAGACACAGCACGATCTCACCCCCAATACCGGGAGAGACGAACCCCTGCCGATCCGCTCACTGCCTCCATGTGGCTCGGGACTGTACCCAACTAAACCTTGTTTGCACGACTCCTTTGAGCCGTGGTAGGGTAGTAATCAAAGCACAGTGGGAACTCACACGAGACAAATGACGATCTCAGGTCGATGAACTAACCTGTACACATGTCGCCAGGGAACTGCTATCTGACGTCAGGTATAATACCAACTAGCATGTTCCCGGCGAGTCCTGTCCGGTGTACTCATAACCCAATGAGCACCTGTATACATCTTAGGTGAACCAACTGACACCAATTGTTTGTGAGACCGGCCACCGGCCCTCGTCGGGGTCTCGACTGTATACACTAGTCTACTGATGGAATATCGATGCCCAGTCTCGAAACTCCCACGACTAGGGACCTTTTAAGGATGTGCTTACAGACCCCAGCTCCTACGTATATGATCGCCATCATACTGCTGGTAGTCAAGTAAGAATCCTAAGGGCTCTATCAACGCGCAATAGTGACCTGTAAGGTCACCTGAAGCAGTACACGATGATAAAGATAAACCAGATAGCATACTATCATCTCGAGTAAGACTGTCCTACCGGTATAGGTCCTCCCTCAATCATTGCAATCACGTGCCTGAGATCCAATAATTGATTTTGAGGGCACTATATCCAACAATCTCCCACTTGCACTCAAGACTAATTATTGCGATGTCGCATACTCACAGCCCGTGTGATACCGAACACCCAACTACTCTACTAATCAGTCTCACAATGCCCGTTTGCGAAACTATTGCGTTCGAGGAATAGCCTCAGTGAGTGGATCCACCCTGATGTTTCTTTCTATGTCTCTCTTTATCTCAAGTTCGCGGAGAAAACCATCTCCCGAAATGAGCAATACCTGTCTTAGAATATGTCTGGATATCTGATGGGACCTAGCTCATAAATGAACTTCAAATCCAAACTTCTTAGACTGTATCGTCAACTGAACTTAATCGGTATCCTGCGCCATGCCTCCCTCGGTATCCGCTTGGACCACCTGTCCAAAATACTGCCCCTCGTCAGAAGGAAAACTACATCTCTGACAGCCACTCTATCATCCAGGTCACCTTGGAAGCCTGGAATGATAGCTGTCTCCTAAAAGAGGCTGTTATTATCATATCCTTAGAACATCCACTTATGTTCTAAAATTGCTTCCGAACGTTTCTCCAGGATAGGATTAATATCAACTTATTGCATCTAGTGCAAAAAAAACAACGTCTGGTGTGGTACTTGACATCTCATGATTGACTCAATTGCCTAAGCAAGTGATCTGCCAATCATGCACATCCCTCTCCCCTTTAGTCTGTAAGACATCTTTAGAGAGGGTGACTCCATCACCTGCGGATACACTACCGTGCCAGGAGTCGTCCATTCTAAAACACCTTCAGAATGCTGTCTAAGTATCCATATTGGGACTCTTCCCAAATCTAGATCTAAAGTCATAGATCTAGTAACCAGAATGTCTGATATAATATCCAAGTCCTATGTGGAGAAACCACTGTGTGACAACCAAAGTATAACCGATCGTGGTATAGGAATTTCACTTCCTACTCTGTGTATGTCATCCAAATACCAGGACATCACACACTACTACCTTCTTAACAGATCCATCCCCTATTCTGATGAAGTCAAACCTATGACTGTCACATCAGAAATAGATGATCTATCTCCGCTATATCTGCTTTAGTCCATAAATAGACATAAGCTACTTGTCCACCAATGCTTCCGCTGCTCCCACTGACTACGACAACCCTCTGGCAGAGTCATATACACGTACACTTCTAAAGCTAATTTAGAACAATGCTATACTCATCCTCCTGCCGGGTCTCACAGTCTGGAACAACAGCAATGGCAAGTCTGGGTAAACAAGAACCTCCCTGTCACCGTCCTTGAGGCTACCGGAGTACCTCTCAGGTGCCTGAGTTTACCCACCATATCTGCGGAGTGGCTAATGGAATGTCAAACCAGATTGAATCTTTAGGTTCTTATCAAATTTTCAGTAATCGTTTGCGGTTCTGGAATCACTTCCAGTTCTACCATACTCCCACTGTTGTTTTCTGAAAAAATCCATTTTACTAAAACTGTGGCGAGTCAAGAACAATATCACTATTGATCTTCCAAATGGTAGAAAATCAACCCTCGTCATAGCCCGGGTCAACCTACAAACAACCATTACAGAAACGTTCCTTGAGTTATCTAGAGTCTGGTTTTAAGCATAAGCCGGATAACTCCCCGTACCTTAACAATTTTAAGATATGAACTATTCTATATCCAATATAGAAACAGAGGTACTAATTTAATTGGAACCAGATTCAAATCATGCAGCTGTTTCCAGTGCATGTCAACTAAATGGAGAGAGGCCGATCAGTATTACTCAACTTAGGAGTGCTTCCAATTATGAGTAATTTGAAAGAGAAGCAAGTTCTCTTAATCATTACTATCAACTGAATACCATACACAAGTATCTACATCTTCGATCACCTTGAAGAATCCTGATACTTGCAACGCCTGGTTCTCTACTTTATTCTTGCACCTATAACTTCTCAAAACTTGGATCTTGTATTTCTACGAAACACATGTCTAAGAACTAGAGAAGTCATAAGTAAACAGTATATAGTACGAGTACCAACCCCTCTGTCCTAATGGACACTGGACAACATACAATACTCTGTATAAGTCCCCTGAGTAGAATAACTCAAACCCTGTGCATCGTAGGTTGAAAACTGTACTATGGTTATGAAGAATTACACCGCTGTTTAATGCTCCTTACTTAACCATCAACTGATATAGGTAAATGTCACCGACATAATTTCAAAAAGTTATATCTCACTTTATGAAAATAAACGTACAGATATATCAATTTGAAATTGGTGCATAACAACGGATATTCAAAACTAAATAATTGTCGTCCGGCAAACAGCCCAGGCGATTTCCTTAAATATCACCAATTACAACGAATTCCGATATAATGAGGATGATTACCTAATTCCCAATAACTTACTCCCACTCATCATCTGTAAAACCATAAAGATGTGAGAATCAAAACTGGTAAATACATACTCTGGAGTAATTACTAATTGGGAAATCAGTTTTCTATTAACAATACACAGTGAAACTGAAACATGTAAATGTTTCGAAGGGGTATCCGGGTATTCCTAGTAATGCCTCTTCCATTATCCAGATTCGTGACTATAACCGTATATTTCTTTGCTATCTCTCCAAATCCCTTTATTTGTCTTTAGTCGTTACCTTCTGTACACCTTCGTTAGGCTAAATGGTTTTCTTTCTTCCCTACCGTTCGGCACCAGCCTATGGTTTGGAAGAAGACTATCCAATAAGCGTAATAGGTGTACTGTCCTAATCCTAGGAGCACTCGCAACCCGAGAGAAGGTAAAGATAAAAGACAACTGAATAAAACCTTATTCCTATTTCTTCTGAACCAGAATCCATCCCCGAACTGGAACGAGTCCCTTCGAGTTCGTATATAACCATACGATGGAGTATCCAATAAACTGTGGATCTTCGTAGTGATACGGTGTTCTGGAGAAATACAAAGGTGATGTAGGATTGGCGATGAAATACTTGGTTTGGTCGTGAATAGCAGTCGCAGTTTACTTTGCCCTCTTACTAATCCCTTTATATGTCTTTACTTAATACCTTCTGTACACCTTTTAGGCTAAATGGTAATCCCTTTATATGCCTATGGTTTGGATGAAGACTATCCAATAAGCGTAATAGGTGTACTGTCCTAATCCAAGGAACACTCGCAATTTGAGAGAAGGTAAAAGGAAAAGACAACTGAATAGTTCTATTCGTTTTCTCTAGAACCGGAAACCATCCTCGAATAAGTTCCTTCGAGTTCGTATATAACCATACGATGGTTTTATCCAATGGAAGTGGATGTTCGTAGTAATACGGGGTGTTCTGGAGAAAATGGTAAAAGTAGGAGTGGCAATGAGGTTTGCAACTCAGACAATCCAAAAGCCAGTGTTTTAAGAAGGTTCGGTTAACTTGGTCACTGAGTCATATTCAAGGGTCGGGTCATGGTCACTGCCAAAGAGAGAGAGAAAAGAAACACTCAGCGTACACTCTAACCTAGATCAGAATAGTTATCAATTTATCTAATCAGGAAACCTCCCACTGTATCCTCAAATTCTCCTCCAAACCTGAAAGTAGAATTAGTCGGGATCACCCGAGAAGTAAACTAACTCATCAGTGGGAATCGGGATCCAACTATCATCGCATGATAACGTGATGGAATCCACTCACGTTATCACACTCCAGAAGGTATAAGCATGCCTGGCAAGTTTCAATTTCTTTAGAAACTCCCGATGTGATTTTTACCCCATGCTCTTATGACCTTGACATAGGCCAACATATCATAAGTCACATGTCAAGTTCTACCCATCATTTCCAGGTTAATTTGAACCCATCCGTACATACCCTTGACGAAGGCCAAAATAGTAGTACGACTGTCCCAAACCAACGCATCTATCTATGCTGCAGAAAAGTAACAAATAGCTACAATACACTATGCCTTGACGAAGGCCAACATACATAGCATGAATACTAAGTGCTACCCTTCTGAAATGACGGAAGGCTACGAATGGTTTTTGGCGAAAAACCTTTAACGTAATGAACTTGATATCGTTGAAGGAACCGGATAGCTTTTTATAAAAATATAGTGATGAAAACCTTTGCTAAAGAGGACACTCCCGGTGAAAGGGATCTCGGCTCTTTCCCTGTAGAATGAGGTGCAGGATATTCCAACTGAATACCACTATGCAAAGCAGAAGGCAATCGGCTATAGTGAAGTTATTACCCTGATGCAAAGTTCTGTCCAAGGGGTCACTCCCAGTGAAGGGATCTCGGCCTTTGCCTCGTCGACTGAGGTGCTGGATATTCATAACCGAATATCACTGTGCAAAACAAAAGAGAACGTCCTTGCAATAACGGCTTTTTGAAAAATGTTCCAACAACATCAGAATAGGTTTGTTTAGCTTGCATTGATCCGAATCAATGCAGTCCCATCATTTAGTCACACCACAAAAGAACGAAAATACGATGTACGTATATACCATCCGCATTCGCCACTGGGTCCCGTCATCACCCGTTAGGTTACTTAACTAACGACAGAGCGGGGACTGGACTAGCGCGGGTGTAAAACATATACAACATCTACTAGTAAATATATCAATATATAATATTCGCTCCAGGCATGATAAAATGCAACATCACAGAAATGTAATAAGCATCACAGAACAATACAGATAATCTGGGATCCCCGGATTTCACAGAGCTGCAACTGAAACCCGAGGTTCCCCTGGTCGTGTGGATAGCCTGTGCAATGAAATCCTAGACCCTTACGGGCGCGGCAGGTTACCCGCCAAAACTTGAAGCGAGGCAGACCCCTTCAACAACATGAATGGACCACCCAGCACTTCACAGAATCCGGTAACTTGAGCACCTCTCCTTGGGTCAAACTGTACCCCCTACGAGTGCGGCGAATAGCCCGCCAATTCTAGAGTGAAGCCCCCTCCGTCTCAAAGCCATGAGATGCGAGCCCGTTTCCCTCTAGAACCCGGCTATCCGTGCACCCCACCGTGGGGTAATCCTATTACAGAAAGTAAAATATACAACGGGTACATCGACCTCAGCCCGGTCGTGCCCCAAAAGAATAATATACAAACAGGCAGTGACGGCAGTCCACATGTCGGACGCTCGTCCCGCAATATCAAATGTACAAATACAACCAAACTGTACTACCATTGCATCCAGGCTATCCACCACGACAAATCCGCAACATCAAAGCACAACACAGGACATCAACGTGAATGTCACGTTCGCAAATTCGTCTAAAAGGGCTATAGCAATTAGACAGGATTTTCCGATCAAATGACATTCACGATCGCAGATATAATGTAAATACTGTGAACTAACATGTTTAAATTTTCGATCGACAAAATTTCTTGAAGTGGGCCCCAAGCAAATACCCAGTACTCAGACAAATCTGGGCCCAAACAAAAAATACCAGAAACCTCATTTCCAAGTCAGAAACCACTACATGAAAAATGGTGCCCTAAATCTACTGTAGCGCGGCAGAACCGCGGACAAAACAAGGTTATTGCCACGGTTCCGTGGCGTAATGATGAGATCAATGTACCAAATTTCAACAGTGTTCCTAAAAAACCCTGCCTGATTTTCTGACATATCTAAAAAAAATTTTAGAGCACAAAAAAAATTCGACAGAAACTTGATGACTTGGAATAGCGGTTTCGGAATTTTCGTTCGATCGAAATTCTAAACACGTTAGAGCAAACTAGTAAAGATTAATGGCGTGGCTCTGATACCATGTAAGTCTACGGTAGCGCCCCGGCCGTCTTTCCGAGGCCAAAATGTGGAAACGAAAATTTTTCTTAACATGAAAACCAGCGCTATCGTATGCTTAAAATCCGGATCGAACCACTAACCTACAACTAGCTATCTAGAGAAGGGATAGAAAGGCTATACCAATCGATCCGTGTCCTTCGGTCTTTGGCCACCATCCCAAGCTCCTCGCGGCATCTTCGGTCTTGATCTCCTCGTCGGAAAGGGCATCGCTTATACGAGTCTTTTTACGGGCTCCCGCTTCATCCGAAGCAACTCGGGCACGAAGTGTGCTAGCCGACGTGTCCAAGGTGTTGTAGAGAATGTTTGTGATCACTTTGTCTCTTGCATCCATTGATTTGGATGGAGGTTAGAGATGAAGCCATTGATGGAGATAATGAGCTAGAGGAAGAAGAAGAAGATGAGAAGCTTTTTCTTCTTTTCTTTTCTTGTGTTGTTGTTATGATAAAATGAGTGAGAGTGTTGAAACAATAATATGAGAGCTCACTCTCTCATGGCAGCCCCTCTCTCTCTCTCTCCTCTTATCATATCATCACAAAACCATCATATAATGTGACATTAGCACATAAAGAGAGACCATGAGTCACTAATGTGTCCATGTCACATTTAATGCATGTCATGATGAAATCTAGCTCATTATTTCCAAATGCAAACATTAATCCAAATGTTTGCAACAATAAAAAGATACGGCAACATCTAAAGTAAACTCGTGACGGATCACAAGGATACCCCTCACATGTATATACATACCTGCACCCGCATTCCGACTGAATGCGAATGCGATGAGATTAAAGTAATCCAACAAATCTAATACTAGGATCCGGATCATGATCCGTGCAATACCGCACGTATATGATCGAACCCTGCCATATATCATACGACCTCTACAACGTTTCGCCCGAAACTTGAGAAACTGTCTGTGGGGGACTCTAAAGACTCGTCAATACTTTGGCTGTGGATTTAACCACTAGCACATCAGAGGTGCTAGCTGTACGTAACGAGCTACCAGGTATTGACCAAAAGTGTAACATTTCAAAAAAATAAAATATTATTTTTTGGGAATTTTCATAATTTAATATTATTTTAATGAATATTTTAATATTTCGGTATAATTAAATACCGATAAATGGGGAAAATTTTGGAAAAATTATGGAAAATTCTAAAATAGGGTATTTTATGGAATTTTCCATTTTAAAGTTTTTATGATTAGTTATATGCTAATTTAGTGCTAATCGCGATTAAAAATCGCTAATCGGCTTTTTAGCATTTTGGGGCAAAACATGCACATATCATTTTTGCACTTGCGTTTCATTGGTTTCTTTGCCTTCTCTTTATTTTAGCATGCTGGCTTAGGGTTGACCATTGTGTGAGAAGGATATGAAAAGAAAAGAAAAGAAAAATGTAAGAATGATGTAGAGAGAGAAAGGTATAGGTCAACCCTTCTTTTTGAACCATCCCCCATCATTTCTTCACACCTTTTCTCTCTCCTTCCTCCATGAGCTGCTGCTGCTCCTGCTCCCCCTCTTCTTCCTCCACCTTCAATCCCCCAAAACACCATGGATCCAACCCTAAAACCCCATTCCCACTTCACAAAAATTGCTCCCAAGCTCACTAGCTACACATTGGACCTAGAAAGAGAGGATCTTGAGGACTTTGAGCAACTCAAGAAAATTCTTGAGTTGCCAAAGGAGGTAAATTCTGCACCCTTAGAGTAATATTTCGATTTCTTATGCATCTATACTTGTTTCATGTCGATATTGTGTCGTTTTGAGGACTTTGGAAAATTCAAGTTAGGGTTTAGGGTTTGATCTGAAATCAAAGGTGAATTGAGGTGTAGTTAGGGACTACAACCCATGGTGTGATGATACATTGGACCCAAATAGAGGTTAGAACCCAGAATACGGATTTATAGAAACGATATCGGGAAAAAACTGTAATTCTGTGACTGTTTTTAGAAATCTGCTATCACCCGAGCCATCTGAAAATAAAATTGGTTTGACAGTAAGATGTGCAGGCACCCTGGAACCACCACACAAAACCCTAACCCCTATCAACTTCCCCAGGCCGCCAATTTATCCCTTCTGGCCGTAAATTACGGCCAGAGCAGGTTGGAACCCCCTCGTTTTTGGTTTAGGGCCCTATCTCCAGTAAATTTGACCTTTGGTATATGCAATTTTGACTGATTCCATCTATGATAGAACCTGGGGTAGTTTTCTTGTGTTGGCGCATGGTTTACGACTTGTTTTAGCATGGATTTTGGTAATTGGTGATTCGTTTCTGTCGGGTGGCGTTTGAACGTCAACGGCAAAGGGTTATTGGTCGTGTTTGCATGCGGGACTATAGGTTTTTACCTATGGGCGTAGCGTATGCCGTTTTGGTTTTCCGATGTGATTTTCATGTGCTTTAGCGTTTGTGATACCCCACGTGATGTAGAGGCGTTGAAGATAAAGATGGCGACATCGGCATCGGCACACAAGAAGCAAGGTGAGTAGATTTATATCTATGGGGAGAAGTTGGGTGGATGGCGTATAGCACTCCCGCAGTTCGTGGTGATGTATACGAATATGTATACACACATATATTGTTTGAGATTATTGATGATAAAGATGGATTCTAGGTGTGATTGGATTGGTTTAGTGTTGCGAAACGCTAGAGTAGTGGTTGCACCACACATACACACACCCATACTTGCATACATTCTTCTTTCATATGTGCGTATATGGGAATATATATTTATGTGTTCACATTGGTATGGGACTATGTGTTCATATACTGGATTTGAGGATAGTACTTGGGATTTGAAATGAGTCGACGAGATTTGATTTGAGGCCGTGAGATCGGTGATATGACAGGGTTAGTATTTGAGATACGCCATGATGTTATAGTGTGATGAATATGATATTGACCCGTACCCAGATTTGGGGATGCCGTACGACGGATTTACGTACGAGCAATACATTGATGTTTGATCCGCACTCTTGACTTGGGAATATCTGATTATAGATATGGCATCGGATGTGATATTATTGAGGCGGGATCATCGACTAATATATATATATATATATATATATATATATATATATATATATATATATATCGACTCAGATGTTAGGCGGTTTCCTTATCTTTAGTTAGCCTGTTAGCTTAGCCCTATAGTTTAGTGTAGTTGTTAGACCATATTAGTTATCGTTGTGTTTAGTATTCAGCTCCCGCACATTATTGCTGTTCGCTCCGCATCGCCTACTTATTTTGTGATTTCATATTCCATTGTTGATATCATGCTGTTAGGACACCAGCACCATTACCGATGATGCGTATGTACCACGTACACTTACTTGCCGGCTCACACACATCCTCATCGGTAATTGCCATGTCACGTACACTTAGAAAATACCATTGCATTGATATAGCTTGTTAGCTAATAGTTTCGACATGATATTAGTGTACTTGCCTTATATGCTAGTTTAGACATTGTAGTTATTACCTGCTACTTCATGCATGTTATTATTCACTGTTACGCCATATTCATGGATTCTTATGCCTATATTCACTGTTTACATGCTATTGATGATTTGGATTCGAATTTTCATGAGATTTCCTGGATTTGGGGGAAAACCGCAAAAACATTTATAACCTTCTTTTCTCTCTCTTTTTAAATGAAAAGTGCGGTTTTCCCATGATGTATGAGTCGTCCACCATGAGTTTGCTGATGGATTACGAGACCCGATTCGAGGAGTTGGATGAACCGTTTCGGATACATGGTGGACCCGGTGCGGTACCCCGGGGTGAGAAGGTCGCAGGGGATGGCGTTGAGCCTGGCAGGGGAGCACTACCGACCGGCAATTTTACCCGACGCGTCGGATATCCGGAGGATACCGTCGTGGTGGTAGTGGCCGGTCTGGACTGACGGCGCCCTAGATAGTGAGATTGATACTGAGATTTTGAGGTATTGAGGTACTGAGTTTTGATGGTACATGCCAGTCCGGATAGTCGGAGCCTGAGATTTTGAGACATTGGGATTTATGTTTTGTGTCGATGCTAGACATTGTTTATGCTGATTTCATTATGATACCTCATTTTAAATATATAAAAATCTCACTAAGTTATGAAAACAGTTTCTTCATTTACATGTATTCTGTTTTCATGCATCCATACCTCATCCATATGATATATTGCTACCTGAGGCACTGACACGGGCACTTGGTATTACAGTTGTTTTGAGGTATACCCTAGCCATTGTTATAGGCTGCAGATTATATATTTGAGGATATATATTGATCGTATGACCTAGGATTGCGTCATACATGCGATTTCTGTTCGTAGATGTATTCTATTCACGAGTTGGCAACTCACCCCCGTTGTGCCACAGTTTCTTACAGGTTTTGCCGTACAGGTTTCATTACGGCTTTGCTAGCACTACTTCCATTTCCGGGTGATATGCTAGTAGGTGGGTTCACTTGTATCGTGACCATCAGTATATTTTGTATATTATTATTCAGTTGTATCTAGAAGTTCCATCAACCAAACATGAATTTATTTCAGGCATAGACCAGTGATATTTATTCTTTCGACCTTAAAGTCGCGCGTTGTATTTCTATGGATTTCATGTTGTTTTGAGTTTCCTTTTCTACTATGATCCTCGCCTTTCGGCGTTGTATATTATATTGCTTACGTGGTTGTGACCGTCGATTGACGAAGAGCTAGCTCCCGCTTGGGGATGCCCTTATTCATTATATATGCTTTATCAAGTTTTGTACCCGTTTGGGGTCTGTTTTTACAAAGGAAACTCTGCCGAAATTTTTAGAAAAGACTTGTGATTTTAAAATGCATATTTCGGCGTATGTTGCAAACTATTTGATTTAAAATGGTTTTTCCTTCACTCTACTACTTTTCTTGGCTTGGATTTTCTGGGTTTTCGGCCTACTTAGATTACGTACGCCTCGAGACGTTTCGTAGTTTGAGTGCCGGTCATGTTCCGTACTTTCGGGACGTGACAAAAAGGGAGGTCGACGAGCGAACTCATCCTGACACCCTACTGAGTCTGTCAGTGACAATATCCATACAGTCCGGTCCGTTCGTCTATGAGCATCACATGTCGGGCCTAGGGGGTTGGTAAAAGTCAGACCCCCAAAAGCGGTACAAGTCGTGTCGGAGTGTATCCCAAAACACCCTGAGATACTACTGGAATACCTACCAGTAAATCTCCTGCCTTGGCCAAAGACTTCGTGTAACGGCTCTCCTAGACACAGCACGACCTCACCCCCAATACCGAGAGAAACGAACCCCTGCAGATCCGCTCACTGCCTCCATGTGGCTCGGGACTGTATCCAACTAAAACCTGTTTGCACGACTCCTTTGAGCCGTGGTAGGGTGGTAATCAAAGCACAGTGGTAACTCACACGAGACAAATGACGATCTCAGGTCGATGAACTAACCTGTACACATGTCATCAGGGAACTGCTATCTGACGTCAGGTATAATACTAACTAGCATGTTCCCGACGAGTCCTGTCCGGTGTACTCATAACCCAATGCGCACCTGTATACATCTTAGGTGAACCAATTGACACCAATGGCTTGTGAGACCGGCCACCGCCCCTCATCAGGGGCTCGACTGTATACACTAGTCTACTAATGGAGTAACGATGCCCAGTATCGAAACTCCCACGACTAAGGACCTTTTAAGGATGTGCTTACAGACCCCAGCTCCCACGTATATGATCGCCATCATACTGCTGGTAGTCAAGCAAGAATCCTAAGGGCTCTATCAACGCGCAATAGTGACCTGTAAGGTCACCTGAAGCAGTACACGATGATAAAGATAAACCAGATAGCATACTATTATCTCGAGTAAGATTGTCCTACCGGTATAGGTCCTCCCTCAATCATTGCAATCACGTGCCTGCGATCCAATAATTGACTTTGAGGGCACTATATCCAACAGGAAGAAAACCATTTAGCCTAATGATGGTGTACAGAAGGAATGAGTAAAGACAAATAAAGGGATTTGGAAAGATGGAAAAGAAATATACGGTTATAGTCATGAATCTGGATAATGGAAGAGGCATTACTAGGAATACCCAGATACCCCTTCGAAACATTTTTATGTTTCAGTTTCACTGTGCATTATTAATTGAAAACTGATTTCCCAATTAGATCCTTACTCCAGGGTATGTATTTACCAGGTTTGATTCTCACATCTGTTTGGTTTTACAGATGATGAGAGAGAGGAAGTTATTGGGAATTAGGTGATCATCCTCATTATATCGGAATTCGTTGTAATTGGTGATATTTGAGGAAATCGCCTGGGTACAGTTTTCAACCTACGACGCACAGGGTTTGAGTTATTAAACTCAGAGGACTTATACAAAGTATTGTATGTTGTCCGGTGTGCATTAGGAAACATGTGTGTCGTAGAAATACAAAGTCTAAGTTTTGAGAAGTTATAGGTACAAGAATAAAGTAGAGAACCATCTGTTGCAAGTATCAGGATTCTTCAAGGTGATCGAAGATGTAGACACTTATGTATGGTATTCAGATGATAGTAATGATTTTGGGAAACTTGTTTCTCTTTCAGATTACTCATAATTGGATACACTCCTAAGTTGAGTAATGTTGATCGGCCTCTCTCCATCTAGTTGACATGCACTGGAGACAGATGCATGATTTGAATCTGGTTCCAATTAAATCAGTGCTTCTGTTTCTATATTGGATATAGAACGGTTCATATCTTAACGATATTAAGGTACGGGGAGTTGTCCGGCTTATGCATAAAACCAGACTCTGGATAACTCGAGGCACGTTTCTGTAATGGCAGTTTGTGGGTTAACCCGGGCTATGACGAGGGTTAATTTTCTACCATCTGGAAGATCAATAGTGATATTGTTCTTGACTCACCACAATTTTAGTAAAATGGACTTTTTCAGAAAACAGTAGTGGGAGTATGGTAGAACTAGAAGTGATTCCAGAACCGCAAACGATTACTGAAAATTTAATAAGACCTAAAGATTCAATCAGTTTTGACATTCCATTAGCCACTCCGCAGATATGGTGGGTAACCTCAGGCACCCGAGAGGTACTTCGGTAGCCTCAAGGACGGTGACAAGGAGGTTCTTATTTACCCAGACTTGACACTACTGTTGTTCCAGACTATGAGACCCGTCAGGAGGATGAGTATGGCGTCGTTCTAAACTAGGTTTAGAAGTGCACGTGTATATGATTCTGCCAGAGGGTTGTTGTAGTCAGTGGGAGCAGCGGAAGCATAGTGGACAAGAAGCTTATGTCTATTTATAGACTAAAGCAGATATAGCGGAGATAGATCATCTATTTTTGATGTGACAGTCATAGGTTTTGACTTCATCAGAATAGGGAATGGATCTGTTAAGAAGGTAGTAGGGTGTGATGTCCTGTTATTTGGATGACATACACATAGTAGGAAGTGAAATTCCTATACTACGATCGGTTATACTGTGGTTGTCATACAGTGTTTTCTCCACATAGAATATGGATATTATATCAGGCATTCTGGTTACTAGATCTATAGTTTTAGATCTATATTTGAGTAGTATCCCAATCTGGGTACTTAGACAGTATTCTAAAGGTGTTTTAGAATGAATGACTCCTGGCATGGTGGTGTACCTGCAGGTGATGGAGTCACCCTCTCTGAAGGTGTCTTACAGACTAAAGAGGAGAGGGATGTGCATGATTGGCATATCACTTGCTTAGGCAATTGAGTCAATCATGGGATGTCAAGTACCACACCAAATGTTGTTTTTGCAGTAGATGCAATAAGTTGAGATATTAATCAAATCGTGGAGAAACATTCGGAAGCAGTTCTAGAACATAAGTGGATGTTCTCGGGATTTGATAATGACAGCCTCATTCGGGAGACGATTATCATTTCAGGCATCCAAGGTGACCTGGACGACAGAGTTATAGTTTTCCCTCTTGACGAGGGGTAGTAGTTTGAACGGTGGTCCAAATGGAAACTGAGGGAGGCATGGAGCAGGATACTGATTAAATTCAGTTGACGATACAGTCTAAGAAGTTTGAATTTGGAGTTCATTTATGAACTAGGTCCCATCAGATATCCAGACATATTCTAAGACAGGTATTGCTCAATTTGGGAGATGGCTTTCTCCGCGAACTTGAGATAATGAGAGACATAGAAAGAAACGTCACGGCGGATCCACTTACTGAGGCTATTTCTCGACCGCAATAGTTTTACAAACGAGCTTTGTGAAACTGATTAGTAGAGGAGTTGGGTGTTCGGTATCACAGTGGCTGCGAGTATGCTAAATCGCAATAATTAGCCTTAAGTGCAAGTGGGAGATTGTTGGATATAGTGCCCTCAAAGTCAATTATTGGATCGCAAGCATGTGATCATGATGATTGAGTGAGGACCTATACCGGCAGAACATTCTTACTCGAGATGATAGTATGCTATCTGGTTTGTCTTTATCATCACTATTACATGTTGATAGAGCCCATAGGATTCTTGCTTGACTGCCAGCAGTATGATAGCGATCATATACGTAGGAGCTGGGGTCTATAAGCACATCCTTAAATGGTCGCTAGTCGAGGGAGTTTCGAGACAGGGCATCGATACTCCAGAGTAGACAAGGGTATACCGATCGAGACCCCGACGAGGGGCAGTAGGCAGGTCTCACAAGCCATTGGTGTTAGTTTGTTCACCTAAGATAGTATACAGGTGCTCATTGGGTTATGAGTACACTGGACGGACTCATCAGGAACCTGCTAGTTGGTATTATACCTATTCTCAGATAGCAGTTCCCAGGTGACATGTGTACAGGTTAGTATATCAACCTGAGATCGTCATTTGTCTCGTGTGAGTTCCCACTGTGCTTTGATTACTACCCTACCACGGCTCAAAGGAGTCGTGCAAACAGGTTTTAGTTGGGTACAGTCCCGAGCCACATGGAGGCAGTGAGCGGATCGTCGGGGATTTATCTCTCCCGGTATTGTGGTTGATGTCGCACAGTGCACGGGTGGCCATCACCAGAAATCCTTGGCCAAGGTAATCGAGAATTACTGATTCGGATCAGTAGTTTCTCAAGTGGTGATGGGCTTCATACCGACACGAATTATTGCGTTATTAGGGGTCTGACTTTTTCCACCCCTAGACCCGATATGCGATACTCTTAGACGAACAGACCGGACTATACAGATATTTTCACTGTTAGGCTCAGTAGGGTTCCTGGATGAGTTCATTCATCGGCTTCCCTTTCATTCATTACCTCGGCAGCTGTTACGCACAGCTAGTGCCACTGACGTGCTTGTGGTTAAATCCACAGCCAGCGTATTGATGAGTCATTAGAGTCCACCACAGAAAGTTTCCCAAGTTCGGGCGAAACGTTGTAGAGGCCGTATGGATTTATGGCAGGGTTCGAACATTCACGTGCACGTGTCATGTTTCGGACGGATAATACTAGTGGGCTTTGGTTTAAGCCGGATCCTAGTATTATATTGTGTAGGAATATTTTTTGTCCCGTTGCATTCGTATTCGGTCGGAATACAAATGCGGGTATGTATATACAGTTGTGAGATAATCCTGTAATTCGTTACGAGATTACTTTTGAAGTTGCCAGTTTTTCTTCACCCGATTAAACATTAGCTTTAATGTTTAATTAATGGATATTTTTCTTAGCATTGTTTTTGGGCCAAAATTCATTCATATCCTTCCTTGAAATTTCATGAGCAGTGGGCAATTTTTGAGCTTGGGCTTTTGTCTTTGATGAGTCATTCTTTCTTGCATTTATTGGGCATGGTTCTTTTGTGTGAGGTGGCATGGAATTTCGTGTGGTGGGGGAGGGGAATGGGCAGCATGTTTTGTTTGGGTGAGGTGGCTTTGGCTTGGTTTGGTTTTTGTTTTTATTTTGGTGACGGATTTTGTTATACTTACCACTCTATTCACTACACTCACCACTTGATCATCATTCTTACCTCTCTCTAATTTCCGTCCACTGTGAATGGTTTTTCCTTTACTGTGAATTGGCCGAGCCCATTTGGTTGGGTGAGAAAAATTATTTCTCGTTGCAAAAATCCTTAGCTCACTTCATCTCTTCTCCATGGCAACTTCATTTACCTTCACCCAATTCATTGGGTGCCTTGAGACAAAATATTCTACACTCTCTCTACTTCAATCATGGACATTTCGGCTAGCAAACTTAATGTTCGAGTTGCTTCGGTTTGAAGCGGGAGCCCGTATAAAGATTCCTTGACGTGGTGCCACTTCGACGAGGAGACCGGAGATCGAACGAGATCGGAGATGCCGCGAGGAGCGTGGGATAATGGCTAAAGACCGAAGGACACGGATCGATCGGTATAGCCATTCTAACATCTTTTGTAGTTTGCTAGTTTGGGTTAATGGAACGATCCGGGTATTTGGTTGTGGTAGCGCCAGTTATAAAATTTTTGTTCCGCATTTGGCCTCGGATTGACGGCCGGGGCGCCGCCACAACCCAACAGTTATGACCCAAAATGACACGCGACTGGAACTTGAATCATATGAAGTCTATAGGACCCCATCTAATTCAAGTAAGCCAAAGATCCCAGAAATCTAAACCATTTAAAAGAAGAAGTGAAAGGAAACTTAGTTTTTAGGCAAGTGTTTAAATAAATAAGTGGCATTAAACATTTAAAAACAACATCATATTTTCCCGAAAATTTCGGCAGAGTCTCCTTTGTAAAAACTGGCCCCAAACGGGTACAAACATGCATAATATACATATTGAATAAAGGCAACCCCAAGCAGGAGCTAGCTCTTTGCCAATTGGCGGACACAACCACGCAAGAAATATAATATACAATACCGAAGGGCGAGGATCAAAACTCAGAAGAAAACCAATATCCACCAGAAAACCATAATAATACTAGCGTGACTCCAAGGTCGAAGAATATACACTGGTCTTCTAAGTCTATAAAATATACAAGTCTGGTTGATGGAGTTTACTAGATACAACTGAAAATAAATAAAAGTACAATGGTGGTCACGATACGAGTGAACCTATCTACCAAGGCAATCACCCGGAAAGGAGCAATGTGCCAGCAAAGCCGCCAAGAAAACCTGTACGACAAAACCTGCAAGAAACTGTGGCACAACGGGAGTGAGTTGCCAGCTCGTGAGTAGAAAACATCAACGAGAAGAAATCGCATGTATGACTCTATCCTAGGTCATACCATAATATATCCTCATAATATATAACCTGAAGCATCTAAATAACGGTAAGGGTAAACATCTATACATAAGTGTAATACCATGTGCTCGTGTCAGTGCCTCAGGTAGCAACATAATACATATATGATGTATGAATGCAGGAAAACAGAATGCAACTGAATGAGAAAACTGTTTTCATATCTCAGTGAGATTTCTCTATAAAAATCGAAGTATCATCAATGAAATCAACAGAGAATCAGTGTCAAGCAGCGACACAAAATATATATCTCGATATCTCAATATCTCTGGCTCCGGTAATCCGGACTGGCCCATATCATCAAATCACAATACCTCAGGCTCCGGCAATCCAGACTGGCCTATATCGTCAAATCTCAAGAATACGTCGGTATCCTCCGGATATCCGCCGCGTCACAATAACCGGTCGGTAGTGCTCCCCTGCCAGGCTCAACGCCATCATCTGCGACCATCTTGCCCCGGGTTACCACACCGGGTCTACCATGCACCCGCAGACGGTTCATCCTCCTCGTCGAATAGGGTGTATGATACTGCTCAAAAGCCGAGAAAACTCATGGTGGACACCTCTCAAATCATATCATGAGAAAACCCTAATTTTCTATCTTTAAAATGATAATAAGTTTATAAAATCTTTGCGGTTTCTCCAAATCCAGAAATCTCATGGAAATCCGAAATCCCATCTCAAGAGTAAATAATAGTGAATTACCGGCATAAAGTTCCATAATATTGCATGACAAATAAATATATGAATGCATCGGATATCAAGCAAGGAATTCAATAATTAAACTAGCATATGAAAGCAATAACATATTGGAACTATCAGCTAGCGAGCTATGTCAATGAAATAATATTCTCTAAAGTGTATGTGACATGGCAATTACCGATGATGATGTGTGTAAGCCGGCAAGCAGGTGTACGTGGAGCATATGCATCTTCGGTAATGGTGCTGGTGTCCTGACAGCATGGGTTCATAATAACTAATGAAAACACATTTAAGCATGCAATGCGATACAAACAGGAAGAATATACGGAAAATGAATAGTAAACGCAACATATAAGAATGGACATCTATATATACGAGTCATACAGCTTTGGCATTTGAAATAGCACGAATCGTGGTGTTTAGAAAATAGGGCATGTCTTTAAAATACCCACGATTCGTCAGTTTTGAAAATAAGTATGACTCGAGCCAAATCTAACATCTGCTAAGTAAACTACAGGACAAGCTAAGAGACTAACCAAAAGGGTAAGGAAAACCACATAAGTCCGAGTCGATACATCTAGTAGTCGGTGATCCCGCCTCAATAGCGTCATGTACGTAAAATATATAATATGACATCCTCGAGTCGAGAGTGCGGGTCAATCATCATATTTATACATCGTACGGTAAAATCTATCGTACGACATCCCAAATTGTGGTATGGGTCAATATCACATATAATCCATAATTTATCTAGTATCATTATCATCGTATCCTGAATTAAGGGTACTGATCTAAAGTTTAGTACATTCCGATACCATCAACACACACACACACACACACACATATATATATATGCGTGTGTATGAAAACACATCGTCCAACGATCCTCTATAATATCATGTCGTGTCTTGTCACACGGCCCAAATCACATCACCGATCTCATGGCATCATGTCCAATCACATCGACTCATCTCTAAGTATCATATACTATCCTCAACAAATGTGTATACGTATACATATATGTATATACATATATATATATATACTCACATACATATATGTATATATATATATATATCCTTATATACGCACAAGAAAATCAAATGTATGCGTGTGTGTGCATGTGTGCAAATCATTACTCTAGGGTTTTGCGACTAAGAAACTAAACTAAAAGCATTTTCCTACAATTACGCTAAAACTAACCCAAAGTCACCTAAGCATTGCTTGCTAAGTATACACATCTCATAAAATTCTTAAGTGTGTGTGTGTCTGTGTGTGTGTGTGTATCATAACGCATTCGCATGCTACACTACGAAACTGCGGGGGTGCTATACGTCATCCACCCGACTTCCCCCGTAAATATATATCTACTCACATTGATCCTTGCTTGCCAAAGTCGATGTCGCCATCTTCTTCTTCATCGTCCAAAATCCACATGAGGGTACCTACATATCACATATATCGGATCGCATCAAAACGTCCAATTCAAAACCAAAACGATCTATGAATCACACATAGGTTAAAACCTATGGTCTACTCACGTAAATCAATCAAACAACACCCGATATCGACGTACAAACGTCAAGTGACCGATACAAAACCAAATATCAAAACTTCATGTCATAAACATAAAGGAATTCAAAGAAGCAACTCAAGAAAATAGTCACAGGTTTTGGTTTAGGTGAAATAAGGATAAACAAACAGTACTGGGGTGTGGTATATAGGGTATATAAGCTACAAAACAAATCCTAGCACCGAATTCCACAATGTGGCCGGCCACAATAGCCCCAAATCCGGCGAGCTCGGCCAATCCAGGGAGTTAGGGTCTCGTCTTCCCAGGGTGGTCTCCCAGTGGTCCATCTAGTATATGGTGTTGTTTGTTTTTTTAGTAAAGTTCTCGGATCACTCCAGATTCCCTACACCCACAAATAAATCCTCAAAACTGACATGGAAGTTCCAAATTCAAATCTTAGGGTTCAGTTCAGGTTTGATCTGGGTTTTAGACATAAAGGGGGGTTTAAGGTCACCACCAAAGCTCATTAGCACTATCTCAACTCAAATAGATCCTTAACCTTCATCTAGGAATTTTCAAACCTTACTAAACCTCACTTAACCACTTCTAAACTAATATAGATGCTAAAGGAAATGAAACCCTACACTTAAAGTGAAAGAAATACCTTATTTGGGACTCAAGAATCCCCTAGAGCATCAAAATCCTATTTTTCTTGGTTCTCCATGCTTGTAGTGAGCTTGGGCACATTTTTAATGAAAGGAATGAGGGGTTTTGAGGTGTTTTTGGGGGTGAAGTGAGGTGGTGTAAGTGGTGGAGAGAGGAGGGAAGCCATGGTAAGAGGAGAGGGAAAATAATGATGAGGATGATGAAGAGTGAGGCCAAGACAAAGAACCCCTTACCCTCCCTCTTTTCTCTCTCATGCCCATACTCTTTTCCTTATTCATTTTCTTTTTTCTTTCCTCTTTTATTTCTTTTCTCTTCATTTTTAAATGCAATACACTTAATTTAAAGATGAAGACAAGCTTCATATTTAATAAATTTAAAAATTATATGTGACATACTATGGTGCATGTCATGCACAAACATGATAATGCATAATTAGTGAACATTAATCAAGTTTAAAAATAAACTTGTATAAAATAAATTATATAATAATTCATACAGTGTTTAAATCTCACAAATTCTTTAGAAATCAACATTCAATGTAATTTTCCAATATTTATCCAATCTATTGGTATATAATCAAACCATAACATTAAAACTAATCACCATTCATTACAATATTAATAATATTTATTATTTTAATTATTTAATTTCCCAAAAATAATATTTTATTTTTCTGAAATGTTACACTCATACTCTAAGACAGCAGTAGTGGCAAGCTTGGGTCATCAAAATCTCCTTGTCACCGTTTTTTAGGAGACTGAAGTACCACTCGGGTGGCTTAGCTTACCCACCAAATCTGCGGAGTGGCTAATGGATTGTCGAATCCAATTGAATCCTTAGGTTCTACTAAATTTTCAATAACTGTTTGTGGTTCTGGAATTACTTCTAGTTCTACTATACTCCAACTAATGTTTTCTGAAAAGAATTCATTTTACTAAAACGGTGGCGAGTCAAGGACAATATAACTATTGATCCTGCTAATAGTAGTATGTTAACCCTCATCAAAGCCCATGATAAGCCACAAACTGCAATTACTGAAACATTCCTTGAGTTTATCCGTATTCTGGTTTTAAGCATAAGCCAGAAAACTCCATATACCTTAATATCTTTAAAATATGAATCTATTCTATATCCAATATAGAAACAAAGGAACTAATTTAATTGAAACCAGATTCAAAAATTGTAGGGTTTCCTAGCAAGGCAGCAAGGTTTCGGGAGGCATCGTCCATGCCGTTTTTAAATTTTTGCCTTTCTAAAGAACCCTAACCTAGAATCTTAACTAGAGTTTTAAATAAAACATCATGCAAACAACTTTGCAAACTATGTGAATGAGGGAATACAACCTTTGTAGACCGATCCTTCACTTCTAAAGCTCCAGGTTTTAGTCCCTTCGCTGCGAATGGTGAACTCCCAGACAGTAGAGAGGGTTCACTTGAAGAAACGAACAAGCTTGCTCAATTTCTTCGAGGCCGAAGATGATCTACGTCGAGGAGACTCGAGCTCATGCTACCTCTTCACTAACGGTGAGATTAGTGAAGCAAACACCGTAAACTAAATGGCAAGTAGTAGAGGATGATGAAGTAGGAAGTGGGCACACTTTAGATTTCTTTTTCTCACATTATTTTCTCACTTGAAGAAAAGCAAGCAAGCTTTTTCAATGAAGAAGAAGATGAAGAATAATCAAAATGAGAATGAACTCATGAGGTGAGAATATAAACCATGGATGAGTTAGTGTCATGCACTAACTCATATAGAGACTTAACTAGGGTAAGGATAAAGGTAGGGTTAATAAACATCTCAAGGAAAACAAAAGAGTGGACTTGGTCAATGGTTATCCAAAGCTTTCTCAAAGCTTCTACCATGACAAAATTCCACAATTTTAGAATTACTTTGATAAATAAAACCCTAGGATTATCCTAACTATAGTGTAAGACTCATACACCCATGTTTCATGTATTATTAAACATGACACAATAATATGTACATTTTTATATATATCACATATATACAATATGCACACAAGTGAGAAAAAGAATATTTAGTGAGCAAATATTAGTTAATGTAAGTTAATATATCAAATATATAATTATACATTGAATTATCAAATCAACACTTGATTTAATAATCCGGCTATATCTCATACAACCGACTAATATCATATGTCGCGAGAATAAAATGCGGTATCACATACGTGCATTAATCTCGTTCCCGCACATATCACATATGTTCTCCTACTCTGTTTCGCATGAACCAGGAAACCTCTGTGTAAGACTCTAAAGACTCGTCAATACGCAGGCAGTAAGTGATGATCATATCAAACACCCATAAGCAGCAAGCGATCTGCTAAACGTAACGGCCACTCGGGTATTGAGCAATCAAAAGATCAACAAGCAAGCATGCTCACACTCCTGCGAATCCAATTAGTAACACTACCGCACAGTCCGGTTTCTTCGTCCGATATGTCGCATATCACAGCCTGGGGATGGTAAAACGTCAGACCCCAATAGCCTGATAAGTCATGCCGATGCAAGGTCCATAACGGTTCGAGAAACTACTGATAACACTTACCAGTAGATCTCAGCAACCCTGGCCAGGGATTTCCTGTTATGGCCAATCGAGCATAGCGCAACATCAACTCCCAATACCGGGAGAGACGAAACCTCTCCTATCGCTCATTGCCTCCATGTGACTCGGGACTGTACCCAAAAACATCTTTTTTCACGATATCTTGACCGTGGTAGGGTAGAAATGAAAGCACAGTAAAAATCACACAAGACTCTATGACGATCTCGGGTCTACAGACTAACCTGTACTAGTGTCACCAAAGAACTGCTATCCGACGATAGGTATAATACCATCTAGGAGTTCTCGGTGAGTCTGTCCAGTGTACCCAGTCTCCACTGAGCACCCGTGTACCTACTGTAATGTCAAACACCAATGGATATGGGATCATCCATCGCCCATCATATGGGTCAAGAAGCGTATACGCTAGTCTACTCTGGAGTATCGATGTCCTATCTCGATACTCCCATGACTAGGAACAGTTATAGGGTGTACTTGTGGACTACCATTGGCCCCACTAGTATGATCTCCATCATAGTCCTGGCAGTCAAGTACATAACCTAAGGGCTTTATCATCATGTGAGAGCGAGACAATAAGTGTACATGTTAATATAAAGAGCAACCAGATAGCATACTATCATGTCGAGCAAGAAAGTCCTCCCTATATATGTCCATGAATCCACTACAATATACATCCCATGTACAGTAATGGTCTCTAGGGAATACATATAACTAACAATCTCCCACTTGTACTAAGACCATCTGTCATAGTATCCAATACCCAACAATATAGCAGTGGTTGTAGTATCCCATACTCAATCATCCTAAAATCTCTCAAATAGTATTTGGGGAAGCAGGCCTCGGTGAGTGGATCCGCCGTGTTAACCTCAAAGTCTACTCTCCTATCCTCGATCCTTTGGAGATCAACCATCTCCTTGATCAGGTGATACTGTCCTCAAAATATGTCCGGGTCGCTGATGGGACCGGTGTTTCTAGGTCAAATCCACAACTCCATTATTGTCACAATAACAATTATTGGATGCTCAATGGTAGGAACATTGTTCATTTTATGAACAATAATTGTCCAGACAGCCACTTTGGCAGTATCATTGGTAGCAATGTGTTCAGCCTTTATCATCTAGTATGTTACGGTATCTAGCTTGGAACTCTTCCAACATACCGTCCCTCCACTGAGGGCAAAGACAATGCCTGTGACTGACTCTCAGTCAACCTTATCACTCTGGAAGCTCGAATGAAGAACTTTCTTTTAGTGCTTCCCAAGTACTTAAGAATGTCCTCCACAGCTGTCCAGTGATTCTTCCTAGATCTGATTGATTCTTAATCACTACACTTAGCGAGTCATCTACATCTGGTCTGGTACATAACATCGCATACTCTGATAGAGCCTACTGCCGAAGAATATGGTATCCCTTGCACGCGAGCTCTCTCCAAATCAGTCTTGGAAGATATCTTTTTGGAGAGAGTGATTCCTCGGCATGTGGGCGAACCACCACACTTAGAATCCTTCATACTAAACCCCTTTAGTATGGAGTTAATGTACCTGGATTTGGAACACTCGCAATATCCACTTAGATCTATTACTATATATCATAATCCACATGATGTAGTAGGTATCATCCAGATCTTCCATGGAGAATTCTCGTGATAAGAAGAGCTTGACCGAGTGTAGCATAGGAAACCATTTCCTATCAAGAGTATGTCATCTACGTACAATACGTATAAGACAACCTTACTCTCTACAACCTTCTTGTATATATAAGGTTCATCTACCTTTTTGATGAAGTCAAACTCTTTGATTACTACATCAAAACAGATGTTCCAACTCCGCAATGCGCGCATTGATCGTGATGGAGTTAAGCAAACCAATTTTATTTCAAACAGTGCCATACATATATATATATATATTGGAATAATACGTTTTCTTTTATTAAGTTTTCCTTCACTCTACTTAAAATTTTGGTTTAGATTTCTGGGCTTTGGCTTACTTATATTACCTTACGCCTTTAGATGTTTCGTAATTTAAGTGCCAGTCACGTTCCGTACCTTCGGGTCGTGACAAAGTTGGTATTAGAGCATGGTTTTACCTTTCTAAGTGTAGGATGACCGAGCGGCAAAGAGAGCACGTGGGGAGCCGAGGACGAGATGAGAGTGAGCTATTCCCATGCGCATAGTTAGATTTAAATTCGGGGACCGAATTTCTTTAAGGGGGGAAGATTGTAACGTACTAAAATTAAATAAATGAACAAATAAATAAATAAAATCCACGATAAAACCAATTTCATTTCCAAATTTTCTAGTCGCCTACTCCATCTACCGAGGAACTCCATGTAGTCGGAACTCCATGTAAACAACTGGGTGCCTCTATCGGACATAAAACAAGTCAGAACTCCATGTAGTCGCACCATCTTATCAACATATATCTGAGCATACTAAACGAATCCGAAAATGGTCTTGACTGGCAAAAAAGAGCTTCTTCCCGTCAATCGGTCTCCGATTACTCAAATAGTGTCATACTCTCAACTGATCTTAGGTAGATCCATGATAAAATCCATAGAAAATTTCTCCCATTTTCACTCTAGAATGGGCAAAGGTTGCAATTCCCTTGTTGATCCCTGATGCTCAGCCTTGATTTGTTGACAAGTCCATATCCTGAAACAGAGTCTGTGACATCCCTCTTCATCCTTTCACATGATATCTGGACGACGTTAAACTTTTCGATCGATTCATCAAAGTCCCATACTCAATCATCATGAAAACTCATGGTGGACGACTCATACATCATGAGAAAACCGCAATTTGCATTTTAAAATGATGATACTAAGCTTTTATTAAATTCTTGCGGTTTTCCCCCAAATCCAGAAATCTCATGTAAATCCAAAATCATCAAAATCATGATACCAATAAACAGTGAATACCAGCATAAATCTCCATGCTACTGCATAACCAATGAATATATGAATGCACCTAATATCATGCAATGAATGCAATATTTAAACCAGCATATGGAAGCTATAACATATTGCGACTATCAGTTATCAAGCTATGTCAATGAAAAGGTATTTTCTAAAGTGTACGTGACATGGCAATTACCGATGATGATGTGTGTGAGCCGGCAAGTAAGTGTATGTGGAACATACGCATCATCGGTAATGGTGCCGGTGTCCTGACATCATGTTCTCAATAATGGCTAATGGAAGTACAATATAAACATGCAAATGCAATGCGAACAGTAATAATATGCGGGAGTTGAATGATAAACACAATGATAACTAATCTGCATTTATATAAATATGAGTCATACAGTGGTGCCATTTGAAATAACACGAATCGTGGTGTTCTGAAAATAAGGGCTACGGTGTTTTTAAGAAAAGATACGTCATTTGAAATATCCGTAGAATCCCTTGTCCCGTCATTAAAATACACACGATTCGTTAGTTTTTGAAATAGGTATGAGTCGAATCTAATCTATCATTTACAAGTACACTACATGGCCAAACTAAACAGACCGATCGAAAGGTAAGGAAACCGCCTAACATCTGAGTCGACACACACACACACACACACACACACACACACACACATATATATATATATATAATAGTCGGTGATCCCGCCTCAATAGTATCACATACGATACAATATCTATAATATGACATTCTAAAGTCAAGAGTGTGGATCTATCATCAATATAAAGCTCGTACGTAAATCCGTCGTACGGTATCCCAAATCTGGGTATGGGTCAAATATCATATTCATCACATTATTCATCTGGTATCCTCTTTATCAAAATCAAGATCCGGGATACTGATCTACGTCTAATACAATACTGATACCATCTACATATATAAATGCGTGTGTATGAAACACATCGCCTACCGATCCGCTATCATCATGTAAGTCCACGTTGCCCACCCCGGTGCTTACGGGGAGGCGGAAAACATAATAAAAATCGGATTTTTATCAACTATAGGCAACATGGACTATGCTTTAAGGATCTTTACTAAACAAAAACTTGCAAAAGCTAACTTGAAAGTAGCTAAGTGGTAGAAAAGTTATACCTTTGGTCTCTTAGTCCTTCTCTCCTTGCTCCTTGGAGTAGTGGAAGGAGGTCACCTTGCTCGTCTTCTCACGCCGAAGAAAGATCCACCCGAAAGCCTCGACCTTTGGCTTCAACTCCAAGCTAGAAGTAACTAGGGTTCAAGAAGTGCTAGTCCTTCAACCCTAGATGAGAGTAGAGAAGATCAAGAGAGGGTTTTTCTCAAGCTCAAGTGTTTCTCAACACATGAGAGGGAGAGAGCTTGAGGGAGAGGAAGAACAAGAGAGAGAAAGGATATGATAGAATGAGAAATAATTGAGCCATTCTTACTAATATGTGTGAATTATTTTAATTGAATAATTAGCTAGATAATTGTCATGGTTAATCATGACATGACCATTATCATTTCAATTTGCAAAGATCAAAAAGCATCTTCCAAAAGAAATGATGATGGTCAAAGTGTCAACCTAGGTCAACAAGTCAAAGAAGTCAAATGGTCAACAACCATAACCATGGACAATTATTAAACTAATTATTAATTAACAATAATACACACATAAACATTAGGGTTAATAAAATGACAATAGCCATTAACCCTAATAAAGGTCCTCTCCCTCAATCTCAAGCAACTGTGCATACGCACCCGCATTCATGATCCGAGGAACACGAATACACTGAGAAAAACCAATCTCAAATCATATACTACGATCCGGCTTAAACCAAAGCCCGCTAGTATAAACTGTCCGGACAGCAAACGTGCACAAGTGCGCGAATATGAACGAACCCTGTCGCAAAACCATGCGACCTCTACTCATTTTGCCTAAAGGCGAATAGCTCTCTGTGTGGAACTCTAAAGACTCGACACTACGCTGGCAGTGGGTTTAACCACAGACCGCAAGCGGCACTAGCTGTACGTAACGGTCCCCAGGTAGATGTCGATAAGAAGGCTGACGAGGTGAACCCCATCCGAACTCCTACTGAGCCTGTATGTGACAATCTCCGTACAGTCCGGTCTGTTCGTCTGATACTTCGCATGGCGGGCCTAGGGGGGCGGTGAACGTCAGTCCCCTAATAGCGGTACAAGTCGTGTCGGAGTGTAGCCCAGAACACCCTGAGATAACACTGGAAACCTACCAGTATATCTCGCTTGCCCTGGCCAGGGACTACTCGTGTAATGGCTCTCCTGGACACAGCGCGATGTCAACCCCCAATACCGGGAGAGACGAATCCTGTCTAACCGTCACTGCCTCCAAGTTCTTCGGGACTGCACCCAAAAACTACCTGTTTGCACGACTCCTTTGAGCCGTGGTAGGGTAGTAATCAAAGTGCAGTGGGAACACACTCGAGGCGAAGTGACAGTGTCAAGTCAACGGACTAAGCTGTACTCATGTCACCTGGGAACTGATAACTGACGATAGGTATAATACCAACCAACAGTTCCCGACGAGTCTTGTCCAGTGTACTCGTAACCTAACGAGCACCCACATACTATCTCAAGTACGACGTACTGACGGCTGTGGGACAGACCGTCTCCCACGCTGGGATGAGAAGCGCATACGCTAGTCTACTCCGGAGTATCGATGCCCTGTCTCGATAGTCCAACGACTAGGGACCTGTATAAGGATGTGCTTATAGATCACCCAGCTCCCACGAGTGTGAGCGCCATCACAACGCTGGTAATCAAGCAAAGATCCTAAGGGCTCTACTAATATGTATAACAGCGATATGCTAAAAGAAACACATGCACATATTAAAGCAGAGACAAACCAAGTAGCATACTACCATTTCGAGCAAGATTGTATATACAACTGTGAATATGCCAAGCTTCCATCAAGTAATATACAAACTAGTATGATACAGTAATGGCCTCTAGGGCATATACACTAACAATCTCCCACTTGCACTAAGGCCATGTACTGGCGTATCGAAGACCTATCATCTCGATCAGCCGCTCGAACTGAGTCTGGGGCAAGGCCTTGGTGAATGGATCTGCTGTGTTATCCTCTGATGCAACCCTCCGGACCTCGATCTCCTGGCGATCCACGATCTCCCTGATCAGGTGATACCGCCTTAAGATGTGTCTGGATTTCTGATGGGACCTGGGTTCCTTCGCTAAAGCTATAGCCCCGTTGTTGTCACAATACAGAGGTATTGGGTCAACAATGGACGGAACCACCTGAAGTTCTCTCAAGAACTTCCTCATCCAGACAGCTTCTTTTGCGGCATCAGATGCAGCGATGTATTCCGCTTCCATAGTCGAGTCAGCAACGGTTTCCTGTTTGGAGCTCTTCCAACACACCGCCCCTCCATTGAGGGTAAAGACAAAACCCGACATGGACTTGGAATCATCCTTGTCACTCTGGAAGCTGGAGTCAGCAAAGGCCTCAATCTGCAGGTCTTTTCCGCCATACACCAAGAACATCTCCTTAGTCCTTCTTAGGTACTTGAGAATGTTCTTTACTGCTATCCAATGTTTCTCCCCAGGGTTTGACTGATACCTGCTTACCACACTCAGTGCATAAGCCACATCCGGTCTGGTACACAACATCGCATACATAATAGAGCCTACCGCAGAAGCATAGGGTATAATAGACATGCGATCCCTCTCCAAATCAGTCTTGGGAGACATCTCTTTGGAGAGGGTGATCCCGTGACAAGCCGGTAGATTACCGCGCTTGGAATCTTCCATACTGAATCTCTTCAGTATGGTGTCGATGTACCTGGACTGCGAAAGTCCTAATATCCTCTTGGATCTGTCACGGTAGATCCGGATACCCAGAATGTATGAGGCATCACCCAGGTCTTTCATGGAGAACCTGTGTGACAAGAACCCCTTGACAGATTGTAGCATAGGAATGTCATTTCTTATTAAGAGAATGTCATCCACGTATAAAACGAGGAATACTACAGTTCTCGCTACAAATCTACAATAGATGCATGGTTCATCTGGATTTTTGATAAAGCCAAATTCCTTGACCGTCTCATCAAAACAGATGTTCCAACTCCGCGATGCCTGCTTTAGTCCATAAATGGACTTAAGCAACTTGCACACCTTTCCGCTGCTCCCACTCTGAATGAAACCCTCTGGCTGATCCATATAGACACACTCCTCTAAATGTCCATTTAGAAAAGCTGTCTTTACGTCCATCTGCCAAATCTCATAATCGTGGAAGGCAGCAATGGCAAGAAAATCCGAATGGATTTCAGCATAGCTACTGGAGAAAAGGTTTCGTCATAGTCCAAACCAGGTCGTTGACGAAAACCCTTTGCTACCAGTCTAGCTTTATAGGTCTCAACCTGTCCATCTACACCAATCTTCCTTTTGAAGATCCACTTGCATCCTACGGGTTTTACCCCATCTGGAGCAATGTCCAACGTCCATACTTTGTTGGTGTACATAGACTCCATTTCGGTCCGCATTGCATCCAGCCATTTTACCGAGTCGACGCTCTGAATGGCTTGCTGGAAGCTAGTAGGCTCATCAAGGTCTATGATGCAATCCTCTCTATCCCCGTCAATGAGAAAACCGTAGTATCTCTCGGGCGGATGAGACTGCCTACTACTCCTGCGGAGTGGTGTGGGAATGTCTTGATCTTTCGAACCCTCTGGTTCTACTAAGCTTTCAGTAATAGCTTGTGGTTTTACAATTTCTTCTAGTTCTATTGCGCTCCCACTTATTTCTTTTTCTAAGAACTGGTGTTCTAGAAAATGGGCATTACGAGAAACAAGGACTTTTTGTTCCTCTGCGTAATAGAAAAGATACCCCCTGGAGTTCTTTGGGTATCCCACAAACTTGCACAGTACTGAGCGTGCCTCTAGTTTGTCCGCATGCTGCTTTTTGACATAAGCTGGACATCCCCAAATCTTCAAGTATTGAAGATAGGGTTTCTTCCCACTCCATAACTCATATGGTGTGGTGGGCACAGTCTTAGTGGGAACACGGTTCAAAAGGTATGCAGCTGTTTCTAGCGCATATCCCCAGAACGATCGCGGCAACTCAGCGTTACTCATCATGGACCGTACCATATCCAATAGGGTTCGGTTCCGTCTCTCTGATACACCATTATGTTGCGGAGTGTATGGAGGAGTAAGCTGAGAGAGAATTCTATTCTCTTTTAAGTAACCCAGGAACTCGGCACTTAAGTATTCACCACCTCGATCAGATCTCAGTGCCTTGATACTTTTGCCTGTTTGTTTTTCTACTTCATTCTTATATTCCTGGAACTTATCAAAAGCTTCGGATTTATACTTCATTAAGAAGACATGTCCGAACCTTGAGAAATCATCCGTAAAAGTAATGAAGTAAGAATAACCGCTTCGCGCATGTGTAGACATTGGACCGCACACGTCGCTGTGTACGAGTCCCAAGAGCTCGCTCGCTCTTTCTCCGTGTCCAGTAAACGGAGTCTTTGTCATCTTTTCTTTGAGACAGGATTGACAAGTGGCATACGATTGATATTCGAATAAATCCAAATATCCTTCTGCATGTAACTTAGTCAACCTTCTCTCATTGATGTGACCCAGTCTACAATGCCATAAGAAAGTTTTATCGATTTCTGGAGACTTTCTTTTGTGTGTATTCTGGACATTGAAAATCTGTGGCTGGTTTAATACGTATATTCCGTTGTTCAATGTACCTGACCCAATCAAAACTTGATTAAGGTGAATGTTTACTACATTACTTACAAATGCAAATTCATAACCTTCTTTAGACAATAAAGATACAGAAATGATATTACAGGTTGCATTTGGTACCTAATAACAACTACGCAAAACCAAAAAATGTCCATCCGACAATCCCAGGTGATAGTCCCCCACGGCCTCAGCATCCATGCTAGCACCGTTCACAACTCTGAGGGTCATGTCACCTGTCTTCAAAACTCTACGCTTTCTCAACGCCTGCAAAGAATTACAGATATGAGATCCTGATCCGGTATCCAATACCCAGGATGTAGAGTTTATTGATAGACAGTTTTCAATAACATACACACCTGAAGCTGAAGCTGCAACTCGCTTCAAATCCTGTGTTCTGGCCTTCCAAGCCTTGCAATCCTGTTTCCAGTGACCACTTTTGTGACAATAGAAGCATTCTTCCTTCCCCACTAGCTTCCCCGCTATCTTTGTTGCCTTTCCTTTTCCCTTCGTATCCACTTTACCGACACCGCCTCTTGGTTTGGCGGGGGCTTTCTTCTTCTTGCCCTTGGCTTTCGCCCTGGACCTAGAAGAGGAAGATTCTCCTACAGACAAAGTGGATGTCTCCCTACCCTTCTGTAGGGTGCCCTCTGCACTCCTCAACATGTTCAGAAGCTCGGAAAGTTCAACCTCCTTTCCTTGCATGTTGAAGTTAAGAATAAACTGGGCGTAAGTGGAAGGAAGGGACTAGAGAATCAAATCAGTATAGAGTTCATTCTCCAACGTGGTCCCAAGGTCCGCGAGCTCCTCAATGTAGCCAATCATCTTAAGCACGTGTTCCGCTACCGATGATCCGACGGCCAACCTTGCCGAAAACAACTTCTTCGACACTTCGTATCTTGCGATACGAGACTGCTCTCCATACAGTTGAAGAAATATGGACTCTAGGTCCATATTCTCGTGCCTCCTCTGATGTTCGTTGTCCATCGAGGCAAGTACGAGGCATTTGGCCTTCGCGCAATCTATTTCCCAGGTCTTGTAGATTTCCCTATCTACGACACTGGTTTTGGGACCTGGGACAGGGGGAGCTTTGGTGGTAAGGAGATACCCCAGCTTGTCGTAAGTGATTGCCATCTTGACATTTCTGAGCCAATCTTTGTAGTTTGGCCCTGTCAATATGTTTTTATCTAGTAATAATTTAAGTCCGGTCATGTTGAATGGTCGCTGCAATTAGGAGAGAGAAAAGAAACACTTTAGCATGATGCTCTTGCAAGTTTAGAGTGGTTTTTAGTTTGTCTAAACTGGATGGCTCCCACTGTCTCTCGAATCCCTTCTCAAACCGTAAAGAAAGGATTAGTCAGGATCACTCTCACCGTACAATACTTGCTTAACCGTTCAGCCAGGCCAGTGTCGGTACTTCGAGGGAGGTTTTCCAACGCTTTCGCGAAGTTCCTTAATTAAGTAACCTCTTTTCCCTGTGGGCGTAGCCCCGCTAACACCTTTCTAGACACCTACTAAGTTTATAGCATTGATCGTTAAGTGAGAGTTTTCCCGAGGAGTAGCATATACTCACAGTAGGATCGGGATCCAAATATCATCGCGTGATAAAACCGAAGGAATCCTACCAGAATTATCACACTCCAAATGGTATGCAGCGCTAGCAAGTTTCAGTACTTATGAAACTCCCGATGTGGATTTTTGCCCCATGCTCTTATGACCTTGGCATGAGGTCAAAATGTCATAAGTCACATGTCAAGTTCTTCCCATCATTATCCTGGTTAATTTGAACCCACCCGTACCTACCCTTGACGTAGGCCAAAATGGCAGTACGACTGTCTCAAACCAACGCATTCTATCTATGCAACAGATAAATATCCGGCAGCTACCAATCACTATGCCTTGGCGTGAGGTCAAAATACATAGCTTGAATACTACCGAATATTTAACTGAAATGATGGAGGGCTACGGATGGTTTTGGCAAAACCGTGAACGTAGTGAACTTGATATAATCGATGGAACGAGATAGCTTTTAAAAGGAGTGGTTCAAGCTCCGCGTTTAAAAGTTTGGTTTTGAAAAGAACCGAGTGGTTTTCAAAGTGTTCCAATCGACTTTTACTTGGTTTATTTTCTTGCATTAGTTCTTTTAATGCGTCCCATCATTTAATCCTACCATTGCAGAAAACAACCAAAATATGACGTACGCTTATGCCATTCGCATTCGCCACGGGGCCCCGTCATCACCCGTTAGGTTACTTAACTAACGACAGAGCGGGGGCTGGGCTAGCGCGGCTGTAAAACATAAGAAACGCCTAAATAGTTATTATATATAAATATATAGCAATGATAGACATTACAGATCACAGATGAATACATTGGATATACTAGGAACCCGCAATCCGTTCGAACCTGCAACGAAAAGCGGATTACACGGTCGCGGTGAATAGCCAAATACCCCACCCAAGACCCCTATGGGTGCGGCAAACTACCCGCCAAGTACCCGAAGCGAAGCAACCTCCCTCACCACCGTGAGTAGGCCACTCGGCACTTCGAGATGCCCGGTAGTTTGTGCACGCCCTCCATGGGTCTATCCTAGGAGAAAAAACAGTAAAAAGAATTATACAATGACGGCTACAACCCCGACCCGATTGTGCGGCCAAACAAATAATAATATTACATCAATTTACATATTACAAATGAATGAAAGAAAAGCAACACTCATCTCACATCCATCCCGGCTATTCACCCGCGACGATCCAACCTATTCATATACACAAACCAATATCAAACACAGATCACAGATATGTATAACCCCGACTAATTGATATATAGCGATTAGCCGACGTTAAATACATACAAACATCACAGATATAACCATCATAGTCAAAGTGTAGTGAAGTTCGGAAAAAATACGGATTTATAGGCCCCCAAAAATAAATTTCTATTCTGGAAAATCTGGGCATATATAACATATCTTAAAAATCCTAAAACCAAGCCAGAGATACACTGCACCAAACTCGACCCAGTGAGGAGTCCAAACGGCGGCGGTTCCGCGGCAATAGCTTGCTATTGCCGCGGAAACGCGGCGGTTTAGTCGACTCACTGGACCGGGTTTTGTGGTTATCTTTAAAAAACCCTGAGACGATTTTTGGTGTATGACAAATTTTGTTTTGACCAGAAAATTTTTTAACAGAAACTAGGGTTTTTGAAAACTCGGTTTTTGGATTTTTCGGTTTCGAACTTCGTTACACTTCACTACCTAGCTAGTTTATGTTTAGTTAGGCTCTGATACCACTGTAAGTCCACGTTGCCCACCCCGGTGCTTACGGGGAGGCGGAAAACATAATAAAAATCGGATTTTTATCAACTATAGGCAACATGGACTATGCTTTAAGGATCTTTACTAAACAAAAACTTGCAAAAGCTAACTTGAAAGTAGCTAAGTGGTAGAAAAGTTATACCTTTGGTCTCTTAGTCCTTCTCTCTTTGCTCCTTGGAGTAGTGGAAGGAGGTCACCTTGCTCGTCTTCTCACGCCGAAGAAAGATCCACCCGAAAGCCTCGACTTTTGGCTTCAACTCCAAGCTAGAAGTAACTAGGGTTCAAGAAGTGCTAGTCCTTCAACCCTAGATGAGAGTAGAGAAGATCAAGAGAAGGTTTTTCTCAAGCTCAAGTGTTTCTCAACACATGAGAGGGAGAGAGCTTGAGGGAGAGGAAGAACAAGAGAGAGAAAGGATATGATAGAATGAGAAATAATTGAGCCATTCTCACTAATATGTGTGAATTATTTTAATTGAATAATTAGCTAGATAATTGTCATGGTTAATCATGACATGACCATTATCATTTCAATTTGCAAAGATCAAAAAGCATCTTCCAAAAGAAATGATGATGGTCAAAGTGTCAACCTAGGTCAACAAGTCAAAGAAGTCAAATGGTCAACAACCATAACCATGGACAATTATTAAACTAATTATTAATTAACAATAATACACACATAAACATTAGGGTTAATAAAATGACAATAGCCATTAACCCTAATAAAGGTCCTCTCCCTCAATCTCAAGCAACTGTGCATACGCACCCGCATTCGTGATCCGAGGAACACGAATACACTGAGAAAAACCAATCTCAAATCATATACTACGATCCGGCTTAAACCAAAGCCCGCTAGTATAAACTGTCCGGACAGCAAACATGCACAAGTGCGCGAATGTGAACGAACCCTGTCGCAAAACCATGCGACCTCTACTCATTTTACCTAAAGGCGAATAGCTCTCTGTGTGGGACTCTAAAAACTCGACACTACGCTGGCAGTGAGTTTAACCACGACCGCAAGCAGCACTAGCTGTACGTAACGGTCCCCAGGTAGATGTCGATAAGAAGACTGACGAGGTGAACCCCATCCGAACTTTTACTGAGCCTGTATGTGACAATCTCCGTACAGTCCGGTCTGTTCGTCTGATACATCGCATGGCGGGCCTAGGGGGGCGGTGAACGTCAGTCCCCTAATAGCGGTACAAGTCGTGTCGTAGTGTAGCCCAGAACACCCTGAGATAACACTGGAAACCTACCAGTATATCTCGCTTGCCCTGGCCAGGGACTACTCGTGTAATGGCTCTCCTGGACACAGCGCGATGTCAACCCCCAATACCGGGAGAGACGAATCCTGTCTAACCGTCACTGCCTCCAAGTGCTTCGGGACTGCACCCAAAAACTACCTGTTTGCACGACTCCTTTGAGCCGTGGTAGGGTAGTAATCAAAGTGCAGTGGGAACACACTCGAGGCGAAGTGACAGTGTCAAGTCAACGGACTAAGCTGTACTCATGTCACCTGGGAACTGATAACTGACGATAGGTATAATACCAACCAACAGTTCCCGACGAGTCCTGTCCAGTGTACTCGTAACCTAACGAGCACCCGCATACTATCTCAAGTACGACGTACTGACGGCTGTGGGACAGACCGTCTCCCACGCTGGGATGAGAAGCGCATACGCTAGTCTACTCCGGAGTATCGATGCCCTGTCTCGATAGTCCAACGACTAGGGACCTGTATAAGGATGTGCTTATAGATCACCCAGCTCCCACGAGTGTGAGCGCCATCACAACGCTGGTAATCAAGCAAAGATCCTAAGGGCTCTACTAATATGTATAACAGCGATATGCTAAAAGAAACACATACACATATTAAAGCAGAGACAAACCAAGTACCATACTACCATTTCGAGCAAGATTGTATATACAACTGTGAATATCCCAAGCTTCCATCAAGTAATATACAAACTAGTATGATACAGTAATGGCCTCTAGGGCATATACACTAACACATCACATGTCTCATCTCAAAGTACGATCCAAATCACCTCACCGATCTCGTGGCATCAAACCTAATCTTATCGACTCATCTCCAAATATCATATAATATCCTCAACATTCATGCATGTGTATATGAATGTATATATATGCATAGTCCCATACCCATGCGTATATACATATATACACATTCCCATATACGCACAAGAAATAATGTATGCAAGTGTATATGTGCGCCTGTATGCAAAACCTTACTCTAGGGTTGCGATTCAGAAACCAACCAAATCCTTCCTCCAATCCTCGCTAATACTAATCCATAAGCTCCTAAGGTTTTTCTTACTAGGTGTTCATATCTCACATTAACATATAAAAGTATATCGTTACCACTTCACATCATTTCTCATAACTTTGCGGGGGTGCTATACACCATCCACTCGATTTCCCTCATAGATATAATCTACTCACCTCGATCTTCGCTTGCCGATGTCGATGTCGCCACGCGCTTGCTTGTCGCCTCGAAGTCCTTGTGAGGGTACCTACGTATCATAACATATCGTATCGCATTAAAATCCGACTCATGACCAAAACGACACACGAATCTCACATAGGTCAAAACCTATGGTTTACTATCTCAAATCAACCCAAAAACCCTCGACATCGGCGTACAAATGCCGAGTGATCGAGAAAAACTCAAATGCACCATTCGTGGTTTCACAACACACTAAATATATATATGAAATAGGGTTTAAATCATCAAATCTTCAAATTCTCTTAAAAAGCTATTTTTCTGAAAACCTAGTAAGCAAAATTAACCGTTTTAATGAAAAATCTTGATGTTTTAACAACTCTAGTGTCCATAATACTCATTAAACATATTAAATAAGTCATACAAACCATTTCCATAATTTAATCTCATCAATTTTCATTAAACCCAAAATTCTAGTTTACAAATTTATCCAATTTTAACAATTTCATAGTAAAAATACACAAACAACAATTTAGCTTGGTTTTGCTTGATCTAAAGTATTAAACTATAACTTATAATGTTAATAATATCATGAATACCCTAACTTGAATTTTATCTCACCTATATATACATTTTATAAAAACCTAGTTTGCTTAAAAAACTTAATTTGGACAATTTATATGCAACAATTTACATATTAGCAACTAGATTAGGTTTTTTATGGTTTAGCATGATAACTACACCATTAAACCATGATCAATTTATAAAAAACCCTAGCTTGATCACAACCCTTTTCTTGAATTTTTAAATTAGCAACTAGAACCCTAATTAAACACCGAAATCCATTCAATTTAAATAATTAGCCTACAATTAACACTAGGGTTAGGATTATACCTCACTAAACATAAGATCCAACATCCACCCAAGCCTCCAAAATACCAACTTTTCTCCAAGATTAATATTAGAATAGGGTAAGAAAAAATGGGTAGGGCTTGGATTTGGATTTTGTGGGATTTTTGATGGATTTTTGTGAGGTTTTGGAGATGAAATGAAGTGGAAACTTGGGGGAAAATGAGGGGGGGCTGCTGCCGCAGCAGTAGTGAGGAGGAGAAGGAAGAGAGAGTGAGGTGAGTGTGATTGCTAACCCAAGAAAAGTCCAAGTCAACCTAAACCCATACTCTTTTCTTATTAGTTTTCTTTTAATTTCTTTGTTTCCTTTTCATTTAAAGCCTCACAAGTGGGGAAAAAAATTGGGAGGGCAGCCAAGGGGCTCGGCCAGTAGTAGAGCGGGAGGAGAGAGGGTGTGGGTGAGTGTTGGTGAGGGAAAAAAAAGATAAATATTACACCCCAATTTCCCTTTACATTAATTTCACTATTTAAGCCATATTTCCTTGATATTTCCTAAAACCGTTATGACAATTTCTTTTCATTTCAAAAACAATATTTTACATGTTAGTTTAATGTGTCATGATGCACAAAATTTGTATCAACCCATTCCAATTTGTAATTACCCCTAATTAAATGTATTAGTGACGGCAAAAAAAATATTAAAATAATTAATTTCGGAAAAATTTTCAGTAAACTAGAAATTTTACAAGTGGCTCAATAAACACCAAATACTAGCAATTACATAGCTAGAATATGTATATTTAATTTTATATTAAAAGATATTTATATCTTGATTTTTACGGAAAACACCCGTTATTTTACCGATTATCCGAAATTTCACCTAAACGATTTTCAAAACGTTACAGGGACCCCCATATCTCGATCTAAGCTTTCCTCCCCTCCTGAATCTCAACACGCCCTTCCTCGGAGAAGCCTTTAAGAAAACATGATCGCCAACAGTAAACTTAAGCCTATGCCGACGTCGGTCTACATATCTGCCCCTTGTGGGCAGGTCTCAACCTATCCTGAATTACTGAATCCTTTCGGTCTTTTCATACACCATCTGTGGCCCCAAAATACTACTCTCACTTACGGTGATCGACGTTTCGTCCTATATAATATTTTGAAGGGTGCTGTCTGAATCTTCTCTTGGAAGCTGTTATTATTGGAAAACTCTCTCAATGGTAAGTGGCGATCCCAACTGCCATGAAATCTAGAAAACAAGCTCTGAGTATGTCCTCAAGAATCTGAATGGTCTTCTCTGATTTACCATCGGTCTACAGATAGTAAACTGCACTGAATCTCAATTGGTGTCCAAAGCCTCTTGAAGTTTCTGCCATAGCCGGCTGGTGAACTGGGTGCCTCTATCGGACATAAAACAAGTCGGAACTCCATGTAGTCGCACCATCTTATCAACATATATCTGAGCATACTAAACGAATCCGAAAATGGTCTTGACTGGAAAAAAAGAGCTTCTTCCCGTCAATCGGTCTCCGATTACTCAAATAGTGTCATACTCTCAACTGATCTTAGGTAGATCCACGATAAAATCCATAGAAAATTTCTCCCATTTCCACTCCAGAATAGGCAAAGGTTGTAATTCTCTTGCTGATCCATGATGCTCAGCCTTGACTTGTTGACAAGTCCATATCTTGAAACAGAGTCTGTGACATCCCTCTTCATCCTTTCACATGATATCTGGACGACGTTAAACTTTTCGATCGATTCATCAAAGTCCCACAATTTCCCCCAAGGGCTCAATAATTGAGTACGGTTTAATGATATCTGGTACATGCCACAGTACCTGCGGACCAGTCGTAGAAGGGCAAATCCAAGCTTCACTAATGACACCGTGGAACTGCCGCAAACCCTAAGGTTCAAAAGCGTTCACATGGTCATTATGTCGAGTTAGGGTTTCATTCTTCTAGAGGGTCCATAGAATTACTTGCATGATTTTCCGAATACCTTAAGCTCTTGTGGTCCGTAAATATCTGGCACGACTCATCACCAAATCTTAAATGTAAAATCACTGCAGCCATCTCTTTGTCATGAGTGGAATATTTCTACTCGCGCTTCTTCAACTGTCGCGAAGCATCGCCATACTCAACAACGCCGCCTGATCCTGAAGGCAAAGACAATACTAGTGCTGTAGTCAAACGAATCTTTAACTGCTAAAAGTTCAGCTTGAATACCTCAGTCTAAAGAAAAGAAACTCCCTTCCGAGTCAACCTGGTCAACGTTGCAGCTATCTGTGAAAAATCCTATACGAAATGTCAATAGCATCCGTCCAAACCCAAATGCGGCGAACCTCCGTCAATGATACAGGTCTGGGCCAGTGCTGAACGGCTTCGATCTTCTTCGGTTCTATACTTACTATTTCTCGTAACAATGTGACCGAAGATGTCAACACCATCCATCCAGAAAACACATGGATAATTTAGCGAATAGCTAGCGCTCCCTCAAAGTCTGCAACGAAATCCTCAATTACGGCCCAGGCTCCACTCGGCTCCAAAAGTATACTATGACGTCCTCAATGGATACGATGATAAACTGATCAAGAGGTTCATCTAATATATAAATGCTACTGGGGTATTGGTGAGCTCGAAATACATCATCAAAACTCATAACGCCCGTAACTTGTGTGAAAAATAATCTCCGGAATATCATCTTCTCGAACCCACAACTGGAAGTAGCCTGACCGCAAGTCATTCTTCAAGAAATGTCTCGCACAGTAACCCGATTCAACTGACGATAATCAATGCATCAACACAAACTGCTGTCTTTCTTCTTGACGAACAGGACAAGAGCTCCCCAAGGTGACGCACTCGAACGAACAAGCCCTTATTCGACAAATTTTGCAACTGTTCCTTTAGTTCTTTACGATTCGCCGGAAATCAAGTTAAAGCAGAACACAATATTGCGCTTTGGCGACAAACCAAGCAGCTCGTCAGGAAAAACATCTTGAAGTTCCCTCACAAACGGAACCTGTCCAATGGAACCTCTGTGGCTCCAACATCACAAACATACGCTACGAATCCCTAACGTCCTTTCTTCAAGAACAGAGTAGCGCTAAGCGAAGAAATCAAATCGAGAAGGGTGGCGCTACAATCTTCCCGCATAACAAGAACTGGCTTATCCGGAAAACTAAATCTGACTGCCTTCTCACGGCAGTCCACGGATGCATAACACGTGGCTAGTAATCTATCCCCAACAGAACTTCGAAATCAAACATATCGGGAAGAATCAGATTAACAGGAGAATCCCTATCTTCTATGCGAAGGAATCACGAACGAACAACATATTGAGCGACCAAAAGATTAGCCTATCACAACGGCGTCTATCTAACCGCCACTGAGCTGGCATACTGGTACAAATCCGCTTTGGTCCAGAAACGACCGTAGTCTCATAAATGCGCTCCTCTAGCAGTAAGGTTGCATACATCGCGGCTGCATAAGTGTCAAAATGCTGGGTGCCTATAGCAAGCAATACCCGTATGTCCAAATTCTACACGAACCTCATTATCCGTTTCTCTTCAGTGCCCTCCAGGTAAGGAGCATATCGAACCACCAAGAAATCTGAATGTCATACTCGGACACTGCCATCCTTGAAGTCTTACGCAAAGGCTCGAAACTATGAGCTTGGGCATCTCGAATGCTCTCCAAAAAGAACGAGCAAGAATTACAGCTGTGATCTTCATCCTAACTCATAGGAGATAGACCTGTAACTCGCCCCTCTCAACTGACTTGCACTACGTCTGAGCAAGACCTTCTAGACGAAAATTCGCGAGCTCAACCCATATCTCGTCAGAACATATTTGTGAACGACAATCCTAGATATCATGTTGAGGAATGCCTGCGGATCCTCCACTACATCCGTGTCAGTAACAATAAACTGGAGGTCTCAGCCTCAAAACCCCTATAAGGACACGGAAACTCTCGATAACAACAGAAACAGCAGCCTAAGCAGCAGGTACAAATGCAGTTCCTAAAATAGGAGGGGCAACATTGGCTCTCGGAGCTCAGCTAACCTTCAGTAACAATCCAACCATCTCACATGTCCTGAATACTCGACTCCAGCCTAACCATCCGTCCTAGAAAAGTGAATCACTCCGTCCCTGAGGGGTTGGCGTACCGCCCTGATCGGTCATCATCTCAAACAAGCCCACTCTAACATCATCTCCGGTGGCAGCCCTCTGGCCCTCGTAGTCTCCGGCGGCATAGCGGCTGGAGCAAGAACACGATCGATAGGAACATTGCAATCGAATCAAAAGGTTTCCGGAATCAAGGAAGGAAATACAAACAAATATATATCCTAAGGTTACTTAGGCGGAGTACCGTATCATAAGTATGCCGCGGAACATACCCACGCTACGCCACTCTGCTTATGCCACTTACTCCATCTACCAAGGGTCATCCTACACTCAGAAAGGTAAAACCACGCTCTGATACCAACTTTGTCACGACCCGAAGGTACGGAACGTGACTGGCACTTAAATTACGAAACGTCTAAAGGCGTAAGGTAATATAAGTAAGCCAAAGCCCAGAAATCTAAACCAAAATTTTAAGTAGAGTGAAGGAAAACTTAATAAAAGAAAACGATTTTAACCAAAACAAGTGACCAGCACTTAAATTATAGCAGTGGTTGTAGTATCCCATACTCAATCATCCAAAAATCTCTCAAATAGTATTTGGGGAAGCAGGCTTCGGTGAGTGGATCCCCCGTGTTAACCTCAAAGAACACATTGCTACCAACAATATATAAGTGGTTGTAGTATCCCATACTCAATCATCCCAAAATCTCTCAAATAGTATTTGGGGAAGCAGGCCTCGGTGAGTGGATCCGCCGTGTTAACCTCAAAGTCTACTCTCCTATCCTCGATCCTTTGGAGATCAACCATCTCCTTGATCAGGTGATACTGTCCTCAAAATATGTCCGGATCGCTGATGGGACCGGTGTTTCTAGGTCAAAGCCACAACTCTATTATTGTCACAATAACAATTATTGGACGCTCAATGGTAGGAACATTGTTCATTTTATGAACAATAATTGTCCAGACAGCCACTTTGGCAGTATCGTTGGTAGTAATGTGTTCAGCCTTTATCGTCTAGTATGTTACGGTATCTAGCTTGGAACTCTTCCAACATACCGTCCCTCCACTGAGGGCAAAGACAATGCCTGTGACTGACTCTCAGTCGACCTTATCACTCTGGAAGCTCGAACGAAGAACTTTCTTTTAGTACTTCCCAAGTACTTAAGAATGTCCTCCACAGCTGTCCAGTGATTCTTCCTAGATCCGATTGATTCTTAATCACTACACTTAGTGAGTCATCTACATCTGGTCTGGTACATAACATCGCATACTCTGATAGAGCCTACTGCCGAAAAATAGGGTATCCCTTGCACACGAGCTCTCTCCAAATCAGTCTTAGAAGACATCTTTTTGGAGAGTGATTCCTCAGCATATGGGCGAACCACCACACTTAGAATCCTTCATTCTAAACCTCTTTAGTATGGTGTTAATGTACCTGGATTTAGGACACTCACAATATCCACTTAGATCTATTACTATATATCATAATCCACATGATGTAGTAGGTATCATCCAGATCTTCCATGGAGAATTCTCGTGATAAGAAGAGCTTGACCGAGTGTAGCATAAGAAACCATTTCCTATCAAGAGTATGTCATCTACGTACAATACGTATAAGACAACCTTACTCTCTACAACCTTCTTGTATATACAAGGTTCATCTACCTTTTTGATGAAGTCAAACTCTTTGATTACTACATCAAAATAGATGTTCCAACTCCGCAATGCGCGCATTGATCGTGATGGACTTAAGCATAGCTTTGAAAGTATCTACTTTTCCATTTACACCAAGAATCTTCTCAAGATCTAATTTGCTCCCAATGGGTTTTACCCCTTCAGGTGTCATATTCAAAGTCATACTTTGTTGGTGTACATGGATTCTGTAACATTTTAGAAATCGTTTAGGTGATTTTTTCCGTTAATAGGTAAAATAAATTGTGTTTTCCGTTAAAACCTAGAAGCGATCATTTATCTCTATAGAATTCACTGCACCTAGTTTAACCGGGAAATTGCTAGTTTGCGGTTTTTAGTAACTCGCTTGTAATTTTAGTGCATTTTAATATTTTTTCTTAATTAAAATATTATTATAAGCTTTTAATTATGCATTTAATTAGTGGTAATTACAATTTGGTTTGGGTTAATTATTGTAAAATAAATCCATGCTAATTTAATCACAAAATTAACCATTTTGTTTTGTTCCAAAATATCTTGGATAAATATCTAGATATTTTGTAAGTTAATGAAGTTTTTAAGTAAAGAGGGTTTCAGGTGGCATAAAGTAAGTGAGCCTTAATTGTGATTTAACCTAAATCTTTCACACACTTCCAAACATTTCCCTTTCCTTCTTGAAGTGGCCGACCTCACCCTTGCTACCCCATTTTGATTTTCACCCCATTTCCACTCTTTCAAGCTCCAAAAATTCATCAAAATTCAACAAATAATCCCACAAACTCAAATACAAATCCATAACCATTATTCTTCAACCCTAAACAAGCTTGGATCTTCATGAAAGTGTTCTTTTCGGAGGTTTTTTTGTGGATCTAGTTGCAAGTTTTTGGATCAAAGTGAGGTATAAAATCCTAACCCTAAACTCTAGTTGTTGTTTAAATACATTAAGCTAGCTTATTAGATATTTAAATAAAGCTTTAAATTGCATGTTTAGAAATTTTAGAAATGAGTAGTGAAGATCAAGTTAGGGTTTTGATGGTTTGAAATGGTTAATCAAGATGTGTAGACTTGGAAAATTTAACCTAGTTGTGAGATTGTTAAATGATATTTTTGCTAATCGTCTAATTACGCTTAAGTGCAAACTAACTTTTGCTAAATCTTAATTGGATGAGATTAAAATTTTAGTAAGGGTTTGTGTAGTTTAATTGTCATGACCCGAAATGGCACGTGAGTGGCACTTGAATCATAAGAAGCCTATAGGACCCCATCTAATCCAAGTAAGCCAAAAATCCCAGAAATCTAAACCATTTTAAATAGAAGTGAAGAAAACGTATTTTAAAGCAATTGGTTTTAATAACATGAGCCGAATATGCATTTTTAAAATCCCATGTGTTTTCTGAAAATTTCGGCAGAGTTTCCTTTGTAAATATTGGCCCTAAAAGGGTAAAATATGCATGATATGAATAAAGGCATCCCCAAGCGGGAGCTAGCTCTTCGTCAATTGACGTTCACAACCACGCAAGTAATATAATATACAACGCCGAAGGGCGAGAATCAAAACTCAAAAGGAAACTCAATAACATCAAGAAAACCATAAAAATACAACGCGTGACTCTAAGGTCGAAATAATATACATTGGTCTTCTAAGTCAAAAGAATATACATGTCTGGTTGATGGAGTTTTCTAGATACAACTGAATAAAATAAGGCACAATGATGGTCACGATGCATGTGAACCCACCTACCAAAGAAATCACCCGGAATGAAAGCAGTGTGCCAGCAAAGCTGCAACGAAACCTGTACGGCAAAACCGGCAAGAACTATGGCACAACGGGGGTGAGTTGCCAACTCGTGAGTAGAAAACATCACAGAGCAGAAATCGTATGTATGACTCAATTCTAGGTCAATACGGTCAATAATATATTTATCCTCAATAATAATATGGCCTGAAGCATAATATAATAGCAAGGGTAATATCTATGCAGAAGTGAAATCCCATGTGCTCGTGTCAGTGCCTCAGGTAGCAGCATATCATAAATATGAGGTATGAATGCAATATAATGAAAACATAATGTATCGTGTATGAGAAAACTGTTTTCTTAATTTAGTGAGATTTCTGTATATTTAAATCGAGGTATCATCAATGAAATCAACATAAAATCAGTGTCAAGCATCGACACAAAATATAAATCTCAATATCTCAGGCTCCGGCTATCCAGACTGGCCTATATCATCAAATATCAATATTTAGGGCTCCGGCTATCCGGACTGGCCCATATAATCAAATCTCAAGACCCCGTCGGTATCCTCCGGATATCCGGCGCGTCACAATAAAATCACCGGTCATAGTGCTCCCCTGTCTCAGGCTCAACGCCATCATCTGCGACCTTCTCTCCACGGGGTACCGCACCGGGTCCACCATGCACCCACAGACAGTTCCTCCTCCTCCTCGAATCAGGTGTATGATATCGCTCAAGGGCCGAGAAAACTCATGGTGGACATATCTCATATAATATCATGAGAAAACCACAACTTTCCTTCTAAAATGATAATCAGTTTATAAAATCCTTGTGGTTTCTCCAAATCCAGAAATCTAATGAAAATCCGAAATCCAAATCTCAAGGGTAAATAAACAATGAATTTCATAATATTGGGCTCCGGCAATTCGCACTGGCCCATAATGTCATGGCAAATGAATATATAAATATGCATGAAAATCACAGTAATAAATGCAATGTCTAAGCTATCATATAAAAGCAAGCTCACTAGTACCATGTCAAAACTATCAGCTAACATTTTATACTAATGAAGTAGTATTTTCTAATGTGTACGTGACATGGCAATTACCGATGATGATGTGTGTGAGCCGGCAAGCAGGTGTACGTGGAGCATACGCATCATCGGTATTGGTGCTGGTGTCCTGACAGCATGATTTTAATAATAACTAATGAAAACACAATATAAGCATGAAATGCGATGCAAACAACAAGAATATGCGGAATATCAATAATACACGCAATAATGAAGAATCTACATTAATATATATGAGTCATACCGTTTTGCCGTTTGAAATAACACGAATCGTGGTGTTTAGAAAAATAAGAGCTACGGTGTTTTTAAGAAATGATACGTCCTTTGAAATATCCGTAGAAACCTTGGCCTGTCTTTAAAATTACTCACGATTCGTTAGTTTTGAAATGGGTATGACTCGAGCCTAGTCTAACATCTATAAATAAACTACAGGACTAAACTAACAGACAAATCGAAAGGGTAAAGAAATCCACCTAAATCTGAGTCGATATATATATATATATATAATAGTCGGTGATCTCGCCTCAATAGTATCGCGTACGATACAATATATATATATATATATATATATATATATATATATATATATATATATCATATGACATCCTCCAGTCAAGAGTGCGGATCTATCATCAATATATAGCCCGTACGGTAAATCCATCGTACGACATCCCAAATCTGGGTACTGGTCAAATATCACATTTATCTCGTCATTTATCTGGTATCCTTATCATCATATCACGAACTGGGGTACTGATCTAAAGTCTAGTACATACTGACACCATCTACATATATATGCGTGTGTATGAAAACACATCGCCTAAGGACCCGCTATAATATCGTGTCGTATCTCATAATACGAACCACATCATATCATCGATCTCTTGGTACCATGCCCAATCTCATCGACTCATCTCCAAATACCATATACTATCCTCATCATCAATGTATATGTATACGTACACACACACACACACACACACATACATAGTCCCATACCTATGTGTGTGTATATATATACATATATATCCCCATATACGCACAAGAAATAAACTGTATGGAAGTGTGTGTGCGTGCGTGTATGCAAAACATAAAACTAGGGTTTTGCGACTAGGAAATTAACTAATAACACTATCATCCAAGGTCTTCTAAAGCAATTCTAGCTAAGTATACACATTTTATAATACTATATAAGTATATATCTATATATAACATAACGCATTCGCGTTCTATAGTACGAACTGCGAGGGTGCTATACGCCATCCACCCAACATCCCCCGTAGATATATATCTACTCACATTGATCTTTTCTTGCCGGAGTCGATGACGCCACGCTCATCCTCGTCATCTCGAAGTCCACGTGGGGGTACCTACATATAACACACAGTATCGTAACTGAAATCGCGAACGAAAACCAAAACGATACACGAAACGTACATAGGTTAAAACCTATGGTCAAGCATGCACGAATAACCAACAACTCTCGACGATTGACGTATAAACGTGAATTGACCGAGGTAAAACAAAATTACCAAATTCCAATTCATTAAAAGCCGCAAAACGAATTCAGAAACTTCGTAAAACACTTCCAGATTTTCCTCAGGTGATAATTAGCCAATTTCGCATATGTAAAAGGTTTATTTTACAGATACTGGAGCCCTGAACCCAACATGAACCATTTTTCCCCTACCCTGGCCGCAAATTACGGCTAAAAAGAATTAATCTGCGTCCTAGACAATGAGTTAGGGTCTCGGGTCTTGGGGTTTGCATCTAGGTTACCTTCTTGTATCTCTGTGTTTGCTAAATAATTCCTAGTATCTCCGGATGTTAGCAGATATCAAAACAACCTCACAAATCTCACAATTTTCCGATATCGGGGTTTCCAAATTTGTGAATTGGGGTTTAGCTCTCTGGTTTTGTCCAGAATTCAAGCACTAGAGGGGTTGTAAGGTCACTACTAAGCTCAACTACACTTTTGGATTCAATTCAAACCCTAACCTAACTTGAAATTATCCAAGTCCATAAATCAACACTAATTCACTTCTAAACTAACATATGTTCTAAAGTGAATAAAATACAATACTAATGGTAAGGGAATTACCACACTTGGCAACTCAAGAAAATTCTTGAGTTGCCCCAAGTCTCCAAAATCCGATTTTTCTTGGTCCAAAGTGCTTGTGAGAAGCTTGTGCATGTTTTTAATGAAAGGGGGATGAAGTTTTGATCAGTTTTTCATGGAGTTTTGATGAGGTAGAGGAGGGAGGAGGTGGAGGGCTGCCATGGTGTGAGAGGGGGAGGGAAAAAGATGAAGAGAAATGAAGAAAAGCAAATGGGAGCTTGGTCAAAGATGACCCCTCACCCTCTCTCACTCTTGCCCATCCTTCATTTGTTAATTCATTTTCTCTTTTCTTTTCATTTCATTTTACAAAAGAAAACCGAAATGAAACCATGGTTAAAAAAAAGTAATAAGGTTTGTAACATGTTATGGTGCATGTCACATGCTCAAAACCAAATCAATGCATGATTAATGATTTTCAATCGCGATTAGCATAAAAATGGAATATATTTAATCATAAGAATTTATAATTTGCTTAAATCATATAAAACACCTTCATTTTCGTAATTCCTATAATTTTCCAAATATTTCCAAATTTATCGGTATTTAATTATAACTAATTATTAAAATATTCATAATATTAATTATTTAATCATAAAAATTCCCAAAAATAATATTTTATTTTTCTGAAATGTTACATTAATCAAGCTATTATGTGATGATTGTAGCTACTAGTTTTATTTAAACTTATAGATTTGAGCTAAAATGATTAAAAGCAGCTTCCTAGATTTTCGGATAAATTAGGCGTGGGTTTCCGTTGGCGTTGTGATGTTATATATTAGATTCTACAATATATTTAGTGTTGTGAATGCGCGATCAGTAAGATCGGGGTCTAGGCTTGGTGGTTGTGTCATCTTAGCTAGGGTTGTGCCGATATCGTACGCGTTTTGTGCACTGAGTGCACAGTGTGTATAACTTGTGACCGTTATCCTTGCGTTTCGTTGGCTTTGTATTGGCGCAGGATATTTAACCTTATGTGTTGTATTTGTGAAATTTAGGATCGCGAGCAGGGATTTCGGACGCTGCGAAGAAAGGGAAGAAGGTGGTCGGATTTGCTTAGCTCGAGATCATCTTTGAGTAGATTGAGCATCTGCAGGGGAATCGCCCGCATGGCGTTATACGTCTGAGCTAGATTATATGACATGACTATTTGTTATAAGTATATGGACATTGATTATGCATGTGTACCATTGTTGCATATCTCATTTCTTATTGTATATGGACATAGTATTAATGAGACACAACACTATTATTGACGGTTCATTTTGCACGAGCACAAATTGTATGCTACACCCACACCGTCGATAATTGCCATGACACGCACAACACTTATACAAACGTGATATTATATTGGTTAGGGACATTGAGACATGATCCTTATTTCCATTGCATATGAGATATAGCATACCTGTATACCTACATGCTTACACATATGCCTTGCTATACCTTGATACAGCTACACATATACCTGGAGGGTATTGCATCATTATTGATATGTATATATACATATACCTAGAGTGTATTACATCATTATTGACATGTATATACACATACTGGACATAGCTACACCTAAACCTAGAGGGTATTGCATCATTTTGACATGTATATACACATATACCTAGAGGATATTACATCATTATTCACATGTATATACACATACTGGACATAGCTACACCTATACCTAGAGGGTATTGCATCATTATTGACATGTATATACACATATACCTAGAAGGTATTACATCATTATCGACATGTATATACATATACTGGATATAGCTACACCTATACTTAGAGGGTATTGCATTATTATTGATATGTATATACACATATGCCTAGAGCGTATTGCATCATTATTGACATGTATATACACATACCTGGACATAGCTACACCTATACGTAGAGAGTATTACATCATTATTGACAGGTATATACACATATGAGATATAGCTACATGTACATCTTGCATACATACTTACATGTACACACATATACCTTGCTATAGCCACATGTTCACTTTTATATGATGTTGCGTTGGATTTTGGAGAAAATAGGAACCACATGATATATTTAATAAGTTGTTGCATTTAAATAGCTGTTTTCCTTTATATGCTCATATTACTGTTTTATGTTGCATATATTATATTTCATGGATTTCGCATTGAGAAATGGATTTCATATGATGTTTTCGGGATGTTTTACTCCTGAGGGTATATATCAGTGGTATGGGACGCTGATATATACGTATATATATCAGTGGTATGGGACGTTGTTATATATGTACATATATATAATATATATATCATCATAATGATCTATGCAAGTATTTTTATTCATTACTTGATGTTTTCTAGATTTGTGGACCGTGGTATTTTCATAAAATTATGTATTGTTTGAAAATCCCGGTTTCTCTTGATATGATATTTCGATGCGTCCACCATGAGATTTCTCGGTTCTGAGATTTGTGATATATACCCGATGCGAGGAGTGGAGTGGGCCGTGTGCGGTTACATGTTGGAGCCCGGTATGGTTCCCCGGGGCAAGAAGATCGCAGATGATGGCGATGAGCCTGGCAGGCTGGGCTAGTACCTACCGGTGATAGTATTTAGACTCGGCGGTTATCGTGGGGATACTGACTGGAGTCATGAGATGTACGGACATGACATCAGGGTCAGTTGTGGTGACGGCGCCTGACAGATGAGTATTTACGTTTCGATGCTGGACATGGGTTTCATGATGTTTCGAGTGTCGATGTTAGACACTCAGGTTCCATGATTTTGATGTGTCATTGAGGGACACACACACACACACACATATATATGCACACATGTATAGTTTTCATGATGTTTTCGTATGTCGATGTTGGACACTCAGGTTCTATTAGACTTACAGGATATGAGGGCCGGCCTGAGGATGCGGTGCCTATGGTATTGGGATTTTGAGTGTCTTTGATGGACACTAGCTTCTCCACGATGAGGATTCCGTATTGATGATATGTTTTATCCCATACTCAGTATTTATTTGATATGCATTGCTTCATGTTTTAGCAGTACCTGATAGAGTACCTTTCATTACTGTTGCATATACATAGTGCTATTTATTGCTATCAGCTTGCATGTGATAGATTATCGCAGTACGTGCATACCTCCGATTACCTGCATATGTTATTTACTATTCACGAGTTGGCAACTCACTCCCGTTGTGCCATAATGTTTGCAGGTGTCCCTCAGAGCTGTCGCGGCAGGGCTTCTTCATCACATCGTATCATCTTTTGCAGCGGATACCGCTACGGCTGACTATGTGCAGTTTTGCTATAGGTAGGTTTTGCGGTTATCCGATGATGCTCATTTGTATATTCGTTGTATCTAGTAGTCTCCATCTACCACATTCATATATTTGACTTAGATACGAGTTGTGAGGATCGATATTGTATATTATTTTGTCACTTTGGATGTCTTTTATGCTGTTTTTATTTACATCGTCCATTTTCATCGCTACGGCGTCGTATATCTGTTGTGGTGGTTGTTTTCCGCCTTTGGGCGTGGATTTGTACCCATTGGGGATGCTTTACTTATATTCTATGTTGTACCCATTTTCGGGGCTAGTTTTTACATAAGAGGTGCTGCCCAAATTTTTAAGAAAGTAAATTTAGACTTTAAAGAATTTTTACTTGAGATTCCCAAAAGTTTTTAACAATGTTCTTATCACCTACTACTTTTGATGGTTTAGATTTCTGGGTTTTCTGCTTAAATTGTGTTACGCCTGTAGACGTTACGTGGTTTAAGTGCCGTCACGTGCCAATTTCGGGTCGTGACAAAGTTGGTATCAAAGCGCTAGGTTTTACCTTTCGGAGTGTAGGATGACCTTGGTATGATGGAATAGGTAGCTTAAGAACGGTGACGTAGCGTGTGTATGTCCGCGGCATACTTATGACACGGTTCTCCGCCTAAGTGACCTAAATACTAATTGCTTGAAATTCTTTCGATGATATAAATCCTTGTGATTCGATTTCCGTGTTCATATCGAATCCTATTTCCATTTCTAGCCACTATGCCGCCGAAGACTTTGAGGGCTTAGAGAAGGACAGCGAGAGCCGAGGTCAGAGTTGACTCGTTTGGGACGAGGACTGACCAGGACGGTACACTCGTTGTACAGGAGCAGATTTATCCGCCTTCGATAGATCGTATCGCTAGGCTGGAGACAAATATGCAGGATTTGCGCCAGATGATGAGATCGTTGGTTGAGGCCAGTCGAGCGCAGCGATAGGAGGTTGCCACCCCTGTTACCCAGTTATTCCTTGCTATCAGCACATAGCTTTGTGTTACGTATACAGCAGCAGTGGACGTAGCATTACTAGATGAGGCACGTCTTCCCGAGACTTTAGAAGTTTCAGGACCGAGGAAGGCTCGTACAGGTGTATCAGCCCAGAGACAGATGCTTAGACACCGCGACAGATTTCGTTCGGTTCGCGAGAGTAGCAGAGGCTTGGGACGAGGTCAGTTATTTAGCTCTTACCCCCAAGAGTGTCAGCAGTCATCGTATGGATGTTTCTGGTGCAGGAGTTTCCATCACCTCGTCAGGAATTGTACTGTGGTACGCCAGAGGAGAGCAGCAGTACCATATGATACCTTATCATCTTCACCTCAGGGAGAGTCACCTTTTTGCGCCTGTTGTTGATCTGCGTCAGACTTATGTTCAGAGAGGTCGTGGTCGCGGTGGGTTTGTTCAGAGAGTACAGGATGGCAGATGAGGAAGACAGCCTGTTGCAGGTAGAGGACATGCACAAGCTTTTGTTTCGACTCATCGGGACGCACAGGCTTCCAATGTAGTGGTTTCAGGTATTCCTTTTCATATGATCCTTTGATGCGTATGTTGTTTAATTCGGGATCTATGCACTCGTTTGTTCTACACACTTCGTGCCGGGGTTGGGCCGAGAGTCGTGTATGCTAGATCAGCCATTGTTGTGTTTAATCCTGTTAGCAATCCTTTGGTTGTGCGACACGTGTTTCGGTCATATGCCAATTGGATAGGAGATAGAGATTCGTCCGTAGATTTGATCCTTCTAGAGATGTTGGACTTTGACATTCTCCTGGGCACAGACTGGTTAGCTACGTGCTATGCGTCTGTGGACTGCCGCGAGAAGACAATCAGGTTTTGTTTTCCCGGCGAGTCAGCTCTTGTTGTGCAGGGGGACTGTGGTGCCGCCCTCACAGCTTGATTTAGCCTGTTACGCTAGTCGGCTTTTGAGGAGAGGATGTCGAGGATTCTTAGCTTTCATTCATGATACTGGAGCCACAGTGGATTCGTTGAACCGGGTTTCTATTGGGCAAGATTTTCCGACGTTGTTCCAGATGAGCCGGCGGAGCTTAGGGAGCTTAAGGGTCAGCTGCAGAGTTTCTAGATAGGGGGACTTGTATATCCAAGTGTTTCGCTTTGGGGAGCTCCTATTATGTTCATCAAGAAGAAGGACGGCAATTTGAGATTGTGTATTGATTTATCGTCAATTGAACTGAGTTACGGTGCAGATTAGGTATCCTTTACCTCGCATTGACGATTTCTTTGATCAGCTCCAGGGTGCGAGACATTTATCGAAGTTTGTTTTGGGATCAGGTCATCATTGGTTGTGGGTTTGGAGTGATGACATTCCGAAGACTGCTTTTGTGCGCGCTACGGGCTTTATGAGTTTTGGTGGTGTCGTTGGACTCACCAATGCCCTATCAGCATTCAGGGATGTGATGAACCAGATTCATCAGGCCGTTCCTCGACCAGTGTATTATTGTGTTATTGATGACATTCTGGTCTATTCCAAGAGTCGTGAGGAACATAAGCAGCACTTGAGGATTTCTTTGCAGACGTTGAGAGAGTACCAGCTGTTTGCTAAATTCTCGAATTGTTTCCTTCAGGCTTGATAGTGTTGACTTCCTAGGTCATGTGGTTACGGGAGACGGTATTCGTATGGACCTGAAGAAGATCGAGGCCGTACAGCTTTGGCCCAGACCTGTTCAGTGACAGAGGTCCGTAGCTTTTAGGCTTAGCCGGTTTTTACCGCCGTTTCGTGCAGGATTTCTTGTGTATCGCTGCACCGTTGACTGGACCAACCAGGAAGAGAGTTCCTTTTCTTTAGACTGAGGCATGCGAGCTGAGTTTTCAGCGGTTGAATACTCGGTTGTCGACTGCACCAGTTCTATCTTTGCTTTCTAGAGCGGGGGACTTTGTTGTTTACTGTGATGTTTCGCGAGTGGGGCTCGATTATGTACTGATGTAGCATGATAGAGTTATCGCGTATGCTTCCCCACAGTTGGAGGAAGTACGAGCAGGATTTATCCCACTCATGATCTGGAGATGGCCGCGGTGGTCGTGCGTTGAACATTTGGAGACACTACTTGTACGGAAAGTCGTGTCAGATTTTCACAGACCACCAGAGCTTAATCTACATCTTCCTGCAGCGGAATCTGAGTTTGAGACAGTGCCGTTGGATGGAGCTTGTGAAGGATTGTGTTGTGAGATCCTTTATTTTCCCGGGGCAAGGCGATTGTGGTAGCTGATACTTTGAGTCGTAGGCCCGGGGGCAGCTTGTTCCAGTTGTGCGCAGTTCAGAGACAGACTTTTGCAGATTTGTAGTTCTTGTGCGACAGATGAGTACAGTTTGGTTCGCCTCTACTGAGGGGACATCTTGCTCATGTCCGCGCCCGTCCACTTTTACTTAAGTTTTTTCGTGAGGCACAGCCCGCTGATGCCCATTTGTCTTAAATTCTTGAGCATGTTCGGCTGGGTAGAGATTCGGAGTTCTTGATTTTTGACCAGGGTGTGGTATGTTACGGGACTCGCTTATGTGTACCAGATACCGATGGGTAGAGACGCGAGATCTTAGAGCAGGCACATCAGTCAGCTTTCTGTGTTCACCCCAAGTGCCACCAAGATATAATGTGACTTGAGAGTTAGTTACGGTGGGCAGGAATGAAGTGCGATGTTTCAGATTTCATTTTGAGGTGCCTGAATTGTCAGCGAGCTAAGGTTGAGCATTTGAGACCGGCAGAAGAGTTGCAACTTTTTAACCGTTCCGGAGTGTGAATGGGGGCAGATCTCAATAAAATTCGTTGTGGGTCTATGTTAGTTGTATGTATGCCCTAGAGGCCAGTATTGTACAGATTATGTATATTATATTGGATGCTTGGACATATATAGAGATGACTTTCTTGCTCGACATGATAGTATGCTATCTGGTTGCTATTTATCTTAACATGTACACTAGTCTCTTTATACTGTCTTATAGTTACATGTTGGTAAAGCCCTTAGGATTTGTACTTGACTACCTGGACTATGATGCAGATCATACTAGTGGGGACATGGTAGTCCATAAGTACATCCTTCAAGGTCCCTAGTCGTGGGTGTATCGAGACGGGGCATCGATATACCAGTGTAGACTAGCGTATATGCTTCTCGACCCATGTGATGGGCGATGGATGATCCCATATCCATTGGTGTTTGACATCAGAGATAGTATACGGGTGCTCAGTGTAGACTGGGTACACTGGACGGACTCGCCGAGAACTCCCAGATGGTATTATACCTCACGTCAGATGGCAGTTCTCAGGTGACACTTGTACAGGTTAGTCTGTAGACCCGAGATCGTCATAGAGTCTTGTGTGATTCCCACTGTGCTTTGATCTCCACCTTACCACGTCCATGAGGGCGTGCAAAACGGTGGTCTTTGGGTACAGTCCCGAGTCACAAGGAGGCAATGAGCGATAGGAGGGGTTTCGTCTCTCCCGGTATTGGGAGTTGATGTTGCGCTGTGCTCGATTGGCCGTAGCAGGGAAGTCCCTGGCCAGGGCTGATCAGAGATTTACTGGTAAGTGTTACCAGTAGTTTCTCGACCCGTTACGAGCCTCACATCGGCACGACTTATCGGGTTATTGGGGTCTGACGTATACCACCCCTAGACTTGATATGCGACGTATCTGACGAAGAGACTTGACTGTATGGTAAGTGTTACTGGTCGGATTCGCAGGAGTGTGAGCGGGCTAGCTCGTTGATCTTCTGATCGCTCAATACCCGGGTGGCCGTTACGTTTAGCAGACCGCTTGCGGCTTGTGGGTGCTTGATATGATCATCATCTGCTACCGGCGTATTGACGAGTCTTTAGAGTCCTACACAGAGGTTTCCTGGCTCAAGCGAAACGAAATAGGAGCGCATATGAGATATGTGCAGGACCGAGAATAATGCGTGTATGTGATACCGCATTTTATTCTCGCGATATATGTTTCGAATGGTTATATTCGATATGACCTAGTTATCGAATCATTGATTCGATAAATCGATACATTGGATTCTAGTCGGTTATGTGCGACATGACCGGATCATTGAATCAAATGTTGATTTAATGATTTAATGCATAATTATATATTTGATATATTGCATTGCATTAACTAGTATTGGTTCACTTTAAACGGATTTTTCTCACTTGATTTGCACATTGTATATGTGATATACTATTGTGCACTTTTATGTATCATGTTTGATGATACTTGACCATATTGTTAAGTGTATGGAATTAAACCATAGTTAACTTGAGATTAGGGTTTTATTTATGCCTTTATTCATTTAATTGTTTATTCATTTATTTGGATAAAGATTTAGAGGAGAATGGTGGCATTTCTTGTTTTATGTTGAAGCTTCAAGAAGCTTTGACTTTGCTAACCATCCTTATCTTCATGCTTAACCCTAACCCTCTAAAGTGACCATGGTTTATTCTCTACACTTAACCCTAGTTTAGTTATGATAAGTATTTGATTTTCTATTTTCTTTTTATCATACTTATCATAACTAGCTCATCTTCTTCTTCTTCTTCAAGCTTGCTACAAAAATGGCAACTTGAGTTAAAGTGAGATAAATCCAATTCTAAAGTGAACCCACCTCCTATTTCTTCACCCTCTACCTCTTGCCAAGATGTTTTGGGTGTTTACTTCACAAGTTTCACAAGTTTGTGAAGTCGGAGCTTGAGTTTGTGCAACCTCGACGTAGATCGTCTTTGACACAAAGCCGACGACCTATTCCGCTTGTTTTCCCGATGAAGCCGATGATCGAGTCGAGGATTCATGATGGACAGCGAGGACATGACCACGTGGAGCTAAGGAGGCGGAAATCCGGATCTACAAAGGTTGTAGCATCTCAACTTTAGTTAAATAGTTAACTAGTTTTCCGTTTCGCCTAAACATCTAGTAAACGATCCATGTTAGGGTTTCTCGGCTTCCATAATTTTTAAAATTGGCATGGTCGATGCCTTGAAAGACTTCATTAGGATGCCTAGGAACCCTACAGTCTACCCAGGTCTAGTCGAGGGTATGACTCCATTTGGGTGATTGTTGTCCGGTTATGTTCAGTATGCTCAGTTTGCTCAGTTGTTCTTCGATAAGTTTATGCGTTTGCACGGAGTTCCTTCATGCGTTGTATCCAATAGAGGCATCCAGTTCGCTAGCCGTCGTTGGCAGAAGCTTCAGGAAACCTTGGGTACCTGGTTAAGCTTTAGCTCCGCTTTCCGTCCACTATACAGACTCTGGAGGATATGCTTGTGCGTACGTACTAATTGTTTATTGGCAGTTGGGATCGTCACTTGCCATTGATTGAGTTCTCCTACGATAACGGTTATCAGAAGATGTTTTCAGATGGCAACTTTTTAGGCCCTGTGTGGGAGGTTGTGTCGATCGCCAGTCTGTTTTACTAACTCTACAAGAGCTGGATTTTTGGACCCCAGCTAGTCCTGAAACTACGGAGATGATCCAGTTGTTTCAGGTCAGGATGAGAGCCGCCCAGTGCAAACAGAAGTCTTATGCCGACCGTCGTTGTCGCAGACTTGAGTTCGCAGTGGGAGATCATGTATTCCTACGGATTTTTCCAATGAAATGGCGTGTTGAGTTTTGGGAAGCTTAGTCCCAGAAATGTAGGTCCTTTTAAGATCCTTGAAGCGAGTTAGTACCGTTGCCTATCGTTGGCACTTCCGCCCGGATTCTGAGTATTCACCCCGTATTCCTTGTGTCGATACTTCGCAAATACCTTCATGACCTTTCTCACATGATTCAGCATCAGACCATTTAATTGGGACATGATCTTTCGTTCACCAGCAGCCGATAGTTATAGTTGATCGGAAGGTGGAGAAACTTCGGTCAAAGGTCTTGCCATCTGTGAGGTTCTTTGGCGTAGCCGTCTAGTGAGGTGATCACTTGAGAGGCTGCGAGTGAGATGCGGAAGAATTTTCCCTCATCTCTTCGAAGGTACGTATAGATAAATTTTAAATTCGGGGAACGAATTTCTTTAAGGGGGGAAGATTGTAACGTTTTAGAAATCGTTTAGATGATTTTTTCCGTTAATAGGTAAAATAAATTATGTTTTCCGTTAAAACCTAGAAGCGATCATTTATCTGTATAGAATTCACTGCACCTAGTTTAACCGGGAAATTGCTAGTTTGCGGTTTTTAGTAACTCACTTGTAATTTTAGTGCATTTTAATATTTTTCCTTAATTAAAATATTATTATAAGCTTTTAATTATGCACTTAATTAGTGGTAATTACAATTTGGTTTGGGTTAATTATGCTAAAATAAATCCATGCTAATTTAATCACAAGATTAACCATTTTATTTTGTTCCAAAATATCTTGGATAAATATCTAGATATTTTTTAAGTTAATGAAGTTTTTAAGTAAAGAGGGTTTGAGGTGGCATAAAGTAACCTAAATCTTTCCACACACTTCCAAACATTTCCTTTTCCTTCTTGAAGTGGCCGACCTCACCCTTGCTGCCCCATTTTGATTTTCACCCCATTTCCACTCTTTCAAGGTCCAAAAATTCATCAAAATTCAACAAATAATCCCACAAACTCAAATACAAACCTATACCCATTATTCTTAAACCCTACACAAGCTTGGATCTTCATGAAAGTGTTCTTTTTGGAGGTTATTTTGTGGATCTAGTTGCAAGTTTTTGGATCAAAATGAGGTATAAAATCCTAACTCTAAACTTTAGTTGTTGCTTAAATACATTAAGCTAGCTTATTAGATATTTAAATAAAGCTTTAAATTGTATGTTTAGAAATTCTAGAAATGAGTAGTGAAGATCAAGTTAGGGTTTTGATGGTTTGAAATGGTTAATCAAGATGTGTAGACTTGGAAAACTTAAGCTAGTTGTGAGATTGTTAAATGATATTTTTGCTAATCATCTAATTAAGCTTAAGTGCAAACTAACTTTTGCTAAATATTATTTAGGTGAGATTAAAATTCTAGTAAGGGTTTGTGTAGTTTAATCAAGCTATTATGTGATGATTGTGGCTACTAGTTTTAGTTAAACTTGTAGATTTGAGCTAAAATGATTAAAAGTTGCTAACTAGATTTTCGGATAAATTAGGCGTTGGTTTCCGTTGGCATTGTGATGTTATATATTAGATTCCACGATATATTTAGTGTTGTGAATGCATGATTGGTACGATCAGGGTCTAGACATGATGGTTGTATCATCCTAGCTAGGGTTGTGCCGATATCATACGCGTTTTGTGCACTGAGTGCGCAGTGTGTATATCTTGTGGAAGTTATCCTTGCGTTTCGTTGGCTTTGTATCGGTGCAGGATATTTAACCTTATGTGTTGAATTTATGAAATTTAGGATCGCGAGTAGGGACTTCGGACGCTGCGAAGAATGGAAAGCAGGTGGTCGGATTTACTTAGCTCGAGATCATCTGTGAGTAGATTTAACATGACTATTTGTTATAAGTATATGGATATTGATTGTGCATGTGTACCATTGTTGCATATCTCATTTCCTATTGTATATGGACAAAGTATTAATGGGACACAACACCATTATTGACGGTTCATGTTGCACGAGCACAAATTGTATAAAGTACCCACACCGTCGATAATTGCCATGACACGCACAACACCTATACATACGTGATATTGTATTGGTTAGGGACATTGAGACATGATCCTTATTTCCATTGTGCATATGAGATATAGCATACCTGTATACTTACATGTTTACACATATACCTTGCTATACCTTGATACAGCTACACATATACCTGGAGGGTATTGCATCATTTTTGACATGTATATACACATATACCTAAAGAGTATTACATCATTATTGACATGTATATACACATACTGGACATAACTACACCTATACCTAGAGGGTATTGCATCATTTAGACATGTATTTACACATATACCTAGAGGATATTACATCATTATTGACATGTATATACATATACTGGACATAGCTTCACCTATACCTAGAGGGTATTGCATCATTATTGACATGTATATATACATACTGGACATAGCTACACCTATACCTAGAGGGTATTGCATCATTATTGACATGTATATACATATAAACCTAGAGGGTATTGCATCATTATTGACATGTATATACACATACTTGGACATAGCTACACCTATACCTAGAGAGTATTACATCATTACTGACAGGTATATATACATATGAGATATAGCTACATGTACATCTTGCATACATAATTACATGTATACACATATACCTTGCTATAGCCACATGTTCACTTTTATATGATGTTGCGTTGGATTTTAGAGAAAATAGGAACCGCAAGATATATTTAATAACTTGTTGCATTTAAATAGAGGTTTTCCTTTATATTCTCATATTACTGTTTTATGTTGCATATATTATATTTCATGGATTTCGCATTGAGATATGGATTTCATATGATATTTTCGGGATGATTTACTCCTGAGGGTATATATCCGTGGTATGGGACGCTGATATATACGTGTGTGTGTGTGTGTGTGTGTATCAGTGGTATGGGACGCTGTTATATATGTACATAATATATATATATATATATATATATATATATATATCATAATGATCTATGCAAGTATTCTTATTCATTACTTGATGTTTTCTGGATTTGAGGACCGTGGTATTTTTATAAAATTATGCATTGTTTGAGAAACCCGGTTCTCTTGATATGATATTTCGATGCGTCCACAATGAGATTTCTCGGTTCTGAGATTTGTGATATATACCCGATGCGAGGAGTGGATTCGGCCGTGTGCGGGTACATGGTGGGGCCCGGTATGGTTTCCCGGGGCAAGAAGATCACGGATGATGGCGATGAGCCTGGCAGGCTGGGCTAGTATCTACCGGTGATAGTATTTGGATTCGGATACCGACTGGAGTCATGAGATGTACGGACATGACATCAGGTCTAGTTGTGGTGACGGCGTCAGACGGATGAGTATTTACGTGTCGATACTGGACACGGGTTTAATGATATTTCGAGTGTCGATGTTAGACTCTCAGGTTCCATGATTTTGATGAGTCATTGAGGGGGACACACACACACACACACACACACACATATATATATACACAGGTATAGTTTTCATGATGTTTTCAGGTGTCGATGTTGGATACTCAGGTTCCATGAGACTTACAGGATATGAGGGCCGACCTGAGGATGCGATGCCTATGGTATTAGGATTTGGAATGTCATTGATGGACACTAGCTTCTCCACGATAAGGATTCCGTGTTGATGATATGTTTTATCCCATACTCAGCATTTTTTTGATATGTATTGCTTCATGTTTTAGCAGTACCTGATAGAGTACCTTTCATGACTGTTGCATATACGTAGTGCTATTTATTGCTATCGGCTTGCATGTGATAGATTATCGCAGTACGTGCATACCTGCGATTACCTGAATATGTTAATTACTATTCACGAGTTGGCAACTCACCCCTGTTGTGCTACAGTGTTCGCAGGTGTCCCTCAGAGCAGTCGCGGCAGGACTTCTTCATCACACCGTATCATCTTTTGCAGCGGATACCGCTACGGCTGACTGTGTGCAGTTTTGCCCAAGGTGGGTTTTGCGGTTATCCGATGATCCTCATTTGTATATTCGTTGTATCTAGTACTCTCCATCTACCACCTTCATGTATTTGACTTAGAGACGAGTTGTGGGGATCGATGTTGTATATTATTTTGTGACTTTGGATGTATTTTATGCTGTTTTTATTTACATCGTCCATTTTCTTCTCTACGGCGTCGTATTTCTGTTGTGGTGGTTGTTTTCCGTCTTTGGGCATGGATTTGCTCCCGTTGGGGACGCTTTACTTATATTCTATAGTGTACCCATTTTTGGGGCTAGTTTTTACAAAGGAGGTGGTGCCCAAATTTTTAAGAAAGTAAATTTGGACATTAAAGAATTTTTACTTAAGACTCCCAAAAGTTTTTAACAATGTTCTTATCACTTACTACTTTTGATGGTTATGATTTCTGAGTTTTCGGCTGACTTAAATTGCGTTACGCCTGTAGACATTACGTGGTTTAAGTGTTGTCACGTGCCAAGTTCGGGTCGTGATAGATTCCATCTTTGATCGCATAGCATCCATCCATTTCACAGAGTCGCCACTCGTGTTGGCCTTCTTGAACCAAGTTGGGCCATCATCAACCATGATGCAATAATCGCTCCCACTGTCACTGAGAAGACCGTAGTATCTCTAAAGTGGATGAGGAACCCTACTAGATTCGCAAAGAGGCTGGGTTTGTTGGAAACTATTGAATCCTTAGGTTTCACCAAATCATCAGCTGTTAGTTTGTCTAGCTGGAACTCCTTCCAGTTCTACCACTTGTCCACTAATTTCTTCACAAGAAATCCCTTTTCTAAAAAGGTGGCATGATGAGAAACAAAATACCTTTTGTTCCTCAGAGTGGTAGAAGATATTCCCTCGCAAATGTTTAGGATATCCTAACAAACTTATAGATTTGACCTTGCCTCGAGCTTATCCAGATTCTGCCTTTCAACATAGGCCGGACAACCCCATATCTTAACTCGTTTAAGACATGGTCTCTTCCCATTTCATATCTCATATGTAGTGGTAGGCCAAGATTTTGATGGAACCCCATTCAATAGGTATGCAACTTCTCAAGTGCATAATACCAAAAGGAAACAGGTAACTCAGCAGTACTCATCATAGAGCGCGCCATATCTCATAGGATGTGATACCTCCGCCCCGATTCACCATTGTGCTATGGTGTAATCGAAGGAGTAAGCTGAGAGAGAATTACATTCTTCTTTTAGAAACTCCAGGAACTCCATGCGCAAGTATTCTCCTCCCTGATCACATCAAAGGACATAATATTTTCTACCCGTCTGGTTCTTAACTTCAGCTTAGATTCCTTGAATTTCTCAAAAGTTTCAGACTCATGTTTCAATAGGAACACATGTTCGAATCTCGAGAGATAGTCGATGAATGTAATGAAGTATGAAGAACCATCCTTGGCATTTGTAGACATAGGACTATATACATCATCATGTATCTGTCCTAAGAGTTCAGTAACTCTTTCTCTGTTTCGAGTAAACGGAGTTTTGGTCTCTTTACCTTTGAGACAAGACTGACAAGTAGCATAAGATGAAAATTTAAATGGATTCTCATATTCATCCTTATGTAACTTGGCTGGTCGTGTCGCATTGATATGACCTAGTCTACAATGCCACAAGAAGGATTCGTTCATTTCTGAACTACTCCTCTTGTGTGTGTTCTACATATTTTGAACTGTGTTTTGATTTAGAATGTATATGCTATTATATAACGTGCATCATCCAATCAATTCTTGATTCAGGAAAATATTCACAATATTATCCTCCAATACACAATTATATCCTTCTTTAACTGAATAAAGAAACTGATGTAATATTGTATATCAGGTTCGGTATGTAATAACATTCGTTTAGAATCAATGTATTAACCATTTGGTAATACAAGGTGATATTTGCCAACTGACTTAGCTGCAACAATTTCACCATTCTCTAATACTTAGAGACATATCACCCATTCTCAGTTCTCTACCTATCTGTAGCCCATGTAACATATTACATATACGGGATCCTGATCCGGTATCACATACCCAGGACGTAGATGATACTGAGAAACAGTTCTCGGTAATGAACACACCCGAAGAAGATGCATGAACACGCATTTTCTTCGATTGGGTGGCATGGGAATCCCGATATTCCCCTATTTCCTGCTCGAACTTATAACAGTTATAATATAGAGCGGAACCAACGTTCCGTAACTCAGTATAATAAGCAGGTTCGGTCAATGCATCCATATTATTATCTTCAATAAGGCGTGAAATGGTCGCTACTAGGAGAGAGAGAGAGAGAAGAAAACACTCTGCGTGCGCTCTTACAGGATTAGATTGGTTATTAGTTTATCTAATCATGATGGCTCATACTGTTTTAGTCAAATCTACCTTCAAACCCTAAAAGGTAAGACTAGCCGGGATTAATTACACCCTACAAGTTTGCCATTCTTTCGGCCAGGACAGTGTCGGTACTTTGAGGGAGGTTCCCCATGCTTTCGCATGGACCTAATTAAAATAAACCTCATTTTCCCATGGGCATAACCCCGTTAACACCTTTCTAGACACCTACTTGATCGGCTAATTGTAATGTGTAAAACTCCCCCAGGAGTAACAATTACTCGCAGCGGGTATCGGGATCCAACTATCTCATAGAAGGTATGCAATTTCATTGCAAATTTCAACACTTGAAACTCCCGATAATAGTTTTTACCCTTAGTACTTATGACCTTGGCTATGGTCAACATATCAAAAGTCCTAGTCATGTTCTACCCGTCATTTCGTGATCAATTAGACCCACCTACATAACCCTCGGCTATGGTCGACATAATCATGTGACCGTCCTAACTAATCGCATCATATGCTGTGTAGGAAGACATCACTTAGCTACCATACACTATGCATCGGCTATGGTCGACATACGCAACACGAATACTAAGTACTCTACTTTCTAAAATGATGGAGGGCTACGCAGGTTTTTAAGAAAACCATGAGTGTAATGGACTTGATATCGTTGTAGAATCGAGTGATTTTGAAAAGGAGTGTTTTTTAGGCTTTTACTAGTTTTGCTAAAGAGGTCACTCCCGGTGAAGGGATCTCGGCTCTTTTCTTATCGAATAAGGTGCAGAATATTTCACAAATACCACTATGCAAAGCAAAAAACTATAGAAGCAATCAAAAGACAAACCGAGTGGGTTGTAGTATCTGGTAGTTTCGCTAAAGAGGTCACTCCCGGTGAAGGGATCTCGGTTCTTTCCTTATCGAATACGGTGCTGGATATTCTATAAGGAATACCGCTATGCAAAGTAAGAACTAAAGCTACCAGTTTTTAAACAGGTTTGTACAACATCTTTAGGTTTCTTTTATTTCATTAATCTCATTAATGAAGTCCCATTTATTATGCTTCCTAAGTATCACAGAAGAAACGAAAGCAGTAATATATAATATATATCATATTATATAATATAAGCATTCGTCTCAGGCAGTAATATGATCTCATGACAGAACATTGCAGCAGAAAATAACATATGAAATATTGGATATACTAGGATTTCCGTGTTTTATATCATGCCAATAAAAAACACGGATTCCACGGTCGCGATGAATAGCCAAACCCACATCCCAAGACCCCTACGAGAGCGGCAAGTAACCCTGCCAATTCTAGGGTTAGGAGACCCGGTCTTGACTCCTCGAGATGGCCTCCAACTGGACCCTAGAACCCGGTTACTTGTGCTCCCCACCTTGGGCCTATCCTAATGCGGAAAAGTAAATAATATACAAAGGTGACATCATCCTCAACCCGGAAATGCCCCAATAAAAGAATATTACATACAAATTTACATGAATGAAAATGAAAAACTCTCATCTCACATAAAAAAAACCCGGCTATTCAGAACACGACGATCCAATATAACATATCGCAGCAACACATAATATCACATGTCATCAAAGTAAGTAAATATGCGTATCCCAGTTGTCGTTGACATTGAGCACCAAAATCGGCGATACACCACATATTAAACTTACGGTCACAGAAAAGAAAGTGAAAAACTACAACAGTTGGAATCCACAACTACTTTAGACATCATAAACCCAATGTATCACATACTTTGGATTTCATGCCCAACAAAATGAATTGCTTAGACATCACATGCCCAACAATTATAAACCCCGCATTTTAGTCTCGATATTGAAAACACATTCCAATAACCTGTCGGGTAATTCAACAAGATTCCCAATAAATTGATCGAATGCTCGTCGGAAACTTTAGTAGACGGCCACATCCCCCGATTCCGTCGACGAAGTGCACTAAGGCGGAATACCGCTGCCGCAAGTACTCGAACGGATGCTTTTGGCGACGGGGTTCTCCTACAGTCACTTGATCGGGGCTATGGGGCGTGGCTATCTAGTAAGGTTACCCGGCGAGTATCCGCGTACACTACGTAATTGCGACGGACTTTTGATCACATCAAAATCCCGTGGCAACCGATCAAATGAGACTAAACTGCTAGATTTATAAAATTCAAACCATTTATCTCATAACTATTTGTGGATTCCAAATATTGTATCACAATCACAGATAGCTAGACGAAGTTAAACTTTTCGATCGAATAAGCAAGCACCCAAAATTTCCCTACAAGCTCAACACTTGAGCGGAGTTCAAAAAAGTGCCAAGAACATGCCACAGCACCTATGAACCAGTCGTAGAAGGGTCAACCAATGCCTCACCTGTGGCACCGCTAAACTACCACAACCCCTAGGGTTTAGTGGTTGTTTTAACGGTCACAGAATCGAGTTAAGGTTTCGTTTTTCTAGAGAGTCCATAGAATCGCTTGCAAGATTTTCTGAAAATTTTAAACTCGGAAAAAATCCAACACTTGGAAAATTTCCAGCGGGGAAAAATTGGGTTATTTATATCCATTCAAACTTTTTAACATCGTCTAAATAACCCGAATACATGTTAGAATTACGACCGTGAAACACTCCGAGCTGCCTTTGCAGAATGTTAACATCAAATGCAAATTTAGCAAAAACAAACAAAACCTGAAATCCTAAAACCCAGAGACTGGAACACCCTGAAAATTTGAAGCACAAACTCCCAAATTGGGCCGAGCTCACCGGATTTTCTACCTATGTGGCCGGCCATTTTAGCTCAAAACACCCTCAAATTTTCTCAGTGCCCATGTTATATCTCATACAATATTCTGCAGTTATTTAAAATAATTTTAGAGCCCTTTAAAAATTCGACAGAAACTAGGTGATATTGTTTCAAGTTTCGGAGTTGTTTCGGTTTCATACTCTAACAAACATCGTTTAAAACTATAGCTTGGCTCTGATACCACTGTAGGGTTTCCTAGTAAGGCAGCACGGTTTCGGGAGGTATCGTGTATGCCATTTTCAAATTTTTGCCTTTCTAAAGAACACTAACCTAGAATCTTAACTAGAGTTTTAAACAAAATATCATGCAAAAAACTTTGTAAAGTAAGTGAATGAGGGAATACAACCTTTTTAGACCGGTCCTTCACTTCTAAAGCTCCATGTTGTAGTCCCTTCGCTGTGAATGTTGAACTCTCGGACTCTAGAGAGGGTTCACTTGAAGAAACGAACAAACTTGCTCATTGTCTTTGAAGCCGAAGATGATCTACGTCGAGGAGACTCGAGCTCATGCTACCTCTTCACTAATGGTGAGATTAGTGAAGCAAACATCCTAAACTAAATGTCAAGTAGTAGAGGATGATGAAGTAGGAAGTGGGCTCACTTTAGATTTCTTTTTCTCACATTATTTTCTCACTTGAAGCAAAAGCTAGGAAGCTTTTTCAATGAAGAAGAAGATGAAGAATAATCAAGATGAGAATGAACTCATGAGGTGAGAATATAAACCATGGGTGAGTTAGTGTCATGCACTAACTCATGTAGAGACTTAACTAGGGTAAGGATAAAGGTAGGGTTAATAAATATCTCAAGGAAAACAAAAGAGTGGACTTGGTCAATGGTTATCCAAAGCTTTCTCAAAGCTTCTACCATGAAAAAATTCCACCATTTTAGAATTAATTTGATAAATAAATCCCTAGGATTATCCTAACTATACTGTAAGTTTCATACACCCATGTTTCATGTATCATCAAACATGACACAATAATATGTACATTTATTTATATATCATATATATACAATATGCACACAAGTGAGAAAAAGAATACTTACAGAGCAAATATTATTTAATGTAAGTTAATATATCAAATATATAATTATACATTAAATTATCAAATCAACACTTGATTTAATAATCCGGCTATATCTCATACAACCAACTAATATCATATGTCGCGAGAATAAAATGCGGTATCACATATGCGCATTAATCTCGGTCCCGCACATATCACATATGTGATCCTACACCGTTTCGCATGAACCAGGAAACCTCTATGTAGGACTCTAAAGACTCGTCAATACGCCGGCAGTAGGTGATGATCATATCAAACACCCACAAGCCGCAAGCGGTCTGCTAAACGTAACGGCCACCCGGGTATTGAGCGATCCGAAGATCAACAAGCAAGCCTGCTCACACTCCTGCGAATCCAATTAGTAACACTAACGCACAATCCAGTCTCTTCATCTGATATGTCACATATCACAGCCTTGGGGGTGGTAAAACGTCAGACCCCAATAGCCTGATAAGTCATATCGATGCAAGGTCTATAACGGTTTGAGAAACTACTGATAATACTTACCAGTAGATATCAATAACCCTGGCCAGGGATTTCCAGTTATGGCCAATCGAGCATAGCGCAACATCAACTCCCAATACCGGGAGAGGCAAAACCCCTCCTATCGCTCATTGCCTCCATGTGACTCAGGATTGTACCCCAAAACCACCTTTTTGCACGATCTCTTGACCGCGGTATGGTGGAAATCAAAGCACCGTGGGAATCACACAAGACTTTATGATGATCTCGTGTCTACAGACTAACCTGTACTAGTGTCACCAGAGAACTGCTATCCGACGATAGGTATAATACCATCTAGGAGTTCTCGGCGAGTCCGTCCAGTGTACCCAGTCTAAGCTTAGCACCCGTGTACCTTCTCTGATGTCAAACACCAATGGATATGGGATCATCCATCCCCCATCATATTGGTCGAGAAGCGTATATGCTAGTCTACTCTGGAGTATCGATGCCCTGTCTTGATACTCCCACGACTAGGAACAGTTATAGGGTGTACTTGTGGACTACCATTGGCCCCACTAGTATGATCTCCATCACAGTCCTAGCAGTCAAGTACACAACCTAAAGGCTTTATCAACATGTGAGAGTGAGACAATAAGTGTACATGTTAAGATAAAGAGCAACCAGATAGCATACTATCATGTCGAGCAAGAAAGTCCTCTCTATATATGTCCAAGTATCTACTACAATATACATCCCATGTACAGTAATGGCGTCTAGGGCATACATATAACTAACAAAAATAATACATCCATTTCTTGTGCATATCGACTAAATGGAGGAAGGCCATGCAGCATTACTCATCAAGAAGCGCACCCACAGATGAGTAACCTGAAAGAGAAGCAAGTCCTCAAATATATTACTTATGACGGAATATCTAGCGTAAGTATCTACATTTTTTATCATTTCGAAGAAACCTGACACTTCCAACGCATGGTTCTCTACTTTATTCTTATACCTATAACTTCTCAAAATTTGGACCTTGTATTTCAACAAAATGCATGTATAAAACCAGAAAAGTCATAAGTAAACGGAATATAGTACGAGTATCAACCCCTTTGTCCTAATGGACATCGGAAAATATACAATACTTTGTATAAGTCCACTGAGTTTAATAACTCAAACCCTGTGCGTCGTAGGTTAAAAACTGTATTATGGTTAAGAAGAATTACAACGTTATTGAATACACCTTACCTAACCTTCAACTGATATAGGTAAATGTCATAAACATAATTTCAAAAATTGATATCTCACTTTATAAAATAAACGTACAGATATATCGGATTGAAATTAGTGCATAGCAATGGATATTCAAAACCAAATATTTGCCGTTAGGCAAAACCCATGTGATTTCCTCAAATATCACCAATTACAAAGAATTCTGATATTGAGGATCTAATCACCCAATTCCCAATGTTTTACTCCCACTCAGCTTCCGTAATGCCATACAGATGTGAGAATAAAGTCTGGTAAATACTTACTCTGGATTCATAATCTAATTGGGAAAACAGTTTTTAATTAACACCGCACAGTAAAAATGAAACATCAAAATGTTTCGAGGGGGTTTCCGGGTATTCCTAGTAATGCCTCTTCCACTATCCAGATTCATGACCGTAGTCGCAATTTTCCTTGCCCTCATTCCAATCCCTTTATATGTCTTTACATCTTACCTTCCAGATTCTGTAATTCAGTTCGGATCATATTCCATCGAGCATTTGAATAGTGTAATATCACACCATCACATAGTATTGTCACCTGTCATCATACATGCATAGTCTTTAAGGCATGAGCTAACATCGCCAACGTTCATACTTGCATCAAAAACTTGTGGCATATAACATTTCAAAGAAAATCTGCATTCAAAGTAGAAGAATATAAGCATACATACATCACAACATACTCGATAACTCAACATCTCATTTTTATGATGACATAACAAAGAACAAGGAATTAGAAGAAAGGTCGAAGTTTATTGAATCAATAAAATGTCTTTGACCAACACCCATACACTATACTTAGGCTAATTGGTTTTCTTCCTTCCTTACCTTTCGACACCTGCCTAAGGTTTGGAAGAAGACTATCCAATAAGCATGATAGGTGTACTCTACTAATACTAGGAGTTCTTGCAACCAGAGAGAAGGTAAAGAGAAGAGACAACCGAATAATCCTATTCAATTTCTCCAGAACCGGAATCCATCCTCGAATTGAAACAAGTTTCTTCGAGTTCGTATGTAGCTATACAATGGAATACCCAAGCAATATGGATCTTCGTAGTGATACGGAGTGATCTGGAGAAATGCAAAGGGCAAATAGGAGTGGCAGGGATATATGCGGTTTTGTCGTAAATCATGACAATCCAAAACTAAAGTGTGTAAGAAGGTTTGGTTAACTTGGTTTAGGAGTTTTAGTTTAAGGTCAGGTCATGGTCGCTGCCAAAGAGAGAGAGAAAAGAAATACTTAGCGTCCACTCTATCAAGATTAGATTGGTTAATCACTTTATCTAATCAGAATGGCTCCCACTATTTTCTCGAATTCTTCTTCAAACCCTAAAAGGAGAATTAGTCGGGATAACCCGAGGAGTAAACTACTCATCAGTGGGAATCGAGACCTAATTGATCGTGAAAAAGTGTCTGTGTGTGTACTAAATACCGCAATCAATAACGGTGTCGCAATAGCTAGCCGCTAGTGAGTACGGGTCGTCCACAGGGAAATAGTGAACTGCTTTTCTTACTTTAGACGGGTTAATAGAAAAAGGTGGAATTGTTATCGTTTATTACTAAGAAGATTTGAAAAGTTTATAAGAGAAGGGTTTGTAGGGTTTATAGGATTTAGTAGTTAATGGATGGAGTTTTTAAAAATAATTCATTTTATGTTTTAATTATTTACTATTAGAGAAATAGCGATGAATGTGGATAAGGGTTCTTCGAGGGAATTAGGGTTTCCCTCTACTGACCCTTGTCCTTCCATTGATCTCAATTTATCTTAAGCCCCTAAAAAATCAAGTATTAACGGATCTCAAATCGTGGTCGTGACTATCATGAATTGATAGCGCGCCCGATAAAAGCGTTAATATTCATTTTTCTAAATTTTAAAAAAATTAAAACTTTAAAAAGAATTGAAGAGATATTGTTCATCCATTATTCTACCCTATTCTACAAAGCCTAACCAGCGAGAATTTACTAGCTCATGGAAATCAATGAAGTAGAAGAAAGGTTGAAGAAAATGGAACCCATAATTAAAATTAGAAGTGCAGAAAGTAATTGCAGAAAGTAAATGTGAAGAGTAATTACGGAATGTAAATGTGAAAAAAATTAAAAGAAAAAACTACCTTTTATTGAATAACTATTGCATTACAGAAGTTGCTCGCTGAAAAACCAAATTACAAAACCCTAATTTTCTCTAGATTGCTTGATCGGTAGATCAGTCGATTCTTCGATGGATAGTTCAATGATTATAGATAGATAGCTCTCGGTCCTTTATATAGGCCCTGAAACGTGAAACCCTAGACGTCATATTGAAGTGTGTGCAAAGATGATCGAGCTCCTAAAGTTTCATATCCTACGGCCACCAAACGACCGCGCAACTGCCGCCTATTATCCTCTTTGACAGTGGATCTGCCGCCCCTAGGTAGGTTTGAGCTTCCACACTCTTCGTGCCTTTTTCTCTCGATATTTGGAGATCCTTCTGATAAAAATATTCTGAAAATATATCGCTTAGTCTCTGCCTTTGCGAGATTATTCAATTTTCTCCTAATATTCGGCAGATTTGGTTTTGTAAATCAATTTGCTGTGGATCTCCTACTTATAGTTTAGACCTGAGCTGATTTATTATAATACCTGCACAATATCTCAAATCACATTGTTAGTAGCATTTGTTTTATTTGAGATATTATTCTAACCAATTAATTGATATGATATCTTGATAATATTGGTTAAGTATATTTGATATGATCTACATATTTTAATAATAAATAATCTCATGAATATTTTATTTAAATATGATATGCATATATTTCCTTAATTATATCAATTATAAATGAAAAAACATATGATAATAATCTTTTTACAAATAAACCCAAATATGTTCTTTATTTACAAATAAGACCTTTTAGTAATTAATAATAATAGGGAAAATGTCGATACAAATGAGCAATAAATTTGACTGATCATGACCCAACTATCATTGTGTGATAACCTGATGGAAGCCACTCAAGTCACCACACTCCAGAAGGTATGTGTATGCCTGGTAAGTTTCCTTTATATTTGAAACTCCCGATATGGTTTTTGCCTCAAACGACTTCATGACCTTGACGTAGGCCAACATATCATAAGTCGTTAGTCAAGTTCAACCCGTTATTGTCATGGATTAGTTTAGACCCACTCATACAAGTTCTTGACGTAGGCCAAAATAACTGTACTTCTATCCTAAATAATCGGATCTCCATGCATCAAACAAGCGTCACCCAGCTACCATACACTTTGCTTTGGAGTTGGCCAACATACACAGCATGAATACTATGCGCTACTCATATGAAATGACGAAGGGCTACGGCTAGTTTTTTGGCGAAAAAACCTTTAACGTAATGAACTTAATATTGTTGAAAGAACTCGAGCAGTTTTGAAAAAGGAGTGGTTTAGGCTCCGCATTTTTTAAATAAGTGGTTTTGCAGGAAACCGATAGTTTTTAAGTAAACTGAGTATATAGTCACATAAACATTTGCCAAAGAGGTCACTCCTTGTGAAGGGATTTAGGCTCTTTCCTCATCGAATGAGGTGCGGGATATTCCTAACTGAATATCTCGATACAAAGAAAAAAGAAACGCCTATAGTTTTCAAAAACTGGTTTCAACAACATCATTTAGGTTTGTTTTCCTTGCCTTAATCAGAATTAATACAATCCCATCAATTAATCATATCATGCCAGAAAAAAAACAAAAATAGGCACGCACATATATGCCATCTGCATTCGTCACAGGGTCCCGGGTCTTCACCGTAAGGTTACTTATCTTACGGCTGGGCGAGGACAGGACTAGCGCGGACGCAAAACATATATAGCGTCTACTATATATAAAATATTTATGTATATGAACATTCGTCATATGCATGATATCAAGTAATAACTGTTAGTACATCATGCCTCAGGCTAGAGGAAACAACACGATGCGGAATGGTAAAATCAAAAATTCCTATTTTCCATGACATACCACCCTAGTGATCATCCTAAACCTATAACTTGTAACAAACAAAACCATGGAGCTAAATGAGTAGAGCATACTGCCTTTGATGCTTCTTCTAAAAGCTCCAATTTGTGTGGAAAGGTTGCTCCTTTGATTTGAACTCCAAGCTTGGCCTCCAAAGGTTTACCGGTCGAAGTTCGGTTGCCGATCCTTCCGTCGAAGATGATCCACGGCGATGAATTGGCGATATGAGCTACTCATTCACTCTCATTAAGTGCTACGAAGTAAGAGGAAGTGTCATATAGAGCATGGGCTCAATCTATTCTCTCTATTCTCTTTTCTTTTATTGTTTTTTTCTTTTTCTCAAAATGCTAGTATGATGGAGAGAGAAGGTGAAATTAGGTTATGGCTGGTATGAACATACAACCATCACCTAAGCCCATGCCACCTCTCTTCTCTCATGCCACCACATGTCCTAAAGTGTGTGAGATGGCTACACATCACCCTTATGCATGCATAAATGAGAAAAGGAAAAGGATTTGAGAAGAAAAGATATTTCATGTTTAATAAATATCAACCATGACAATAATGTTCACATCACATGGAACATTAGATAAAGAAAGAGAGAGAGAGAAATTATACTAGGTTAATTATACGTATTATCACATAATATCATACAATTAAACCTGTCATTTAATTAACAATTAATTTAATGACCTGGTTTAGTCATAAAACCGGTTAGTATCAAAACCCTCGGGTTTAAGACGAGTGTCTAACCGAATGTAACATTTCAGAAAATATAAAATATTATTTTTGGAATTTAATATTAAAATAATATATTTCCCAAAAACTGCCTGATTTGCGAAATTGGGGTTTTCGAAAATGAGTATAAATATATACTAAATAAATGGAAATTAAAATGATCTATTCATTTAATAATATATTTAAAGGAATTGGCATTTTTAAAATTTATTATATGCAGTTTGGATAAAAACCCGATTAGTGCACTGCTAATCGCGATTAAGCCAAATCCGTGTTTTTACAGTTTTCATGATTAGTGCACCATGACATGTATCATTTGGTTACATGTTCATTTATGTTGTTTTATGTTATGGTTTTATTGTGGTGGGAAAAGAAATGAAAGGGAAAAGGTGTTATGATGACTTGAGGAGAGAGAGAGGGGACATCATGATGAGAGGTAAGCATGCTTCAGGGGAGAGAGAGAGAGAGAGAGAGAGAGAGAGAGGTAAGGCTCCACCCCCACCTCATCTTTCATTCTTCATTTCATTTCATTTCTTCAACTCCCTCATCCTTCTTCATCTCCTTCTTCCTCCACCTCACTACCCATGGGAATCATCTCCAAAACCTAATCAAAACCCAGGCTCCCTTCACAAAAATTGATCCCCTCCTCACCCTCATCGCAATGAACCAAGCAAAGTTGGATTTTGATGACATTGAGAAGCTAGGGTTTTCTTGAGTGGCCTAAATGAGGTATAACTTCTTCCCTTTAGATTAGTTTTGTGAAATATCGTATTGTTTTAGTGTCGTTTTGTGATATCGATAACCTGCTGTGACCCCGAGTGTTCACTGTAAAAACAAACAGTGTAGTAATGTTGTAATTGTGACCCTGAGTGTACACTTGTGACCCTGACCCTTCCTGATCGGTTTTGGCCGGCGACAAGGGGGCAAATTCCGGCGAACTCGGGTGTATAGGGGAGTTAGGGCTTGGGTTTTGTAGGGTAGTTACCTGAAGTTGATTAGAGGTGTTTGGTCCTACTAGATTTTTCTGTAATGAATATAGGTGGAATCTGGGAAATGTTGTGAGTGTTTACATGACCAAGGTGACACGTTTCCTGACCTGAGCCATAGAATTGAACCCGATGCACGAACTTAGGATTTGTTCCGTATCGGTTTTGTGACTTTTAGTATGCCTACTATGAATCTGGAGCAACCCGTGGAATTTTTGAGTTTAGCAAACAACTCTACAGACCAGATTGGGCTTATAGGAGACTACCCTGCCTGCACGAACCCCATCTGAGCACAGGTGGCCGAGCAGGCAGGAAATTCAAGGAATGTGGCCGGCCATGTGTAGGTATTTGGGGTCCAGGCCTGATCCAGTAGGTCATATACACCATGTACAGCACCCTAGACTTGTTTGTGCAACTCCTTTTGGCCTGAGTCAAAATCTGGGAGCACATTAGTGTGATTTTTGGATATGTTTTCCGTTCTTTGAAATGTTTAGTTTTGACATTTGGATTTGAATTTAGTTGTTGGATGTTTGTACATCAACGACAAGGGTTGTTTGGTTGATTTTGTACGCGTAAGCTATAGGTTCTAACCTATGAGCAATGCATATGCCGTATTGGATTTCAGAACTTGATTTTAATAGTGTTGCGATATGTGTTGTTATTGAAGGTACCTTCGCATGGATTCCGAGGCGACGGAGCGTAGAGTCATCAACTTCGGCAAGCGAAGACCACGGTGAGCAGATCTATATCTATGGGGGAAGTCGGGTGGATGGCGTATATCACCCCCGCAAACTTTGATGGAAACCGATTTATGTATATAGATTATGATGTAGTGAAACCTTTAATAGAAGACTATAGATCGAGTAAAAAGGTAGTTAGAGCCATATTAGAAACTAAGGATAGTTAGAAGTGATATGATACGACCAGTATGTGATGACAGGATTTGAGGATGATATTTGATGATATTGCCGTTTATGGTACTATAGGACTAGATAGCCGACGTAGATATGTCATCCGAACTATACCTATTTCCAAACTGAATAATCGTATGCATCTTTTAAAAGATACCTTGAGGGACGTTACGGATTTTCAAATGATATCTTTTTTTTAAAAACAACGTAACCCCTACTTTCAAAACTACGATTCGCATCTTTCAAAAACTATTTGTATGGATCGGGTGTGTATGCTAGATTAGATACTTATGCTTATAGTAAAGGTAGAATGTATTTGTAAAATTGACTTGATGAGGGATATAAATGCGATGAAAAGAATATATGACGTGATATAATTATGATAAAAAGGAGAATACGACTTAATAGGTGATATGATGTTAGGTTGATATACGGATGTGAGTCGATTGAGATGATTGATACCTTGCCGGTCCCCTGATATGAGATTGTTGCGGATGTGACCTGGGACATAGGTATATAGAGATATTTATATATGTTGTGAATCGTGAGTGTTAGCCATACGTGACGTTAGGTCCGTACCCTCCTCGTCTTATAGGTTGATAGGATCCCTGATTAGCTTAATGCCGCCGTACGAAGATATTCCGTGCGTGATGAGTTTGACTTGATGATTGATCCATACCCTTGACTAGAGGTTGTCGTACGATGGATTATACCGTACGTGATATTGTTTGGATAGATACCGATTGATAGATTCACCGAATCGGTCTTGTAGACATGTATATCTTATAGCTGATGATTTACCTTATGCTGCATTCATGTTATTCGCATTGCATTACTTATACCTGTACTAGACACATGCACCATTATCGATGATGCGTATGTAACACGTACAAAGATTTGCCGGCTCACACACTTCATCATTGATAATTGCCATGTCTCTACACAGTAAGATTGCTGCATCATGATATGACTCCTTACATACATATTGTACACTCATACATGCATATATACCACTCGTACATCCATATTGGCGCGCATACATATTGTAGACTCATACATGCGTATATACCACTCGTACATCTATATTGGCGCACATACATATTGTACACTCATACTTGCGTATATACCACTTATACATCACATACATATTGTATACTCATACATGCGTATATACCACTTGTACATCCATATTGGCGCACATAAATATTGTACACCCATACTTGCGTACATACCACTTGTACATCCATATTGGCGCACATACATATTGTACACTCATACATGTGTATATACCACTTGTACATCCATACTTGCGCACATACATATTGTACACTCATACTTGCGTATATACCATTGTACATCCATACTTGCGCACATACAAATTTTACACTCATACTTGCGTATATACCACTTGTGCATCCATACCTATATACATACTTATTGCACATACATAGATGATGCTGGCTTTGGTTTTGGAGAATTGGGAACCGCAGGTTATATTTTAAAACTGGAATCATTTAAAAGAGCGGTTTTCCCTTAATATGTCACATCACTGATCCATGTTCCATGATATACGGATATTCTTACATTTCTATCATATGTCGCATACATCATGTTTTATGATTTTACGCATTGAGATATGTTGTTTTCATGAGATTTCTGGATTTGAGAACCGCGGTCATTTTAAAAGAAAGTATGTATTGTTTTAAAAACCCGGTTTCTTTTGATATGATATTTCAATGCGTCCACCATGCTTTTTCTCGGTTCTGAGACGTGTGACATGAGAAACCCGATTTGAGGAGCCGGATGAGGCCGATTGCGGGTACATGGTGGACCAGGTATGGTACCCCGGGGCGAGAACGGATTTGCTGTGCAGTAGACGGTAAGCCTAGCAGAGGGACTGCATACCTACCGGTGATTGGTTGGATCTGGCGGTTATCCGGAGGATACTGACCAGAGTCGAGAGATGGATACGGGTCGACCCGTACAGCCGAGGCCGAGGGCAGATTCCGCAGACGGAGCCCGAGAGCCAATCCGGACTGATGGAGCCCGATACATGAGGATTTGCGTGTCGATGCTGGACAAGATTATTTCATGATGTTTTCGAGTGTCGATATTGGACACTCAGATTCAATGATTTTGAAGTGTCCCGAGGGACACCCGTTGATTTTTATCCTCATACTTTCATGCATATGCTCTTATGATATTCACAGACATTGATTATATGGTTGGACGAGGTCCACATGCATACATACATTGATTATATTGTTGGATCATATCCGCATACATATAGGTATTATTACATTGTTGGCACATATACCGACCCGGTCACCCTAGATATCATAGTATTACCTTGATGATATAGTTGACTTAGGAGTCGTTGTTTATTCAATTTCTATTTGTAGATGTTTTTCTACTCACGAGTTGCCAACTCACCCCCGTTGTGCCACAGTTCTTGCAGGTTAACCGCATGGATCCGTAGCGGCATCGCTGGCACATAGCTTCATTTGGGTGTTTTGCATTTGTAGGTGGGGCATTTGTATCGTACCCACTCTTGTATTTATATTTCACATTGTATCTAGTCAACTCCATCAATCAAAATTAGTAAATTGTGTAAGTAATGAGACTTAGTGAGATTGTGGTTGCGAGACTTAGAGCGAGGGGTTTTCCGCTACTTGTGGTTTTGATGTCTTACTTATTTATTTATCTTTGGTGGTGAACTTCGCCGTTGGGCGTCGTATACTTACATATACTGTCTTGCGTGGTTGTGATCTGCCGTTTGGCGAAGAGCTAGCTCCCGCTTGGGGATACCCTTATTCTTGTTATGTATTTGTGGTTTTGGATCAGAATATACAAAGGAGGTGCTGCACAAATTTTTAAAAGACGAAACACGTTTTCAAAGTAGTAAATTTCACTTGCATTTTTATGTTCTTTTTTTTATGCATTAAGAAAACTTGATTTCATTATACCTTTATTTCAAAACTTCACCTCCTTTATTTTTTAAAATGGTTTAGATTTTTGGGTTTCAGCTTCCTTGAATTACGTTACGCTTTTAGACGTTGCGTGATTTAAGTGCTCGACATGAGCTAATATTTCGGGTCGTGACAAAGTTGGAATCAGAGCGCTAGGTTTAACCTTGGTTCGAGTCTATGTTTGACTATGCAGAGTCTAGGGCAGGTATGTATTTCGGAACCTAGGCTTGACCTTACGGAACTTAGACTTGAACGGGAGGGGGGGTATTAGACCCGAACTTTCGTTTCATAGGCTGACCCTGATTGATGGAGTAGGTAGCTTGAGTAGAGTGACGTACCGTACGTATGTTCCGCGGCATATTTACGATACGATACTCCACTTATGAAACCTTAGGATGTACATATTTTTGAGACTTATGATTCTCTTCATACCCATGATTACACATCCATCTGAGATCCTGGATTCTATTCGTTTCCATGATCATACTCTCATTGATGTTGTTCCTTCTTATGATCATGTATCCATTCTGGATCTGTCGTTTCCTTTCATGCCTTTGATATGTTTTTATCGATAGACGATTGAGGTTCCTGCCACCATGGTTTGAGTGCAGTTTGAGCTGCTGCTAGTGTTGCGGAGCTCATCGTGGACGAGAACTGACCATTGTGTTTTCTGGTGACATGGGAACGTCTTGATGTAGTGTTGTGTTGTGACCTCTTGTTGAGGCGAGTGCTTGGTTTTACACCGGATGATTGAGCCATTGTTAGAACTGCCAGATGCGAGAGGACTGTTGATGTACAGTCTACCTCAGAGATTGTGATGTCGTCTACCGTGCAGACAGATGACCCAGATGTTGCTGAGATGATGGGACGTCGCTTCCTGGGCTTACGAGCTGAGATCGCTGGAGCTTCCAGGCAGAAATGCGACAGATGATAGCCAGTCTATTCCGAGTTGAGAGACGAGGAAGATTCGTCAGGTTGATGCGCCGATGTAGGCCCAGTTGAGTTGAAGATTTCCAGTGTGGAGAGTCTTACTCGGGTCTAGAGATGACCGATCCAGAGATGACCGTTGATGTATCGTCTTTCCTGGAGGATTGAGGCATAGTTTAGCATGCGGACGAAGGGTATTCGTGTGTGGTCTAGGCAAAGTTAAAAAGCCGAACGAATGTCAGAAACCCATTTTTCCAAGTTTAAAGTATTCGAAGGAACACAAGTAATTCGGTGGACCCTCTAAAAGAATGAAACCCTAACTCGATATGATGACCATGGAACCGCTTTTTAACCTTAGGGTTTGCGGTAGTTTAGCGGTGCCATCAGTGAGGCTTTGGTTTGCTCTTCTACGGTTGGTCCATTGGTACTGTGGCCTGTACCAGATATTATTAGACTGTGCTCAGGTGTTGAGCTTTCGGGAAATTTTGGAACCTTGATGACTCGATCGAAAAGTTTAGCCTCGTCCGGATATCATGTGATAAGAGATCAGCAAGCTGACCAGCTTCGGATAGAGGACCTCACCCAGATGCGTTGTGAGTGATAAGGAACGGACGAGTACGGAGTATTCCTCCGATAGTTGGGACGAGTTCCCGAGGACATGTTCGGATAGAGATCTTTTACAGAGTGATGAAGATACCGAGTTCGTGATTTCGAGTCCTTGTGAGAGACTTCGGATTGACCGTGGCCGAGAACAGTTGCAGTGCGCAGATAGTATGACGTGACGTCGAAGTGAACGATGATAAAGACGAGTGGAACAAGTGGTTCATACGAGATGCTGACGGGCTGTTGCTACTCCCCGTCGAGATTCGAGATCTGATATTCATACAGAGGCGTGAGGTACGACCAGTTCCCGATTAAATGTGTGCGGAAAACGCAGATGTCCAGAAAACGAGAAAAGATTATGTAAGAGTACCAGCCTCCGTACAGTTCGGCATGGGCGAGATCGGAAGAGACCTTGAGCAGGATTTCTTCCAGGACACTGCTGCGATAAGATTTGCACCCAGGATCTGATGTGTGACGTGTATTCAAAGGACTAGAGGTCGATGCCAGTAACGTGCTGCTTTACGAGTGGTCGTAATGATTGGCCGAGAGATGACCAGAGAAGTGCTAGAGAGGAATCGTTCCCGTTAGCACACCTGACCGGGCCGACGAGCCGATGGATTGCGAGATTGGTGAATCCACAGAGAAATAAGGACCCAGAGACAGAAGACGCCAGACCATGAGCAGAAGGCAAGCGGATGTTCTTGTTCTGCAGGTTTTAGGCGCACCGATATTTTTCTCGGCATTGTAGGAGGTGTACCTCAATGTCATTTATTGCGATTTGCGTTTGTGATCCGAGTATCACACTTCTATCGCTTGGATCTGAGTTTTGATGATTGGGTTTCATGATATTGGTTTTCGTGCACCATGGCTGCACCTACTGGGTATTTACATTTTTGCGCATAGTTATCGCACTTGATATATATTTTATACACCGTTGTGTTGATTTGCGACTTGTGCATATCCATTGCATTTTATATCGATTTTGTACCTTCGTAGCATGTGTTTATGATTTCGTGGATTTCATACGGATGATGTGATTTTTGCACTCGGTATAGCTCACATGTACTTGCAGTGCATTGATACGGATATTGTGCCCATAGTTGCACACGTTTTTGATTTATACACCTTGGTGTACTCGGTGTTGCTTTTTATGCGTTTGAGTTATTGATTGTATTTCGTGCATTTGATGCACCAGATGTTGTTTTCGTGCATAATAGATGCGCCAGATGTGTTGTCGTGCACACCCGTTGCACTGGACAGATGTTTTCGTGTACACCTGTTGCACTTAGTTTTGCTTTTGTGCATATTGTGGCACCTGTATTCGGATTTGGTTTCCGTAAGCACCGGACGCACGGGATTATTGGATACGCCTTTTGAAGCTGATTTTGCTTTTGAGCACTTTGTTTTCATGATGGACACTATATTGTGTAGTAGCCAAACAAGACTGATCTGAGGACAGTACCTGAGTACTTGGCATGCATTAAAGGTTTACCAAGAGGTTTTTGAAAAAGAGCTATAGTCTCGCTATTTCCTACGTGTCCGTGAGCAACACGAACGTTTTTTTAAAGGAAAACCTTTTGGGATATTTTAAAATGGACGGGACGTATATCTGAGTAAAACATATACGAAACTATAATTATTATTTTACAAATGAGCGTCCGTCAATTATGCCGTGAGTTACGCATCATGCGGCGATTCAGAAAGATTTTGCATGTATTTTATTCATATTTTGGGGGTTTTCAAGGATGCGTACTATACACGTATTATAGTATATGACTAGTGTATGTTAGATTTCAATAGTGGATTTTGAGATCTGTATCTCTATTTTAACTCCGAGGATATGCTTGCAAATCCGATGATTTGCGTGACGCTTGACGGAGTTCGGTTTTGAGTTTTGTACTTGTTTTCATGCGCACTTGACACGCTGTGTTGTTTTTGCATCTTCCTTGATTTCGGAGCCCCGTTGATTTTAGTTGATTATTGAAATGTTTTAGTATTTGGGGGTTTGAATTAAAATTCGGGGACCGAATTTATTTAATGGGGGAAGATTGTAACATTTCAGAAAATATAAAATATTGTTTTTGGAATTTAATATTAAAATAATATATTTCCCAAAAACCGCCCGATTTGTGAAATTGGGGTTTTCGAAAAAGGGCATAAATATATACCGATAATTGTGATATAAATGGAAATCAAAATGATTTATTCATTTAATAATATATTTAAAGGAATTGGCATTTTTAAAATTTATTATATGCAGTTTGGATAAAAACCCGATTAGTGCATTGCTAATCGCGATTAAGCCAAATCCGTGTTTTTACAGTTTTCATGGTTAGTGCACCATGATATGTTTCATTTGGTTACATGTTCATTTGTATTGTTTTATGTTATGGTTTTATTGTGGTGGGAAAAGAAATGAAAGGGAAAAGGCGTTATGATGACTTGAGGAGAGAGAGAGGGGACATCATGATGAGAGGTAAGCATGCTTGAGGGGAGAAAGAGAGAGAGAGAAAGAGAGGTAAGGCTCCACCCCCACCTCATCTTTCCTTCTTCATTTCATTTCATTTCTTCAACTCCCTCATCCTTCTTCATCTCCTTCTTCCTCCACCTCACTACCCATAGGAATCATCTCCAAAACCTAATCAAAACCCATGGCTCCCTTCACAAAAATTGATCCCCTCCTCACCCTCATCGCAATGAACCACGCAAAATTGGATTTTGATGATATTGAGAAGCTAGGGTTTTCTTAAGTGGCCTAAATGAGGTATAACTTCTTCCCTTTAGATTAGTTTTGTGAGATATCGTATTGTTTTAGTGTCGTTTTGTGATATCGATAACCTGATGTGACCCCGAGTGTTCACTGTAAAAACAAACAGTGTAGTAGTGTTGTAATTGCGACCCTGTGTGTACACTTGTGACCCCGACCCTACCTGATCGGTTTTGGCCGGCGACAAGAGGGCAAATTCCGGCGACCTCGGGTGTATAGGGGAGTTAGGGCTTAGGTTTTGTAGGGTAGTTGCCTGAAGTTGACTATAGGTGTTTGGTCCTACTAGATTTTTCTGTAATGAATATAGGTGGAATCTGGGAACTGTTGTGAGTGTTTACATGACCATGGTGACACGTTTCCTGACCTGAGCCATAGAATTGAACCCGATGCACGAACATAGGATTTGTTCCGTATCGGTTTTGTGACTTTTAGTATGCCTACTATGAATCTGGAGCAACCCTGGGAATTTTTGAGTTTAGCAAACAACTCTAGAGACCAGATTGGGCCTATAGAAGACTACCCTGCTTGCACGAACCCCATCTGAGCATAGGTGGACGAGCAGGCCGGAAATTCAAGGAATGTGGCCGGTCATGTGTAGGTATTTGGGGCCCAGGGTTGATCCAGTAGGTCATATACACCATGTACAATACCTTAGACTTGTTTGTGCAACTCCTTTTGGCCTGAGTCAAAATCTGGGAGCACATTAGTGTGATTTTTAGATATGTTTTCCGTTATTTGAAATGTTTAGTTTTGACATTTGGATTTTAGTTTGGTTGTTGGATGTTTGTACATCAACGACAAGGTTGTTTGGTTCATTTTGTACGCATAAGCTATAGTTTCTAACCTATGAGCAATGCGCGTGCCGTATTGGATTTCAGAACTTGATTTTAATAGCGTTGCGATATGTGTTTTTATTGTAGGTACCTTCGCGTAGATTCCAAGGCGACGGAGCGTGGTGTCATCAACTTCGGCAAGCGAAGACCACGGTGAGTTGATCTATATCTACGGGGGAAGTCGGGTGGATGGCGTATAGCACCCCCACAAACATTGATGGAAACCGATTTATGAATATAGGTTATGATTTAGTGAAACCTTTAATAGAAGGCTATAGATAGAGTAAAAAGGTAGTTAGAACCATATTAGAAATTAAGGATAGTTAGAAGTGATATGATACGACTAGTATGTGATGACGGGATTTGAGGATGATATTTGATGATATTGCCGTTTAGGGTACTATAGAACTAGATAGCCGACGTAGATGTGTCATCCGAAGCATACCTATTTCCAAACTGAAGAATCGTATGCATCTTTTAGACAGATACCTTGAGGGACGTTACGGATTTTTAAATGATATCTTTTCTTTAAAAACACCGTAACCGCTACTTTCAAAACTATGATTCGCATCTTTCAAAAACTGTTTGTATGGTTCGGGTGTGTATGCTAGATTATATACTTATGCTTATAGTAAAGGTAGAATGTATTTGTAAAATTGACTTGATGAGGGATATAAATGCGATGAAAACGATATATGACGTGATATAATTATGATAAAAAGGAGAATACGACTTAATAGGTGATATGATGTTAGGTTGGTATACGGATGTGAGTCGATTGATATGATTGATACCTTGTCGGTCCCCTGATATAAGATTGTTGCGGATGTGACCTGGGACATAGGCATATAGAGATATTTATATGTGTTGTGAATCGTGAGTGTTAGCCGTACGTGACATTAGGTCCGTACCCTCCCCGTCTTATAGGTTGATAAGATCTATGATTAGCTTAATGCCGCCGTACGATGATTTTCCGTGTGTGATGAGTTTAACTTGATGATTGATCTATACCCTTGACTAAAGGTTGCCGTACGATGGATTATACCGTACGCGATGTTGTTTGGTTAGATGCCGATTGATAGATTCACCGACTCGGTCTTGTAGACACGTATACTTGATAGCTTTTAGCTGATGATTTACCTTATGCTGTATTCATATTATTCGCATTGCATTACTTATACCTGTGCTAGTACACCTGCACCATTATCGATGATGCGTATGTTACACGTACACAGATTTGCCGGCTCACACACTTCATCATCGATAATTGCCATGTCTCTGCACAGTAGGATTATTGCATCATGATATGACTCCTTACATACATATTGTACACTCATACATGCGTATATATCACTCATACATCCATATTGGCGCACATACATATTGTACACTCATACATGTGTATATACCACTCGTACATCCATATTGGCACACATACATAGTGTACACTCATACTTGCGTATATACCACTTGTACATCCATATTGGCGCACATACATACTGTACACTCATACATGCATATATACCACTTGTACATCTATATTAGCGCACATACATATTGTACACTCATACTTGCGTACATACCACTTGTACATCCATAATGGCGCACATACATATTGTACACTCATACATGCGTATATACCACTTGTACATCCATACTTGCGCACATATATATTGTACACTCATACTTGCGTATATACCACTTGTACATCCATACTTGCGCACATACATATTGTACACTCATACTTGCGTATATACCACTTGTGCATCCATACCTACATACATACTTATTGCACATACATAGATGATGATGGCTTTGGTTTTGGAGAATTAGGAACCGCAGGATATATTTTAAACCTGGAATCATTTAAAAAAGCGGTTTTCCCTTAATATGTCACATCACTGTTCCGTGTTGCATGATATACGGATATGTTTATATTTCTATTATATGTCGCATACATCATGCTTTATGATTTTACGCATTGAGATATGCTGTTTTCATGAGATTTCTGGATTTGAGAACCGTGGTCATTTTAAAAGAAAGTATGTACTGTTTTAAAAACTCGGTTTCTCTTGATATGATATTTCAGTGCGTCCCCCATGCGTTTTCTCGGTTCTGAGATGTGTGACATGTGAAACCCGATTCGAGGAGCTGGATGAGGCCGATTGCGGGTACATGGTGGGCCCGGTATGGTACCCCGGGGCGAGAACGGATTTGTTGTGCAGTAGATGGTGAGCCTGGCAGAGGGACTACATACCTACCGGTGATTGGTTGGATCTGGCGGTTATCCGGAGGATACTGACCAGAGTCGAGAGATGGATACGGGCCGACCCGTACTGCCGGGGCCGAGGACCGATCCGGACTGACGGAGCCTGATATATGAGGATTTGTGTGTCGATGCTGGACACGATTATTTCATGATGTTTTCGAGTGTCGATATTGGACACTCAGGTTCCATGATTTTGAGGTGTCGCGAGGGACACCCATTGATTTATATCCTCATACTTTCATGCATATGCTCTTATGATATTCACAGACATTGATTAAATGGTTGGACGAGGTCCACATGCATACATACATTGATTATATTGTTGGATCATATCCGCATACATATAGGTGTTGATTATATTGTTGGCACATATACCGACCCGGTCACCCTAAATATCATAGTATTACCTTGATGATATAGTTGACCTAGGAGTCGTTGTTTATTCGATTTCTATCTGTAGATGTTTTTCTACTCACGAGTTGGTAACACATCCCCGTTGTGCCTCAGTTCTTGCAGGTTGACCACATGGATCCGTAGCGGCATCGCTGGCATATAGCTTCATTTGGGTGTTTTGCATTGGTAGGTGGGGCATTTGTATCGTACCCACTCTTGTATTTATATTTCATATTGTATCTAGTCAACTCCATCAATCAAAATTAGTAAATTTTGTAAGTAATGAGACTTAGTGAGATTGTGGTTACGAGACTTAAAGCGAGGGGTTTTCCGCTACTTGTGGTTTTGATGTCTTTCTTATTTATTTATCTTTGGTGGTGAACTTCGTCGTTAGGCGTCGTATACTTACATATACTATCTTGCGTGGTTGTGATCCGCCGTATGGCGAAGAGCTAGTTCCCGCTTGGGGATGCCCTTATTCTTGTTATGTATTTGTGGTTTTGGATCAAAATATACAAAGGAGGTGTTGCCCAAATTTTTAAAAGACGAAACACGTTTTCAAACTAGTAAATTTCACTTGCATTTTTATGTTTTTTTATGCATTAAGAAAACTTGATTTCATTATACCTTTATTTCAAAACTTCACCTCCTTTATTTTTTAAAAAGGTTTAGATTTATGGGTTTCAGCTTCCTTGAATTACGTTATGCCTTTAGACGTTGCGTGATTTAAGTGCTGGTCACGAGCTAATATTTCGGGTCATGACACCGGACCCAGCATGCATTCCCATACACGTACTATATCATTTCGCTCGAGTGGCCAAAACATCTGTGTAGGACTTTAAAGACTCGTTAATATGCTGGCACTGAGTTGTCGGATCACATCTTCAATTCACAAGCACGTCAGCGGTACTATTTGTACACAATGGCTACCCAGGTATTGAACGAAGGAAAGGTCGACATGAAAACATGTCCATACTCTACAGAGCCTATCGATGACACCTACGATACAGTCCGGTCTCTTTGCCTGAGAATGTCGCATACCGGGTCTGGTAGGTGAAATCTGTCAGACTCCTAATAACATGATAAATCGTTCCGATATTAAGCCCATAACCAAATGAGAAACTACCGATAACACTTATCGGTAAATCTCGCATCCCCTAGCCAGGGATTTATGGTTACAGCCAATGGCACACTGTGCAACATCAACTCCTTATACCGGGAGAGACGAATCCCTTCCAATCGCTCACTGCCTCCATATATGTAACACTTTAGAATGCAGATAGTGTTAATTAAGCGATAATACGGGTTTTTAATGAAATTTAACTAATAAATATTTTCTTCACATTTTATTTAATTAATTAATATTTTATTTAATTTATTTTTATAAACTTGCACACATATGTGCATGTTGAATTAAGCTTAATGAGGTGTTAACCATACTTATATAGACATGGCACACTTAAACCTTTCTCTAATCAAGCATACTACATCTTAACTTGTCTATCTATTTAAAATATTCAAACAAAGGTTAATTCTATTTTTTTTAGAAAAGAAAAAGAGAATAGAAGGGAATAGAAGAGAAGAAGGGTTGAATTCTAGGGAGACTTAGGGGGGATGGCTGTCATTAATGGCTTTAATGTGAGGGAGAGTGAGTATAGCACTCACATACACTCACCTCATACACTCACACTCATATACACTCACCTCATAACACATATACCCTCAATTCGTTCAAAAAATATCTCATTCTCATCTCACTCTCTCAATTATTAATCCCAACTCAGTTGCTCCTTTCCCTTTCACTACACATCAAGTTCTCCATTTAAATTATATGTTTGCATCACAATGCAAAGCCTAAACCTTCATCGACCTCACTAGAACCTTCATTAATCTTGCTTGTGATGACTTGGAGCTTAGAAAGCTATGATTTTTCCCAAGTTTTGGTGAGGTAGTGATCTTTGACTCTTTATTAGGCTATATGAAGTTTGTATGCTTATTAGTCTCTGGTTCTAAACACTAAGTTATAGTTTCGTGCACATATCGTACTTTTAGGGTCATTTTTTAGTCACTGCGATCTACTACGACCATGAATTTTTGCTGAAAAAACTAGCAGTGTAGTAGTGTTGTACTAGAGGCCCTGAGTGTACACCTGAACCCTGACCCAACCATGCACTGTTCGACCGGTGACAATTAGGGAAAATCCGGCGAGCTCGGCCGTATAGGGGACTGGGGTGTTGGGTTTTTGTAGGTAGCTGTCTGTGTGCTATCCCAGGTGTTTGGTACTGCTAGATTTTAAAGTTTTGACAGTGGGTAAAATCTGTGAGCACTTAGCTAAATTTAGGCGTTTCGGCAAAGTGCGATAGAATTGATTCGACGTAGTTTTAGTGTTTCGGGTAACTTGCTCTCATGGACTTGTTTTGATGTTTTCGCTACACACGTTAGCCGCTAAGCGAACCCTTTTGTAGCTTAGGGGAATCGATTCGTTAAATTGGCATTGTGTCCGTTTGTTATTGCGTAATTTGCTAAATCCATGCGTTATTGTATTATGTGTTAATAGGATCGCAGGCGGGGATTTCGGACGCTGCGAAGAAAGGAAAGCAAGTGTTGGATTTACTTAGCTCGAGATCATCGGTAGGTAGATTTAACATATACGGGGAAATCGCCCGTATGGAGTTAAGCGTCAGGGCTAGATATGATATTATAGCCGCATGTTTATACGCATACATGTTAATTGTGCCTGAGCATCATTACATACCATTACTTGTTGTGCCTTCACATAGTACCTAATGGACACTGCATCATTACTGACAGTTCATATTGCTCGAGCACTAAATTGTATGCTACACCCACACTGTCGGTAATTGTCATGACACGCACAACCTATACACATATGCGGTATTGTGTTGTTATTGACATTGAGATATTGATTCTTATTCTATTGTGCATATGAAATGCATCGTGCATACATAGCTACATGTACACCTTTATATGATATTGCATTGGATTTTGGAGGAATTGGGAACCGTATGATATATTTAAAAACTGGATTCATTTAAAAGAGCGGTTTTCCCTTGATATGCTCATATTACTGTTTATGTTGCATATATTATGTTCATGGATTTACGCATTGAGATACGGATTTCATGTGATTTATGGATTTGAGAACCATGGTATTATTTCAAGAAAGTATGTATTGTTTCGAAAACCCGGTTTCTCTTGATATGATTTTCAGTGCGTCCACCATGAGTTTTCTCGGTTCTGAGACTTGTGTTAGAAACCCGATTCGAAGAGATGGATGATCCGTTGCAGGTTCATGGTAGACCCGGTATGGTATCCCGGGGCAAAAAAGGTATGTTGTGCAGTAGACTATGAGCCTGGCAGAGGGAGTACTACTTACCAGTGATAGTTTGGACCTGGCGGTTATCCGGAAGATACCGACCGGAGTCATGAGATGGATATGGGCCGATCCGGACTGACGGAGCCCATGGCCCGATCCGGACTGACGGAGCCCGAGTTATGTGGATTTTCGTGTCGATGTTGGACATGGGTTTTCATGACGTTTCGAGTGTCGATGTTGGGCACTCAGGTTCCATGAGATTTATAGATATGAGGGCCGATCAGAGTGACGGCGTCTGAGGTATTGGGATTTGGGGTGTCGTTGACGGACACTGGTTTTTCCACGATGATGATTCATCGATGATGATATGTTTTATCCCATACTTAGTAGTTATTTAATATGCGTTGTTTCATGTAGTTGTAGTACCCTGATGGTGTACCTTAATCATGATTGTTGCATATCCATATTGCCATACTTATGATATCAGATTGCATGTGATAGAATACCGCTGATCGTGCATTACTTATGATTATCTGTATGATGCTACTTACTATTCACGAGTTCGCAACTCACCTCCGTTGTGCCATAGTGTTTTGCAGGCTTGACCCTCAGTATTGTCGTGGCAGGGCTTCACATTTTCTTCTACGGATACCGCTACTGTTGGTCGTCATTTTGGATAGGTGGGTGGTTTAGCGGGTATCCATATGATCTCATTGGGTATCTTATTGTATCTAGCACTCTCCATCCACCACTTTCATGTATATTGACTTAGAGACGAATTTGTGAGGATCGGTATTGTATTATTTGTGACTTTGGGTGTCGAGCTCGTTGAGTCGACTGTTTTATTATGTTGTGATGTTGTTTCACTTCCTTATTGCTTATTCATTTGCTACGGCGTCGTATATATATATTATATAAACTTGTAGTGGTTGTTTCCGCCCTTGGGCGTGATTTGCTCCCATTTAGGGATGCTTTACTTATATCCTGTGTTTGTACCCGTTTCGGGGCTAGTTTTTACAAAGGAGGTGCTACCGAAATTTTTAAGAAAATAAACTTAAGCTTTAAAGACATTTACTTGAGATTTCCAAATGTTTTTAACAATGTTTTTATCACTTACTACTTTTGATGGTCTAGATTTCTGGGTTTTCGGCTTACTTAAATTGCGTTACGCATGTTGACGTCATGTGGTTTAAGTGCCGGTCACGTGCCAAATTCTGGGTCGTGATAAAGTTGGTATCAGAGTGTTAGGTTTTAACTTTCCGAGTGTAGGATGACCTTGGTATGATAGAGCAGGTAGCTTAAGCAGATTGACGTAGCGTGTGTATGTTCCGCGGCATACTTACGACACGGTACTCCGCCTAAGTGACCTTAAGACTTGTTGGTTGAAATTCTTTCTGTGATTATATACATCCTTGTGATTCGATTTCTGTGTTCTTATCGAATCTTGTTTTCATTTCCAGCCATTATGCTGCCGAAGACTACGAGGGCGCAGAGAGCGGCCACGAGAGCCGAGGTCAGGGTAGGCTCGTCGGAGACGAGGACTGACCAGGGTGGTACGCCCATTGTACAGGAACAGGTTGATCCACCTTCGCTAGATCGTATTACTAGGCTAGAGGCCGGTATGTAGGATTTGCGCCAGATGATGGGGTCGTTAGTTGAGGCCAGTCGAGCGCAGAGACAGGAGGTTGTCCCACCTGTTACAGGGACCGTGATGGTGCCTACTATTCCGGCAGTCATACGTGCAGCTATGGAGGTTATCACCGTTTCATTATCTGAGTTCATGAGGCTGAAGCTTCTGGTTTTCACTGGCACTGATGCAGCTGAGGATCCCTAGTCGTTTATCGATCGGATGGCCAGGATCTGTCGTTCGCTGATATGCTCCGACACGAGATAGGTAGAGTTCGTGAGTTTTCGTCTGGAAGGTCTTGCCCAGACTGGGTGCGAGTCTTTAGAGAAGGGCAGAGTCACAGGTCTTTCTCCTATGACCTGGGCTGAGTTTGTGAAAGTTTTTCTTGTCCGTTTTCTTCCGCAGAGCGTCAGGGATGCTTGAGCTTGCAGTTTCGAGTCATTACGCCAGACTCCGGATATGACGATGGCAGAGTACGATGTTCAGTTTACCCAGCTATCTGTGTATGCTCCATATTTGGTGGACACTGAGGAGATGCGGATCAAGAGATTTGTACGAGGCCTGCTTACCCAGTTGTTCCTCGCTGTCAGCGCCCAGCATTATGACACATGTGCAGTAGAAGTGGACGCAGCCCTACTAGTTGATGCTGGGTTCCCTAGGACGGTAGCAAGCTTTCCGGAGCCATCATCCATGCCATTTTCAAATTTTTGCAGTTCTAAAGAACCCTAACCCTAGAATCTTTACTAGAAAATCCGACGAAAACATATGTAAATAACTTTACATCTAAATAAATGAGGAATACAACCTTTGTAGACCGGTACTTCACTTCTAAAGCTCTGTGTAGTAGTCCCTTCGCTCCAAGTAGTGAACTCCCGGACTCTAGAGAGGGTTGACATGAAGAAATGAACAAACTTGCTCAATGTCTTCGAGGCTGAAGATGATCTACGTCGAGGAGACTCAAGCTCATGCTACCTCTTCACTAATGGTGAAACTAGTGAAGCAAACACCCTAAACTAAATGGCTAATAGTAGAGGATGTTGAAGTAGGAAATGGGCTCACTTTAGTTTTCTTTTTCTCACAATATTTTCTCACCTTGAGAAAAGCTAGTAATCTTTTCTCATGAGGAAGAAGAAGAACAAGTGAAGAATGAGAATGAACTCATGAGGTGAGAATAGAAACCATGGGTGAGTTAGTGTCATACACTAACTCATGTAGAGAATAAACCATGTGTTACAATAATGGTTAGGTTAATAAATATCTATAAGTAAAACAAAACTAGTGGACTAAGTAAAAGATGCTACAAGCTTCTCCAAGCTTCCAAGCATGTGACTAATTTCGTACTAATTTTGATTAACTTTAAATAAATAAAACCATACATTATCATAATCTTGGTGTGAGTCTCATACACCTATGTCACATGTGGCATCAAGCATGACAGAAAATAATGTACATTAATATATATCACATATATACTATATGCACTTAAGTGAGTAAAGAAATCTTAAGTGAGCTAATATTAGTTAATGTATGTTAATATATAAAATATATAATTATACATTAAATTATTAAATCAACACTTGATTTAATAATCCGGCTATATCACATACAACCGACTAATATCATATGTAACAATCTATCGAATCAACACTTGATCCGATAAACCGGCTATATCACATATAACCGACCGATATCACATATCGCGAGAATAGAATGCGGTATCACATACGCGCATTAATCTCGGTCCCGCACATATCACATATGTGCTCCTAGTTCATTTCGCATGAACCAGGAAACCTCTGTGTAGGACTCTAAAGACTCGTCAATACGCCGGCAGTAGGTGATGATCATATCAAACATCCACAAGCCGCAAGCGGTCTGCTAAACGTAACGGCCACCCTAGTATTGAGCGATCAGAAGATCAACAAGCAATCTTGCTCATACTCCTGCTAATCCAATCAGTAACACTACTGTACAGTCCGGTCTCTTCGTCTGATATGTCGCGTATCTCGCCTGGGGGTGGCAAACGTCAGACCCCAATAGCTTGATAAGTCATGCCGATGTGAGGTTCATAACGGGTTGAGAAATTACTGATAACACTTACCAGTAAATCTCAGAAACGGCCCTGGCCAGGGACTTTCCTGTTATAGCCAATCGAGCACAGTGCAACATCAACCCACAATACTGGGAGAGACGAAATCCCCTCCTATCGCTCATTGCCTCCATGTGACTCGGGATTGTACCCAAAAACCACCATTTTGCACGTTCTCTTGAATGTGGTAAGGTGGAAATTAAAGCATAATAGGAATCACACAAGACTCTATGAAGATCTCAGGTTGACAGACTAACCTGTACCAGTGTCACCAGAGAACTGCCATCTGACGTGAGGTATAATACCATCTAGGAGTTCTCGACGAGTCCGTCCAGTGTACCCAGTCTCCACTGAGCACCCGTATATCATCTCTGATGTCAAACACCAATGGATATGGGATCATCCATCTCCCATCTACATGGGTCAAGAAGGTATACGCTAGTTTACTCTGGTATATCGATGCCTCGTCTCGATACACTCATGACTAGGGACATTAAAGGATGTACTCACGGACTACCATTGTCCCACTAGTATGATCCGCATCATAATCCAGGTAGTCAAGTACACATCTTAAGGGCTTTATCAACATGTAACAGAGATACAATCAGTATACATGTTAAGATAAAGAGTAACCAGATAGCATACTATCATGTCGAGCAAGAAAGACCTCCCTATATATGTCTAAGCATCCACTATAATATACATCATATGTACAATAATGGCCTCTAGAGCATACATATAACTAACAATCTCCCACTTGCACTAGGGCCATCATATAGCAGTGGTTGTAGTTTCCCATACTCAACCATCCTATAAAAGTCTATCTTGGGAAAATGCCTTTGTGAGTGGATCCGCCATGTTGTCCTCTGAGTCTACTCTCCTAACCTCGATCTCCCTGGAGATCAACTATCTCTATGATCAGGTGATACTGCCTTAAAATATGTCTGGATCATTGATGGGACGGGGGTTCCTAGGCATAAGCCACAACTCCATTGTCACACAATGGTAGGAACGAAGTTCATCTCATGAACTAATATACATACAGACTGCCTCTTTGGTAGCATCCTTGGTAGCGAAGTATCCACCCTTTATTGTTTAGTTTGCCACAGTATCTTGCTTGGAACTCCTTCAACATACCATCCCTCCACTGAGGGTAAAGACAATGCCTGTGACTGACTTTCAGTCGACCTTACCACCCTGGAAGCTATCCAGTGATTCTCCCCAGGATCAATTGATACCATCTCACTACATCTAGTGAGAATCCTAACATCCACTTAGATCTATCTCATAGATCCAAAACCCAAGATTTAGGTGGTATCACCTTGATCCAGAGAATCAATGTGATAAGAAGAGATTGACCGAGTGTAGCATAGGAAACTCCTTTCGTATCAAGAGTTTGTCATCTATGTACAATACGAGGAAGACCACCTTACTCTCTACTACCTTTTTGTACATAAAAGGTTCATCTACCATTTTGATGAAGTCAAACGCTTTGACTACCACATCAAAATAGATGTTCCAACTCCGTGATGCCTGCTTTAACCAATTAGCAACCTGCACACGTTTCCGCTGCTCCCACTATCTACGAAGCCCTCTGGATGTGTACTTATAGAGGCTCTCTTCTAAATTACTATTTAGAAAAGCGTTATGACACCTAACAGCCAGATATCGTAGTCATGGTATGTAGCAAAGGAAAGTGGGATCCGGATGGACTTAAGCATAGCCACTGGAGAAAAGGCTTCATCATAATCCACACCTGGTCGATGAAGAAAACCTTTTACAACAAGTATAGCTTTGAAAGTCTCAACTTTTCCATCAACACCAAGTAATCTTCTCAAGATATACTTGCTCCTGATGGGGGTTTAACCCTTCAGATACAACAACCAAAGTTCATACTTTGTTGGTGTATATAGATTCCATCTCAGATCGCTTAGCATCCAGCCATTCTTAAAGAGTCCCCAATCTTGATGGCATGCTCGAAATGTTAGTTGTATGTATGCCCTAGAGGCCATTATTGTACATATGATGTATATTATAGTGGATGCTTGGACATATATAGAGAAGACTTTCTTGCTCGACATGATAGTATGCTATCTGGTTGCTCTTTATCTTAACATGTATACTTGTCTCTTGATACTGTCTTATAGTTACATGTTGATAAAGCCCATAGGATGTATACTTGACTACTAGGATTATGATGCGGATCATACTAGTGGGGCCATGGTAGTGCATAAGTTCATCCTTTAATATTCCTAGTCGTGGGTGTATCGAGACAGGGCATCGATATACCAGAGTAGACTTGCGTAAACACTTCTCGACCCATGAGATGGGCGATGGATGATCCCATATCCATTGGTGTTTGACATCAGAGATGGTATACAGGTGCTCAGTGGAGACTGGGTACACAGGACGGACTCGCCGAGAACTCCTAGATGGTATTATACCTGACGTCAGATAGCGGTTCTCTAGTGACACTGGTACAGGTTTGTAATGCCTTAGATTTCTGTTAGTGTTAGTTTAGACGTTAATGCGGGTTTACTGTAAAAACTTTACCAACTTGGGTTCCTTACATTTTGTAACATTTAATTAATAATTTATTATTATTTGTTATGGCATGCACGTACGTGTGCACGTTAATGTGAGGGTTTGTTTTGTGTTAATCTTGTTCTTAGCAACCATGACAACTTAACCCTTAACCTAATCCTTTGCTTTAACCTAATCATTTGCTTGATTAAATCCTAGATATTTGTGTGAGATATTTCTTGGGCTTTTGGATTTGGGAGGAGGTGGCACAAGTGAGTGTGAATGCATTAATGGTAAATTAATGCTTGGGTGCACTCACCTCTTACTCTCATCTCTCTCTTTCCCTTTATCTTTCCTTCTCTCTTTCTCTCACACTCATTTTCCTTCTCATTTTCTTCATCTCTCTCTTTCTAAACTGAACACTTCACTATTTCTTCACAAATCCATTTCAAATATTCACAAAAATCACATCTTTTACCATCTTTTGCCTCTTGGATGCCTTGGAGCTTGGGAAGCTAGGATCTTTGAGTTCTTTTGGTTAGGTAATGATATTTTCCTATTAAATAAATGTTTATTGTGTTGCGTAGCTTTTTAGTTTTAGTTTAGATCGCGTATCATTTCGTTTCGGGTAAATATCGTATTTTTAGTGTTGTTTTGGGGTCTGGGATGATCTGCTATCAAACCAGGTAATTGTTGCAAAAGTTCCCATCACAGTGACCTAGTGTAGTGACCTAGAACCTACCCTCAAAATACGAGCCCATTTCCTTTTGTTACGGCCATAAATAAATTGCTTCTGGCCGCAAATTGCGGCCAGACTAGGGAGTTAAAGGTTTGGGTTTTGGTGTAGGGGTCTCTGGGGTTGTATGTGGTCTCATGGTACTTGCAACTTTTACAGATTGTTGGTATAGCAAAATCTGAGACCGCCTTGCGTATTTCTTGTGTTTCATTTCACGTGTTACGTTATCCGATACGGTTCGTATTCTGTTGCCCTGAGTTGGTTTCGTAGTGTCGCTACGCACGTTAGCTACAATAAGAACACTTGAGAGTACGTTTGTGTTGTCGCGTTGGTCAGCGTAGTTTGTACGTGTTTTGGGTCTATTGCTAATATATACATGCTTTGTTGTGTTATGTTTTAGTTTCGCAGGCGGGGACTTCGGACGCTATGAAGAAGGGGAAATAGGTGGTAGGCTTTACTTAGTCAGGAGCGTTGGTGAGTAGATTTAACATCTACAGGGAAATCGCTCCCATGGCGTTATGCGTCTGGGCTAGAGATGTTATGATATTGTCATATATTCTATTGCATATATAGAGTTGCGCATACACCTTATTGCTTAGTTACTTGTTATGCTTGGACTTGTACCCTTAGGACACTGCACTATTATTGACGGCTCATGTTGCACGAGTACTAATTGTATGCCACACACACCGTCAATAATTGCCATGACACGCACAACACACATATAGATATGATATTGTTTGGTTAGGGACATTGTGAAATTGATTCATATTCCTTATTGCATATGACATATGGCATACCTGTATACCTACATGCTTACACATAGGCCTTGACATACTTACATGCTAGTTACCTGTATACCTATATGGTATCGTACCATTAGTGATAGGTATATTTCACACATAATGACATAGCTACATGTATACCTTACATACATACTTCACTTATACCTGGAGGGTATATTACATCATTACTGATAAGTAGATACTTATACTTTGATATACCTTTATCTTTACACATATATCTGGCTATAGCTATATTTTACCTTTATTTGATGTTATATAGACTTGGAGAAATTAGGAATCCGCGTGATATATATTTTAACTAGTTGCAGTTAAATAGCGGCTTTTCCTTTATATGCTCGCATTACAGTTTTCTGTTGCATATATTAAATTCATGGATTTCGCATTGAGATATGGATTTTTCATGATGTTTTCTGGATTTGAGGACCATGGTAGTTTCATGAAATTATGCATTATTTGAAAAAAACAGGTTTCTCTTGATATGATATTTCAGCAGCCACCATGGGTTTTATCGGTTCTGATATATATACCCCATGCGAGGAGTGTCGTGGGCCATGTGAGGGTATATGGTGGGGCCCAGAGGTACCTCGGGGTAAGAAAGGGATGTCGATGTAACATGCCGATGAGGATTGATAGGGGAACCATACCTACCGGTGACCGTACCTTTGACTCAACGGGTATCGTAGGGATACAGGCCGGGGTCATGTACGTATGGATACGTCAAATTTCGAGTGTCAGAGCTAGGCACTCGAGTTTTCGGAATAGCGTATGCTACGTACATATCAGGGGCCAGTCGTGGTGACAGCACCTGATAGATCAGTATTTTGTGTCGATACTTGATACCTTGGTTTCATGATATTTTTACTCCTAAATATATATAACAGTGGAATGGGACGCTGTTATATATGCATATATATATATATATATATATATATATATATATATATATATATATATATATATATTAGTGGAATGGAACGCCAATATATATGTATACATATCAATTCATATACATCATCATAATTATTCATGCAAATATACATAGGATATATGAGATTCACTTGATATTGGATTAAGGATATATGAGATTCACTTGATATTGCACATTCAGGATATATGAGACTTACATGATATGAGAGCCAATTTGGGGGCTGATTTGACGAAATTGGGATTTGGATTGTCTTGATGGATTTTGGTCCTACCACGAGGTCAGGATTCCGTGGGAATGACAGGTTTTATCCCATACTCCGCATTTATTGTTTATGCACTGCTTCATGTATTAATAGTACCTGATAGAGTACCTTCCATGACTGTTGCATTTACATACTCTTATTTTATATGCATTGCTTCGTGTATTAGTTGTACCCGCTAGTGTACCTTTCATGACTGTTGCATATATACATAGTCATATCATTGCTTCATGTATTAGTAGTACCTGATAGAGTACCATACATGATTGTTGCATACATATTGTCATATTATTGCTTCATATATTAGTTGTACCTGCTAGTGTACCTTTCGTGACTGTTGCATTCATATGACCTTTTATTGCTACTAGTTGCATATATTAGATTCGCGCTGTACGTGCATACTTGCGATTACCTGTATAGGTTATTTACTATTCACGAGTTGGCAACTCACCCCCGTTGTGCCACAGTGTTTTGCAGGTTGTTCCTTAGAGTAGTCAAGGCAGGTTATTCATCTATCTTATTATCTTTTGGTGCGGATACCGCTTCGGCTCACAGTGTGCAGTTTTGCTTAGGTGGGTTTTGCGGTTATCCGATGTTGCTTATTGTATATTCGTTGTATCCATGTACTCTCCATTTACCACTATCATGTATGACTTAGAGACTGGATGTGAGAACGATATTGTATATTATTTTGTGACTTGGAGGTCTTTTATGCAGTTTTATTTATATCGTCTTTTATTTCTTCGCTACGGCGTCGTATATCTGTTGTGGTGGTTGTTTTCCGCCTTTGGGCGTGTTTTTGCTCCCGTTTGGGGATGCTTTACTTATATTTATGTTGTACCCATTTTTGGGGCTGGCATTTACAAAGGGGGTGTTGCCAAAATTTTAAAGGAAATAAAGTTGGACTTTTAAAGAATTTGGGTTGAGATTTCAAAGGTTTTGAAAATACTATTATTTCTTACTACTTTTGATGGTTTAGATTGCTGGGTTTTCGGCTTACTTAAATTGCGTTACGCCTGTAGACGTTGCGTAGTTTAAGGGCCGTCACGTGCCAATTTTGGGTCGTGACAAGGTTAGTTTGTAGACCCGAGATCGTCATAGTGTCTTGTGTTATTCCCACTATGCTTTGATTTACACCTTACCACGTTCAAGAGGACGTGCAAAACGGTGGTTTTTTGGTACAGTCCCGAGTCACATGGATGCAATGAGCGATATGAGGGGATTTCGTCTCTCCCGGTATTGGGGGTAGATGTCATGCTGTGCTCGATTGGCTATAACTGGAAGTCCCTGGCCAGGGCAGATTTAGAGATTTACTGGTATGTGTTATCAGTAGTTTCTCGACCCGTTATGAGCCTCGTATCGGCAGGACTTATTGAGTTATTGGGGTTTGACGTTTACCACCCCTAGACTTTATATGCGACATCTCAGACGAAGAGACCGGACCGTACGACAGTGTTACGGACAGGCTTTACAGGAGCTAGAGCAGGCTTGCTTATTGATCTTCTGATCGCTCAATACCCGGCTAGCCGTTACGTCCAGCTAGTACCGCTGACGGCTTTTGGGTGCTTGATATGATCATCAACTACTGCCGGCGTATTGACTAGTCTTTAGAGTCCTACACAGAGGTTTCACTGGCTCAGGCAAAACGAAGTAAGAGCATATATGTGATATGTGCGGGACCGAGATTAATATGAGTACGTGATACCGTATTATATTCTCGCGATTATTCGTATCGGTCGGTTATATGTGATATAGCAGGGTTATCGGATCAAGTGTTGATTCGATAAGTTGGTACATATAATATTAGTCGGTTATATGTGATATAGCCGGATTATTAAATCAAGTATTGATTTGATAATTTAGTGTATAATTGTATATTTGATATACTAGTTTACATTAACTAATATTAGCTCACTTAAGCATTTATTTTTCTCACATGTGCACACTTGATATATATGCGATATATATTAATTATGTTTTATTTATGTGTCACGGTTGTTGATACATGCAACATGGGATTGTGATGTTAGTTATATGTATGCCCTAGAGGCCATTACTGTACATGAGATGTATATTGTAGTGGATGCTTGGACTTATATAGGGAGGACTTTCTTGCTCGACATGATAGTATGCTATCTGGTTACTCTTTATCTTAACATGTACACTGATTGTCTCTCTGTTACATGTTGGTAAATCCATTAGGATGTGTACTTGACTACCTGGATTATGATGCGGATCATACTAGTGGGACAAAGGTAGTCGGTAAGTACATCCTTTAAAGTCTCTTGTCGTGGGTGTATCGAGACGGGGCATCGATATATCGGAGTAGACTAGTGTGTACCTTCTCGACCCATACAGATGGGCGATGGATGATCCCATATCCATTGGTGTTTGACATCAGAGATAATATGCGGGTGCTCGGTAGAGACTAGGTATACTGGACGGACTCGCCGAGAACTCCCAGATGGTATTATACCTCACGTCAGATGGCAGTTCTCTGGTGACACTGGTACAGGTTAGTCTGTAGACTCGAGATCGTCATAAAGTCTTGTGTGATTCCCACTGTGCTTTGATTTCCACCTTACCACGTTCAAGAGAACGTGCAAAACGGTGGCTTTTGGGTACAGTCCCGAATCACAAGGAGGCAATGAGCGATATGATGGGTTTCGTCTCTCCCGGTATTGGGGGTTGATGTTGCGCTGTGTTCGATTGGTAATAACAGGAAGTCCCTGGCCAGGGCTGCTTCAGAGATATACTGTATGTGTTATCAGTAGTTTCTCGAACCGTTATAAGCCTCATATCGACACGACTTATCGAGTTACTGCGGTCTGATGTTTACTACCCCTAGATGAGATATGCGACATATCAGACGAAGAGACCGGACTGTACGGTAGTGTTACTGATTGGACTCGCAGGAGTACGAGCAGGCTTGCTTGTTGATCTTCCGATCGCTCAATACCCGGATGGCCGTTACTTTTACCAGACCGCTTGCGGCTTGTGGGTGTTTGATATAATCATCATCTACTGCCGGCGTATTGACGAGTCTTTAGAGTCCTACACAGAGGTTTCCTGGCTCAAGCGAAACGAAGTAGAAGCACATATGTGATATGTGCGGGATCGAGATTGATACGAGTATGTGATACCGTATTGTATTCTCGCGATATGTGATATCGGCCGGGTATATATGATATTGCCGGGTCATCAGATCAAGTGTTGATTCGATGAATTGATACATATTATATTAGTCAGTTATTTGTAACATAGACAGATTATTAAATCAAAAGTTGATTTAATAATTTAATGTATAATTATATATGTGATATGTTACAATACATTAACTAATATAAGCTCACTTAAATGATTCTTTTCTCACTAGATTGTGCACATGTATATATGTGATATATGCAAGTCTACATGTTTGTTTCATGCTAGGTTACACATGCAACATATATGTATGAGACTTATACCATGCTAGGGTTAAATTTGGGTTTATAATTATTCAAGGTTAAACAAATTAGCGGACAATTAGTTTTATGTTCAAAGCTTGTAGAAGCTAGTCTGAACCTTTGACTAAGTCCACTTTTTTGTCTAGCTTAGAATATTTATTGACCCAACCCTTTAACCCATGGCCATGGTTAACTCTCTATAAGGGTTAACCATGATATGCTTAACCCTTGGTAGCATTTCTAACCTCAACATTAATTCATTCACAACTTCATCACTTGCTTCTTCTTCTTCTTCTTCAAATCTTTCTAGCTTCAATGGAGATGTGAGAAAATGAGTGAGAAAATCAAATCTAAAGTGAGCCCACTTTCTACTTCATCATCCTCTACCACTTGCCATTTAGTACACGGTGTTTGCTTCACTAATTCCGTAATTAGTGAAGAGATAGCTTGTGTGTTAGTTGTATATATGCCCTAAAGGCCATTGTTGTACATATGATGTATATTATAGTGGATGCTTGGATATATATAGAGAGGACTTTCTTGCTCGATATGATAGTATGCTATCTGGTTTCACTTTGTCTAAACATGTTGACTTGTATTGGTTTACTGTCTTTCTCTCACATGTTGATAAAGCCCTTAGGATATGTACTCGACTACTAGGACTATAATGCAGATCATACTAGTGGGGCCAGGGTAGTCCAAGAGTACATCCTATAACTGTTCCTAGTCAAGAGTGTATCGAGAAAGGGCATCGATACACCAGAGTAAACTAGCGTATACGCATCTTGGCCCATATGATGGGTGATGGATGATCCCATATCCATCGGTGTTTGACATCAAAGATGGTGTACGGGTGCTCAGTGGAGACTGGGTACACTGAACGGACTCTCCGAGAACTCCTAGATGGTATTATACCTATCGTCATATAGCAGTTCTCTGGTGACACTGGTATAGGTTAGTCAGTAGACCCGAGATCGTCATAGAGTCTTGTGTGATTCCCACTGTGCTTTGATTTCCACCTTACCACGTTCAAGAGAACGTGCAAAACGGTGGCTTTTGGGTACAGTCCCAAATCACATGGAGGCAATGAGCTATAGGAGGGGTTTCGTCTCTCCCGGTATTGGGGGTTGATGTTGCGCTGTGTTCGATTGGCTATAACTGGAAGTCCCTGGCCAGGGCTGATATGGAGATCTATTGGTAATTATTATCAGTAGTTTCTCGACCCGTTATGATCCTCACATCGACAAGACTTATCGGTTACTGGGGTCTGACGTTTACCACCCTTAGACTAGATATGCGACATATGAGACGAAAAAATCGGACTGTACGGTAGTGTTACTGATTGGCTTGACGGGAGTTTTGACAGCTTCGCTGGTATTCTTCTGATCGCTCAATACTCGGGTGGCCGTTACTTTTAGCTGACCGCTTGGGGCTTGTGGGTGTTTGATACGATCATCACCTACTGCCGGCGTATTGACGAGTCTTAGGGTCCCACACAGGAGTTTCCTAGGTCAGGCGAAACGATGTGGTGTGCATATGAGATTTGTGCGGGACCCGATTGAATGCGAGTATGTGATACCGTATGTTAATCGGGCGTCTTTCTATTGGTCAAGTCGTATGTGATATGACCGGTTTTGTTAAATCAAGTGTCGATTTAACATTTGACTTTTAGTTTAATTCTTTATTTAAATCCTTTTCTTTGTTGAAGATGTATGCATGCATGTATGCACATGTTGATTTGCATGGGCACATACATACAACCAAAGTTCATACTTTGTTGGTGTATATAGATTCCATCTCAGATCGCTTAGCATCCAGCCATTCTTAAAGAGTCCCCAATCTTGATGGCATGCTCGAAATGTTAGTTGTATGTATGCCCTAGAGGCCATTATTGTACATATGATGTATATTATAGTGGATGCTTGGACATATATAGAGAAGACTTTCTTGCTCGACATGATAGTATGCTATCTGGTTGCTCTTTATCTTAACATGTATACTTGTCTCTTGATACTGTCTTATAGTTACATGTTGATAAAGCCCATAGGATGTATACTTGACTACTAGGATTATGATGCGGATCATACTAGTGGGGCCATGGTAGTGCATAAGTTCATCCTTTAATATTCCTAGTCGTGGGTGTATCGAGACAGGGCATCGATATACCAGAGTAGACTTGCGTAAACACTTCTCGACCCATGAGATGGGCGATGGATGATCCCATATCCATTGGTGTTTGACATCAGAGATGGTATACAGGTGCTCAGTGGAGACTGGGTACACAGGACGGACTCGCCGAGAACTCCTAGATGGTATTATACCTGACGTCAGATAGCGGTTCTCTAGTGACACTGGTACAGGTTTGTAATGCCTTAGATTTCTGTTAGTGTTAGTTTAGACGTTAATGCGGGTTTACTGTAAAAACTTTACCAACTTGGGTTCCTTACATTTTGTAACATTTAATTAATAATTTATTATTATTTGTTATGGCATGCACGTACGTGTGCACGTTAATGTGAGGGTTTGTTTTGTGTTAATCTTGTTCTTAGCAACCATGACAACTTAACCCTTAACCTAATCCTTTGCTTTAACCTAATCATTTGCTTGATTAAATCCTAGATATTTGTGTGAGATATTTCTTGGGCTTTTGGATTTGGGAGGAGGTGGCACAAGTGAGTGTGAATGCATTAATGGTAAATTAATGCTTGGGTGCACTCACCTCTTACTCTCATCTCTCTCTTTCCCTTTATCTTTCCTTCTCTCTTTCTCTCACACTCATTTTCCTTCTCATTTTCTTCATCTCTCTCTTTCTAAACTGAACACTTCACTATTTCTTCACAAATCCATTTCAAATATTCACAAAAATCACATCTTTTACCATCTTTTGCCTCTTGGATGCCTTGGAGCTTGGGAAGCTAGGATCTTTGAGTTCTTTTGGTTAGGTAATGATATTTTCCTATTAAATAAATGTTTATTGTGTTGCGTAGCTTTTTAGTTTTAGTTTAGATCGCGTATCATTTCGTTTCGGGTAAATATCGTATTTTTAGTGTTGTTTTGGGGTCTGGGATGATCTGCTATCAAACCAGGTAATTGTTGCAAAAGTTCCCATCACAGTGACCTAGTGTAGTGACCTAGAACCTACCCTCAAAATACGAGCCCATTTCCTTTTGTTACGGCCATAAATAAATTGCTTCTGGCCGCAAATTGCGGCCAGACTAGGGAGTTAAAGGTTTGGGTTTTGGTGTAGGGGTCTCTGGGGTTGTATGTGGTCTCATGGTACTTGCAACTTTTACAGATTGTTGGTATAGCAAAATCTGGGACCACAGAGGCCATTTCTTGTGTTTCGTTTCACACGTTACGTTATCCGATACGGTTCGTGTTTTGTGTTATGTTGCTCTGAAATGGTTTCGTAGTGTCGCTACGCATGTTAGCTACAATATGAACACTTGAGAGTACGTTTGTGTTGTCGCGTTGGTCAGCATAGTTTGTAAATGTTTTTGGTCTATTGCTAATATATACTTGCTTTATTGTGTTATGTTTTATCTTCGCAGGCGGGGACTTCGGACGCTGCGAAGAAGGGGAAACAGGTGGTAGGCTTTACTTAGCCAGGAGCGTTGGTGAGTAGATTTAACATCTACAGGGGAATTGCCCGCATGGCGTTATGCGTCTGGCTAGAGATGACATGATATTGTCGCGTATTCTAATGCATATATAGAGTTGCGCATACACCTTATTGCTTAGTTACTTGTTGTGCTTGGACTTGTACCCTTAGGACACTGCACTATTATTGACGGCTCATGTTGCACGAGCACTGATTGTATGCCACACACACCGTCAATAATTGCCATGACACGCAGAACACACATATAGATATGATATTGTTTGTTAGGGACATTGTGACATTGATCCATATTCCTTATTGCATATGACATATAGCATACCAGTATACCTACATGCTTACACATAGACCTTGACATACTTACATGGTAGTTACCTGTATACCTATATGGTATCGTACCATTAGTGATAGGTATATTTCACACATAATGACATAGCTACATGTATACCTTGCATACATACTTCACTTATACCTAGAGGGTTTATTACATCATTACTGATAGGTAGATACTAATACTTTGCTATACCTTTATGTTTACACATATATCTGGCTATAGCTACATTTTACCTTTATTTGATGTTATATAGACTTGGTGAAATTAAGAATCCGCATGATATATATTTTAACTAGTTGTGGTTAAATAGCGGCTTTTCCTTTATATGCTCGCATTACAGTTTTCTGTTGCATATATTAAATTCATGGATTTCGCATTGAGATATGGATTTTTCATGATGTTTTCTGGATTTGAGGACCGTGGTAGTTTCATGAAATTATGCATTATTTGAAAAAACCCGGTTTCTCTTGATATGATATTTCAGCAGCCACCATGAGTTTTATCGATTCTGATATATATACCCCATGCGAGGAGCGTCGTGGGCCGTGTGAGGGTACATGGTGGGGCCCAGAGGTACCGCGGGGAAAGAAAGTGATGTCGATGTAACATGCCGATGAGGCCTGACATGGGAACCATACCTACCGGTGACAGTACCTTTGACTCGACGGGTATCGTGGGGATACAGGCCGGGGTCAGGTACGTTTGGATACGTCGAATTTCGAGTGTCAGAGCTAGGAACTCGAGTTTTCGGAATAGCGTATGCTACGTACCTATCAGGGGCCAGTCGTGGTGACAGCACCTGATAGATCAGAATTTTTGTGTCGATACTTGACACACTGGTTTCATGATATTTTTACTCCTAAGTATATATAACAGTGGAATGGGACGCTGTTATATATGATGTGTGTGTGTGTGTGTGTATATATATATTTATATATATTAGTGGAATGGGACGCTAATATATATGTATACATATCATATCATATACACCATCATAATTATCCATGCAAATATACTTAGGATATATGAGATTCACTTGATATTGGATTCAGGGTATATGAGATTCACTTGATATTGGATTCAGGATATATGAGATTCACTTGAGTTTGTACATTAAGGATATATGAGATTTACTTGATATTGTACATTCAGGATATATTGGACTTACATGATATGAGAGCCAATTTGGGGGCTGATTTGAGGAAATTGGGATTTGGATTGTCTTGATGGATTTTGGTCCTACCATGAGGTCAGGATTCCGTGGGAATGACATGTTTTATCCCATACTCCGCATTTATTGTTTATGCACGGCTTCATGTATTAATAGTACTTGATAGATTACCTTCCATGACTGTTGCATCTACATACTCTTATTTTATATGTATTGCTTCATATATTAGTTGTACCTTCTAGTGTACCTTTCATGACTGTTGCATATATACATTGTCATATCATTGCTTCATGTATTAGTAGTACCTGATAGAGTACCTTACATGATTGTTGCATACATATTGTCACATTATTGCTTCATGTATTAGTTGTACCTGCTAGTGTACCTTTCGTGACTGTTACATTCATATGATCTTTTATTGCTACTAGTTGCATATGTTAGATTCGCGCTTGTAACATTCAAAAAAAAAATTATTTTTGGGAATTTTTATAATTAAATAATAAAATATTGAATATTTTAATAAAGCGGTATAATTAAATACCCATAAATTGGGAAAATTTTTGGAAAATTATGGAAATTACTAAAATAAGGTGTTTTATGTGAATTATGCAAATTTTAAGTTTTTATGATTAATTAAACACTAATTTAGTGCTAATCGCGATTAAATATCGCTAATCGCACATTAAGCTTATTTTGTGCAAAACATGCACCATATCATTTTTTACACTTGTGTTATATTTTCCTACATGGCTTTCTCTTCATTTTTATTCTTGGTTTGGGGTTTTATGTGAGAAAAGGAAAAGAAAAGAAAAGAAAAGGAGAACAAAACAAAAGGGATTAGAATATTAGGCATGGGCATGTGAGAGAGAGGTGAGGGGGTCAATTGACCATGAGTCATTCTCTTCCCTCTTCATTTCCTTCATCTCTTTTTCCCTTCCTCCATTAAGAGCTGTTGCCCTCACTCACTCCCCCTCTTCATCCTCTCAAACACCGTTAAAAACACCTCAAAACTCAATACCCACTTCATTAAAAATGTGCATAAGCTCACTAGCTACACCTTGGACCAAGAAAGCTTGCATTTTGGACACTTGGAGAAACTCAAGAAAATTCTTGAGTTGCCAAATGAGGTATTCTTTTAACCATTAGCCTAGTATTTCCATTGTTTTTACATCCATGTTAACTTTAAAACGATATAGTGATGTTTAGTGAGGGTAGGAAAATTCTAGTTAGGGTTTTTGGAATTCTTGAGTTGTGATGGATAATTGAGCTTAGTAGAGGGCACACAAACCCCCTAGTGCTAGAATTCAGACCCAAACCTGAGACTTAACTTCCAAATACGGACTTTGAAATCTGTAGATATTGGAATTGTGGAAAATGTGATGGTTTTTGGTAATCTGCTATCACCCGGAGCCTCTGAAAATTATTTAGCAAGTACAGAGGAGTGTGCAGGCACCTAGGAAGCTAACTCCAAGACCCCAGCCCCTGACTCCACCCTTTGGCCGTAGAAATATTCTTTCTGGCCGCAAATTGCGGCCAAACCTGGTTCAAATGGGTTCGTGTTTGGTCTGTAGCTCCATGTCCTGTAAACTAGACCCTTGGCATATGCAAAATTGACTAATTTGACCTAGGGTAAAATCTGGGACCATTTTCAAGAGTTGCTATTTTGATTCGTGGTTTCGTTTTGCGTATTTTGAATTCTGAATTTTTGTGATTTGTGTTGTATTCGATCACTTGACGTTTGTACGTCGGAATCGAGTGTTATTTGGTGGTTTTGAAAGCGTAGTCCATAGGTTCTAACTTATAGGCTTTTAGCGTGTCGTTTTGGTTTTGAATTGGGTTTTAATGCGACACGATACGTTATGATGTGTAGGTACCCCATGAAGATTTCGAGACGACAAGCAAGCACGTGGCGACGTCGGCAACGGAAAGCGAAGAGCAATGCGAGTAGATTATATTTACGGGGGAAGTCGGGTGGATGGCGTATAGCACCCCCGCAGTTCGATGTATAGTATGATATATATATATATATATACACACACTATATATATTATGATGTCTTTTATGTGTGACATGGATATTCAAGATATGATTAGGTGTTCAATGGTTAGATTAGGGTTTTTAGAAGTAAACTAGTATAGCTTCTTAGTTGCGAACCCTAGAATAGGTTTACACCCAAACGCACACACATGCATGCTTGTTACACTTGTGCGTATTTGAAGATAGATATATATATATATACACATATAGGTATGGGACTATGTATATATACACACGTATACCTACACATGGATGATGAGGATTGTATATGATATGTGGAGATGAGTCGATGAGATTGGGCATGGTGCTATGAGATCGGTGATATGATGTGGTTCGTATTATGAGATACGACATGAGATTTTAGCGGGCCTTTGGACGTGTGTTCTACACACGCATTTATATTTATATAGATGGTATCAGTTGTACTAGACTTAGATCAGTACCCCAGTTCATGAGATATGATGATAAGGATACCAGATAATTGATGAGATGAATGTGATATTTGACCCGTACCCAGATTTGGGATACCGTACGACGGATTTACGTACGAGCTATATATTGATGATAGATCCGCACTCTTGACTCGAGGATGTCATATGATATTGTATCGTACGCGGTACTATTGAGGCGAGATCACCGACTATTATATATGTATATATATATATATATGTGTGTGTATATATATATATATATATATCGACTCAGATTTAGGTGATTTCCATACCCTTTCGATTAGCTTGTTAGTTAGATCTGTAGTTTACTTAGTAGATGTTAGACTAGATCCGAGTCATATCTATTTCAAAAACTACCGAATCGTGAGTATTTTAAAGACAGGTCAAGGGATTCTACAGATATTTTTAAAAGATGCATCTTTTATTAAAAACACCGTAGCCCTTATTTTTTTAAACGCCACGATTCGTCTTATTTCAAATGGCAAAACTGTATGACATATACATATTGATGTAGATTCTTCACTGTTGCGTTTATTATTAAATTTCCGCATTTCTTGCTATTTGCATCGCATTGCATGTGTAAATGTGTTTATTGTTATATTAAACCCATGTTGTCAGGACACCAGCACCATTATCGATGATGCGTATGTTCCACGTACACCTGCTTGCCGGCTCACACACTTCATCATCGATAATTGCCATGTCACTACACAGTAGGATTGTTGCATCAGGATATGACTCCTTGTATGGCATATTGTACACTCATACTTGCGTATATACCTACTTGTACATATATATTGGCACACAGGCATATTGTACACTCATACTTGCGTATATACTTACTTGTACATCCATATTGTCACACAGGCATATTGTACACTCATACTTGCGTATATACCTACTTGTACATCCATATTGGCGCACAGGCATATTGTACACTCATACTTGCGTATATACCTACTTGTACATCCATATTTGCGTACAGACATATTGTACACTCATACTTGCGTACAGACATATTGTACACTCATACTTGCGTACACACATATTGTACACCCATACTTGCATACGTACATATTTGCACATACATAGATGATTCTGGCTTTATTTTGGAGATTTGGAAACCGCAAGATATATTTTAAAACTGGATTCATTTAAAAGAGCGGTTTTCCCCTCGATGTGTGCATATTACTGTTTAATGTTGCATGATATACGGATATACTTACATTTCTATCATATGTCGCATACATCATGCTTTATGATTTTACGTATTGAGATATGCCGTTTTCATGAGATTTCTGGATTTGAGAACCGTGGTCATTTTAAAAGAAAGTATGCATTGTTTAAAAACCCGGTTTCTCATGATATGATATTTCAGTGCGTCCACCATACGTTTTCTCGGTTCTGAGACGTGTGACATATGAAACCCGATTCGAGGAGCTGGATGAGGCCGATTGCGGGTACATGGTGGACCCGGTATGGTATCCCGGGGCAAGAAAGGGATGCTGTGTATACAGACGGTGAGCCTGGCAGAGGGACTACTACCTACCGGTGATTGTATTTGAGCTCGGCGGATATCCGGAGGATACCGACCGGAGTTGAGAGATGATACGGGCCGATCCGGACTGACAGAGCCCGTGGGCCGATCCGGACTGACGGAGCCCTATATATATGACGATTTACATGCCGATGCTGGGCACAGGTTTCATCATGTTTTCGAGTGTCGATACTGGACACTCAGGTTCCATGATTTTGATGTGTCGCGAGGGACACACGTTGATTTATATCCTCATACTTCCATGCATATGCTTTATGATATTTACATGCATGATGTTTTGTGTCATTGGTTGACACGTGGACGAGATCCACATGCATACAGACATTGATTATATAGTTGGATGATATCCACATACTTATAGAGTTCATGATATAGTTGACATTGATTCATGTTGATTACATTGATCATACCTCATATTTATGATATGTTGCTACCTGAGGTACTGACACGAGCACTTGGTATTACACTGATGTATAGATGTTTACCCTTGCCACCTTATCATGTTTCAAACTTTATCATTCGAGGATATATTATTACTGAGAGTTTGACCTAGGATTGAGTCATACATACGATTTCTGCTCTGTGATGTTTTCTACTGATGAGTTGGCAACTCAACCCCGTTGTGCCACAATTCTTGCAGGTTTTGCCGTACAGGTTTCATTGCGGCTTTCTGGCACACTGCTTCCTTTCTGGGTGATTGCTTTGGTAGGTGGGTTCACTCGCATCGTGACCACCATTGTACTTATTTATTTTCAGTTGTATCTAGTAAAATTCCATCAACCAGACTTGTATATTTATTTCAGACTTAGAAAACCAGTTGTGTATTCTTTCGACCTTAGAGTCACGCGTTGTAGTATTATGGGTTTCTTGATGATTTTGAGTTTCCTTTTGAGTTTTGATCCTTGCCCTTCGGCATTGTATATTATATTTCTTGCGTGGTTGTGACTGTCGATTGACGAAGAGCTAGCTCCCGCTTGGGATGCCTTTTATCATTGATGTATATATTATTCATGTTGTACCCCGTTCGGGGCCAGTATTTACAAAGGAAACTCTGCCGAAATTTTCAGAAATGACTTGGGATTTTTAAAATGCATATTCGGCTCATGTTATTTAAAAACACTTGTTTTAAAACTAGTTTTCTTTACTTCTTCCTTAAAATGGTTTTAGATTTCTGGGCTTTTAGCTTACTTGAATTAGATGAGGTCCTATAGACTTCATATGATTCAAGGGCCAGTCACGTACTATTTCGAGTTGTGACAGTGCTGTACGTGCATACTTGCGATTAGCTGCATATGTTATTTACTATTCACGAGTTGGCAACTCACCCCCGTTGTGCCACAATGTTTTGCAGGTTGTTCTCCAAAGTAGTCGAGGCAGGCTATTCATCTATCTTATCATCTTTTGCTGCGGATACCGATTCGGCTCACAGTGTGCAGTTTTGCTTAGGTGGATTTTGCGGTTATCCGATATTGCTTATTGTATATTCATTGTATCCATGTACTCTCCATTTACCACTATCATGTATAACTTAGAGACTTGATGTGAGGACGATATTGTATATTATTTTGTGACTTGGAGGTCTTTTATGCAGTTTTATTTATATCGTCTTTTATTTCTTCGCTACGGCGTCGTGTATCTGTTGTGGTGGTTGTTTTCCGCCTTTGGGCGTGTTTTTCTCCCTTTTGGGGATGTTTTACTTATATTTATGTTGTACCCATTTTTGGGGCTGGCTTTTACAAAGGCGGTGCTGCCAAAATTTTAAAGGAAATAAAATTGGACTTTTATAGAATTTGGGTTAAGATTTCAAAGGTTTTGAAAATGCTATTATTTCTTACTATTTTTGATGGTTTAGATTGCTGGGTTTTTGGCTTACTTAAATTGCGTTACGCCTGTGGACGTTGCGTAGTTTAAGGGCCGTCACGTGCCAATTTAGGGTCGTGACAAAGTTGGTATCATAGCGCTAGGTTTTACCTTTCGGACTGTAGGATGACCTTGGTATGATGGAGTAGGTAGCTTAAGCAGAGTAACGTAGTGTGTGTATGTCCGCGGCATACTCACGGTCACGGTACTCCGCCCAAAGTGAACTAAGTACAAATTGCTAGAGATTCCTTTCTTGATGATATATATCCTTGTGATTCGATTTCCGTGTTCTTATAGAATCCTTTTTCCATTTTTAGCCTTTGCTGCCGATGACTATGGGGACTCAGAGTGATGCAGCGAGGGCCGAGGTCAGAGTTGACTCGGGTGGGACGAGGACAGACCAGGATGGCACTTCGTTGCACTGGAGCAGATGGATCTGCCTTCGACAGATCGTATCGCTAGGCTTGTGGCAGAGATACAGGACTTGCGCTAGACGATGAGGTCTTTGGTCAACAGAGCGCAGCGACAGGAGGTTGTCACCCCTGTTACCCAGTGGTTCCTTGCGATCAGCACACAGCATAGTATTACGTATACAGCACCAGTGGATGCAGCCATAGTTGACGAGGCACGTCTTCCATAGACTTTGGGAGTTCCGGAACAGTGGAGGACTTGTACCGGTGTACCAGCCCAGAGACAGAGGGTTAGTCGCCGAGACAGATTTCGGGCACGTCGCGGGAGTAACGGAGGCTTGGGACGAGGTCAGTCTTTTAGCTCGTATTTCCAGGAGGATCGACAGCCATGGAGAGGACGCTATCGGTGCGGGGACCTTCATCACTTCATCAGGAGTTGTTCCCTAACACCGCATCAGGGTCGTATTCAGAGAGGTCGTGGATGCGGAGGGTTCGCTCAGAGAGGACAGGTTGGCAGAGGAGGAGTTCAGCCAGTTGCGGGTAGGGGGAAGACACCAGAGTTTGCTTCTACTCATCGGGACGCGCGGGCGTCCAATGCGGAGTTTTCAGGCATTCTTAATTCGTATGTTCTTTTGATGCACTTGTTTGTTTTACACACTTTGTGTCGTGGTTGGACCGAGAGTCGTGTTAGCTAGATCAGCCGTTTGTTGTGTTAATTTCAGTCAGCGATTCTTTTGTTGTGCGACAAGTGTTTCGGTCGTGTGCCAATCGTATGAGAGATAGAGATTCGTCTGTCGTTTTGATCCTTCTAGAGATGTTGGATTTGACGTTCTCCTGGGCACGAACTGGTTAGCTACGTGCTAGACGTCTGTGGACTGTCGCGAGGAAACAGTCAGGTTTTGTTTTCCCGGTGAGTCAGTTCTTGTTGTGTAGGGGGACAGTGGTGCCGCCTCTCATAGCTTGAAGTCAACCTTTTTCGCTAGTCGGCTTTTGAGGAGAAGATGTCGAGGATTCTTGGCTTTCATTCGTGATACCGGAGCCACAGTTGGATTGTTGGACCGGGTTCCTATCGTGCGAGAGTTTTCCGACGTTGTTCCAGATGAGCCGGCAGAGCTTTGGGAGCTTAAGGATCAGCTGCAGAGTTGTTTGTTGGGAGGCTTGTGCGTCTGAGTGTTTCGCTTTGGGGAGCTCCTATTATGTTCGTCGGGAGAAGGACGGCAGTTTGAGGTTGTGTATTGATTGATCGTCAATTGAACCGGCTTACGGTGCAGATAGGTATCCTTTACCTCGCATTGACGATTTCTTGATTTACTCCAGAGAGCGAGACATTTTCTAAGTTTGTTTGGGATTAGGTCATCATTGGTTGCGGGTTCGGAGTGATGACATTCCGAAGACTGCTTTTGTGGGTGCTACGGGCAGTTTGTGTTTTGGTGGTGTCGTTGGACTCACCAATGCCCGAGCAGCATTCGTGGATATGATGAACCAGATTTCTTCAGGCTGTTCCTCGATCAGTTTATTGTTGTGTCATTGATGACATTCTGGTCTATTCCAATGTGTCGTGAGGAACTTGAGCAGCACTCGAGGATTTGCTTTGCAGACATTGAGAGAGCACCAGCTATTTGCTAAATTCTCGGAGTGTTCCTTCAGGCTTGATTGTGTTGACCCCAAGGTCTTGTAGTTACGGGAGACGGTTTTCGTATGGTCCCGAGGAAGATCTAGGCCGTACAGCTTTGGCCTAGACTTGTGTATGGGACGGAGGTCCGCAGATTTTTGGGCTTAGCAGGTTTTTACCGCCGTTTCGTTCAGGATTGCTAGTGTATCGCTGCACCGTTGACTGAACTGACCGGAAGGGAGGTTCTTTTCTTTGGACTGAGGCATGTGTGCGGAGTTTTCGGCAGTTGAAGACTCAGTTGACAACTGCACCAGTTCTTTCCTTGTTTTCTGGTTCGGGCAACTTTGTTGTTTAACTATGATGTTTTGCGAGTGGGGCTCGATTTTGCGTTGATGTGGCATTATAGAGTTATCGCTTTTGCTTCCCGACGGTTGGAGGAAGTATGACAGGATATCCCACTCATGATCTGGAGATGGCCGCGGTGGTCGTGCGTTGGAGATTTGAAGTCACTACTTGTTCGGAAAGTCATGTCAGATTTTCATGGACCACCAGAGCTTAATGTACATCTTCCTGCAGCGGGTTTTGATTGTTTAGACAGCGCCGTGGGATGGAGCTTGTGAAGGATTGTGTTTGTGAGATCCTTTATTACCCGTGGCAAGGCGATTGTAGTAGCTGATGCTGGAGTCGTAGGCCCGGGGTTAGCTTGTTCCAGCTATGCGCAGTTCTGAGATAGTCTTCTGCAGATTTACAGTTCTTGTGCGATCGTTGAGTACAGCTTAAGTTCGCTTCTACTGAGGGGACAGCTTGCTCATGTCCGCGCCCATCTACTTTTCCTTAATCGTTTTCGCGAGGCACTGCCCGCCGATGCTCGTTTGTCAGAGATTCTTGAGCATACTCGGCTGGGTAAAGATTCAGAGTTCTTGATTTGTGACCAGGATGTGCTATGTTTAGGGATGCGTTTGTGTACCTGCTGCTATTGGGTAGAGACGCGAAATCCTAGAGCAGGCACATCAGTCGGCTTTCTGTGTTCATTCAAGTTCCACCAATAGGTGACGTGACTTGTGAGATAGTTACGGGTGGGCAGGGATGAAGAGTGAAGTTTCGGATTTCGTTTCGAGGTGTCTTTCTTTTTGTGAGCTAAGGTTGAGCATCTGAGACCGGCTGGAGAGTTGCAACCTTTAACCGTTCCAGGATGGGAATGGGAGCAGATCTCTATGAATTTCGTTGTGGTGTCTACCCAGGTTTAGTCAGGGTGTGACTCCATTTGGGTGTTTGTTGTCTGGTTATGTTCAGTTTGCTCAGTTGTTTCTTGTTAAGTTGTGCGTTGCACGGAGTTCCTTCATGTGTTGTATCCAATATAGGCTCCATGTTCGCTTGCCGTCTTGGGCAGAAACTTCAGAAAGCCTTGGGTACTGTTTGAGTTTTAGCTCCGCTTTTCCATCCGCAGGACGACGGTTTGTGAGAGCGGGCTATACAGACTCTGGAGGATATGTTAGTGCGTACGTACTAATTGTTGTCGGCAGTTGGGATCGTCACTTACCATTATTAGGGTTCTCCTTCGATAGCTGTTATCAGGAGACATTCCAATTGGCAACCTTTAGGTTTTGTTTGGTAGGTGGTGTCGATCACCATTCTGTTTTTCTGACTCCGTGAGAGTATGATTTTTGGACCCTAGCTAGTCTTGAGATTTCGGAGATGATCCAGTTGGTTCAGGTCAGGATGAGAACAGCCCAGTGCAGACAGAGGTCTTATGCCAACCATGGTGGTCGCAGACTTTAGTTCGCAGTGGGAGATCATGTATTCCTACGGATATTCCGATGAATGACATGTTGAGTTTTGGGAAGCTTATTCCAGGATTGTAGGTCCTTTTGAGATCCTTAAAGCGAGTTAGTTCCGTTGCCTTTAATTTGGCACTTCCGCACAGATTATTGAGTTTTCACCCCGTATTCCTTGTGTTGATACTTTGCAAATACCTTTTTGACCTTTCTCACATGATTCAGCACCAGACCATTTAGCTTGGATGCGATCTTTTCGTTCACCGGCAGCCATTTGTGTTAGTGGTTCGGCAGGTGGAGAAATTTCGGTCAAGGGTCTTGCCATCTGTGGAGGGTTTTCTTGGGCGTAGCCGTATAGTGAGGTGATCACTTGGAAGGCTGCGAGCGAGATTTGGAAGTTTTGTACTCTTCTCTTTGAAGGTACGCTTAGTGAGAATTTTAAATTCGGGGACGATCTTTTATAAGGGGGGAGATTGTAACGCCTTAGATTTCGGTTGGTGTTAATTTAGACGTTAATGCGGGTTTACTGTAAAAAGTTTACCAATTCGGGTTCCTCACATTTTATAACATTTAATTAATAATTTATCATTATTTGTTATGCCATGCACGCACGTGTGCACGTTAATATGAGGGTTTGTTTTGTGTTAATCTTGTTCTTAGCAACCATGACAACTTAACTCTTAGCCTAATCCTTTGCTTTAACCTAATCCTTTGCTTGATTAAATCCTAGATATTTGTATGAGATATTTCTTGGGCTTTTGGATTTGGGAGGAGGTGGCACAAGTGAGTGTGAATGCATTAATGGTGAATTAATGCATGGGTGCACTCACCTCTTACTCTCACCTCTCTCTTGTAAGTGCATGGCGGCGCCCCGGCCGTCAATCTGACGCCTGAATGCGGAAGCGGTGAATTACTTTAATTTTCTTGAACCGGCACCACCGCGCCCTATAAACCCGGATCGTGCCATTAAACTAGTCCTAGCTAACTACAAGATGGGGAAGAGAGATATACCGAGCGATCCGTGTCCTCCGGTCTTCTCGCCGTCGTCCCGATCTCCCGCGGAATGTCCGGTCTCCACCTCCTCGCCGGAAGGGCACCACGTCGCCTGCTTCTTTTACGGGCTCCCATCTCTATACCGAGGCAACTCGGCAACGAAGTTGGCGAGACGACGTGCCCAAGGTTTGTTGTAGAATGTGTGTAGAACCATATCTCATTTTGGGGTTCATGGAGGTTGCCTTTTGGTGGAGGAAATGAACTAACTTTTTGTAGATGAAACTTTTGGGATTTTGTAAGCACAAGAGAACCAAATCCTACACCACAAAAATATGGGCAGCCCCATATTTGACCGGCCATGCATTGTGTGGGAGGAGAGAATGAGAGGGAGGGTGTATCAATCAAAGAAAATAAGCCCACCAACATACAAGAGAGAGAGAGAAGGTTGCAATGATAAACAATGATCACACAAGGAGAACCTCACTCCACCAACCTCATCATTTCCAAAAGTCAAGTAATCATGAAGATAGAAGTCAAGCAATGATGGAGTGAACAAGTCAAATGATGGTGCAACCATCATGACACATCAATATGCAAAGACCCCCTTCCAAATTGCTTATTTGCACAAATGCAAATAAGCCCTCCTCCACCAAACTTCGGCCAATGAAAGATACAAAAAAATATGGTCGAAACGGAAAGCAAACTGGCAACTCCAGAAAACTGATCCCGTAATAAATTACAGGAAACCCCCGATACTGTGTATACACACCCGCATCTGTATTCCGACCGAATACAAATGCAATGAGACAAAATCTACACTGTATTATACTAGGATCCGGCTTAAACCAAAGCCGGCTAGTATTATCCGTCCGATCATGATCCGTGCAATACCGCACGTATCAGATCGAACCCTACCATATCTCCATACGGCCTCTACAGCGTTTCGCCCGAAAACTTGAGCAACTGAATGTGGGGGACTCTAAAGACTCGTCAATACTATGGCTGTGGATTTAACCACTAGCACGTCAGAGGTATTAGCCATACGTGACGGGCCACCAGCTATTGACCAAAAGGGAAGTCTGTGAGTGAACTCATCCTGACACCCTACTGAGCCTGTCAGTGACAATATCCGTACAGTCCGGTCCGTTCGTCTATGAGCATCGCATGGCGGGCCTAGGGGGTTGGTAAAAGTCAGACCCCCAAAAGCGGTATAAGTCGTGTCAGAGATCAGCCCAGAACACCCTGAGATACTACTGGAATACCTACCAGTAAATCTCCTGCCTTGGCCAAGGAATTTTCATGTTCTGGCTCTCCTAGACACAGCGCGACCTCACCCCCAATACCGGGAGAGACGAACCCCTGAAGATCCGCTCACTGCCTCCATGTGGCTCGGGACTGTACCCAACTAAAACCTGTTTGCACGTCTCCTTTGAGCGTGGTAGGGTAGTAATCAAAGTACAATGGGAACTCACACGAGACAAATGACGATCCCCAGGTCGATGAACTAACCTGTACACATGTCGCCAGGGAACTGCTATCTGACATCAGGTATAAGACCAACTAGCATATTCCCGGCGAGTCCTGTCCGGTGTACTCATAACCCAATGAGCACCTGTATATATCTTAGGTGAACCAACTGACACCAGCGGCTTGTGAGACCGGCCACCGCCCCTCGTCGGGGTCTCGACTGTATACACTAGTCTACTCTGGAGTATCGATGCCCTGTCTCGAAACTCCCACGACAAGGGACCTTTTAAGGATGTGCTTATAAACTACCAGCTCCCACGTATATGATCGCCCTCATACTGCTGGCAGTCAAGCAAGAATCCTAGGGGCTCTATCAACGTGTAATAGCGACCTGTCTGGTCACCTAAAGCAGTACACGATGATAAAGATAAACCAGATAGCATACTATCATCTCGAGTAAGACTGTCCTACCGGGATAGGTCCTCCCTCAATCATTGCAATCACGTGCCTGTGATCCAATAATTGACTCTGAGGGCACTATCTCCAACAATCTCCCACTTGCACTCAAGGCTAATTATTGCGATGTCGCATACTCACAGCCCGTGTGATACCGAACACCCAACTCCTGTACTAGTCAGTCTCACAAATCTCGTTTGCGAAACTATTGCATTCGAGAAATAGCCTCAGTGAGTGGATCCGCTTTGATATTTCTTTCTGTGTCTCTCTATATCTCAAGTTCGTGGAGAAAGCCATCTCCCGAAATGAGCAATACCTGTCTTAGAATGTGTCTGGATGTCTGATGGGACCTAGCTCATAAATGAACTCCAAATCCAAACTTCTTAGACTGTATCGTCAACTGAACTTAATTAGTATCCTGCGCCATGCCTCCCTCAGTATTGCCTTGGACCACCTGTCCAAAATACTGCCCCTCGTCAGAAGGAAAAACTATAACTCTGACAACCTCCTTGTCGTCCAGGTCACCTTGGAAGCCTGGAATGATAACTGTCTCCCGAATGAGGCTGTCGTTATCATATCCCTAGAACATCCACTTATGTTCTAAAACTACTTCCGACTGTTTCTCTACGATTGGATCAATGTCAACTTATTTCATGTAGTGCAAGAACAGCATCTGATGTGGTACTTGACATCTCATGATTGACTCAATTGCCTGAGCAAGTGATCTGCCAATCATGCACATCCCTCTCCCCTTTAGTCTGTAAGACACCTTTAGAGAGGGTGACTCCATTACCTGCAGGTACACTACCGTGCCGGGAGTCGTCCATTCTAAATACTCTTAGAATGCTGCCTAAGTACCCTGATTGGGAAACCACCCAAATCTAGATCTAAAACCATAGATCTAGTAACCAGTATGTCTGATATAATGTCCAAGTCCCATGTGGAGAAACCACTGTGTGACGACCAAAGTATAACCGATCGTAGTATAGGAATATCACTTCCTACTCTGTGTATGTCATCCAAATACCAGGACATCACACCCTACTACCTTCTTAACAGATCCATCCCCTATTCTGATGAAGTCAAACCTATGACTGTCACATCAGAAATTGATGATCTATCTCCGCTATATCTGCTTTAGTCTATAAATAGACATAAGCCACCTGTCCACCAATGCTTCCGCTGCTCCCACTGACTACGACAACCCTCTGGCAGAGTCATATACACGTGCACTTCTAAATCTAGTTTAGAACGACGCTATACTCATCCTCCTGCCGGGTCTCGCAGCCTGGAACAACAGCAATGGCAAGTCTGGGTAAACAAGCCTGTCACCGTCCTTGAGGCTACCGGAGTACCTCTCGGGTGTCTGAAGTTACCCATCTTATCTGCGGAGTGGCCAATGGAATGTCAAACCAGATTGAATCTTTAGGTTCCTATCAAATCTTCAGTAATCGTTTGTGGTTCTGAAATCACTTCCAGTTCTACCATACTCCCACTACTGTTTTCTGAAAAAATCCATTTTTATTAAAACTGTGGCGAGTCTAGAACAATATCGCTATTGATCTTCCAGATGGTAGAAAGTCAACCCTCGTCATAGCCTGGGTCAACCCGCAAACAGCCATTACAGAAACGTGCCTTGAGTTATCCAGAGTCTGGTTTTAATCATAAGCCGGACAACTCCCCGTACCTTAACAACGTTAAGATATGAACTGTTCTATATCCAATATAGAACCAGAGGCACTGATTTAATTGAACCAGATTCAAATCATGCAACTGTCTCCAGCGCATGTCTACTAAATGGAAGGAGGCCGATCAGCGTTACTCAACTTAGGAATGCTTCCAATTATGAGTAACCTGAAAAGAGAAGCAAGTTCTCTTAATCATTACTATCAACTGAACACCATACACAAGTATCTACATCTACGATCACTTTGAAGAATCCCGATACTTGCAATACCTGGTTCTCTACTTTATTCAAATACCTATAACTTCTCAAAATTCGGACCCTGTGTTTCCACGAAACACCTGTCTAAAAACTAGAGAAGTCATAAGTAAACCGAATATAGTACGAGGACCAACCCTCTGTCCTGATGGACCCTGGACAACATACAATACTCTGTATAAGTCCCTTGAGTCTGATAACTCATTCACTGTGTGTCGTAGGTTGAAAACTGTACTTATGGTTAAGAAGAATTACACCGCTGTTTAATACTCCTTACCTAACCATCCACTGATATAGGTAAATGTCACAGACATAATTTCAAAAAGACATATCTCACTCTATAAAAATAGACGTACAGATGTATCAATTTGAAATTGGTGCATAACAGCGGATATTCAAAACCAAATACTTGTCGTCCGGCAAATAACCCAGGTGACTTCCTCAAATATCACCGATTACAACGAATCCCGATATAATGAGGATGATCACCCAATTCCCAATAACTTACTCCCACTCATCATCTGTAAAACCATACAGATGTGAGAATCATACCTGGTAAATACATACCCTGGAGCAAGTGTTTAACTGGGAAATCAGTTTTCCTTTAACATTACACAGTGAAACTGAAATATTGAAATGTTTCGATGGGGTATCCCGGTATTCCTAGTAATGCCTCTTCCAGATTCATGACTGTAACCGTATAATTCTTTGCCACCTTTCCAAAATCCCTTTATATGTCTTTAGTCATTACCTTCTGCACACCCCTTAGGCCAAATGGTTTTCTTCCTTCCCTACCGTTTGGCACCAGCCTATGGTTTGGAAGAAGACTATCCAATAAGCATAATGGGTGTACTGTCCTAATCCTAGGAGCACTCGCAATGCGAGAGAAGGTGAAGATAAAAGACAACCGAATAAACCTTATTCCTATTTCTCCTGAACCAGAATCCATCCCCGAACTGGAACAAGTTCCTTTCGAGTTCGTATATAACCATACGATGGAGTATCCAATAAACTGTGGATCTTCGTAGTGATACGGAGTGTCCTGGAGAAATACAAAGGTGAAGTGGGAGTGGTAATGAAATACCTGGTTTGGTCGTGAATATCAGTCGCAATTTACTTTGCCCTCTTACTAATCCCTTTCTTTGTCTTTACTTAATACCTTCTGTACACCATCGTTATGCTAATTGGTTTTCTTCATTCCCCACCGTTCGGCACCAGCCTAAGGTTTGGAAGAAGACTATCCAATTTGCGTAATAGGTGTACTATCTCCTAAACCAAGGAGTATTCGCAACCTGAGAGAAGGTAAAAGGAAAAGACAACTGAATAGTCCTATCCATTTTCTCCAGAACCGGAAACCATCCTCGAATAAATTCCTTCGAGTTCGTATATAACCATACGATGGTTTTGTCCAATGGAAGTGGACGTTCGTAGTAATACGGGGTGTCCTGGAGAAAAGGGTAAAAGTAGGAGTGGCAATGAGGTTTGCAACTCTGACAATCCAAAAGCCGGTGTTTAAGAAGGTTCGGTCAACTTAGTCACTTAGTCATAGTCTTAGGGTCGGGTCAATGGTCGCTGCCAAAGAGAGAGAGAAAAGAAACACTCGGCGTGCACTCTAACCTAGATCAGAATGGTTACCAATTTATCTAATCTGGAAACCTCCCACTGTAACCTCAAATTCTTCTCCAAACCTGAAAGAAGAATTAGTCGGGATCACCCGAGGAGTAAACCAACTCACCAGTGGGAGTCGGGATCCAACTATCATCGCATGATAACGTGACGGAATCCGCTCACGCTATCACACTCCAGAGGGTATGCGCATATCTGGCAAGTTTCAGTTTCTTTAGAAACTCCCGATGTGATTTTTGCCCCATGCTCTTATGACCTTGACTTTGGCCAACATATCATAAGTCACATGTCAAGTTCTACCCGTCATTCTCCAGGTTAATTTGAGCACACCCGTACATACCTTTGACTTTGGCCAAAATAGTAGTACGACTGCCCCAAACCAACGCATCTATCTATGCTGCATATGAATACCCAATAGCTACCAATCACTGTGCCTTGACTTTGGCCAACATACACAGCTTGTATACTATTGACCACCCATATGAAACGACGGAGGGCTACGAATGGTTTCTGGCGAAATCCTTTAACGTAGTGAACTTGATATCGTTGAAGGAACGGATAGCTTTTAAAAATATAGTGATGAAAACCGTTGCTAAAGAGGTCACTCTCGGTGAAGGGATCTCGGCTCTTTCCCCGTAGAATGAGGTGCAGGATATTCCAACTGAATACCACGATGCAAAGCAAAAGTAATCGGCTATAGTGAAGTTATTGCCCTGACGCAAACTTTTGTCCAAGGGGTCACTCCCGGTGAAAGTATTTCGGCCCTTGCCTCGTCGACTGAGGAGCAGGATATTCCAACTGAATACCACGATGCAAAACAAAAGTGAACGTCTTTGCAATAACAGCTTTTGAAAAGTGTTCCAACAACATCAGATTAGGGTTTTTTTAAACTTGCATTGATCCGAATCAATGCAGTCCCATCAATTGATCACACCAAAAAGAACGAAAATAATATGACGTACGTATATGCCATCCGCATTCGCCACTGGGTCCCGTCATTACCCGTTAGGTTAGCTAACTAACGACAGAGCGCGGACTGGACTAGCGCGGATGCAAAACATATACAACATCTACTAATATATATACCAATATATAATATTTCGCTCAAGGCGTGATAAAAATGCAACATCACATAAATGTACAGCATCATAGAACAATACAGATATCTGGGATCCCCGGGTTTCACAGAGCCACTACTGAAACCCGACGTTCCCCTGGTCGTGTGGATAGCCTGTGCAATGAAATCTTAGACCCCTACGGGCGCGGCAAGTTACCCGCCAAAACCTGAAGCGAGGCAGCCCTCTTCAGCAACGTGAATGGACCACCCAGCACTTCACGGAATCCGGTAACTTGGGCACCCCTCCTGGGTCAACCTGTACCCCCTACGAGTGCGGCGAATAGCCCGCCAATTCTAGAGTGAAGCCCCCTCCGTCTCAATGCCATGAGATGCTGGCTTGTTGCCCTCCAGAACCCGGCTATCCGTGCACCCCTCCGCGGGGCAATCCTAGTACAGAAAGTAAAATATACATACAACGGGTACATCGACCGCAACCTGGTCGTGCCCCAAAATAATAATACAAACAGGCAGTGACGGCAGTCCACATGTCGGACGCTCGCCCCGCAATATCAAATGTACATAATACAACATAACTGTACTACCACTGCAACCAGGCTATCCCCACGACCAATCCGCAACATCACAGCAAAATCACAGAACATCAACGTGAAAGTCACGTTCGCAAATCCGTCTAACCGGGTTATAGCAGTTAGACTGGATTTACCGATCAAGTGACATTCACGGTCGCAGATATAATGTAAATACTGTGAACTAATGTGTTTAAAATATCCGATCGATCAATTTTACCAAGTGGGCCCCCAAGTACTACTGTAGCATATCAAGAAATTCTGGGTTCAAAAAGAATGTTCCAAAAGCCCTATTTTCAAGTCAGGAGGCCTCTGTAAAAAATTGGTGCACTGATCCTTCAAAACAGCGGCCGAACCGCGACCCAAGCATGGGTTTGGCCGCGGTTCCGCGGTCGAATAATGATATCTCGCGACCAAATTTTTACAGTAGGCTTATGCTTCCCTGCACAGTATTGTGAGACTACCTGAAAAAAATTTCGAGACAAAAAAATTTCGACAGAAAACTGTTGTTTTGAAAAACACGGTTTTGGAACATTTGTTCGATCGGAAATGCAAAACACATTGGACAAAGCTAGACTATGTTAATGGCGAGGCTCTGATACCACTGTAAGTGCACGGCGGCGTCCCGGCCGTCAATCCGACGCCGGAATGCGGAAGCGGTGATTTACTTTAATTTTCTTGAACCGGCACCACCGCGCACTAAAAACCCGGATCGTGCCATTAAACTAGTCCTAGCTAACTACAAGATGGGGAAGAGAGATATACCGAGCGATCCGTGTCCTCCGGTCTTCTCGCCGTCGTCCCGATCTCCCGCAGAATGTCCGGTCTCCACCTTCTCGCCGGAAGGGCACCACGTCGCCTGCTTCTTTTACGGGCTCCCACCTCTATACCGAGGCAACTCGGGCACGAAGTTGGCGAGCCGACGTGCCCAAGGTTTGTTGTAGAATGTGTGTAGAACCATATCTCATTTTGGGGTTCATGGAGGTTGCCTTTTGGTGGAGGAAATGAACTAACTTTTTGTAGATGAAACTTTTGGGATTTTGTAAGCACAAGAGAACCAAAATCCCACACCAAAAAAATATGGGCAGCCCATATTTGGCCGGCCATGCATTGTGTGGGAGGAGAGAATGAGAGGGAGGGTGTATCAATCAAAGAAAATAAGCCCACCAACATACAAGAGAGAGAGAGAAGGTTGCAATGATAAACAATGATCACACAAGGAGAACCTCACTCCACCAACCTCATAATTTCCAAAAGTCAAGTAATCATGAAGATAGAAGTCAAGCAATGATGGATTGAACAAGTCAAATGATGGTGCAACCATCATGACACATCAATATGCAAAGACCCCATTCCAAATTGCTTATTTGCACAAATGCAAATAAGCCCTCCTCCACCAAACTTCGGCCAATGAAAGATACAAAAAAATATGGTCGAAACGGAAAGCAAACTGGCAACTCCAGAAAACTGATCCCGTAATAAATTACAGGAAAACCCCGATACTGTGTATACACACCCGTATCTGTATTCCGACCAAATACAAATGCAATGAGACAAAATCTACACTGTACTATACTAGGATCCGGCTTAAACCAAAGCCGGCTAGTATTATCCGTCCGATCATGATCCGTGCAATACCGCACGTATCAGATCGAACCCTACCATATCTCCATACGGCCTCTACAGCGTTTCGCCCGAAAACTTGAGCAACTGAATGTGGGGGACTCTAAAGACTCGTCAATACTATGGCTGTGGATTTAACCACTAGCACGTCAGAGGTATTAGCCATACGTGACGGGCCACCAGCTATTGACCAAAAGGGAAGTCTGTGAGTGAACTCATCCTGACACCCTACTGAGCCTGTCAGTGACAATATCCGTACGGTCCGGTCCGTTCGTCTATGAGCATCGCATGGCGGGCCTAGGGGGTTGGTAAAAGTCAGACCCCTAAAAGCGGTACAAGTCGTGTCAGAGATCAGCCCAGAACACCCTGAGATACTACTGGAATACCTACCAGTAAATCTCCTGCCTTGGCCAAGGACTTTTCATGTTCTGGCTCTCCTAGACACAGCGCGACCTCACCCCCAATACCGGGAGAGACGAACCCCTGAAGATCCGCTCACTGCCTCCATGTGGCTCGGGACTGTACCCAACTAAAACCTGTTTGCACGTCTCCTTTGAGCGTGGTAGGGTAGTAATCAAAGTAAAATGGAAACTCACACGAGACAAATGACGATCCCCAGGTCGATGAACTAACCTGTACACATGTCACCAGGGAACTGCTATCTGACATCAGGTATAAGACCAACTAGTATGTTCCCGGCGAGTCCTTTCCGGTGTACTCATAACCCAATGAGCACCTGTATACATCTTAGTTGAACCAACTGACACCAGCGGCTTATGAGACCGGCCACCGCCCCTCGTCGGGGTCTCGACTGTATACACTAGTCTACTCTGGAGTATCGATGCCCTGTCTCGAAACTCCCACGACTAGGGACCTTTTAAGGATGTGCTTATAAACTACCAGATCCCACGTATATGATCGCCCTCATACTGCTGGCAGTCAAGCAAGAATCCTAGGGGCTCTATCAACGTGTAATAGCGACCTGTTTGGTCACCTAAAGCAGTACACGATGATAAAGATAAACCAAATAGCATACTATCATCTCGAGTAAGACTGTCCTACCGGGATAGGTCCTCCCTCAATCATTGCAATCACGTCCATGTGATCTAATAATTGACTCTAAGGGCACTATCTCCAACATCTCTTTCCCTTTATCTTTCCTTCTCTCTTTCTCTCACACTCATTTCCCTTCTCATTTTCTTCATCTCTCTCTTTCTAAACTGAACACATCACTATTTCTTCACAAATCCATTACAAATATTCACAAAAACTCACAAAAATCACATCTTTTGCTATCTTTTGCCTCTTGGATGCCTTGGAGCTTGGGAAGCAAGGATCTTTGAGTTCTTTTGGTTAGGTAATGATCTCTTTCTGTTAATTAAGTAATTATTGTGATGCGTAGCTTTTTGGTTTCAGTTTAGATCGCGTATCGTTTCGTTTCGGGTAAATAACGTATTTTTAGTGTTGTTTTGGGGTCTGGGATGATCTGCTATAAAACCAGGTAATTGTTGCAAAAGTTCCCATCACAGTGACCTAGTGTAGTGGCCTAGAACCTACCCTCAAAATACGAGCCCATTTCCTTTTGTTACGGCCGCAAACAAATTGCTTCTGGCCGCAAATTGCGTCCTGTTAGGGTTTGGGTTTTGGTGTAGGGGTCTCTGGGGTTGTATGTGGTCTCATGGTACTTGCAACTTTTACAGATTGTTGGTATAGCAAAATCTGAGACCGCCTTGCGTATTTCTTGTGTTTCATTTCACGCGTTACGTTATCCGATACGGTTTGTATTCTGTTGCCCTGAGTTGGTTTCGTAGTGTCGCTACGCACGTTAGCTACAATAAGAACACTTGAGAGTACGTTTGTGTTGTCGCGTTGGTCAGCGTAGTTTGTACGTGTTTTGGGTCTATTGCTAATATATACATGCTTTGTTGTGTTATGTTTTAGTTTCGCAGGCGGGGACTTCGGACGCTATGAAGAAGGGGAAATAGGTGGTAGGCTTTACTTAGTCAGAAGCGTTGGTGAGTAGATTTAACATCTACAGGGAAATCGCCCCCATGGCGTTATGCGTCTGGGCTAGAGATGTTATGATATTGTCACATATTCTATTGCATATATAGAGTTGCGCATACACCTTATTGCTTAGTTACTTGTTATGCTTGGACTTGTACCCTTAGGACACTGCACTATTATTGACGGCTCATGTTGCACGAGTACTGATTGTATGCCACACACACCGTCAATAATTGCCATGACACGCACAACACACATATAGATATGATATTGTTTGGTTAGGGACATTGTGAAATTGATTCATATTCCTTATTGCATATGACATATGGCATACCTGTATACCTACATGCTTACACATAGGCCTTGACATACTTACATGCTAGTTACCTGTATACCTATATGGTATCGTACCATTAGTGATAGGTATATTTCACACATAATGACATAGCTACATGTATACCTTACATACATACTTCACTTATACCTGGAGGGTATATTACATCATTACTGATAAGTAGATACTTATACTTTGATATACCTTTATCTTTACACATATATCTGGCTATAGCTATATTTTACCTTTATTTGATGTTATATAGACTTGGAGAAATTAGGAATCCGCGTGATATATATTTTAACTAGTTGCAGTTAAATAGCGGCTTTTCCTTTATATGCTCGCATTACAGTTTTCTGTTGCATATATTAAATTCATGGATTTCGCATTGAGATATGGATTTTTCATGATGTTTTCTGGATTTGAGGACCATGGTAGTTTCATGAAATTATGCATTATTTGAAAAAAACAGGTTTCTCTTGATATGATATTTCAGCAGCCACCATGGGTTTTATCGGTTCTGATATATATACCCCATGCGAGGAGTGTCGTGGGCCATGTGAGGGTATATGGTGGGGCCCAGAGGTACCTCAGGGTAAGAAAGGGATGTCGATGTAACATGCCGATGAGGATTGATAGGGGAACCATACCTACCGGTGACCGTACCTTTGACTCAACGGGTATCATAGGGATACAGGCCGGGGTCATGTACGTATGGATACGTCAAATTTCGAGTGTCAGAGCTAGGCACTCGAGTTTTCGGAATAGCGTATGCTACGTACATATCAGGGGCCAGTCGTGGTGACAGCACCTGATAGATCAGTATTTTGTGTCGATACTTGATACCTTGGTTTCATGATATTTTTACTCCTAAATATATATAACAGTGGAATGGGACGCTGTTATATATGCATATATATATATATATATATATATATTAGTGGAATGGAACGCCAATATATATGTATACATATCAATTCATATACATCATCATAATTATTCATGCAAATATACATAGGATATATGAGATTCACTTGATATTGGATTAAGGATATATGAGATTCACTTGATATTGCACATTCAGGATATATGAGACTTACATGATATGAGAGCCAATTTGGGGGCTGATTTGACGAAATTGGGATTTGGATTGTCTTGATGGATTTTGGTCCTACCACGAGGTCAGGATTCCGTGGGAATGACAGGTTTTATCCCATACTCCGCATTTATTGTTTATGCACCGCTTCATGTATTAATAGTACCTGATAGAGTACCTTCCATGACTGTTGCATTTACATACTCTTATTTTATATGCATTGCTTCGTGTATTAGTTGTACCCGCTAGTGTACCTTTCATGACTGTTGCATATATACATAGTCATATCATTGCTTCATGTATTAGTAGTACCTGATAGAGTACCATACATGATTGTTGCATACATATTGTCATATTATTGCTTCATATATTAGTTGTACCTGCTAGTGTACCTTTCGTGACTGTTGCATTCATATGACCTTTTATTGCTACTAGTTGCATATATTAGATTCGCGCTGTACGTGCATACTTGCGATTACCTGTATAGGTTATTTACTATTCACGAGTTGGCAACTCACCCCCGTTGTGCCACAGTGTTTTGCAGGTTGTTCCTTAGAGTAGTCAAGGCAGGTTATTCATCTATCTTATTATCTTTTGGTGCGGATACCGCTTCGGCTCACAGTGTGCAGTTTTGCTTAGGTGGGTTTTGCGGTTATCCGATGTTGCTTATTGTATATTCGTTGTATCCATGTACTCTCCATTTACCACTATCATGTATGACTTAGAGACTGGATGTGAGAACGATATTGTATATTATTTTGTGACTTGGAGGTCTTTTATGCAGTTTTATTTATATCGTCTTTTATTTCTTCGCTACGGCGTCGTATATCTGTTGTGGTGGTTGTTTTCCGCCTTTGGGCGTGTTTTTGCTCCCGTTTGGGGATGCTTTACTTATATTTATGTTGTACCCATTTTTGGGGCTGGCATTTACAAAGGGGGTGTTGCCAAAATTTTAAAGGAAATAAAGTTGGACTTTTAAAGAATTTGGGTTGAGATTTCAAAGGTTTTGAAAATACTATTATTTCTTACTACTTTTGATGGTTTAGATTGCTGGGTTTTCGGCTTACTTAAATTGCGTTACGCCTGTAGACGTTGCGTAGTTTAAGGGCCGTCACGTGCCAATTTTGGGTCGTGACAAGGTTAGTTTGTAGACCCGAGATCGTCATAGTGTCTTGTGTTATTCCCACTATGCTTTGATTTACACCTTACCACGTTCAAGAGGATGTGCAAAACGGTGGTTTTTTGGTACAGTCCCGAGTCACATGGATGCAATGAGCGATATGAGGGGATTTCGTCTCTCCCGGTATTGGGGGTAGATGTCATGCTGTGCTCGATTGGCTATAACTGGAAGTCCCTGGCCAGGGCAGATTTAGAGATTTACTGGTATGTGTTATCAGTAGTTTCTCGACCCGTTATGAGCCTCGTATCGGCAGGACTTATTGAGTTATTGGGGTTTGACGTTTACCACCCCTAGACTTTATATGCGACATCTCAGACGAAGAGACCGGACCGTACGACAGTGTTACGGACAGGCTTTACAGGAGCTAGAGCAGGCTTGCTTATTGATCTTCTGATCGCTCAATACCCGGCTAGCCGTTACGTCCAGCTAGTACCGCTGACGGCTTTTGGGTGCTTGATATGATCATCAACTACTGCCGGCGTATTGACTAGTCTTTAGAGTCCTACACAGAGGTTTCTCTGGCTCAGGCAAAACGAAGTAAGAGCATATATGTGATATGTGCGGGACCGAGATTAATATGAGTACGTGATACCGTATTATATTCTCGCGATTATTCGTATCGGTCGGTTATATGTGATATAGCAGGGTTATCGGATCAAGTGTTGATTCGATAAGTTGGTACATATAATATTAGTCGGTTATATGTGATATAGCCGGATTATTAAATCAAGTATTGATTTGATAATTTAGTGTATAATTGTATATTTGATATACTAGTTTACATTAACTAATATTAGCTCACTTAAGCATTTATTTTTCTCACATGTGCACACTTGATATATATGCGATATATATTAATTATGTTTTATTTATGTGTCACGGTTGTTGATACATGCAACATGGGATTGTGATGTTAGTTATATGTATGCCCTAGAGGCCATTACTGTACATGAGATGTATATTGTAGTGGATGCTTGGACTTATATAGGGAGGACTTTCTTGCTCGACATGATAGTATGCTATCTGGTTACTCTTTATCTTAACATGTACACTGATTGTCTCTCTGTTACATGTTGGTAAATCCATTAGGATGTGTACTTGACTACCTGGATTATGATGCGGATCATACTAGTGGGACAAAGGTAGTCGGTAAGTACATCCTTTAAAGTCTCTTGTCGTGGGTGTATCGAGACGGGGCATCGATATATCGGAGTAGACTAGTGTGTACCTTCTCGACCCATACAGATGGGCGATGGATGATCCCATATCCATTGGTGTTTGACATCAGAGATAATATGCGGGTGCTCGGTGGAGACTAGGTATACTGGACGGACTCGCCGAGAACTCCCAGATGGTATTATACCTCACGTCAGATGGCAGTTCTCTGGTGACACTGGTACAGGTTAGTCTGTAGACTCGAGATCGTCATAAAGTCTTGTGTGATTCCCACTGTGCTTTGATTTCCACCTTACCACGTTCAAGAGAACGTGCAAAACGGTGGCTTTTGGGTACAGTCCCGAATCACAAGGAGGCAATGAGCGATATGATGGGTTTCGTCTCTCCCGGTATTGGGGGTTGATGTTGCGCTGTGTTCGATTGGTAATAACAGGAAGTCCCTGGCCAGGGCTGCTTCAGAGATATACTGTATGTGTTATCAGTAGTTTCTCGAACCGTTATAAGCCTCATATCGACACGACTTATCGAGTTACTGCGGTCTGACGTTTACTACCCCTAGATGAGATATGCGACATATCAGACGAAGAGACCGGACTGTACGGTAGTGTTACTGATTGGACTCGCAGGAGTACGAGCAGGCTTGCTTGTTGATCTTCCGATCGCTCAATACCCGGGTGGCCGTTACTTTTACCAGACCGCTTGCGGCTTGTGGGTGTTTGATATAATCATCATCTACTGCCGGCGTATTGACGAGTCTTTAGAGTCCTACACAGAGGTTTCCTGGCTCAAGCGAAACGAAGTAGAAGCACATATGTGATATGTGCGGGATCGAGATTGATACGAGTATGTGATACCGTATTGTATTCTCGCGATATGTGATATCGGCCGGGTATATATGATATTGCCGGGTCATCAGATCAAGTGTTGATTCGATGAATTGATACATATTATATTAGTCAGTTATTTGTAACATAGACAGATTATTAAATCAAAAGTTGATTTAATAATTTAATGTATAATTATATATGTGATATGTTACATTACATTAACTAATATAAGCTCACTTAAATGATTCTTTTCTCACTAGATTGTGCACATGTATATATGTGATATATGCAAGTCTACATGTTTGTTTCATGCTAGGTTACACATGCAACATATATGTATGAGACTTATACCATGCTAGGGTTAAATTTGGGTTTATAATTATTCAAGGTTAAACAAATTAGCGGACAATTAGTTTTATGTTCAAAGCTTGTAGAAGCTAGTCTGAACCTTTGACTAAGTCCACTTTTTTGTCTAGCTTAGAATATTTATTAACCCAACCCTTTAACCCATGGCCATGGTTAACTCTCTATAAGGGTTAACCATGATATGCTTAACCCTTGGTAGCATTTCTAACCTCAACATTAATTCATTCACAACTTCATCACTTGCTTCTTCTTCTTCTTCTTCAAATCTTTCTAGCTTCAATGGAGATGTGAGAAAATGAGTGAGAAAATCAAATCTAAAGTGAGCCCACTTTCTACTTCATCATCCTCTACCACTTGCCATTTAGTACACGGTGTTTGCTTCACTAATTCCGTAATTAGTGAAGAGATAGCTTGTGTGTTAGTTGTATATATGCCCTAAAGGCCATTGTTGTACATATGATGTATATTATAGTGGATGCTTGGATATATATAGAGAGGACTTTCTTGCTCGATATGATAGTATGCTATCTGGTTTCACTTTGTCTAAACATGTTGACTTGTATTGGTTTACTGTCTTTCTCTCACATGTTGATAAAGCCCTTAGGATATGTACTCGACTACTAGGACTATAATGCAGATCATACTAGTGGGGCCAGGGTAGTCCAAGAGTACATCCTATAACTGTTCCTAGTCAAGAGTGTATCGAGAAAGGGCATCGATACACCAGAGTAAACTAGCGTATACGCATCTTGGCCCATATGATGGGTGATGGATGATCCCATATCCATCGGTGTTTGACATCAAAGATGGTGTACGGGTGCTCAGTGGAGACTGGGTACACTGAACGGACTCTCCGAGAACTCCTAGATGGTATTATACCTATTGTCATATAGCAGTTCTCTGGTGACACTGGTATAGGTTAGTCAGTAGACCCGAGATCGTCATAGAGTCTTGTGTGATTCCCACTGTGCTTTGATTTCCACCTTACCACGTTCAAGAGAACGTGCAAAACGGTGGCTTTTGGGTACAGTCCCAAATCACATGGAGGCAATGAGCTATAGGAGGGGTTTCGTCTCTCCCGGTATTGGGGGTTGATGTTGCGCTGTGTTCGATTGGCTATAACTGGAAGTCCCTGGCCAGGGCTGATATGGAGATCTATTGGTAATTATTATCAGTAGTTTCTCGACCCGTTATGATCCTCACATCGACAAGACTTATCGGTTACTGGGGTCTGACGTTTACCACCCTTAGACTAGATATGCGACATATGAGACGAAAAAATCGGACTGTACGGTAGTGTTACTGATTGGCTTGACGGGAGTTTTGACAGCTTCGCTGGTATTCTTCTGATCGCTCAATACTCGGGTGGCCGTTACTTTTAGCTGACCGCTTGGGGCTTGTGGGTGTTTGATACGATCATCACCTACTGTCGGCGTATTGACGAGTCTTAGGGTCCCACACAGGAGTTTCCTAGGTCAGGCGAAACGATGTGGTGTGCATATGAGATTTGTGCGGGACCCGATTGAATGCGAGTATGTGATACCGTATGTTAATCGGGCGTCTTTCTATTGGTCAAGTCGTATGTGATATGACCGGTTTTGTTAAATCAAGTGTCGATTTAACATTTGACTTTTAGTTTAATTCTTTATTTAAATCCTTTTCTTTGTTGAAGATGTATGCATGCATGTATGCACATGTTGATTTGCATGGGCACATACATACATATATGTATGTGTATCATGGTTGATGATACACTATATGGTGGCAATGCAAGACTCACATGGTTGTTAATATATATATATATATATATATATTCATTTTTGAGTTAAAATTAAAGATTATTCACTCATGGTTAATGTTTATCTTCATTTGACTTTTTGACCATCCTTGACCTAACTTTTAACCATGAGTTAATTCTTTTTTGGCTTTTAAACTCAATCAAAAATATCTAGATATTATCTAACCATGGTTTGAGGAGAGAATGATTTAATATTGATTATTTCATTCTCATCTCATAATGTTTTATTATTCATCACAAAAACTTTTGAGCTTGATCTTTGCCATCATCTTCTTCTTCCTCCCTCTCTTGAGTTTTCATTTGAGTGAGTTAGTTAAAAAGAAAGGGTTTTGATTAGTGAATATAAACCACCTCATCATTCTATACACATCTTGCCCATTTGTGTAGGGTGTTTGCTACACTTCTTCCATGGATCAAGTAAAGCAAGGAGCTTTGGGCAAAGGGACTTCGGGTGGATCATCGTGGACTTGAAAGGTTGCTAGCGATCCGTTCCAAACTTTCAATGGTCCAAGGAGTCACCAAAGAGACACTACAAAGGTTGTAATCTCTATTCTTAGTGATAGATTGTTCTTTATATGTGATACAAAACTTGTTACCCTTAATATTCTAGTTAAGATTCATGGTTTGTTTGCTTTGCACCTCTCTAAATTTTAAAGTAGCATGAGTGATGCTTCCAAAGACTAGACTAGGTGCAAGGGAAACCCAACAGTGGTATCAGAGTCTAGCTAGAATTTTAGACACGGTGTTAATACAATTACGAAAATGAAATCGACTCTGAAATACGATATTTGAAACCCATGATATTGCTTTCTGGAAATTTTTATAAAAAGTCGTTTAAAAATTTTTTAGCAACTGCAGAAGTTAGTATAAGATGTACTGAGAACACTGGAGCAATACGAGGCAAATCCACCAATACAAAACTGAGCACAATTGGGTTTTGGCCGGCCTGCTCGGCCAGATGAGCACCAAACCCCCTCGTATTTCTCCTTTGGTCTTCCCTGTAGGATTTGGGGTTTTAGGTATTGTTTTCTTAGCCCAATTTTTCATGTGATGATTGTTTTGATCAGGGGATAATTCATAGTATTTCATAGTCGTATAATTTAACACTTTATTAGTAACCTTGACAATGTTTAGCAGTTCGAACGAACATCGAACAACACATTTTGTACCCCGCTGAAATTTCCAAGTATTGCAATTTTCCCAAGTTGATTGTATTCGTAAAATCGTGCAAGTATCCCTATGGCCCCTCTAGAATAATATAATAACCTCGATTCTATGCCTACGGAACCGCGATCGAACCCTAGGGTTTGCCGTAGTTCCGTGGTGTCATAGGTGAGGCATTGGTTAATCCTTTCTACGGCTGGTCCATAGACACTGTGGCACGGTTTTTGAGTATTTTGACTTTGCTCAAGTGTTGAGTTCATGGGGTAATTAGTGTATGTATGTTGATTCGATCAAAACGTTAAACATGGTCTTGATATTTGATATATGTGATACAATATAGTCTGGCATGAAATACGTAATATGTGATATTTCGGATTTATGATGTCTAAGATGATTGTAGATTCTAAATATTGTAGTTTTTCACTTTCTTTTCTGCGGCCGTAAGTGTACTATGTGGTGTATCGCCGGCTTCGTTGCTATACATCAACGACAATCAGGATACGCATACTTGCTTACGTTGATGATATGAGATACTATGTGTTGCTGTGATATGTTATATTGGATCGTCGTGTTTTGATAGCAGGGCGTTTTATGTCAGATGAGCGTTTTTATTTTCATTCATGTAAAATTCATTGTATGTAATATTCTTTCATTGGGGAACTTCCGGGTTGAGGATGATGTCACCATTGTATATTATTTACTTTTCCGCATTAGGATAGACCCAAGGAGGGGAGCACAAGTAGCCGGGTTCTAGGGTACAGTGGGAGGCCATCTCGAGGAGTCGAGACCGGGTCTCCTAACACTAGAATTGGTAGGGTTGCTTACCGCTCTTGTAGTGGTCTAGGGATGTGGGTTTGGCTATTCATCGCAACCGTGGAATGCGTGTTTTATACAGGCTCAAAATAAAACACGGACCTCCTAGTATATCCAATAATTCATATGAATCTTCTGCTGCTGATATACTGTGATGTGATCATATTATATGCGTGAGACGAATGCTTTATAATTGTATATATGATATATAATAAACGTTGCTTATGTTTTACACCCGCGCTAGTCCCGTCCCGCTATGCCGTTAGTTAAGTAACTTAACGGTGCATAACGGGACAGTGTGGCGATTGCGAATGGCATAAGCGTACGTTGTATTTTCGTTTCTTCTGTGATGATTAGGAAGCTTAAATGATGGGATTCATTAATGAGATTAAAGTGCTAGGGTTCCCTAGCACCTACTATTGAGTATGGAAACATCACACATGCCACATTAAAAATTTAGAGGTGCTAAGCAAACTAAGCATGGATCTTTAACTAGAATTTCTAGGGTAACAACACAAGTATCACATACAAGAACTATATTTACACTAAGTGAAAGGAATACGACCTTTTTAGTCCTCTTTGTAGTGACTCCTAGGATCGTTGAGAGTTGGAAAAACTTGCAAGTAAGCTCCTTTTTCCACGATGATCCACCCGAAGTCCACTTAGTCCAAGCTCCTAGCTTCAAATGATCAAACAAGATGATGAAGCTAAACGCTCTAATCTAATTGGCTAGATTAGAGTAGAATGATGAGGTGGTGTGATTTCTATAATCAAAATCCTTTCTTTTTATCTCTCTCTCTCTCTAGAAAAATCAAGAGAGCAAGGATGAAGAAGAAGATGAAGGCAAAAGCTTTTTTTTAAAAGAAATGATAATGGTTGAAATGAAAATAGAAAAGATAGTATATATATTTTCTCTTTGTCATTCCAAACCTTGGTTACTAAATATAGATATTATTGCACTTGAGTTAAAAGACAAAAGGAAGGATTAATCTATGGTTAAAAAGTGGGTGAACTTAGGTTAAGTTCAAGAAGAGTGTAGAAGATAACCATGGATTAATCTTTATCTTTTCCTTTTGTTTTAAACAAATTCATATAAATATCCATATATAATAGTTCCATGTAAGTCTTATATTGCCTTCAAGTGTGTATCATCAACCATGATACTTTTGTATGCATGTATCCATGCACATCAACATGTGCATGCTTGTACATCAACATGTGCATGCATGCATGCATTCTTCCTCTTTAATAAAAAGTGTTTGACTAAAGAATTAAAATAAAACTAAAAGTCAAAATGTTAAATCAACAATTGATTTAACAATCCGGTCATATCATATACGATCCGACCAATAGAAAAAAGCCCGATTAATATACGGTATCACATAGTCGTATTCAATCAGGTCCCGCGCATATCACATATGCACACCACATCTTTTCTCCTGGGCTAGGGAACTTATGTGTGGGACTCTAAGACTTGTCAATACACCGATAGTAGGTGATGATCATATCAAACACCCAAAAGCCGCAAGCGGTCAGCTAAACGTAACGGCCACCCGGGTATGGAACGATCAGAAGAATACCAGCAAAGCTGTCAAAACTCCCGTCGAGCCATCTGGCAACACTTACCGTACAGTCCGGTCTCCTTGTCAGATATGTTGCATATCGAGTCTAGGAATGGTATCGTCGACCCCAATAACTCAATAAGTCATGCTGGTGTATGGCTCATAACAGATCGAGAAACTACTGATAACACTTATCAGTAAATCTCAGCTAGCCAATCGAGCATAGCGCAACATCAACTCCCAATATCGGGAGAGACGAAACCCCACCTATCGCTCATCGCCTCCATGTGCCTCGGGACTGAACCCAAAGACCACCTGTTTGCACGACTCAGTAAAGCCGTGGTAGGGTGGAGATCAAAGTACAGTGGGAGGACACACAAGACTCTATGACGATCTCGGGTCTACAGACTAACCTGTACCAGTGTCACCTGAGAACTGCTATCCGACGATAGATATAATACCACATAGGAGTACTCTGTGAGTCCGTTCAGTGTACCCAGTCTCCACAGAGCACGCGCATACATTCTTTGGTGTCACCTCACCAGATGGATATGGGAACATCCATCGCCCATCATATGGGACAAGAATGGTATACGCTAGTCTACTCTGGAATATCGATGCCCCGTCTCGATACACCCTCGACTAGGAGCAGTTCAAGGATATGCTTATAAACTACACGTGCCCCATTAGTATGATCCGCATCATAGTCACAGTAGTCAAGCAAATATCCTCAGGGCTTTATCAACATGTACAAATGAATAAAAGCATGATCAAGTCAACATATCAGATAAAGTAAACCAGATAGCATACTATCATGTTGAGCAAAAAAGTAATCTATATATATACATGTCCAAGTATCCACTATATATATAATGGCCTCTAGGGCATACATATATCCAACAATCTCCCACTTGCACTAAGGCCAGTTATTGGCGTATCCCATACCCAACATCTCAAAAAGTCGCTCATGCTGCGGCTGTAGAAAAGCCTTGGTGAGTGGTGTTAGTTATATGTATGCCCTAGAGGTCATTACTGTACATTGGATGTATATTGTAGTGGATGCTGGGATATATATAGGTAGGACTTTCTTGCTCGACATGATAGTACGCTATCTGGTTGCTCTTTATCTTAACATGTATACTTACTGTCTCTCTGATTACATGTTGATAAAGCCCTTAGGATGTGTACTCGACTTCCAGGACTGTGATGCAGATCATACTAGTGGGGCCTGGATAGTCCATGAGTACATCCTTCAATGTTCTTAGTCGAGGGAATATCGAGACGGGGCATCGATATTCCAGAGTAGACTAGCGTATATCTTCTCGACCCATACGATGGGCGATGGATGATCCCATATCCATTGGTGTTTGACATCAGAGATGGTATACGGGTGCTCAGTGGAGACTGGGTACACTGAACGGACTCGCCGAGAACTCCCAGATGGTATTATACCTCACGTCAGATGGCAGTTCTCTGGTGACACTGGTACAGCTTAGTCTGTTGACCCGAGATCGTCATAGAGTCTTGTGTGTCTCCCACTGTGCTTTGATTTCCACCCTACCACGGCTCTACTGAGTCGTGCAAACAGGTGGTTTTTGGATACAGTCCCGATTCACATGGAGGCAATGAGCGACAGGAGGGGATTCGTCTCTCCCGGTATTGGGGGTTGATGTTGTGCTATGCTCGACTGGCCATAACAGGAAATCCCTGGCCAGGGTTGCAGTGATATACTGGTAAGAGTTATCAGTAGTTTCACGAATGTTATGGACCTCAAGTCAGTATGACTCATCGAGTTACTGGGGTCTGACGTTTACCACCCCTAAGCGAGATATGCGACATATCAGACGAACAGACCGGACTGTACGGTAAGTGTTACTGGTTGGATTCACAGGAGTGTGAGCGGGCTTGCTCGTCAATCTTCTGATCGCTCAATACCCGGGTGGCCGTTACGTTTAGCAGACCGCTTGCGGCTTGTGGGTGTTTGATATGATCATCATCTGCTGCCGGCGTATTGACGAGTCTTTAGAGTCCTACACAGAGGTTTCCTGGCTCAAGCGAAACGAAATAGGAGCACATATGGGATATGTGCGGGACCGAGAATAATGCGTGTATGTGATACCGTATTCCATTCTCGCGATGAATGTATCGATTGGTTATATGCGATATAACCTAGTTATCGAATCAAGAATTGATTCGATAAGCCGATACATTGGATACTAGCCGGTTATATGCGACATGACCGGATCGTTAAATCAAGTGTTGATTTAATGATTTAATGTAGAATTATATATTTGATATATTACTTTGCATCAACTAGTATTGGTTCACTTTAAATAGATTTTCTCACTTGATGTGCATATTGTATATGTGATATATTTTTTTGTGCACAAGATTGTATCATGTTTGATGATACATGCAAGCTTGGGTTTGTGTAAAGAATTGACCATGGTTATATGAATGGTTAGGGTTTCATTTTATTTACTTATTCATTTATTTATTCTTTTTGTTTATTTTGGAAAAAGGAAATGATAAAGAAAATGAAATGGTGGCTTGATTTGTTTGTAGTTGAAGTTTCTTGAAACTTTGACTACAAACAAATCAAGCCACCATTTCATTTTCTTTATCATTTCCTTTTTCCAAAATAAACAAAATGAATAAATAAATGAATAAGTAAATAAAGACTAAGTGACCATTTTGTCTTCATGCTTAACCCTAACCCTTCAAACTAACCTTAGTCAATTCTCTACACCTAACTAAGGTTAAAGATATGATAAGTATCATTTTACTTTATATTTTAAAAAAAGAACTTATCATATCTTCTTCTTCTTCTTCTTCATCTTCTTCTTCCATGAAGAAAGCTTGCTACATCAATGGTGATTGATGAAAAAGTGTGAGAAATCCAAATCTAAAGTCTACCCACTTCCTATTTCTTCATCCTCTACCTCTTGCCAAGTAGTATAGGGTGTTTCCTTCACAAGTTTTCTTGACTTGGTGAAGTTGGAGCTTGATCTAGCGATGCCTCGACGTAGATCATCTTCGGCATCGTCGTCGATGACCTAGCCCGTTTTTCCTCCGATGAAGCCGACGCTAGAGCCCAAGATCCGATTTGTATAGCGAGGATACTTCATCGCGGAGCTTAGGAGGTGGAGGACCGGATCTATAAAGGTTGTAGCCCCTTCCCTTTAGCTATAATTCCGTTTACTTGCTTGCATCGCCTTGATTTCTAGTTAACGATCCGTATTAGGGTTTGTAGGCACAAGGAATTTTTGATTTGTGCATGTTTGATCACTTGTGAGACTCCATTAGAGTGCCTAGGAACCCTACAGTGGTATCAGAGCCTAGCTAGAGCCTTAGGCGATGCGTAGACGGAGTTAGAAGTCCGATCGACCCGAAACCCTAATTTTAACATGCTCTCTGGACTTTTTTGAAATTCGTGGATTTTTGTGAATTAAAAATATGCAGAAAAATCAGCAGGTATTCCTAAGAATTACTGTGAAATTCGAGAGCATGATTCCTTAAGTGTGCGGCGGAACCGCGGCACAAGCATGGCTTGTGCGGCGGTTCCGCGGCCAAGTTATCCCATCCTCTGTTTAAATTTTCACAGTAACTCCTAGTTTTTAGTGCTGGTTTTCCTGGGAAAATTTTAATATTTATTCCAGAGTTTTATTTTCTGGGTTGTATTGGGAACTCAGTGTATCGATCGGATTGTCTAATTTTGTCAGTGTGTTTTTCCGGGTATTTTAGAATATGTTAAAAAGTTCGACCGGATATAAATACCCACTTTTTCCCCTGCCGGGAAATTTCCAATTGTTGGATTTTTCCGTAGTTTAACGACGTTCTAAGTAGTGCAAGTAACGCGATGGACCCTCTAGAAGACAACAAACCTTAACTCGATTATGTGACCGTCTTGAACTGCCCTTTGAACCTTCGGGTTTGGGGCAGTACGGCGTGCCACATGTGAGGCGTTGGCTTGACCTTTCTACGGCTGGACCGTTGGTATTGAGGTACGAACTGAATGCTGTTAGACTTATTTCATGTGTTGAGCCGTATCGGGAAAACTTGGGTGTTCGAATGTTCGATCGGAAAGTTTAACATTTTCTGTTTATCCGGAATGTGATACAATAATTGGAATTCACAAGTAGTTATGAGATAACGGAATGAATGTTATAAACATAGCAGTTTAGTCTCCCTTGATCGGTTGCCACGGAGTTTTGATGTGATCAAAAGTCCGTTGCAATCACGTAGCGTACGCGGATACTCGCCGGGTAAACTTAATAGACAGCCTCACCCCATAGCCCTGACCAAGTGACTGTAGGAGAACCCCGTCGCCGAAAGCATCCGTTTGGGTGCTCGCGGTAACGGTGTTCCGCCTTGGTGCACTTCGTCGACGGCGTCGGGGGTGCGGCCGCCTACTAAAGTTTGCGACGAGCATTCGATCAGTTTTTCGGAAATCTTGTTGAATTGCCCGACTTGATATTGGAAAGAGTTTTCGATAATGAGACTAAAATGCGGGGTTTATAATTGTTGGGCATGCGATGTCTAAAGAATTCATTTGATCAGGCATGCGATGTCTGAGGTGATTGCGGATTCCAACTGTTGTAGTTTTACACTTTCTTTTCTGTGGCCGTAAGTGTAATATGTGATATCGCCGGTTTCGTTGCTATATGTCAACGACAATTGGGATGCGCATATTTACTTACGTTGATGAGATGTGATGTTATGTGTTGCTGGATATGTTATATTGGATCGTCGTGTTTGAATAGCCGGGGGGTTTTTATGTGAGATGAGTGTTTTTCATTTTCATTCATGTAAAAACTTGTATGTAATATTATTTTATTGGGGCACTTCCAGGTTGCGGAAGTTGTCACCGTTGATGTATATTATTTACTTTTGTGCACTAGGATAGACCCAAGGAGGGGAGCACAAGTAACCGGGTTCTAGGGTCCAGTGGGAGACCATCTCGAGGAGTCGAGTCCGGGTCTCCTAACCCTAGAATTGGTAGGGTTGCTTGCCGCTCTCGTAGGGGTCTAGGGGTGTGGGATTGGCTATTCATCACGACCGTGGAATCCGTGTTTTATACCGGCTCGTATTCAAAACACGGACGTCCTAGTATATCCAATATTTCTTATGTTTCTTCTGCTGTGATTTATCTGTGATGTGATCATGTGATGTTCTGTGACAGATATTATATATAGTATATATGATATATTATATAAACGTTGCTTATGTTTTACACCCGCGCTAGCCCTGCCCCGCTCTGCCGTTAGTTACCTAACCTAACGGTGCAGACGGGACATCGAGGCGAATGCGGATGGCATAAGCGTACGTTATATTTATCTGTGATGTTTAGGTGGTCCTTAATGATGGGATATTCATTAATGAGATTAATGAAAGAAAATAAACCTAATTGATGTTGTGGAATCGAATTTCAAAATAAAAACAGGTAGCTACAGTTCTTGCTTTGCATCGCGGTGTTCATTATAGAACATCCTGCACCTTATTCGATGAGGAAAGGACTGAGATCCCTTCACCGGGAGTGACTCCTTTAGCAATAACTGGCAGATGCTACAACCCTCGGTTTGTCTTTGATCGCTTCTATAGTTTCCGCTTTGCACAGTGATATATATGATATATCCCGCACCTCATTCGACGAAGAAAGGGCCGACGATCCCTTCACCGGGAGTGACCCCTTTAGCAAAACTAGAAAAGCCTCGAAAACATTCCATTTAAAAAACCATTCGATTCCGCAACGAGATCAAGTTCAAAGCGTTAAAGGTTTTCATAAAAACCATTCGCAACCCTCCGTCATTTTAGGAAGTAGAGTACTTAGTATTCGTGCTGTGTTTGTTGACCAGAGTCAAGGCACAGTGTACGGTAGCTAAGTGATGTCTTCCTACACCGCATATGATGCGATTAGTTAGGACAGTCGCGTGACTTTGTTGACCTTAGTTAAGGGTCATGTGGGTGGGTCTAATTAATCACGAAATGACGGGTAGAACTTGACTAGTACTTATGATTTGTTGACCATAGTTAAGGTCATAGGTGCTAGGGGTAAAAACCTTTATCGGGAGTTTTAAGTGTTGAAATTTGCAATGAGATTGCATACCTTCTATGTGATAGTTGGATCCCGATACCCACTGCGAGTAATTGTTACTCCTGGGAGAGTTTTGCACTTTGCAATTAGCCGATCAAGTAGGTGTCTAGAAAGGTGTCAACGGGGTTACGCCTCTGGGAAAACGAGGTTTACTGTAATTAGGTCCGTGCGAAAGCACGGGGAACCTCCCTCAAAGTACCGACACTGGCCTGGCTGAAAGATTAGCGAACTTGTAGAGTGCAATTAATCCCGGCTAGTCTTTCCTTTTAAGGTTTGAAGGAAGATTTGATAAAAACAGTGGGAGCCATCCTGATTAGATAAAATATATAACCAGTCTGATCTTGCAAGAGCGCACGCTGAGTGTTTTCTTCTCTCTCTCTCCAGGTAGCGACCATATCACGCCTTAATCAAGATAATAATATGGATGTATTGACTGAACCTGCTTGTTATACTGAGCTGGGGAACGTTGGTCCCGCTCCAACTTATAATTTCTATAAGACAGAGCAGGAAATAAGGGGAATACCAGGATTCCCGTGCCGCCCAAACGAAGAGAGTGCATGCTGATGCATCATCTTCGGGTGTGTTCGTTACAAAGAACTGTTTCTCAGTATCCTCTGCATCCTGGGTATTTGATACCGGATCAGGATCCCAGATATGTAATCTGTTACATAGGGCTACAAAAGGGTAGAAAAACTGAGAACGGATGATAAGTTTCATGAGACAGAAAACGGGGCAAGTGTTGCAGCCAAGTCTGTTGGTCACTGTCACCCTGTATTACCAATACATTGATTCTGAACGAATGTTATTAGATACCGAACCTGATATACAAAATCATATCACTCTCTTTACAAGTAAAGAAATGATAAAATTTTGTATTGTTGGATAATGTTTTGAACATTTCCTATATCAAAAGTTGATCGGTTCAGGTACGTTATCTAAAAGCATTGATGTTCTAAATCAAACTACAGTTCCTAGTATACGGAACACACATAAGAGGAAGAGTTCAGAAATGAACGAATCATTCTTGAGGCATTATAGACTAGGTCATATCAATGCGACCCGACTGGCTGAAGTTACATTTTAGATGCATATTTAAATCAGTTTGAATTTACATCTTGTGAAACTTGCCGGTCATGTCACAAAGATTAAATGACCATAGCTCTGTTTATTGGAAACAGAGAAAGAGTTAGTAAACTCTTGGGACTGATACATTATGATGTATGTAAGGTCTCCTGTCTACACATGCCAGGACTGGTTCTTTATACTTCATTACGTTCTCTGATGATCTCTCAAGATTTTGACATATGTTCATGTTGAAACACAAGTCCGAACCTTTTGAGATATTCACAGAATATAAGTTAGAAGTAGAGAACCAAAAACCGGGTATAAGTATTATGTCCTATGATAAGATCAGGGAGAAGAATACTTGTGCATCGCATTCCTGGACTATTCTAAAGGAGAATGAGATTCTCTCTCAGTATTACTCCTCTGAATACACCACAGCACAACGGTGTATCGGGGCGGAGCAATCACACAATATTAGATATCGTGTGCTCTATTATGAGTATTACTGAGTTACCTATTTCCTTTTGGATGTTATGCGCTTGAGAAGCTGCATACCTATTGAATTAGGTTCGAATCAAATCACTGCCTACCACTTTATATGTGATATGGAAAGGGAAGAGCCCATATCTTAAGTTAGTTAAGATTTGGGATTGTCCGGCCTATGTCTAAAAGCAAAATCCGGACAGGCTCGAGGCAAGGTCTGTAATGTAGAACTAGAAAGGTTCCAGCTATACAAACTACAGCAGATAATTTGGTAGAACCAAAGGATTCAGTAGATTCCAACGAACCTCAACCTCTCCGTCGATCTAGTAGGGTTCCTCACCCACCTGAGAGATACTTTGGTTTCTCGATGACAGTGGGAGCATGGAATGCATCATGAGATGATGACCCAACTAGATTCGAGCAGGCCATCAAGAGTAGGGACTCTGAAAGAATGGCTGGATGCTTAGCGGTCTGAGATGGAATCCATATACACCAACAAAGTATGGACTTTGGTTGCTATATCTGAAGGGTTAAATCCCCATCAGGAGCAAGTATATCTTGAGAAGATTACTTGGTGTAGATGGAAAAGTTGAGACTTTCAAAGCTAGACTTGTTAAAGGTTTTAGTCATCAACCAGGTGTGGATAATGATGAAACCTTTTCTAGGGACTATGCTTGAGTCCATCCAGATCCTACTTGCCACGGCTACATACCATGACTACGATATCTGGTGGTTAGGTGCCATGACTACTTTTCTAAATGATGTTTTAGAAGAGTGCGTCTATAAGTACACATCCAGAGGGCCTCGTAGACAGTGGGAGCAGCGGAAACGTGTGCAAGATGCTTTATAGGATAAAGCAGGCATCACGGAGTTGGAACATCTGTTTTGATGGATTAGTCAAAGAAGTTGACATCATCAAAATGGTAAATGAACCTTGTATAAACAAAATGGTAGTAGAGAGTATGGTGACGATCCTCGTAGAGTACGTGGATGACATACTCTTGTTAGGGAAGGAGTTTCCTACGCTACGCTCGATCAATCTCCGCTTATCTCAATGATTTTCCATATAGGATCAAAGTGATACATACTAAATCCTAAGCTTTGGATCTATGAGATAGATCTAATTGGATGTTAAGATACTCACTAGTTGTAGTGAGATGGTATCAATCGATCCTGGGGAGAATCACTGGAAGGGTTCCAGAGTGATAAAGACGACTGAATGTCAGTCACAGGCATTGTCTTTACCCTCGGTAAAGGGACGGTATGTTGGAAGATTTCCAAGCTAGATACCGTGACAAACTAGACGATAAAGGCTGGTAACATCGCTATTAAAGATACTACCAAAGAGGCAGTTTGGGTGTATATTGGTTCATAGGATGAACTAGGTTCCTACCATTGTGTGACAATGGAACTGTGGCTTTGGCCTAGGAACCCTGGTCCCATCAGTGACCCAGACATATTCTGAGGCAGCATCACCTGATCATGGAGATAGTTGATCTCCAGGGTGATCGAGGTTAGGAGAGTAGACTCAGAGGACAACACAGCGGATCCACTCACGAAGGCCTTTTCCCAAAAAGAGACTTTTAGGGGATGGTTGAGTATTAGATACTACAACTACTGCTACAGATGGCCCTAGTGCAAGTGGGAGATTGTTAGTTATATGTATGCCCTAGAGGCCATTACTGTACATTGGATGTATATTGTAGTGGATGCTGGGACATATATAGGTAGGACTTTCTTGCTCGACATGATAGTACGCTATCTGGTTGCTCTTTATCTTAACATGTATACTTACTGTCTCTCTGATTACATGTTGATAAAGCCCTTAGGATGTGTACTCGACTTCCAGGACTGTGATGCAGATCATACTAGTGGGGCCTGGATAGTCCATGAGTACATCCTTCAATGTTCTTAGTCGAGGGAATATCGAGACGGGGCATCGATATTCCAGAGTAGACTAGCGTATATCTTCTCGACCCATGCGATGGGCGATGGATGATCCCATATCCATTGGTGTTTGACATCAGAGATGGTATACAGGTGCTCAGTGGAGACTGGGTACACTGAACGGACTCGCCGAGAACTCCCAAATGGTATTATACCTCACGTCAGATGGCAGTTCTCTGGTGACACTGGTACAGCTTAGTCTGTTGACCCGAGATCGTCATAGAGACTTGTGTGTCTCCCACTGTGCTTTGATTTCCACCCTACCACGGCTCTACTGAGTCGTGCAAACAGGTGGTTTTTGGGTACAGTCCCGATTCACATGGAGGCAATGAGCGATAGGAGGGGATTCGTCTCTCCCGGTATTAGGGGTTGATGTTGCGCTATGCTCGACTGGCCATAACAGGAAATCCCTGGCCAGGGTTGCAGTGATATACTGGTAAGAGTTATCAGTAGTTTCACGAATGTTATGGACCTCAAGTCAGCATGACTCATCGAGCTACTGGGGTCTGACGTTTACCACCCCTAGGCGAGCGAGATATGCGACATATCAGACGAACAGACCGGACTGTACGGTAAGTGTTACTGGTTGGATTCACAGGAGTGTGAGTGGGCTTGCTCGTCGATCTTCTGATCGCTCAATACCCGGGTGGCCGTTACGTTTAGCAGACCGCTTGCGGCTTGTGGGTGTTTGATATGATCACCATCTGCTGCCAGCGTATTGACGAGTCTTTAGAGTCCTACACAGAGGTTTCCTGGCTCAAGCGAAACGAAATAGGAGCACATATGGGATATGTGCGGGACCGAGAATAATGCGTGTATGTGATACCGTATTCCATTCTCGCGATGAATGTATCGATTGGTTATATGCGATATAACCTAGTTATCGAATCAAGGATTGATTCGATAAGCCGATACATTGGATACTAGCCGGTTATATGCGACATGACCGGATCGTTAAATCAAGTGTTGATTTAATGATTTAATGTAGAATTATATATTTGATATATTACTTTGCATCAACTAGTATTGGTTCACTTTAAATGGATTTTCTCACTTGATGTGCATATTGTATATGTGATATATTTTTTTGTGCACAAGATTGTATCATGTTTGATGATACATGCAAGCTTGGGTTTGTGTAAAGAATTGACCATGGTTATATGAATGGTTAGGGTTTTATTTTATTTACTTATTCATTTATTTATTCTTTTTGTTTATTTTGGAAAAAGGAAATGATAAAGAAAATGAAATGGTGGCTTGATTTGTTTGTAGTTGAAGTTTCTTGAAACTTTGACTAAGTGACCATTTTGTCTTCATGCTTAACCCTAACCCTTCAAACTAACCTTAGTCAATTCTCTACACCTAACTAAGGTTAAAGATATGATAAGTATCATTTTACTTTATATTTTAAAAAAAGAACTTATCATATCTTCTTCTTCTTCTTCATCTTCTTCTTCTTCTTCATCTTCTTCTTCCATGAAGAAAGCTTGCTACATCAATGGTGATTGATGAAAAAGTGTGAGAAATCCAAATCTAAAGTCTACCCACTTCCTATTTCTTCATCCTCTACCTCTTGCCAAGTAGTATAGGGTGTTTCCTTCACAAGTTTTCTTGACTTGGTGAAGTTGGAGCTTGATCTAGCGATGCCTCGACGTAGATCATCTTCGGCATCGTCGTCGATGACCTAGCCCGTTTTTCCTCCGATGAAGCCGACGCTAGAGCCCAAGATCTGATTTGTACAGCGAGGATACTTCATCGCGGAGCTTAGGAGGTGGAGGACCGGATCTACAAAGGTTGTAGCCCCTTCCCTTTAGCTATAATTCCGTCTACTTGCTTGCATCGCCTTGATTTCTAGTTAACGATCCGTATTAGGGTTTGTAGGCACAAGGAATTTTTGATTTGTGCATGTTTGATCACTTGTGAGACTCCATTAGATGCCTAGGAACCCTACAAGTGGATCCGCGGTGTTATTCTTTGTATCTACTCTCCGAATCTCGATCTCGTGGCGATCTACAATCTCCCGGATCAAATGATATCGCCTGAGGATGTGTCTGGATTTCTGATGGGACCTTGGTTCTTTGGCGAACGCCATAGCCCCATTATTATCACAATACAATGGTATTGGATCAATAATGGTTGGAACTACTCCTAGTTCCGCGATGATCTTCCTCATCCAGACGGCTTCCTTGGCAGCATCATTTGCAGCAATATACTCATCTTCCATCGTGGAGTCTGCAACGGTATCCTGTTTGGAACTCTTCCAACTAACTGCCCCTCCATCGAGGGTGAATACAAACCCTGAGATAGATTTGTTGTCATCCTTATCACTTTGGAAGCTGGAATCGGTAAAGGCCTCCATTTGGAGATCCCCATTACTATACACCAAGAACAATTCTTTATTCTTTCGCCAGTACTTAAGAATGTTCTTCGCTGCTATCCAATGTTTCTCCCCGGGGTTGGATTGATACCTGCTTACAAAAGCTAGTGCATAAGCAACATCAGGGCGAGTACATAACATCGCATACATTATAGATCCCATGGCTGAAGCATAGGGTATAATGCTTATGCGAGCTCTCTCTTCATCAGTCTTCGGACAAAAGTCTTTGGAGAGAGTGATTCCATGACAAGCGGGCAAGGCACCATGCTTGGAATCTTCCATACTAAACCTTTTAAGGATGGTGTCAATGTACTTTGATTGGGACAATCCCAATAACCTCTTGGATCTATCTCTATAGATCCTTATTCCCAAAATGCACGAGGCATCACCCAGGTCCTTCACGGAGAATCTTCGTGATAAGAATAGTTTGACCGATTGTAGCATAGGAATATCATTTCCTATCAAGAGAATGTCATCCACGTACAATACGAGGAATGTGACAGTACTCCCTACAATCTTCTTATAAATGCATGGTTCATCTATATTTTTGATAAAATCAAACTCTTTGATTGTATCATCAAAGCGGATGTTCCAGCTCCGTGAGGCCTGCTTTAATCCATAAATGGATTTAAGCAATCTACATGCTTTCCCGCTGCTCCCATAGTCAATGAAGCCCTCTGGCTGATCCATATAAACGCATTCTTCTAAATCACCATTCAGAAATGCAGTTTTAACGTCCATCTGCCAGATTTCATAATCATAGTGTGCAGCAATAGCAAGTAGGATTCTAATGGATTTAAGCATTGCTACTGGAGAGAAAGTTTCATCATAGTCCAATCATGGTCTTTGACGAAAACCTTTCGCTACAAGCCTTACTTTAAAGGTCTCTACATGTCCATCCACACCAATCTTTCTCTTAAAAATCCATTTGCACCCAACGGGTTTTATCCCAGGAGGCGCAACGTCCAAAGTCCATACATTGTTGGTGTACATGGACTCCATTTCGGATCTCATGGCTTCCAGCCACTTCACTGAGTCACCACTCGTGATAGCTTGCTGAAAACAAGTAGGGTCATCATCATCCATGATGCAATCTTCTCTATCACCATCAATGAGAAACCCATAGTATCTCTCCGATGGGCGAGAAGTTCTACTAGATCTCCGGAGCGGCTGAGGTTCTTGAAGTTCTACTGCAATATCAGTTTCAACCAATTCATCCTGAGTAATTTGTATCTCTAGAACCTCTTCTAGTTCTACCGCATTGCGATTAGTACTGTCTGTAAAGATCTCATTTTCCAAAAATGTGGCATCTGAGCAACAAACACCTTTTGTTCCTCCTTTTGGTAGAATAGATATCCATACGAATGTTTTGGATACCCTACAAATTTACACATGACCGATCGTGTCTCGAGTTTATCCGGATTCTGCTTTTTGACATAAGCTGGACAACCCCATATCCTAACTCTTTTAAGAGATGGTCACTTTCCACTCCATATCTCATATGGAGTGGTAGACACGGTCTTGGTTGGAACCCTGTTTAATAGATACATTTCTGTCTCCAATGCATGCCCACAAAAGGAAAGCGGTAACCCAGCATCACACATCATGGATCATACCATATCTAATAAGGTACGATTCCTCCGTTCTGACACACCGTTATGCTGTGGTGTGTAAGGAGGAGTGAGCTGAGAAAGAATCTCATTCTCTTTTAAGAAGTCTGAAAACACTGTACTTAAGTACTCTCCACCTCGATCTGATCGAAGTTTCTTGATGCTCAAGCCTGTTTATTTTTCTACTTCAAGTTTGTACTCCTTGAATTTTTCGAAAGCTTCGGATTTGTGCTTTATTAAAAACACGTGTCCAAATCTTAAGAAATCATCAGTAAAAGTAATGAAGTATGAAAAACCGCCTCTAGCATGTGTAGACATTGGTCCACATACATCACTATGTATGAGGCCTAAGAGTTCCACAGTTCTTTCTCCGTATCCAGTAAACGGAGTTTTGGTCATTTTACCATTGATACAGGACTGGCAAGTCGCATAAGATTTATATTCAAAAGGATTTAAATATCCATCTTTATGTAGCTTGCTTAGTCTTGTTTCATTAATATGACCAAGTCTACAATGCCAAATAAAAGCTTCATTTATATCTGAAAACTTTCTTTTATTGGTATGTTGTATATTGAAAACTATGTGTTGGTTCTGGACGTAAATACCGTTATTTAATGTACCATACCCAATCAACTCTTGATTCAAGTTAATGTTCATAACATTATTTTGCAATACAAAATGATATTCTTCATTGTCCAACAAAGAAACGGATATTATATTACATAGCATACTTGTTACAAAATAACACGGGTTGAAAACCAATATACAAACTGAAGGCAAACCAAGATGATACTCTCCTACGGATACAGCATGTACATTGGAACCATTTCCAACCCACGGAGTATGGTCTCCAGTCTTCAAAACTCTACCGTTTCTCAACCCCTGCACACAATTGCAGATGTGAGAACTAAAACCGGTATCTAATACCCAAGATGTAGAGTTTATTGAAAAACAGTTCTCAGTTACAAACACACCTGAAGCGGAAGCATCAGCATGCTTCTTCTTCTTGAGATCAGCAAGATACACAACACAGTCGCGTTTCCAATGTCCCGACTTATGGCAGTAAAAACATTCTTCTTTTCCAGTTCCCGTGGCCCCAGATATGTCTTTCCCCTTCGCCTTTTTAACTCCACCTTTCTGTTTGATGGGTTTCTTCTTCTTCTTTCCCTTGGCCTTGGTTTTTGGGATAGAAGAGGAAGATGGCCCAGCAATCAAAGCGGGAGTCTTCGCTGTTTTCAGTGTGCTCTCTGCACTTCTCAACATATTGAGAAGCTCAGGCAATGATGTCTCCAAATCGTTCATATTGAAATTCACTATGAACGGAGCAAAGGCGGGGGATGGGAAAGAGACTGCAGAACGATATCCGTATACTTCTCATTATCCATGGTCCATCCCAGTTCCTCGAGTTCTTCAATAAGACCAATCATCTTCAAGACATGGTCTTCTACTGATGCACCAGGGGCCATTCGCATCTGAAACAACTTTCGAGATGCCTCGTATCTCAAAGTACGAGATTTCTCTTCATACAACTCCTTTGTATGAAGAAAGATGGATTGCATATCCATCTTCTCGTGCTGTTTCAGATGGATGTTTTCCATAGAAGCAAGCACGAGGCACTTGGCCGTGTTGCAGTCAATATCCCATGTTTTTCGGATCTCCCTATCCGAAACAGATGATTCAGGTCTTGGGACGGGCGGGGCATTGGTAGTGAGGACATATGATACCTTATCATATGTGAGTGCAATGTTCAAGTTCCTCAACCATTTTTTATAGTTCGGTCCAGTCAGTTTGTTTTTCTCTAGTAGAAGCTTAAGTCCCGTCATAGGTATCTGCCATTAGGAGAGAGAAAAGAATACACTCAGCAAAATGCTCTTGCAAAGAATTAGATTGGTTATTATCTTATCTAATCGATGTCTCCCACTGCTTTAATCAAATTTTCTTTCAAAACCTGAAAAGAAAACTAGCCAGGATTAATTACATTCTACAGTTTCGCTAACCGGTCAGCCAGGCCAGTGTCGGTACTTTGAGGGAGGTTCCCCGTGCTTTCGCACGGACCTAATTAAAATAAACCTCATTTTCCCAGAGGTCAAACTGTTAGTTATATGTATGCCCTAGAGGCCATTACTGTACATTGGATGTATATTGTAGTGGATGCTGGGACATATATAGGTAGGACTTTCTTGCTCGACATGATAGTACGCTATCTGGTTGCTCTTTATCTTAACGTGTATACTTTCTGTCTCTCTATTACATGTTGATAAAGCCCTTAGGATGTGTACTCGACTTCCAGGACTGTGATGCAGATCATACTAGTGGGGCCTGGATAGTCCATGAGTACATCCTTCAATGTTCCTAGTCGAGGGAATATCGAGACGGGGCATCGATATTCCAGAGTAGACTAGCGTATATCTTCTCGACCCATACGATGGGCGATGGATGATCCCATATCCATTGGTGTTTGACATCAGAGATGGTATACGAGTGCTCAGTGGAGACTGGGTACACTGAACGGACTCGCCGAGAACTCCCAGATGGTATTATACCTCACGTCAGATGGCAGTTCTCTGGTGACACTGGTACAGCTTAGTCTGTTGACCCGAGATCGTCATAGAGTCTTGTGTGTCCCACTGTGCTTTGATTTCCACCCTACCACGGCTCTACTGAGTCGTGCAAACAGGTGGTTTTTGGGTACAGTCCCGATTCACATGGAGGCAATGAGCGATAGGAGGGGATTCGTCTCTCCCGGTATTGGGGGTTGATGTTGCGCCATGCTCGACTGGCCATAACAGGAAATCCCTGGCCAGGGTTGCAGTGACCTACTGGTAAGTGTTATCAGTAGTTTCACACATGTCATGGACTTCACGTCGGCATGACTTATCGAGCTACTGGGGTTTGACGTTTACCACCCCTAGGCGAGATATGCGACATATCAGACGAACAGACCGGACTGTACGGTAAGTGTTACTGGTTGGATTCACAGGAGTGTGAACGGGCTTGCTCGTCGATCTTTTGATCGCTCAATACCCGGGTGGCCGTTACGTTTAGCAGACCGCTTGCGGCTTGTGGATGTTTGATATGATCATCATCCGCTGCCGGCGTATTGACGAGTCTTTAGAGTCCTACACAGAGGTTTCCTGGCTCAAGCGAAACGAAATAGGAGCGCATATGAGATATGTGCGGGACCGAGAATAGTGCGTGTATGTGATACCGTATTTCATTCTCGCGATGAATGTGTCGAATGGTTGTATGCGATATAACCTAGTTATCGAATCAAGGATTGATTCGATAAGCCGATACATTGGATACTAGCCGGTTATATGCGACATGACCGGATCATTGAATCAAGTGTTGATTTAATGATTTAATGTATAATTATATATTTGATATATTACTTTGCATTAACTAGTATTGGTTCACTTTAAATGGATTTTCTCACTTGAATTGTGCAAGTTGTATATGTGATATACATTTGTGCACATGATTGTATCATGTTTGATGATACATGTTTACTTGGTTAAGTGTAAAGAATTAAACCATGGTTAAGTTTATGATTAGGGTTTTCTTTTTTCTTATTTATTTATTTATTTATTTTGGAAAAAGATGAGAAAAGAATGGTTGCTATTTTTGTTTGCTAGTTGAAGATTCTTGAAGCTTTGAATTAGTCCACCATCCTTGTCTTATACTTAACCCTAACCATTCAAGTTAACCATGGTCCATTCTCAACAATTAACCAAGGGTTAATACATGATAAGTATTGATTTATTTATCTAATAATTTAACACTTATCATATCTTCTTCTTCTTCTTCATCTTCTTCTTCCATGAAGAAAGCTTGCTACTCCAATGGCAAGTGATGAAAACTAGTGAGAAATCCAATTCTAAAGTGAACCCACATCCTATTTCTTCATCCTCTACCTCTTGCCAAGTAGTATAGGGTGTTTCCTTCACAAGTTTTCTTGACTTGGTGAAGTTGGAGCTTGATCTAGCGATGCCTCGACGTAGATCATCTTCGGCATCGTCGTCGATGACCTAGCCCGCTTTATTCTCCGATGAAACCGACGCTAGAGCCCAAGATCCGATTTGGACAGCGAGGGGACTTCATCGCGGAGCCTAGGAGGTGGAGGACCAGATCTATAAAGGTTGTAGCCCCTTCCCTTTAGCTATATTTCCGTTTACTTTCTCGCATCGCCTATATATCTAGTTAACGATCCGTATTAGGGTTTGTAGGCACCCGTAAAATTTGATTTGTGCATGTTTGATCACTTGTGAGACTCCATTAGAGTGCCTAGGAACCCTACAGTGGTATCAGAGACAGGCTAGAGCCTTAGGCGATGCGTAGACGGAGTTAGAAGTCCGATCGACCCAAAACCCCGACTTTAAAATGCTCTCTGGACAATTCTGTAAAATGTGGATTTTTGTAGATTAAAAATATACAGAAACCTCAGTGCAATATTCTAAGAATTACTGTTTAAAACGGGGGGTCTGAATCGTTCATAGTGCGGCGGAACCGCCGCATGTGCATGCCTAATGCGGCGGTTCCGCGGCAAGTTGGTCTCCTCTGGCACATTTTTCTGCACAGTAATTCTTATAGTTTATTGTTGGTGTTTCTGGGAATTTTTAATAATTTTTTCCAGAGTTTTATTTTCTGGGTTGTATTGGGAACTCGGTATATCGATCGGATTTTCTGATTTTGTCTGTGTGTTCTTCCGGGTAATTTTTAGAATATGTTAAAAAGTTCGACCGGATATAAATACCCACTTTTTCCCCTGCCGGGAAATTTCCAATTGTTGGATTTTTCCGTGGTTTAACGACGTTCTAAGTAGTGCAATTAACGCGATGGTCCCTCTAGAAGACAACAAACCTTAACTCGATTATGTGACCGTCTTGAACTGCCCTTTGAACCTTCGGGTTTGGGGCAGTACGGCATGCCACATGTGAGGCGTTGGCTTGACCCTTCTACGGCTGGACCGTTGGTACTGAGGCACGAACTGAATGTTGTTAGACTTATTTCATGTGTTGAGCTGTTTCGGGAAAACTTGGGTGTTCGAATGTTCAATCGGAAAGTTTAACATTTTCTGTTTATCCGGAAGGTGATACAACAATTGGAATTCACAAAAGTTATGTGATAACTGAATGAATGTTTTAAACATAGCACTTTAGTCTCACTTGATCGGTTGCCACGGAGTTTTGATGTGATCAAAAGTCCGTCGCAATCACGTAGCGTACGCGGATACTCGCCGGGTAAACTTAATAGACAGCTTCACCCCATAGCCCCGACCAAGTGACTGTAGGAGAACCCCATCGCCGAAAGCATCCGTTCGGGTGCTCGCGGTAGCGGTGTTCCGCCTTGGTGCACTTCGTCGACAGCATCGGGGGTGCGGCCGCCTACTGAAGTTTGCGACGAGCATTCGATCAGAATGTCGGGAATCCTGTTGAATTGCCCGACTTGATATTGAAAAGTGTTTTCGATAATGAGACTAAAATGCGGGGTTTATAATTGTTGGGCATGCGATGTCTAAAGAATTCATTTGATCAGGCATGCGATGTCTGAGGTGATTGCGGATTCCAACTGTTGTAGTTTTACACTTTCTTTTCTGTGACCGTAAGTGTAATATGTGAGATCGCCGGTTTCGTTGCTATATGTCAACGACAATTGGGATACGCATGTTTACTTACGTTGATGACATGTGATGTTATGTGTTGCTGGATATGTTATATTGGATCGTCGTGTTTGAATAGCCGGGGGTTTTTTATGTGAGATGAGTGTTTTTCATTTTCATTCATGTAAAAACTTGTATGTAATATTCTTTTATTGGGGCACTTCCAGGTTGCGGAAGTCGTCACCGTTGATGTATATTATTTACTTTTCTGCACTAGGATAGACCCAAGGAGGGGAGCACAAGTAACCGGGTTCTAGGGTCCAGTGGGAGACCATCTCGAGGAGTCGAGTCCGGGTCTCCTAACCCTAGAATTGGTAGGGTTGCTTGCCGCTCTCGTAGGGGTCTAGGGGTGTGGGATTGGCTATTCATCACGACCGTGGAATCCGTGTTTTATACTGGCTCGTATTGAAAACACGGACATCCTAGTATATCCAATATTTCATATGTTTCTTCTGCTATGATATGATCATGTGATGTTCTGTGACAGATATTATATATAGTATATATGATATATTATATAAACGTTGCTTATGTTTTACACCCGCGCTAGCCCTTCCCCGCTCTGCCGTTAGTTACCTACCTAACGGTGCAGACGGGACATCGAGGCGAATGCGGATGGCATAAGCGTACGTTATATTTATCTGTGATGTTTAGGTGGACCTTAATGATGGGATATTCATTAATGAGATTAATGAAAGAAAATAAACCTAATTGATGTTATGGAATCGAATTTCAAAATAAAAACAGGTAGCTACAGTTCTTGCTTTGCATCGCGGTGTTCATTATAGAACATCCTGCACCTTATTCGATGAGGAAAGGACCGAGATCCCTTCACCGGGAGTGACTCCTTTAGCAATAACTGGCAGATGCTACAGCCCTCGGTTTGTCTTTGATCGCTTCTATAGTTTCTGCTTTGCACAGTGATATATATGATATATCCCGCACCTCATTCGACGAGGAAAGGGCCGACGATCCCTTCACCGGGTGTGACCCCTTTAGCAAAACTAGAAAAGCCTCGAAAACATTCCATTTAAAAACCATTTGATTCCGCAACGAGATCAAGTTCAAAGCGTTAAAGGTTTTCACAAAAACCATTCGCAACCCTCCGTCATTTTAGGAAGTAGAGTACTTAGTATTCGTGCTACGTTTGTCGACCATAGCCGAGGCGTAGTGTGCGGTTGCTAAGTGATGTCTTCCTACACAGCATATGATGCGATTAGTTAGGACAGTCATGTGGCTTTGTTGACCTTAGCCAAGGGCCATGTGGGTGGGTCTAATTAATCACGAAATGACGGGTAGAACTTGACTAGTACCTATGATTTGTTGACCTTAGCCAAGGTCATAGGTGCTAGGGGTAAAAACCATTATCGGGAGTTTCAAGTGTTGAAATTTGCAATGAGATTGCATACCTCCTATATGATAGTTGGATCCCGATACCCACTGCGAGTAATTGTTACTCCTGGGAGAGTTTTGCACTTTGCAATTAGCCGATCAAGTAGGTGTCTAGAAAGGTGTCAACGGGGTTACGCCTCTGGGAAAACGAGGTTTACTGTAATTAGGTCCGTGCGAAAGCATGGGGAACCTCCCTCAAAGTACCGACACTGGCCTGGCTGAAAGGTTGGCGAACTTGTAGAGTGTAATTAATCCCGGCTAGTCTTTCCTTTTAAGGTTTGAAGGAAGATTTGATAAAAACAGTGGGAGCCATCCTGATTAGATAAAGTATATAACCAATCTAATCTTGCAAGAGCGCACGCTGAGTGTTTTCGTCTCTCTCTCTCCTGGTAGCGACCATATCACGCCTTAATTAAGATAATAAAATGGATGTATTGACCGAACCCGCTTGTTATACTGAGCTGGGGAACGTTGGTCCCGCTCCAACTTATAATTGTTATAAGACAGAGCAGGAAATTGGGGAATACCAGAATTCCTATACCGCCCAAACGAAGAAAGTGCATATGATGCATCTCCTTCGGGTGTGTTCATTACAAAGAACTGTTTCTCAGTATCCTCTGCATCCTGGGTATATGATACCGGATCAGGATCCCAGATATGTAATCTGTTACATAGGGCTACAAAAAGGTAGAAAAACTGAGAACGGGTGATAAGTTTCATGAGGCAGAAAACGGGGCAAGTGTTGCAGCCAAGTCTGTTGGTCACTGTCACCCTGTATTACGAATACATTGATTCTGAACAAATGCTATTAGATACCGAACCTGATATACAAAATCATATCAGTCTCTTTATTAGTAAAGAAAGGATATAATTTTGTATTGATGGATAATGTTTTGAACATTTCCTATATCAAAAGTTGATCGGTTCAGGCACGTTATCTAAAAGCATTGACGTTCTAAATCAAACTACAGTTCTTAGTATTCAGAACACACACAAGAGGAAGAGTTCAGAAATGAACGAATTCTTCTTGAGGTTTTGTAGACTAGGTCATATCAATGCGACCCGACTAGCTGAAGTTACATTTAGATGCATATTTAAATCAGTTTGAATTTACATCTTGTGAAACTTGCCAGTCATGTCACAAAGATATAATGACACCAGCTCTGTTTACTGGAAACAGAGGAAGCGTTAGTAAACTCTTGGGACTGATACATGATGATGTATGTAAGGTCTCCTGTCTGCACATGCCAGGACTGGTTCTTTATACTTCATTATATTCTCTGATAATCTCTCAAGATTCAGTCGTATGTTCCTGTTGAAACATAAGTCCGAACCTTTTGAGATATTCACAGAATATAAGTTAGAAGTAGAGAACCAACAAACGGGTAAAAGTATTATGTCCTTTGATGTGATCAAGGAGGAGAATACTTGTGCATGGCATTCCTGGATTATTCTAAAGGAAAATGAGATTCTCTCTCAGTATTACTCCTCTGAATACACCACAGCACAACGGTGTATCGGGGCGGAGCAATCACACAATATTAGATATCGTATGCTCTATGATGAGTATTACTGAGTTACCTATTTCCTTTTGGATGTTATGCGCTTGAGAAGCTGCATACCTATTGAATTAGGTTCGAATCAAATCACTGCCTACCACTTCATATGTGATATGGAAAGGGAAGATCCTATCTCTTAATTAAGTTAAGATTTGGAATTGTCCGGCCTGTGTCAAAAGCAGAATCCGGACAAGATCAAGGCAAGGTCAGTTCTGTAGAACTGGAAAGGTTCCAGCTATACGAAACTACAGCTGATGATTTGACAGAACCAAAGGATTCAATAGTTCCCGACGAACCTCAGCCTCTCCGCCGATCTGGTAGGGTTCCTCATCTGCCTGAGAGATACCTCGGTTTCTCGATGACAGTGGGAGCGAGGAATGCATCATGAGATGATGACCCAACTAGTTTCGAGCAGGCCATCAAGAGTAGGGACTCTGTAAGAATGGCTGGATGCTTAGCGATCTGAGATGGAATCCTTATACACCAACAAAGTATGGACTTTGGTTGCTATATCTGAAGGGTTAAATCCCCATCAGGAGCAAGTATATCTTGAGAAGATTACTTGGTGTAGATGGAAAAGTTGAGACTTTCAAAGCTAGACTTGTTAAAGGTTTTCGTCATCGACCAGGCACGGAAAATGATGAAACCTTTTTCCAGGGAATATGCTTAAGTCCATCCAGATCCTACTTGCCACGGCTACATACCATAACTACGATATCTGGTGGTTGGGTGCCATGACTACTTTTCTAAATACTGATTTAGAAGAGAACGTCTATAAGAACACAGCCAGAGGGCCTCGTAGACAGTGGGAGCAGCGGAAACGTGTGCAAGATGCTTTATAAGATAAAGCAGGCATCGCGGAGTTGGAACATCTATTTTGATGGATTAGTCAAAGAAGTTGACATCATCAAAATGGTAGATGAACCTTGTATAAACAAAAAGGTAGTAGGGAGTATGGTGACGATCCTCGTAGAATACGTGGATGACATACTCTTGTTAGGGAAAGAGTTTCCTATGCTACGCTCGATCAATCTCCGCTTATCACAATGATTTTCCATATAGGATCAAAGTGATACCTACTAAATCCTAAGCTTTGGATCTATAAGATAGATCTAATTGGATGTTAGGATACTCACTAGTTGTAGTGAGATGGTATCAATCGATCCTAGGGAGAATCACTGGAAGGGTTCCAGAGTGATAAGGACGACTGAATGTCAGTCGCAGGCATTGTCTTTACCCTCGGTAAAGGGACGGTATGTTGGAAGATTTCCAAGCTAGATACCGTGACAAACTAGACGATAAAGGCTGGTAACATCGCTATTAAAGATACTACCAAAGAGGCAGTTTGGGTGTATATTGGTTCATAGGATGAACTAGGTTCCTACCATTGTGTGATAATGGAAGTGTGGCTTCGGCACTGGAACCCTGGTCCCATCAGTGACCCAGACATATTCTGAGGCAGCATCAACTGATCATGGAGATAGTTGATCTCCAGGATGATCGAGGTTAGGAGAGTAGACTCGGAGGACAACACGGCGGATCCACTCACGAAGGCCTTTTTCCCAAAGAGAGACTTTTATGGGATGGTTGAGTATGTGATACTGCAACCACTGCTACAGATGGCCCTAGTGCAAGTGGAAGATTGTTAGTTATATGTATGCCCTAGAGGCCATTACTGTACATTGGATGTATATTGTAGTGGATGCTGGGACATATATAGGTAGGACTTTCTTGCTCGACATGATAGTACGCTATCTGGTTGCTCTTTATCTTAACGTGTATACTTTCTGTCTCTCTATTACATGTTGATAAAGCCTTTAGGATGTGTACTCGACTTCCAGGACTGTGATGCAGATCATACTAGTGGGGCCTGGATAGTCCATGAGTACATCCTTCAATGTTCCTAGTCGAGGGAATATCGAGACGGGGCATCGATATTCCAGAGTAGACTAGCGTATATCTTCTCGACCCATGCGATGGGCGATGGATGATCCCATATCCATTGGTGTTTGACATCAGAGATGGTATACGGGTGCTCAGTGGAGACTGGGTATACTGAACGGACTCGCCGAGAACTCCCAGATGGTATTATACCTTACGTCAGATGGCAGTTCTCTGGTGACACTGGTACAGCTTAGTCTGTTGACCCGAGATCGTCATAGAGTCTTGTGTGTCTCCTACTGTGCTTTGATTTCCACCCTACCACGGCTCTACTGAGTCGTGCAAACAGGTGGTTTTTGGGTACAGTCCCGATTCACATGGAGGCAATGAGCGATAGGAGGGGATTCGTCTCTCCCGGTATTGGGGGTTAATGTTGCGCCATGCTCGACTGGCCATAACAGGAAATCCCTGGCCAGGGTTGCAGTGACCTACTGGTAAGTGTTATCAGTAGTTTCACACATGTCATGGACTTCACGTCGGCATGACTTATCGAGCTACTGGGGTCTGACGTTTACCACCCCTAGGCGAGATATGCGACATATCAGACGAACAGACCTGACTGTACGGTAAGTGTTACTGGTTGGATTCACAGGAGTGTGAACGGGCTTGCTCATCGATCTTCTGATCGCTCAATACCCGGGTGGCCGTTACGTTTAGCAGACCGCTTGCGGCTTGTGGATGTTTGATATGATCATCATCCGCTGCTGGCGTATTGACGAGTCTTTAGAGTCCTACACAGAGGTTTCCTGGCTCAAGCGAAACGAAATAGGAGCGCATATGAGATATGTGCGGGACCAAGAATAGTGCGTGTATGTGATACCGTATTTCATTCTCGCGATGAATGTGTCGAATGGTTGTATGCGATATAACCTAGTTATCGAATCAAGGATTGATTCGATAAGCCGATACATTGGATACTAGCCGGTTATATGCGACATGACCGGATCATTGAATCAAATGTTGATTTAATGATTTAATGTATAATTATATATTTGATATATTACTTTGCATTAACTAGTATTGGTTCACTTTAAATGGATTTTCTCACTTGAATTGTGCAAGTTGTATATGTGATATACATTTGTGCATATGATTGTATCATGTTTGATGATACATGTTTACTTGGTTAAGTGTAAAGAATTAAACCATGGTTAAGTTTATGATTAGGGTTTTCTTTTTTCTTATTTATTTATTTATTTATTTTGGAAAAAGGTGAGAAAAGAATGGTTGCTATTTTTGTTTGCTAGTTGAAGATTCTTGAAGCTTTGAATTAGTCCACCATCCTTGTCTTATACTTAACCCTAACCATTCAAGTTAACCATGGTCCATTCTCTACAATTAACCAAGGGTTAATACATGATAAGTATTGATTTATTTATCTAATAATTTAACACTTATCATATCTTCTTCTTCTTCTTCATCTTCTTCTTCCATGAAGAAAGCTTGCTACTCCAATGGCAAGTGATGAAAACTAGTGAGAAATCCAATTCTAAAGTGAACCCACATCCTATTTTTTCATCCTCTACCTCTTGCCAAGTAGTATAGGGTGTTTCCTTCACAAGTTTTCTTGACTTGGTGAAGTTGGAGCTTGATCTAGCGATGCATCGACGTAGATCATCTTCGGCATCGTCGTCGATGACCTAGCCCGCTTTATTCTCCGATGAAACCGACGCTAGAGCCCAAGATCCGATTTGGACAGCGAGGGGACTTCATCGCGGAGCCTAGGAGGTGGAGGACCGGATCTACAAAGGTTGTAGCCCCTTCCCTTTAGCTATATTTCCGTTTACTTTCTCGCATCGCCTATATATCTAGTTAACGATCCGTATTAGGGTTTGTAGGCACCCGTAAAATTTGATTTGTGCATGTTTGATCACTTGTGAGACTCCATTAGAGTGCCTAGGAACCCTACACAAACCCCGTTGACACCTTTCTAGACACCTATGGATTAGCTAATTGTAAAATGCAAAACTCTCCTGGGAGTAACTTTTACTCACAGTGGGATCGGGATCCAACTATCATATAGATGGTATGCAATCTCATTGCAAATTTCAACTCTTGAAACTCCCAATATAGTTTTTACCCCTAGTAACTTATGACCTTGGCTATGGTCAAAATATCATAAGCACTAGTCAAGTTCTATCCGTCATTTCGAGATTAACTAGACCCACCCATATGACCCTTGACTATGATCAACATAATCACATGAATGTCCTAACTAATTGCATCATATGCGGTGTAGGAAGACATCACTTAGCTACCGTACACTACGCCTCGGCTATGGTCGACATACGTAGCACGAATACTAAGTATTCTGCTTCCTAAAATGACGGAGGGTTGCGGATGGTTTTTATGAAAACCTTTAACGCTTTGAACTTGATCTCGTTGTAGAATCAAAACAGTTTAGAAAAGGAGTGGCTTAAGTTCCGCATCTTTTGAAACTTGCATTTTTCATAAAAAGGCCGAGTGGGTTTCAAATCCGATTTTACAATATCTTTTAGGTTTCTTTTTCTTTACATTAATCTCATTAATGTAATCCCATCATTTAAGTTCCTAACCCCTCACAGAAAAAAAACGAAAATAGAACGTATACTTATACCATCCGCATTCGCCACAGTGTCCGGTTATGCACCGTTAGGTTACTTAACTAACGACATAGCGGGGCGGGACTAGCACGAGTGTAAAATATAAGCAATGTTTATTATATATCATATATATAATAATAATCCATTCGTCTCAGATACTAAGTAATCACATTACAGAATATCAACAGCAGCAGAAGCACATATGAAAATAAAAAGGATATCTAAGAGGTCCGTATTTTGTATTCAGCCAGTAATAGAAAATACGGATTCCACGGTCACGATGAATAGCCAAGCCCACACCCCTAGACCCTTATGAGAGCGGCAAGTGATCCTCCCAATTCTCGAGTTTAGGAGACCCGGTCTCGACTCCTCGAGATGGCCTCCCACTGACCCCTAGAACCCGATCACTTGTGCTCCCCTCCTTAGGTCTATCCTAATGCGGAAAAGTAAATAATATACAATAATGGTGACATCATCCTCAACCCAGAAGTGCCCCAAATAAAAGAATATTACATACATTTAACTTTTACATGAATGAAAATAAACACTCTCATCTCACATAAAACGCTCGGCTATTCGATCGCGACAATCCTGCATCATATCTCAGCAACACATAATATATCATATCATCAACGTAAGCAAGTATGCGTATCCCGATTGTCGTTGATATATAGCAACGAAACCGGCGATACACCACATACTACGCTTACGGTCGCAGAAAAGAAAGTGAAAAACAACAATTGCAATCACAGAAATCAAGACGATGTTTAACATTTCGATCGAATCAACAAATACCCACGTTTTACCCCAAGAGCTCAACACTTGAGCAAAGTTACAAATACTCAAAAATCGCGCAACAGTGTCTTATGATCCAGCCGTAGAAGGAGTTAACCAACGCCTCACCTATGACACCACGACACTACGGCAAACCCGAAGGTTCGTTCGCGGTTCCGTGGGCATAAAATCGAGTTAAGGTTATTATGATCTTCTAGAGGGTCCATAGGATACTTGCGCTACTATTGAATACAAAGGTAACTTATGAAAAACACAACACTTGGAAATTTCAGCGGGGTCAAGAAGTGGGGTGTTGACGTTCGTTCGAACTGCTAAAAATAGTCTAGGTTACCAATTTAGTGTTAAAAAAATACGACTTCGAAGTACTACGAGTTATCCCCAAGTCTAAACAATCATCACATGAAAATTGAGCTAAGCAAACAATACCACAAAACCCAAAATGAACCCAAAATAGCACTAGAGCAATACGGGGTAGGGGGGGAGAGGAGCCAAGGGGGCCGGCCTCCTTGGTTTTAGGAGCCTAGGGCTCGGCCAAAAACCGAGCTCTCCCCTCCGTATCCCCCTAGTGTTCTTATATTGTCCCAAATATCACTCTGCGGTTGTTAAAAAAAAATTTAGACGACTTTTTAAAAAATTTCCATAGAGCAAATTTAGGGTTCTTTAATTTTGTATTTTCGTAATTGGTTTCGTTTTCGTATTTGTTATAACACCAAGTCCAGAATTCTATCTTGTCTCTGATACCATTATTAGGGTTCCCTAGCACCTACTATTGAGTATGGAAACATCACACATGCCACTTTAAAAATTTAGAGGTGCTAAGCAAACTAAGCATAGATCTTTAACAAGAATTTCTTGGGTAACAACACAAGTATCACATACAAGAACTATATTTACACTACGTGAAAGGAATACAATCTTTGTAGTCCTCTTTGTAGTGACTCCTAGGATCGTTGAGAGTTGGATAAACTTGTAAGTAAGCTCCTTTGTTCACGATGATCCACCCGAAGTCCACTTAGTCCAAGCTCCTAGCTTCAAATGATCAAACAAGATGATGAAGCTAAACACTCTAATCTAATTGGCTAGGTTAGAGTAGAACGATGTGATGGTGTGTTTTCTATAATCAAAATCCTTTCTTTTTATCTCTCTCTCTCTCTAGAAAAATCAAGAGAGCAAGGAGGAAGAAGAAGATGAAGGCAAAAGCTTTTTTTCTAAAAGAAATGATAATGGTTGAAATGAAAATAGAAAAGATAGTATATATATTTTCTCTTTGTCATTCCAAACCATGGTTACTAAATATAGATATTATTGCATTTGAGTTAAAAGACAAAAGGAAAGATTAATCTATGGTTAAAAAGTGGGTGAACTTAGGTTAAGTTCAAGAAGAGTATAGAAGATAACCATGAATTAATCTTTATCTTTTCCTTTTGTTTTAAAAAAATGCATATAAATATCAATATATAATAGTTCCATGTAAGTCTTATATTGCCTTCAAGTGTGTATCATCAACCATGATGTTTTTTTATGCATGTATCCATGCACATCAACATGTGCATACATGCATGCATTCTTCCTCTTTAATAAAAAGGGTTTGACTAAAGAATTAAAATAAAACCAAAAGTCAAAATGTTAAATCAACAATTGATTTAACAATCCGGTCATATCACATACGACCCGACCAATAGAAAAACTCCCGATTAACATACGGTATCACATAGTCGTATTCAATCGGGTCTCGCGCATATCACATATGCACACCACATCTTTTCCCTTAGGCTAGGGAACTTCTCTATTGGACTCTAAGACTCGTCAATACGCCGGTAGTGTAGGGTTCCTAGGCACTCTTGTGAGGGTTCATAAGGCATCAACCATGCCCGAATAAAATTTTAGACGTGCCGAACAACCCAAAGCCGGGATCTTTGCTAGATTATTAGGGTTTAACATGCTAGTAAAAATCTTTACTACTAAGTGTGAGGGATTACAACCTTTGTAGTCCGCTCGTTCGCTTCATAAGCTCCGAGTAGAAGTCCCTTCGCCGCGATCCACGATCTCTCGGACTCAAGAGAGGCTCCACGACTCGAACGATCCATGCTAGCTTGTAGTGTTCCGTTTCTCCGATGATCTACGTCGAAATTGCAATAACTCAAGCTCTCTCACTCTAATGAGGTGAACACCCTAATCTAATGGGCTAGATTAGATGAGGATGATGGAGTAGTATTTATGTTATCTTTTTATATCAAATTCTCACATGAATTCATCACAAAATGAAAAACTAGCAAGTTTTCTCAAAGCTCAAGAGAGAAGAAGAAGATGAATAAATGAGTTAATCCTTTCGTGATGAATAATAGAAATGAATATATGATTAATCATGGAACCATGGTCAAGGATGACAAGGATAACCTTTGTAGAGAATAAACTAGGGCTAGGGTTTGGTTAGGTTAAAGAGTGAGTCATGGATAAATATCAACATAATATCTTTCTTATGACAAAAAGAATTCCTTCTAGAATGTGCAAGAAAGAACTAACCCTAATCAAACCCTAACCATGCTTAATCTCCACTAAACATGTTCCATTATTAATCATATCATGTTGCAATTATATATATCATATATATATTATATATTTGCAACAAAAGAAAAATAATACAATTAACATATATCGCATATATATCAATGTATTACCCTGTGAGAAAATAAAATAATAAAGTGAGCCAATATTAGATAATGTAATACAATATATCATATATATTATTATACATTAAATAATTGAATCAACACTTGATCCGGCAATCCGGCTATATCGAATATAACCGACTAATATTCCATGTGCCGATTCATCGAATCAACACTTGATCCGATGACCCGGTTCATATATAAATATCGCGAGAATATAATACGGTATCTCATATCGCATTATCCTCGGTCTTGCACATATCACATATGTGCCTCTACTCCATTTTGCCTGAGCCAAGAAACCTCTGTGTAGGACTCTAAAGAATCGTCAATACGCCGGTAGCAGGTGATGATCATATCAAACACCCACAAGCTGCAAGCGGTCAGCTAAACGTAACAGCCACCCAGGTATTGAGCGATCAGAAGATCAACAAGCTAGCCTATATGTCCTCCTGTGAATTCAATCAGTAACACTCCCGTACAGTCCGGTCTCTTCGTCTGATATGTCGCATATCAAGTCTAGGGGTGGTATACGTCAGACCCCAGTAACCGATAAGTCGTGCCGATGTGTGGCTCATAACGGGTCGAGAAACTACTGGTAACACTTACCAGTAAATCTCTATATCAGCCCTGGCCAGGGACTTCCAGTTATAGCCAATCGAACACATCACAACATCAACTCCCTATACCGGGAGAGACGAATCCCCTCCTATCGCTCATTGCCTCCATGTGATTCGGGACTGTACCCAAAAGACACCGTTTTGCACGCCCTCTTGGACGTGGTAAGGTGGAAATCAAAGCACAGTGGGAATCACACAAGACTCTATGACGATCTCGGGTCTACAGACTACCCTGTACCAGTGTCACCGGAGAACTGCCATCTGACGTGTGGTATATCACCATCTGGGAGTTCTCGACGAGTCCATCCAGTGTACCCAGTCTCCACTGAGCACCCGCACACCATCCTTGATGTCCAACACCGATGGATATGGGATCATCCATCGCTCATCATATGGGTCAAGATGCGTATACGCTAGTCTACTCTGGTGTATCGATGCCCTGTCTCGATATACCCTCGACTAGGAACAGTTATAGGATGTAATCATCGACTACCGTGGCCCCACTAGTATGATCTCATCATAGTCTTAGTAGTCGAGTACAGATCCTAAGGGCTTTATCAACATGTGAGAGTAAGACAGTAAACCAGTACAAGTCAACATGAGATAAAGTGAAACCAAATAGCATACTATCATGACGAGCAAGAAAGTCCTCTCTATATATATCCAAGCATCCATTATAATATACATCATATGTACAACAATGGCCTCTAGGGCATATACATAACTAACAATCTCCCACTTGCACTAAGGCCAGCTGCTGTAGTATCTCATACCTAGCAACCCGAATAATCTCTCAAACTGTATATGGGGAATGGCCTTCGTGAGTGGATCCGCAGTGTTGTCCTTCGTATCTACTCTCCTGACCTCGAACTCCCGGCGATCAACTATCTTCCTGATCAGGTGATACCGCCTCAGAATATGTCTGGACTTTTGATGGGACCTGGGTTCCTTGGCCAAAGCCACAGCTCCATTGTAATCGCAATACAGAGGTATTGGATGTTCAATGGATGGAACCACACCAAGTTCACTAATGAACTTCTTTATCCAGACAGCCTTTTTGGCAGCATCGTTGGCAGCAATGTATTCAGCCTCCATCGTCGAGTCTGCAACGGTATCCTGTTTGGAACTCTTCCAACATACCGCCCCTCCATTGAGGGTAAAGACAAATCCCGAGTGCAACTTAGAGTCGTCCTTATCACTTTGGAAGCTCGAATCGGTAAAGGACTCCACCTGGAGTTCTCCGTTACCATACACCAAGAACATCTCCTTAGTCCTTCGTAAGTACTTGAGAATGTTCTTCACAGCTGTCCAGTGATTCTCTCCAGGATCTGCTTGATACCGACTCGCTACACTTAGTGAGTATGCTACATCGGGTCTGGTACATAGCATCGCATACATGATAGAGCCTACTGCCGAAGCATAGGGTATCCCTTGCATGCGACCTCTCTCCAAATCAGTCATGGGAGACATCTCTTTGGAGAGAGTGAGTCCAGAGATCGTAGGTTGGTTCCCACGCTTGGATTCTTCTATACTAAACCTCTTTAGTATGGTGTCAATGTATCTGTATTGGGACAATCCCAGTATCCGTTTAAATCTATCTCTATAGATCATGATTCCCAATATGCTGGAGGCATCACCTAGTCTTTTATTGAGAATCTTTGTGATAAGAAGAGCTTGACTGATTGCAGCATAGGAATGTCATTTCTTATCAAGAGTATGTCATCCACGTACAATACGAGGAAGACAACCTTACTCTCTGCTACCTTCTTATAGATACAAGGTTCATCTATATTTTTGATGAAGTCAAACTCTTTGACTACAACATCAAAACAGATGTTCCAACTCTGCGATGCTTGCTTTAACCCATAAATAGATTTAAGCAGCTTGCACACCTTTCCGCTGCTCCCACTATCTACGAAGCCCTCTGGCTGAGTCATGTACACGCACTCTTCTAAATCACCATATAGAAAGGCGGTCTTAACATCTATTTGCCAGATTTCGTAACCATGGTATGCAGCAATGGCAAGTAAGATCCGGATGGACTTAAGCATAGCTACTGGAGAAAAGGTTTCGTCATAATCCATACCTGGTCGTTGACGAAAACCCTTTGCAACAAGTCTAGCTTTGAAAGTCTCAATTTTTCCATCTACCCCAAATTTCTTTTTAAAGATCCACTTGCTCCCAATGGGTTTTACCACTTCAGGAGCATTTTCCAAAGTCCATACTTTGTTGGTGTACATGGATTCCATCTCAGATTGCATTGCATCCAGCCATTTCACAGAGTCATCACTCGTGATGGCCTGCTCGAAACTAGTCGGGTCATCATCCTCCATGATGCAATCCTCGCTTCCACCATCAATGAGAAAACCGTAGTATCTCTCAGGTGGATGAGAAACCCTGCTAGATCGGCGGAGAGGCTGGGGTTCGTCGGGTACTACTGAATCCTCTGGTTCTACCAAGTCTTCTGTTATAGTTTGTGTCGCTGGAACCTCTTCCAGTTCTACCTCAATACCACTAATCTGTTTCATAAGAAAACCTTTTTCTAAGAAAGTGGCATGTCAAGAAACAAACACTTTTTGTTCCTTGGGGTGGTAGAAGATATACCCTTGTGAATGTAGGGTTGCTAGGCACACGCACAAGGGTCTACGAGGCATCAACCATGCCCGATTAAAATTTTAGCCGTGCCGAACAACCCAAAGCCGGATCTTTAAACTAGGGTTTAGGCGAAAACAAGCATATTAAACATTTTAACACTAAGTGAAAGGGATTACAACCTTTGTAAATCCGGTCCTTCACATCATTAGCTCCGTGTAGATGTCCCCATCGCTGCGATCGTGAACTCCGGACTCTAGAGAAGCTCCACGAGAAGAACGAACGTGCTTGCTACGATGACTTCGAGGCCGAATATGATCTACGTCGGGGAGACACTAACTCAAGCTATTCCTTGACTAGGTCATGAACTTTGTGAAGAGAACACACTCTACTACATGGCAAGTGGTAGAGGATGAAGAAGTAGGAAGTGGGCTCACTTTAGAATTGATTTTCTCACACTTTTTCTCATGGCACCATTGAAGCTAGAAAGCTTTTCATGGAGCTTGATGAAGAAGAAGAAGGAGTGAATAATTCATCCAAAATGAAAACTTATCCAAATGAATTATTGCACCATGGTTGAGTTAAGCCCTCATGCTTAACTCATGTAGAGAATTAACCATAGTATTAGGTTAAGGGTTGGGTTAACTAATATCCTAAGGAATGACAAAAGAGTTGACTTTGTCAATGTTGCATACAAGCTTCTACAAGCTTGATAACATTGACCAAAGTCTCCTCTCTTTTGTTATTCTTAAGGAAATAAGTAAACCCTAATTTAACCTAAACTTGATATAAGTCTCATACACGCATCTTGTATGTATCATCAAACATGATACAAACTTGTACACTTGCATATATCACATATAAACAATGTGCACAATCTAGTGAGAAAATACTGCGGCCAAAATTTCTATTTAGTCCCTCATATTTCATATATTTATTCTTAGGTCCTTCCATGTCAATTTTTTCTGGGATTTTTTTTATTCCACTCAAGTGTTGAGTTTTCTAGGGTTGTATTGGGGACTCGTTGATTCGATCGGATAATTTAACTTTGTTTAGTTTGTTCCGGATATTTTTAGAAACTGTTAAAATGTTCGGACGGATATCAATAACTCACTTTTTCCCCAGTCGGAAAATTTTTCAAAAGTTGGATTTTTTCTCGAGTTTAAGAACGTTTTAAGTCGTGCAAGTAACGCGATGGACCCTCTAAAAGACAACAAACCTTAACTCGATTATGTGACCGTCTTGAACTGCCTTTTGAACCTTAGGGTTTGGGGCAGTACGGCGTGCCACATGTGAGGCGTTGGCTTGACCCTTCTACGGCTGGACCATCGGTACTGAGGCATGTGATGGATATTTTTGAATTCCACTCAAGTGTTGAGCTATTTGGGAAAACTTGGGTGTTTGATTATTTGATCGGAAAGTTTAACATTGTCTATTTATCTGGAATGTGATACAATATTTGGAATCCACAAAAAGTTATGAGATAACTAATTTGAATGTTATAAACATAGTAGTTTAGTCTCAATTGATCGGTTGCCACGAGATTTTGATGTGATCAAAAGTCCGTCGCAATCACGTAGCGTACGCGGATACTCGCCGGGTAAACTTAACAGACAGCCACGCCCCATAGCCCCGACCAAGTGACTGTAGGAGAACCCCGTCGCCAAAAACATCCGTTAGGGTGCTCGCGGCAGTAGTGTTTCGCCTTAGTGCACTTCGTCGACGGCATCCGGGGGTACGGCTGTCTACTAAAGTTTGCGACGAGCATTCGATTAGGATGTCGGGAATCTTGTTGAATTGCCTGACTTGATATTGAAAAGAGTTTTCGATAATGAGACTAAAATGCGGGGTTTATAATTGTTAGGCATACGATGTCTAAGGAATTCATTTGGTTAGGCATGCAATGTCTAAAGAGGTTACGGATTCCAACTGTTGTAGTTTTACACTTTCTTTTCTGTGACCGTAAGCGTAGTATGTGGTGTATCGCCAGCTTCGTTGCTATACATCAACGACAATCGGGATACGCATACTTGCTTACGTTGATGATATAAGATATTATGTGTTGCTGTGATATGTTGTATTGGATCGTCGCGTTTGAATAGCCGGGGGTTTTATATGAGATGAGAGTTTTTTCTTTTTCATTCATGTAAAATTCATTTGTATGTAATATTCTTTTATTGGGGCACTTCCGAGCTGAGGATGATGTCACCATTGTATATTATTTACTTTTCCGCATTAGGTAGACCCAAGGCGGGGAGCACAAGTAACCGGGTTCTAGGGTCCAGTAGGAGACCATCTCGAGGAGTCGAGACCGGGTCTCCTAACCCTGGAATTGGCAGAGTTGCTTGCCGCTCTCGTAAGGGTCTAGGGATGTGGGTTTGGCTATTTATCGCGACCGTGGAATTCGTGTTTTATACTGGCTCGTATTGAAAACACGGACGTCCTAGTATATCCATTATTTCATATGTTTCTTCTGCTGTGATATCTGTGATGTGATCATTTGATATGTAGTGATAGATACTGTATATAGTATATATGATATATTATATAGACGTTACTTATGTTTTACACCCACGCTAGCCCTGCCCCGCTCTGCCGTTAGTTACCTAACCTAACGGTGCACTGGGGGACATCGAGGCGAATGCGGATGGCATAAGTGTACGTCGTATTTATCTGTGATGTTTAGGTGACTTAAATGATGGGACTTCATTAATAAGATTAATGAAATAAAAGAAACCTAAAAGATGTTGTGGAATCGAATTTTCAAAAACAGGTAGCTACAGTTCTTGCTTTGCATCGCGGTGTTCCTTGTAGAACATCCTGCACCTTATTCGATAAGGAAAGGGCCGAGATCCCTTCATCGGGAGTGACCCCTTTAGCAATAACTGGCAGATGCTACAACACTCGGTTTGTCTTTTGATTGCTTTTGGAGTTTTGCTTTGCATAGTGATATATATGATATGTCCTGCACCTTATTCCATAAGGAAAGAGCCGAGATCCCTTCACCGGGAGTGACCTCTTTAGCGAAACTAGTAAAAGCCTAAAAAACATTCCATTTTAAAATCATTTGATTCTACAACGATCTCAGATAAGTTGTATATAGTATTCGTGCTGCATTTGTTGGCTTTCGTCAAGGTGAAGTGTGCGGTAGCTATATGCTGCTTATCTGCTGCATACGATGCGATTGGATTAGGGTAGTCGTACGGCTTTGTTGGCTTTCGTCAAGGGTCGTGCGGGTGGGTTTAATTCAGTCAAGAAATATACGGGTTGAACTTGACTAGCGGGCCATGGTTTATTGGCTTTCGTCAAGGTCATAGCACGTTAGGGGCAAAATATTATCGGGAATTTCAAGTGTTGAAATTTGCAATGAGATTGCATACCTTCTATGAGATAGTTGGATCCCGATACCCGCTGCGAGTAAGAGTTACTCCTGAGAGAGTTTTACACATTACAATTAGCCGATCAAGTAGGTGTCTAGAAAGGTGTTAACGGGGTTACGCCTCTGGGAAAACGAGGTTTACTTTAATTAGGTCCGTGTGAAAGCACGGGGAACCTCCCTCAAAGTACCGACACTGTCCTGACTGAAAGATTGGCAAACTTGTAGCGTGTAATTAATCCCGGCTAGTCTTTCCTTTTAGGGTTTGAAGGAAGATTTGATTAAAACAGTGGGAGACATCCTGATTAGATATATTAGATAACCAATCTAATCTTGCAAGAGCATACGCTGAGTGTTTTCTTCTCTCTCTCTCCAAGTAGCGACCATATCACGCCTTAATCAAGATAATAATACGGATATATTGACTGAACCCGCTTGTTATACTGAGCTGGGGAACGTTGGTCCCGCTCCAACTTATAATTGTTATAAGACAGAGTAGGAAATTGGGGATACCAGATTTCCCGTGCCGCCCAAACTAAGAAAGTGCATGTTGATGCATCTTCTTCGGGTGTGTTCATTACAGAGAACTGTTTCTCAGTATCCTTTACGTCTTGAGTATGTGATACCGGATCACGATCCCGCATATGTAATCTGTTACATAGGCTACAAGAAAGGTAAAGAAATGAGAACGGGTGATAAGTTTCATGAGACAGAAAACGGTGCAAGTGTTGCAGCCAAGTCTGTTGGTCACTGTCACCCTGTATTACCAGAATACATTGATTCTGAACAAATGTTATTAGATACCGAACCTGATATACAATATCATATCAGTCTCTTTATTAGTAAAGAAGGATATAATTTTGTATTGTTGGATAATATTTTGAACATTTCCTATATCAAGAGTTGATCGGTTCAGGCGCGTTATCTAAAAGCATTGACGTTCTAAATCAAACTACAGTTCTTAGTATACAGAACACACACAATAGGAAGAGTTCAGAAATGAACGGATCCTTCTTGAGGCATTGTAGACTAGGTCATATCAATGCGACCCGACTAGCTAAGTTACATTTAGATGCATATTTAAATCTGTTTGAATTTACATCTTGTGAAACTTGCCGGTCATGTCACAAAGATACGATGACCACAGCTCCGTTTATTGGAAACAGAGAAAGAGTTAGTGAACTCATGGGATTGATACATGCTGATGTATGAAGGTCCCCTGTCTACATATGCCAAGACCGGTTCTTTGTATTTCATTACATTCTCTGATAATCTCTCAAGATTGAGACATGTGTTCGTGTTGAAACATATGTCCGAAGCTTTTGAGATATTCACAGAATATAAGTTAGAAGTAGAGAACCAAAAACGGGTATAAGTATTATGTCCTTTGATGAGATCAAGGAGGAGAATACTTGAGCATGGAATTCCTGGACTATTCTAAAGGAGAATGAGATTCTCTCTCAGCATTACTCCTTCGTATACACCATAGCACGATGGTATATCGGGGCGGAGCAATAGCACCCTATGTGATATGATGTGCTCTATGATGAGTACTACTGAGTTTCCTATTTCCTTTTGGGAGTTATGCACTTGAGAAGTTGCATACCTATTGAATAGGGTTCAAATCAAATCAGTTGCCTACCACTTCATATGTGATATGGAAAGGGAAGAGCCCATATCTTAAGTTTGTTAAGATTTGGGGTTGTCCGGACTATGTCTAAAAGCAAAATCCGGACAAGCTCGAGGCAAGGTATGTTATGTAGAACTGGAAAGGTTCCAGCTATACAAACTGCAGCTGATGATTTGGTAGAACCAAAGGATTCAATAGTAACCAACGAACCTCAGCCTCTCTGCCGATTTAGTAGGGTTCCTCACCCACTTGAAAGATACTTCGGTTTCTCTATGACAGTGGGAGCGAGGATTGCATCATGAGATGATGACCCAACTAATTTCGAGCTGGCCATCAGGAGTGTGACTCTGTAAGAATGGCTGGATGCTTAGCGATCTGAGATAGAATCCTTATACACCAACAAAGTATGGACTTTGGTTGCTTTATCTGAAGGGTTAAATCCCTATCAGGAGCGAGTATATCTTGAGAAGATTACTTGGTGTATATGGAAAAGTTGAGACTTTCAAAGCTATGCTTAAGTCCATCCAGATCCTACTTGCCACGGCTACATACCATGACTACAATATCTGGTGGTTGGGTGTCATGACTGCTTTTCTAAATGATGATTTGGAAAAGAGCGTCTATAAGTACACAGCCAGAGGGCTTCGTAGACAGTGGGAGCAGCGGAAACGTGTGCAAGATGTTTTATGTGATAAAGCAGGTATCGCGGAGTTGGAACATCTGTTTTGATGCGGTAGTCAAAGAGTTTGACTTCATCAAAATGGTAGATGAACCTTGTATATACAAAAAGGTAGTAGGGAGAATGGTGGTGATCCTCGTATAGTACGTGGATGACATACTCTTGATAGGGAAGGAGTTTCCTATGCTACGCTCGGTCAATCTCCGCTTATCACAAGGATTCTCCATATAGGATCAAAGTGATACCTCCTAAATCCTGGGTTTTGGATCTATGAGATAGATCTAATTGGATGTTAGGATTCTCACTAGTTGTAGTGAGATGGTGTCAATCGATCCTGGGGAGAATCACTGGAAAGGTTCCAGGGTGGTAAGGCCGACTGAATGTCAGTCGCAGGCATTGTCTTTACCCTCAGTGGAGGGACGGTATGTTGGAAGAGTTCCAAGCTAGATACCATGACATACTAGACGATTAAAGGCAAGATACATCGTTACCAAAGATGCTACCAAAGAGGCAGTCTGGATATATATAAGTTCATGAGATGAACTTCGTTCCTACCATTGTGTGACAATGGAGTTGTGGCTTTTGCCTCGGAACTACCGTCCCATCAGAAATCCAGATATAATTCTTAGGCAGTATCACCTGATCATGGAGAGGGTTGATCTCCACGGAGATCGAGGTTAGGAGAGTAGACACAGAGGAAAACAGCGCGGATCCACTCACAAAGGCCTTTTCCCAGTAGAGACTTTTATGGGATGGTTGAGTATGAGATACTTCAACCACAGCTAGTTGTTGGGTATGTGATACCACAACAAATGGCCCTAGTGCAAGTGGGAGATTGTTAGTTATATATATGCCCTAGAGGCCATTACTGTACATGCGATGTACATTGTAGTGGATGCTAGGACATGTATAGGGAGGACTTTCTTGCTCGACATGATAGTATGTATCTGGTTACTCTTTACCTTAACGTGTATACTGATTGTCTCTCTGTTACATGTTGGTAAAGCCCTTAGGATGTGAACTTGACTACCTGGACTATGATGCGGATCATACTAGTGGGAATATGGTAGTCCATAAGTACATCCTTCAAGGTCCCTAGTCGTGGGTGTATCGAGACGGGGCATCGATATACCAGTGTAGACTAGCGTATATGCATCTTGACCCATATGATGGGCGATGGATGATCCCATATCCATCGGTGTTTGACATCAAGGATGGTGTACGGGTGCTCAGTGGAGACTGGGTACACTGGACGGACTCGCCGAGAACTCCCAGATGGTATTATACCTTACGTCAGATGGTAGTTCTCTGGTGACACTGGTACAGCTTAGTCTATTGACCCGAGATCGTCATAGAGTCTTGTGTGATTCCCACTGTGCTTTGATTTCCATCATACCACGTCCAAGAGGGCGTGCAAAAAGGTGGCTTTTGGGTACAGTCCCGAATCACATGGAGGCAATGAGCGATAGGAGGGGATTCGTCTCTCCCGGTATAGGGAGTTGATGTTGCGCTGTGTTCGATTGGCTATAACTGGAAATCCCTGGCCAGGGTTGCTGAGATTTACTGGTAAGTGTTATCAGTAGTTTCTCGAACTGTTATAGACCTCATATCGACATGACTTATCAAGCTATTGGGGTTTGACGTTTACCACCCCTAGGCGAGATATGCGACATATCAGACGATGAGACCGGACTGTACGGGAGTGTTACTGATTGGATTCGCAGGAGTACTAGCGGGCTTGCTTGTTGATCTTCTGATCGCTCAATACCCGGATGGCCGTTACGTTTAGCACACCGCTTGTGGCTTGTGGGTGTTTGATATGATCATCACCTACTGCCGGCGTATTGACGAGTCTTTAGAGTCCTACACAGGGGTTTCCTGGCTCAACCGAAACGGAGTAGGAGCACATATGTGATATGTGCGGGACCGAGATTAATACGATATGAGATACCGTATTCTATTCTCGAGATTCGTGACATTGATCGGTTGTATGCGATATAGCCGGGTTATCGGATCAAGTGTTGATTCGATAAGTTGTTACACATGATATTAGTCGGTTATAGCCGGATTATTAAATCAAGAGTTGATTTAATAATTTAATTTATAATTATATATTTGATATATTACATTACATTAACTAGTATTAGCTCACTTATGATTTATTTTCTCACTAGATTGTGCACATTGTTTATATGTGATATATGCAAGTGTACAAGTTTGTATCATGTTTGATGATACATACAAGATGGGTGTATGGGACTTATATCAAGTTTAGGTTAAATTAGGGTTTACTTATTTCCTTAAGAATAACAAAAGAGAGGAGACTTTGGTCAATGTTATCAAGCTTGTAGAAGCTTGTATGCAACATTGACAAAGTCAACTCTTTTGTCATTCCTTAGGATATTAGTTAACCCAACCCTTAACCTAATACTATGGTTAATTCTCTACATGAGTTAAGCATGAGGGCTTAACTCAACCATGGTGCAATAATTCATTTGGATAAGTTTTCATTTTGGATGAATTATTCACTCCTTCTTCTTCATCAAGCTCCATGAAAAGCTTTCTAGCTTCAATGGTGCCATGAGAAAAAGTGTGAGAAAATCAATTCTAAAGTGAGCCCACTTTCTACTTCTTCATCCTCTACCACTTGCCATGTAGTAGAGTGTGTTCTCTTCACAAAGTTCATGACCTAGTCAAGGAATAGCTTGAGTTAGTGTCTCCCCGACGTAGATCAACTTCGGTCTCGAAGTCATCATAGCAAGCACGTTCGTTCTCCTGCGAATCCAATCAGTAACACTCCCGTACAGTCCGGTCTCGTCGTCTGATATGTCGCATATCTCGCCTAGGGGTGGTAAACGTCAGACCCCAATATCTTGATAAGTCGTGTCGATATGAGGTCTATAACAGTTCGAGAAACTACTGATAACACTTACCAGTAAATCTCAGCAACCCTGCCCAGGGATTTCCAGTCATAGCCAATTGAACACAGTGCAACATCAACTCCCTATACCGGGAGAGACGAATCCCCTCCTATCGCTCATTGCCTCCATGTGATTCGGGACTGTACCCAAAAGCCACCTTTTTGCACGCCCTCTTGGACGTGGTATGATGGAAATCAAAGCACAGTGGGAATCACACAAGACTCTATGACGATCTCGGGTCAATAGACTAAGCTGTACCAATGTCACCAGAGAACTGCCATCTGACGTAAGGTATAATACCATCTGGGAGTTCTCGGCGAGTCCGTCCAGTGTACCCAGTCTCCACTGAGCACCCGTACACCATCCTTGATGTCAAACACCGATGGATATGGGATCATCCATCGCCCATCATATGGGTCAAGATGCATATACGCTAGTCTACACTGGTATATCGATGCCCCGTCTCGATACACCCATGACTAGGGACCTTGAAGGACGTACTTATGGACTACCATGTTCCCACTAGTATGATCCGCATCATAGTCCAGGTAGTCAAGTACACATCCTAAGGGCTTTACCAACATGTAACAGAGAGACAATCAGTATACATGTTAAGGTAAAGAGTAACCAGATAGCATACTATCATGTCGAGCAAGAAAGTCCTCCCTATACATGTCCTAGCATCCACTACAATGTACATCACATGTACAGTAATGGCCTATAGGGCATATATATAACTAACAGTGAATTTTTGGGATATCCTACAAACTTACATAAGACAGATCTTGCCTCGAGTTTGTCCGGATTTTGTCTTTTGACATAGGCTGGACAACCCCATATCTTAACATACTTAAGAGATGGTCTCTTCCCTTTCCATATCTCATATGGAGTGGTAGGCACTGATTTCGTAGGAAGCATATTCAATAGGTGTATGGCTGTCTTAAGCGCATACCCCCAGAAGGAATAGGTAACTCAGCAGTGCTCATCTTAGAGCGCACCATATCTAATAGGGTGCGATTCCTCCGTTCCGATATATCGTTGTGCTGTGGTGTATAAGGAGGAGTAAGCTGAGAGAGAATCCCATTCTCTTTTAGATATTCTAGGAACTCATTGCTTAAGTATTCTCCTCCTCGATCAGATCGAAAGATCTTAATACTTTTGCCCGTTTGGTTCTCTACTTCGTGCTTATATTCTCTGAATTTCTCAAAAGCTTCAGACTCTTGTCTTATCAGGAACACATGTCCGTATCTTGAGAGATCATCAGTGAATGTAATGAAATAAGAAGAACCGTTCCTGGTATATGTAGACATAGGACCGCATACATCACTATGTACCAGTCCTAAGAGTTCCGTAACTCTTTCTCCGTATCCACTAAACGGAGCTTTGGTCATTTTGCCTTTGAGACATGAATGGCAAGTATCATAAGATGATAATTCGAACGGATTCAAATATCCATCCTTATGTAACTTAGCTAGTCGTGTCGCATTGATATGACCAAGTCTACAATGCCACAAGAAGGATTCGTTCATTTCTGAACTCTTCCTTTTGTGTGTGTTTTGTATATTAAGGACTGTATTTTGATTGAGAATGAAAATGCCATTATGTAACGTGCCTGATCCAATCAACTTTTGATTCAGGAATATGTTCATAACATTATCCTGTACAACAAAATTATATCCTTCTTTACTTAATAAAGAAACTGATATAATGTTGCACATCATGTTCGGTATATAATAGCACTCATTCAGAATCAGTGTATTACTACTTGGTAATACAAGGTGATATTCGCCAACTGCTTTGGCTGCAATATTTGCACCATTCCCTACTTGAACGGAATGATCACCTTTTCCCAGTTCTCTACCTTTACGTAGCCCATATAACAATTTACATATGTGGGATCCTGATCCGGCATCTAATACCCAGGACGTAGGGTGAACTGAGAAACGGTTCTCAATAACTAACACACCCGAAGAAGGTGCATCAACATGCATGTTCTCCGTTTGGGCGGCGTGAGAATCCAGATATTCTACTATTCCCTGTTCAGTCTTATAACTCTTATAAGAAAGAACGGGACCAACGTTCCCCTGCTCAGTATAATAAGCCTGTTCAGTCAATACATCCATATTATTATCTTGATTATGGCCTGACATGGTCGCTAACTGGAGAGAGAGACAAGAAAACACTTTAGCGTATGCTCTTACAAGATTAGATTGGTTTATTATCTTATCTAATCAGGATGTCTCCCACTGTTTTTATCAAATCTACCTTCAAACCCTAAAAGGTAAGATTAGCCGGGATTAATTACACCCTACAATTTCGTCAATCTTTCAGCCAGATCAGCGTCGTTACTTTGAGGGAGGTTCCCCGTTAACACTTTTCTAGACACCTAATTGATCGGCTAATTGTCCTGTGTAAAACTCTTCCAGGAGTAACACTTACTCGCAGTGGGTATCGGGATCCAACTATCTCATAGGAGGTATGCAATCTCATTACAAATTTCAACACTTGAAATTCCCGATAATGCTTTTGCCCCTAACGTGCTATGACCTTGACGAATGCCAAACAACCCATAGTCCGCTAGTCAAGTTCAACCCGTACATTTCTTGATTGAATTAAACCCACCCGCACGACCCTTGACGAATGCCAAACAACGCCGTATGAATACCCTAATCCAATCGCATCATATGCTACAGATAAATAGTAAATAGCTACCGTACACTACGCCTTGACGAATGCCAAACTACCGTAGCACGAATACTAAGTAATATCTATCTGAAATGTCAGAGGGCTACGCAGGTTTTTCAGAAAACCATGAGCGTAATGAACTTGATATCGTCGTAGAATCTAGTAGTTTTTGAAAAGGAGTGTTTTTTAGGCTTTTAGTTTCGCTAAAGAGGTCACTCCCGGTGAAGGGATCTCGGCTCTTTCCCCATCGAATAAGGTGCAAGATATATCATATATACCGCTATGCAAAGCAAGAACTATATAAGCTGTCAAAAACTAAACCGTGAGTTTGTAGCATCTGCCAGTTTCGCTAAAGAGGTCGCTCCCGGTGAAGGGATCTCGGCCCTTTCCTCATCGAATAAGGTGCAGGGCATATCATATATATCGCTGTGCAAAGCAAAACTGTAGCTACCCTTTTTATAAAGTTTTGATTCTACAACATCTTTTAGGTTTCTTTTCTTTTTATTAATCTCATTAATAAATCCCATCAGCTTATGCTTCCTAAGCATCACAGAAGAAACGAAAGCAGTAATATTTATATATCAACATATATATATATAGTATAAGCATTCGTCTCAGGCAGTAATATGATCTCATCACAGAACATTGTAGCAGAAGAACATATATGAAATATTGGATATACTAGGATGTCCGTGTTTTTAATACGAGCCTGTATAAAACACGGATTCCACGGTCGCGATGAATAGCCAAACCCACATCCCTAGACCCCTACGAGAGCGGCAAGTAACACTGCCAATTTTAGGGTTAGGAGACCCGGTCTCGACTCCTCGAGATGGCCTCCCACTGGACCCTAGAACCCGGTTACTTGTGCTCCCCTCCTTGGGTCTACCTAATGCGGAAAAGTAAATAATATACACTGGTGACATCAACCTCATCCCGGAAGTGCCCCAATAAAAGAATATTACATACAAATGAATTTTACATGAATGAAAATAAAAACCCTCATCTCACATAAAACCCCCGGCTATTCAGAACAGGACAATCCAATATAACATATCACAGCAACACATAATATCTCATATCATCAACGTAAGCAAGTATGCGTATCCCGATTGTCGTTGATGTATAACAACGAAGCCGGCGATACACCACATACTACGCTTACGGTCACAGAAAAGAAACTGTAAGACTACAACATTTGGAATCCACAATCACTTTAGACATCGTAAATCCGAAATATCACATATTTCGCATTCCATGCCTAACTTTATGAATTCTACATATTGTATCACATTCCAGATAAATAGACAGTATTAAACTTTCCGACCGGATAATCAAATACCCAAGATTTCCTAAATAGCTCAACACTTGAGCGGAGTTCAAATAATCCCAGAATATGTCACAGTACCGATAATCCAGCCGTAGAAGGGTCAAGCCAACGCCTCACATGTGGCACGCCGTACTGCCCCAAACCCTAAGGTTTAGAGGCAGTTCAGACGGTCACATAATCGAGTTAAGGTTTGTGTTCTTCTAGAGGGACTGCCGCGTTACTTGTACATTTATCAGAAAGAGTTAAACCCGATAAAAATTCAACACATGAAAATTTTTCGTGCCGGGAAAAATTGAGTTAATGATATCCGTTCGAACATTTTAACAGTTTCTAAATATCCGGAAAACACAAAAAAATTAAATTTTCCGATCGAATCAACGATTACAAAATAAACCCCAGAATACTCAACACTTGAGTCAGCTTAAAAATACCCAGAAATATATAGGAATAGCTACGGAGGTTACTGCACAAAAAACTGTTCACAATTCACTTTGCCCGCCGCGGAACCGCCGCTAAAAGTAGGTTGCGGCCGCGGTTCCGCGGCGGATGTACAGGATTATGAGCTTGAATTTTATGGTAATTCTTAGAATTCCCTGCTATTTTTTAGGTATTTTTAATACAGAAAAATCACAGTTTTTAAAAAATATCCAGAGAGGGGTTTAAAATATCGTTTCGGGGTTCGTTCGGAGTTTTAACTTCATATACACGTCGCCTAATACTCTAGCTAGGCTCTGATACCACTGTAGGGTTCCTAGGCACTCTTATGAGGGTTCATAAGGCATCAACCATGCCCGAATAAAATTTTAGACATGCTGAACAACCCAAAGCCGGGATCTTTGCTAGATTATTAGGGTTTAGCATGCTAGTAAACATCTTTACTACTAAGTGTGAGAGATTACAACCTTTGTAGTCCGCTCCTTCGGTTCATAAGCTCCGAGTAGAAGTCCTTTCGCCGCGATCCACGATCTCCCGGACTTAAGAGAGGCTCCACGACTCGAACGATCCATGCTAGCTTGTAGTGTTCCGTTTCCCCGATGATCTACGTCGAAGTTGCAATAACTCAAGCTCTCTCACTCTAATGAGGTGAACACCCTAATCTAATGGGCTAGATTAGATGAGGATGATGGAGTAGTATTTATGCTATCTTTTTATATCAAATTCTCACATGAATTCATCACAAAATGAAAAACTAGCAAGCTTTCTCAAAGCACAAGAGAGAAGAAGAAGATGAATAAATGAGTTAATCCTTTTGTGATGAATAATAGAAATGAATATATGATTAATCATGGAACCATGGTCAAGGATGACAAGGATAACCTTTGTAGAGAATAAACTAGGGCTAGGGTTTGGTTAGGTTAAAGAGTGAGTCATGGATCAATATCAACATAATATCTTTCTCATGACAAAAGGAATTCCTTCTAAAATGTGCAAGAAAGAACTAACCCTAATCAAACCCTAACCTTGCTTAATCTCCACTAAACATGTTCCATTATTAATCATATCATGTTGCAATAATATATATCACATATATATTATAGATTTACAACAAAAGAAAAATAATACAATTAACATATATCGCATATATATCAATGTATTACCCTGTGAGAAAATGAAATAATAAAGTGAGCCAATATTAGATAATGTAATACAATATATCATATATATTATTATACATTAAATCATCGAATCAACACTTGATCCGACAATCCGGCTATATCGAATATAACCGACTAATATTCCATGTACCGATTCATCGCATCAACACTTGATCCGATGACTCGGTTCATATCTAAATATCGCGAGAATATAATACGGTATCTCATATCGCATTATCCTCGGTCCTGCACATATCACATATGTGCCTCTACTCCGTTTTGCCTGAGCCAAGAAACCTCTGTGTAGGACTCTAAAGAATCGTCAATAGGCCTGTAGCAGGTGATGATCATATCAAACACCCACAAGCTGCAAGCGGTCAGCTAAACGTAACAGACACCCAGGTATTGAGTGATCAGAAGATCAACAAGCTAGCCTGTACGTTCTCCTGTGAATCCAATCAGTAACACTCCCGTACAGTCCGGTCTCTTCGTCTGATATGTCGCATATCAAGTTTAGGGGTGGTATACGTCAGACCCCAGTAACCGATAAGTCGTGTCGATGTGTGGCTCATAACGGGTCGAGAAACTACTGGTAACACTTACCAGTAAATCTCTATATCAGCCCTGGTCAGGGACTTCCAGTTATAGCCAATCAAACACAGCACAACATCAACTCCCTATACCGGGAGAGATGAATCCCCTCCTATCGCTCATTGCCTCCATGTGATTCGGGACTGTACCCAAAAGCCACCGTTTTGCACGTCCTCTTAGACGTGGTAAAGTGGAAATCAAAGCACAGTGGGAATCACACAAGACTCTATGACGATCTCGGGTCTACAGACTACCCTGTACCAGTGTCACCGGAGAACTGCCATCTGACGTGTGGTATATCACAATCTGGGAGTTCTCGGCGAGTCCGTCCAGTGTACCCAGTCTCCACTGAGCACCCGCACACCATCCTTGATGTCCAACACCGATGGATATGGGATCATCCATCGCCCATCATATGGGTCAAGATGCATATGCGCTAGTCTAATCTGGTGTATCGATGCTTTGTCTCGATATACCCTCGACTAGGAACAGTTATAGGATGTACTCATCGACTACCGTGGCCCCACTAGTATGATCTCATCATAGTCCTAGTAGTCGAGTACAGATCCTAAGGGCTTTATCAACATGTGAGAGTAAGACTATAAACCAGTACAAGTCAACATGTTAAGATAAAGTGAAACCAAATAGCATACTATCATGACGAGCAAGAAAGTCCTCTCTATATATATCCAAGCATCCATTATAATATACATCATATGTAGAACAATGGCCTCTAGGGCATATACATAACTAACAGATAGTGGGTGATGATCATATCAAACACCCACAAGCCGCAAGCGGTCAGCTAAACGTAACGGCCACCCGGTTATTGAACGATCAGAAGAATACCAGCAAAGCTGTCAAAACTCCCGTCGAGCCATCTGGCAACACTTACCGTACAGTCCGGTCTCCTCGTCAGATATGTTACATATCGAGTCTAGGGATGGTATCGTCGACCCCAATAACTCAATAAGTCATGCTGGTGTATGGCTCATAACAGATCGAGAAACTACTGATAACACTTATCAGTAAATCTCAGCAGCCCTGGCCAGGGACTTCCTGTTATAGCCAATCGAGCATAGCGCAACATCAACTCCCAATACCGGGAGAGACGAAACCCCTCCTATCGCTCATCGCCTCCATGTGCCTCGGGACTGTACCCAAAGACCATCTGTTTACACGACTCAGTAGAGCCGTGGTAGGGTGGAGATCAACGTACTGTTGGGGGACACACAAGACTCTATGACGATCTCGGGTCTATAGACTAACCTGTACCAGTGTCACCTGAGAACTGCTATCCGACGATAGATATAATACCACATAGGAGTTCTCTGTGAGTCCGTTCAGTGTACCCAGTCTCCACTGAGCACCCGCATACATTCTTTGGTGTCACCTCACCAGATGGATATGGGAATATCCATCGCCCATCATATGGGACAAGAATGGTATACGCTAGTCTAATCTGGAATATCGATGCCCCGTCTCGATACACCCTCGACTAGGAACAGTTCTGTTAGTTATATGTATGCCCTAGAGGCCATTACTATACATAGGATGTATATTGTAGTGGATGCTGGGACATATATAGGGAGGACTTTCTTGCTCGACATGATAGTATGCTATCTGGTTGCTCTTTACCTTAACGTGTACACTGATTGTCTCTCTGTTACATGTTGGTAAAGCCCTTAAGATGCGTACTTGACTACCTGGACTATGATGCGGATCATACTAGTGGGGACATGGTAGTCCATAAGTACATCCTTCAAAGTCCCTAGTCGTGGGTGTATCGAGACAAGGCATCGATATACCAGAGTAGACTAGCGTATACCTTCTCGACCCATACAGATGGGCGATGGATGATCCCATATCCATTGGTGTTTGACATCAGAGATGATATACGGGTGCTCAGTGGAGACTGGGTACACTGGACGGACTCGCCGAGAACCCCCAGATGGTATTATACCTTACGTCAGATGGCAGTTCTCTGGTGACACTGGTACAGAGTAGTCTGTTGACCCGAGATCGTCATAGAGTCTTGTGTGGTTCCCACTGTGCTTTGATTTCCACCTTACCACGTCCAAGAGGGCGTGCAAAACGGTGGTTTTTGGGTACAGTCCCGAATCACATGGAGGCAATGAGCGATAGGAGGGGATTTGTCTCTCCCGGTATAGGGAGTTGATGTTGCGCTGTGTTCGATTGGCTATAACCGGAAATCCCTGGCCAGGGTTGCTGAGATTTACTGGTAAGTGTTACCAGTAGTTTCTCGAACTGTTATAGACCTCATATCGACACGACTTATCGAGCTATTGGGGTCTGACGTTTACCACCCCTAGGCAAGATATGCGACATATCAGACGATCAGACCGGACTGTACGGTAGTGTTACTGGTTGGATTCACTGGAGTGTGAGCGGGCTTGCTCGTCGATCTTCTGATCGCTCAATACCCGTGTGGCCGTTACGTTTAGCAGACCGCTTGCGGCTTGTGGGTGTTTGATATGATCATCATCCGCTGCCGGCGTATTGACGAGTCTTTAGAGTCCTACACAGAGGTTTCCTGGCTCAAGCGAAACGAAATAGGAGCGCATATGAGATATGTGCGGGACCGAGAATAATGCGTGTATGTGATACCGTATTCCATTCTCGCGATGAATGTATCGATTGGTTGTATGCGATATAACCTAGTTATCGAATCAAGTATTGATTCGATAAGCCGATACATTGAATACTAGTCGGTTGTGTGCGACATGACCGGATCATTGAATCAAGTGTTGATTTAATGATTTAATGCATAATTATATATTTGATATATTACTTTGCACTAACTAGTATTGGTTCACTTTAAATGGATTTTCTCACTTGATTTGTGCATATTGTATATGTGATATATTTTTGTGCACTTGATTGTATCATGTTTGATGATACATGATAGCTAGGGTTTGTGTAAAGAGTTAAACCTTAGTTAAGTAAATGGTTAGGGTTTTTATATATTTATTCATTCATTTATCTTTTAATTTGGATTAAAAGAAATGAGAAAAGAAAAACAAAAGGGTTGCTTTCAACATGAAGCTTGTTGAAGCTTCATGAAGCTTTGACCAAAGTGACTCTTTTGTCTTCATCTCCAAAACCCTAACCATTCATTTAACCTTAGTTATTTCTCTACACATTACCATGGTTAATTTTATGATAAGAATGATTTTATTATTCTTTTCAAAATACTTATCATAACATTATCTTCTTCTTCTTCTTCTTCTTCACTTAAAGAAAGCTTGACTTCATCAATGGTGAATTGATGAAATGAGTTTGAAATCCAAATCTAAAGTGAACCCACTTCCTATTTCTTCATCCTCTACCTCTTGCCAAGTAGTATAGGGTGTTTCCTTCACAAGTTTTCATGGCTTGGTGAAGGTGGAGCTTAATCTTGTGATGCCTCGACGTAGATCATCTTCGGCATCGTCGTCGATGACCTAGCCCGCTATTTCTCCGATGAAGCCGACGCTAGAGTCATGGATTCGATTTGGACAGCGAGGAGACATCATCACGGAGCTATGGAGGTGGAGCACCGGATCTACAAAGGTTGTATTTCCGTTTAACTCTTAGTAAAGTAGTTTACTAGTTGCATCTTTCGCCTAGACATCTAGTTAACGATCCGTAGTCTAGGGTTTCTCAGCACCGTAAAATTTGAAATTGGCATGGTTGATGCCTTGTGAGACCTCTTGAGAATGCCTAGGAACCCTACAAGTTCAAGGATATGCTTATAAATTACACGTGCCCCATTAGTATGATCCGCATCATAGTCACAGTAGTCAAGCAAATATCCTCAGGGCTTTATCAACATATGCAAATGAATAAAAGCATGATCAAGTCAACATGTCAGATAAAGTAAACCAGATAGCATACTATCATGTCGAGCAAGAAAGTAATCTATATATATATATATATATACCTGTCCAAGCATCCGCTATACATATAATGGCCTCTAGGGCATACATATATCCAACATAATGAATGAAAAAGAAACCTAAAAGATGTTGTAAAATCAAATTTATAAAAAAGGGTAGCTCTATTTTTGCTTTGCATAGCGGTATTCCTTGTAGAATATCCAGCACCTTATTCGATAAGAAAAGAGCCGAGATCCCTTCACCGGGAATGACCTCTTTAGCGAAACTAGCAGATGCTACAACTCACTTGGTTTTGTTTTCTGATTGCTTCTATAGTTCTTGCTTTGCACAATGGTATTTGTGAAATATCCTGCACCTTATTCGATATGGAAAGAGCCGGGATCTCTTCACCGGGAGTGACCTCTTTAGCGAAATTAGTAAAAGCCTAAAAAACTCTCCTTTTTCAAAATCACTTGTTTTTACAACGATATCAAGTTCATTACTCTCATGGTTTTCTGAAAAACCTGCGTAGCCCTCCATCATTTCAGATAGAGACTAGTTAGTATTCATGCTGCGTTTGTTGACCTTAGCCAAGGCGTAATGTACGGTAGCTAATTAGTATTTATCTTCTAAAACATGAGATGTGATTGAGTTAGGGTAGTCGTACGACTTTGTTGACCTTAGCCAAGGGTCGTACGGGTGGGTTTAATTCAATCAGAAAATGACGGGTTGAACATGGCTAGCGCTTATGATTTGTTGACCATAGCCAAGGTCATGAGTTGCTAGGGGCAAAAGTATTATCGGGAATTTCAAGTGTTGAAATTTGCAATGGGATTGCATACCTTCTATGAGATAGTTGGATCCTGATACCCATTGCGAGTAAAAGTTACTCCTGGGAGAGTTTTACACATGACAATTAGCCGATCAAGTAGGTGTCTAGAAAAGTGTTAACGGGGTTATGCCTCTGGGAAAACGAGGTTTATTTTAATTAGTTCCGTGCGAAAGCACGGGGAACCTCCCTCAAAATACCAACACTGGCCTGGTCGAAAGATTGGCGAACTTGTAAGGTGTAATTAATCCCAGCTAGTCTTACCTTTTAGGGTTTGAAGGAAGATTTGATGAAAACAGTGGGAGCCATCGTGATTAGATAAGATAATAACCAATCTAATCTTGCAAGAGCATACACTAAAGTGTCTTCTTCTCTCTCTCTCCAGGTAGCAACCATGTCAGGTATTAATCAAGATAATAATATGGATGTATTGACTGAACCCGCTTATTATACTGATCAGGGGAACGTTGGTCCCGCTCCAACTTATAATTGTTATAAGTCCGAGCAGAGAATAGGAGAATATCTGGATTCTCACGCCGCCCAAACGAAGAATAAGCATGATAATGCATCTTCTTCAGGTGTGTTAGTTATCGAGAACGGTTTCTCAGTTCACTCTACATCCTGGGTATTGATACCGGATCGGGATCCCATATATTTAATATGTTATATGGGCTACGGAAAGGTAGGGAACTGGGAGAGGGTGATCATTCCGTAAGAGTAGGGAATGGTGCAAATGTTGCAGCCCAAGCAGTTGGCGAATATCACCTTGTATTACCAAATGGTAATACATTGATTCTGAACGAATGCTGTTACATTCCGACCCTGATATGCAATCTTATATTAGTTTCTTTAATGAGTAAAGAGGGATATAATTTTGTAGTACAGGATAATGTTATGAACATCTTCCTGAATCAAAAGTTGATTGGATCAGTCCCGTTAAATAATGGCATATACGTTCTCAATCAAACTACAGTACTTAATGTGCAAAACACACACAAGAGGAAAAGTTTAGAAATGAACGAATCCTTCTTGTGGCATTGTAGACTAGGTCATATCAATACGACATGACTAGCTAAGTTATATATGGATGGATATTTGAATCCGTTCGAATTTTCATCTTATGATACTTGCCAGTCATGTCTCAAAGGCAAGATGACCAAAACTCCGTTTAGTAGACACGGAGAAAGAGTTACTGAACTCTTATGGCTGATACATAGTGATGTATGTGGTCCCATGTCTACACATGCCAGGAATGGTTCCTCATACTTCATTACATTCACTGACGATCTCTCATGATACGGACATGTGTTCCTATTGAAACACAAGTCTGAAACTTTTGAGAAATTCAGAGAATATAAGAACGAAGTAGAGAACCAAACGGGTAAAAGTATTAAAATCCTATAATCTAATCGATGAGGAGAATACTTGAGTAATGAGTTCCTGGACTATCTAAAATAGAATGGGATTCTCTCTCAGCTTACTCCTCCTTATACACCATAGCACAACGGTGTATCGGAGCGGAGGAATCGCACCCTATTAGATATGGTGCGCTCTATGATGAGCGCTACTAAGTTGCCTATTTCCTTTTTGGGGTATGTGCTTGAGACAGCCATATACTTATTTAATAGAGTTCCAACCAAATCGGTGCCTACCACTCCATATGAGATATGGAATGGGAAGAAACCATCTCTTAAACGAGTTAAGATATGGGGTTGTCCGGCCTATGTTAAAAAGCAAAATCCGGACAAGCTCGAGGCAAGATCAATTCATTGCATGTTTGTGGGATATCCAAGCAATTCGTATGGATATCTATTCTACCACGGTGAACAACAAAAGGTGTTTGTTGCTCAACATGCCACCTTTTTAGAAAAGGAATTTCTTGTTAAAGAAATTAGTGGCTAAGAGGTAGAGATGGAAGAAGTTCCAGCACCACAAACAACAACTGATGATTTACTGGAACCGGAGGATTCAGTAGTACCCGACGAACCCCAGCCTCTGAATCAAAAGTTGATAGCATCAGGATCGTTAAATAATGGCATATACGTTCTCAACCAAACTACAGTTCTTAATATACAGAACACACACAAGAGGAAGAGTTCAGAAATGAATGAATCCTACTTATGGCATTGTAGATTTGGTCATATCAATGCGATACGGCTAGCTAAGTTAAATAAGGATGGATATTTGAATCCGTTCGAATTATCATCTTATGAAACTTGCTATTCATGTCTCAAAGGCAAAATGACCAAAACTCTGTTTAGTGGACACGGAGAAAGAGTTGAGGAACTCTTAGGACTGGTACATAGTGATGTATGCGGTCCCATGTCTACACATGCGAGGAACGGTTCTTCTTACTTCATTACATTCACTGACGATCTCTCAAGATACGGACATGTGTTCCTGATGAAACACAAGTCTGAAGCTTTTGAGAAATTCAGAGAATATAAGCACGAAGTAGAGAACCAAACGGGCAAAAGTATTAAGATTCTTCGATCTAATCGAGGAGGAGAATACTTAAGCAATGACTTCCTAAACTATCTAAAAGAGAATCGGATTCTCTCTCAGCTTACTCCTCCCTATACACCACAGCACAACGGTGTATCGGAGAGGAGGAATCGCACCCTATTAGATATGGTGCGCTCCATGATGAGTACTGCTGAGTTGCCTATTTCCTTCTGGGATATGCACTGGAGACAGCTGCAGACCTATTGAATATAGTTCCCACCAAATCTGTGCTAACCACTCCATATGAGATATGGAAAGGAAAGAGACCATATCTTAATTATGTTAGGATATGGGGTTGTCCGGCATATGTGAAAACACAAAATCCGGACAAGCTCGGGGCAAGGTCTATTCTGTGTAAGTTTATTGGATATCCCAAACATTCGCGCGGCTATATCTTCTACCACACTGAGGAACAAAAGGTGTTTGTTTCTCGGCATGCTACCTTTTTAGAAAAGGAATTTCTTGCAAAGGAAATTAGTGGCAAGGAGGTAGAACTGGAAGAAGTTCCAGCAACACAAACTGTAACAGAAGATTTGGTAGAACTAGAGGATTCAGTAGTTCCCGACGAACCCCAGCCTCTCTGCCGATCTAGTAGGGTTTCTCATCCACCTGAGAGATACTACGGTTTTCTCATTGATGGTGGGAGCGAGGATTGCATCATGGAAGATGATGACCCGACTAGCTTCGAGCAGGCCATCACGAGTGGGGACTCTGTGAACTGGCTGGATGCAATGCGATCTGAGATGGAATCCATGTATACTAACAAAGTATGGACTTTGGAAGTTTCCTTTGAAGGGGTAAACCCCATTGGGTGCAAATGGATCTTTAAGAAGAAACTTGGTGTAGATGGAAAAGTGGAGACTTTCAAAGCTAGACTTGTTGCAAAGGGTTTTCGTCAACGACCACGTATGGATTATGACGAAACCTTTTCTTCAGTGGCTATGCTTAAGTCCATCCGGATCCTACTTGCCATTGCTGCATATCATGACTACGAAATCTGGCAGATGGATGTTAAGACCGCCTTTCTAAATGGTGATTTAGAAGAGAACGTGTACATGACTCAGCCAGAGGGCTTCGTAGACAGTGGGAGCAGTGGAAAGGTGTGCAAGCTGCTTAAATCCATCTACGGGTTAAAGCAGGCATCACGGAGTTGGAACATCTGCTTTGATGTTGTAGTCAAAGAGTTTGACTTCATCAAAAACGTAGATGAACCTTGTATATATAAGAAGGTTGCAGAGAGTAAGGTTGTCTTCCTCGTATTGTACGTCGATGACATACTCTTGATAGGAAATGATGTTCCTATACTGCAATCGGTCAAGCTCTTCTTATCACAATGATTCTCAATGAAAGATCTAGGTGATGCCTCCTCCATACTAGGAATTATGATCTATAGAGATAGATCTAAACGGATACTGGGATTGTCCCAATCCAGGTACATTGACACCATACTAAAGAGGTTTAGTATGGAAGAATCCAAGCGTGGGAACCAACCCACGATCTCTGGACTCACTCTCTCCAAAGAGATGTCTCCCAAGACTGATTTGGAGAGAGCTCACATGCAAGGGATACCCTATGCTTCGGCAGCAGGCTCTATCATGTCCACGATGCTATGTACCAGACCCGATGTAGCATACTCACTAAGTGTAGTGAGTAGGTATCAAGTAGATTCTGGAGAGAGTCACTGGATAGCTGTGAAGAACATTCTCAAGTACTTGAGAAGAACTAAGGAGATGTTCTTGGTGTATGGTAACGGAGAACTCCAGGTGGAGTCCTTTACCGATTCGAGCTTCCAAAGTGATAAGGACGACTCTAAATCGCACTCGGGATTTGTCTTTACCCTCTATGGAGGGGCGGTGTGTTGGAAGAGTTCCAAACAGGAAACCGTTGCAGACACTGTTAGTGTATATGCCCTAGGGGACATTATTGTATCATACTGGCTTGTATATTACTTAATGGAAGCTTGGGATATTCACAGTTATATTAACAATCTTGCTAAACATGGTAGTATGCTACTTGGTTTATATCTATCTTAATATGTGTGTACGTATTGATAGAGCCCTTAGGATCTTGCTTGACTACCAGCGTTGTGATGGCAGTCACACTAGTGGGGGCTGGGTAGTCTACAAGCATATCCTTTTTCAGGTCCCTAGTTGTAGGATTATCGAGACAGGGCATCGATACTCCGGAGTAGACTAGTGTGTACGCTTCTCATCCCAGTTGGGGAGATGGTCTATCCCACAGCCATCAGTACGTCGTACTGGAGATAGTATACAGGTGCTCGTTGGGTTACGGGTACACCGGACAGGACTCGCAGGGAACTGTTGGTTGGTATTATACCCGTCGTCAGTTAACAGTTCCCAGGTGACATGAGTACAGCATAGTCCGCAGACTTGACACTACTGCTTCGCCTCGAGTGTGTTCCCACTATTCTTAGATTGCTACCCTACCACGGCTCAAAGGAGTCGTGCAAACAGGTAGCAGTTGGGTGCAGTCCCGAAGCACTTGGAGGCAGTGGCAGTTATACAGGATTCGTCTCTCCCGGTATTGGGAGTTGATATCGCGCTGTGTCTGGAGAGCCATTACGCAAAGTCCCTGGCCAGGGCAAGCGAGATTTACTGGTAGGTTTTCCAGTAGATTCTCAAGGTGTAATGGGCTTCGCTCCGACACGACTTATATCGTTTTTAGGGGACCGACGCTTGCTGCCCCCTAGGCCCAATATGTAAGTCCACGTTGCGACCCCCGGTTCTTACGGGGAGGCGGAAACGGTATAAAAATCAAATTTTTAGCGCATGGGGCAACATGGACTAACAAAGTCGGGATCTTTTCCTAAACTAAAACTAGCAAACAAGCTAAAGAGAGTTAGCTACTCGGAAAGATGGTTATACCTAAACTTGAACTCCTTCTTCTTCAAACTTTGTAGAGGTTTATGGTTCTTTCCTCGTCGCCTTCTTCCGTCAAAGATGGATCCACCTGAGGGTTCAACCTTCGGGCTCTTTCTCGAACTTTGAGAGAACTAGAATCTTCGGCTTGCTAAACCTTTGATCCTAGAGTGAGTAGAGAGTGTCTAAGGGGTGTTTTCTTTTCAAGGAGAGGGATTCTCAACACATGAGAAGGATTCTCCTTGAGCTTGAGGAAGAAGAAGATGAAGTGAGGAGAGAGAATGAATATGATAGAATGAGCTATCTTTTTCCTTTTTGCAACCATATCAAAAGAAAAAGAATTATCTAATTAGTAATAATAATTCAAATGAGAATAGTTGATGGTTGTTTTGGAATGACCACTATCATCACTTCATTAAATGAATGTTGGCAAGAATCAAGGAGCATCCTTGCAAAGTAATGATGATGGTCAAACATTCAACCATGGTCAACAAGTCAACCATGGTCAACAAGTCAACAAAACCAACCATAACATAATTTCATTTAATTACTATTATTAATTGATATCTCACTAATTCATTAGGGTTTGGAAAAAAGACGACTGTCAACTGTGCATGAGCACCCGTTCCGAAACCCTAATGAAAAACCTCTTCTTCCGCCTCAAACAACTGTGCATACACACCTGCATTCTTGTTCCGAGGAACATGAATACTGAGAGATAAAAGTAACCCCAAAACATATACCAGTATCCGGCTCAAACCAGAGCCCGCTGGCAATATCCGTCCGGACTCCAAACGTGCACAAGTGCGCGGATGAGAACGAACCCTGTCGCAAAACCATGCGACCTCTACTCTGTTTTGCCCAGAGGCGAATACCCTCTGTATGGGACTCTAAAGACTCGACACTACGCTGGCAGTGGGTTTAACCACAGACCGCAAGCGGCACTAGCTGTGCGTAACGGTCCCCAGGTAGAAGCCGACAAGAAGGCTGACGAGGTGAACCCCATCTGAACTCCTACTGAGTCTGAATGTGACATTCTCCGTACAGTCCGGTCTGTTCGTCTGATACATCGCATGGCGGGCCTAGGGGGCGGTAAACGTCGGTCCCCTAATAGCGGTACAAGTCGTGTCGGAGTGAAGCCCAAAACACCCTGAGATAACACTGGAAGCCTACCAGTATATCTCGCTTGCCCTGGCCAGGGACTACTCGTGTAATGGCTCTCCTAGACACAGCGCGATGTCAACCCCCAATACCGGGAGAGACGAATCCTGTCTAACCGTCACTGCCTCCAAGTGCTTCGGGACTGCACCCAACTACTACCTGTTTGCACGACTCCTTTGAGCCGTGGTAGGGTAGTGATCAAAGTGCAGTGGGAACACACTCGAGGCGAAGTGCCAGTGTCAAGTCAGCGGACTAAGCTGTACTCATGTCACCTGGGAACTGATAACTGACGATAGGTATAATACCAACTGGTCAGTTCCCGACGAGTCCTGTCCGGTGTACTCATAACCTAACGAGCACCCGTATACTATCTCCAGTACGACGTACTGATGGCTGTGGGACAGACCATCTCCCACACTGGGATGAGAAGCGCATACGCTAGTCTACTCCGGAGTATCGATGCCCTGTCTCGATAGTCCTGCGACTAGGGACCTGTATAAGGATGTGCTTATAGATTACCCAGCCCCCACTGGTGTGACTGCCATCACAACGCTGGTAATCAAGCAAAGATCCTAAGGGCTCCACTAATGTGTATAGGTGATATCGCAAAATAAACACATGTACACATTGAAGTAGAAACAAACCAAGTAGCATACTACTATATTGAGCAAGATTGTTTATACAAGGTGAATATCCCAAGCTTCCATTAAGTAATATACAAACTAGTATGATACAGTAATGGCCTCTAGGGCATATACACTAACAATCTCCCACTTGCACTAAGGCCATGTACTGGCGTATCGAAGACCTATCATCTCGATCAGCCGCTCGAACTGAGTCTGGGGTAGGGCCTTGGTGAATGGATCTGCAGTGTTTTCTTCTGAAGCAACCCTCCGAACCTCGATCTCCTTCCGATCCACGATCTCCCTGATCAGGTGATACCGCCTCAAGATGTGCTTGGATCTCTGATGGGACCTGGGTTCCTTTGCTAAAGCTATAGCCCCGTTGTTGTCGCAATACAGAGGTATTGGGTCAACAATGGACGGAACCACATGAAGTTCTTTCAAGAACTTCCTCATCCAGACAGCTTCTTTTGCGGCATCAGATGCAGCGATGTATTCCGCTTCCATCGTCGAGTCTGCAACGGTTTCCTGTTTGGAACTCTTCCAACACACCGCCCCTCCATTGAGGGTAAAGACATAACCCGACATGGACTTGGAATCATCCTTGTCACTCTGGAAGCTGGAGTCAGCAAAGGCCTCGATCTGGAGGTCTTTTCCGCCATACACCAAGAACATCTCCTTAGTCCTTCTCAGGTACTTGAGAATGTTCTTTACCGCTATCCAGTGTTTCTCCCCAGGGTTTGACTGATACCTGCTTACCACACTCAGTGCATAAGCTACATCCGGTCTGGTACACAACATCGCATACATTATAGAGCCTACCGCAGAAGCGTAGGGTATAATAGACATGCGATCCCTCTCCAAATCAGTCTTGGGGGACATCTCTTTAGAGAGGGTAATTCCGTGACAAGCCGGTAGATTACCGCGCTTGGAATCTTCCATACTGAATCTTTTCAGTACGGTGTCGATGTACCTGGACTGTGAAAGTCCTAATATCCTCTTGGATCTATCACGATGGATCTGGATCCCCAGGATGTAAGAGGCATCACCCAGGTCTTTCATGGAGAACCTGTGTGACAAGAAACCCTTGACAGATTGTAGCATAGGAATGTCATTTCCTATTAAGAGAATGTCATCCACGTATAAAACGAGGAATACTACAGTTCTCGCTACAAATCTACTATAGATGCATGGTTCATCTGGATTTTTGATAAAGCCAAATTCCTTGACCGTCTCATCAAAACAGATGTTCCAACTCTGCGATGCCTGCTTTAGTCCATAGATGGACTTAAGCAACTTGCACACCTTTCCGCTGCTCCCACTCTGAATGAAACCCTCTGGCTGATCCATATAGACACACTCCTCTAAATTCCCATTTAGAAAAGCGGTTTTTACGTCCATCTGCCAAATCTCATAATCGTGGAAGGCAGCAATGGCAAGAAGGATCCGAATGGATTTCAGCATAGCCACTGGAGAAAAGGTTTCGTCATAGTCCAAACCAGGTCTTTGACGGAAACCCTTTGCTACAAGTCTAGCTTTATAGGTCTCAACCTGTCCATCTACACCAATCTTCCTTTTGAAGATCCACTTGCATCCTACGGGTTTTACCCCGTCTGGAGCAATGTCCAACGTCCATACTTTGTTGGTGTACATGGACTCCATTTCGGTCCGCATTGCATCCAGCCATTTTACCGAGTCAACGCTCTGAACGGCCTGCTGGAAGCTAGTAGGCTCATCATAATCTATGATGCAATCCTCTCTATCCCCGTCTATGAGAAAACCGTAGTATCTCTCGGGCGGATGAGACTGCCTACTACTCCTGCGGAGCGGCGTAGGAATGTCCTGTTCATTTGAACCCTCTGGTTCCACCAAACTTTCAGTAATAGCTTGTGGTTCTGGAATTTCTTCCAGTTCTACTGTGCTCCCACTTATCTGGTTTTCTAAAAACTCAGTTTCCAAGAAGTAGGCATGACGAGAAACAAGAACTTTTTGTTCCTCTTCACAGTAGAAGAAATATCCCTTGGAGTTCTTTGGATATCCCACAAACTTGCACTGTACTGAGCGTGCCTCGAGCTTGTCCGCATGCTGCTTTTTAACAAAAGCTGGACTTCCCCAAGTCTTAATGTGACTGAGATGGGGCCTCTTCCCACACCACATCTCATATGGTGTGGTAGGCACAGTCTTAGTAGGAACTCGGTTCAAAAGGTACGCAGCTGATTCTAGCGCATACCCCCAGAATGATCGCGGTAACTCAGCGTTACTCATCATGGACCGTACCATATCCAATAGGGTTCGGTTCCGTCTCTCCGATACACCGTTGTGTTGCGGAGTGTATGGAGGAGTAAGCTGAGAGAGAATCCCGTTCTCTTTTAAATAATTCAGGAACTCGGCACTTAAGTATTCTCCACCTCGATCCGATCTTAGAATCTTGATACTTTTGCCGGTTTGTTTTTCTACTTCATTCTTATATTCCTGGAACTTTTCAAAGGCTTCGGACTTATGTTTCATTAAGAAGACATAACCGTACCTTGAAAAGTCATCCGTAAAAGTAATGAAGTAAGAATAACCGCTTCGCGCATGTGTAGACATTGGACCGCATACGTCGCTGTGTACGAGTCCCAAGAGCTCGCTTGCTCTTACTCCGTATCCAGTGAACGGAGTCTTTGTCATCTTTCCTTTGAGACAGGATTGACAAGTGGCATATGATTGATATTCGAACGGATCCAAATACCCTTCTGTATGTAACTTAGTCAACCTTCTCTCATTGATGTGACCCGGTCTACAATGCCATAAGAAAGTCTGATTGATTTTCGGAGACTTTCTTTTGTGTGTATTCTGGACATTGAAAATATGTGGTTGGTTCAATACGTATATACCATTGCTCAATGTACCTGACCCAATCAGAACTTGATTAAGGTGAATGTTTACAACATTACTTACAAACGCAAATTCATAACCTTCTTTAGAAACCAAAGATACAGAAATGATATTACAAGTTGCGTTGGGTACAAAAAAGCAATTACGCAAAACCAAAACATGCCCATCTGACATTCCCAGGTGATAGTCCCCCACGGCTTTAGCATCCATGCTAGCTCCGTTCGCAACTCTGAGGGTCATGTCACCTGCCTTCAAAAACCTACGGTTTCTCAACGCCTGCAAAGAATTACAGATATGAGATCCTGATCCGGTATCCAATACCCAGGAAGTAGAGTTTATAGAAAGACAGTTTTCAATAACATACACACCTGAAGCTGAAGCCGCAACCTACTTTAGTTCCTGTGTCCTGGCCTTCCAAGCCCTGCAATCTTTCTTCCAGTGTCCACTCTTGTGACAATAGAAGCATTCCTCTTTACCCACAAGCTTCCCCGCTATCTTTGTTGCCTTTGCTTTTCCCTTCGTATCCACTTTACTAACACCGCCCCTTGGTTTGGCGGGGGCTTTCCTCTTCTTTCCCTTGGCTTTCGCCTTGGACCTAGAAGAAGAAGATCCTCCTACAAACAAAGTGGATGTTTCCCTACCTTTCTGTAGGGTGCCCTCTGCACTCCTCAGCATGTTGAGGAGTTCTGAAAGTTCAACTTCTTTTTCTTGCAAGTTGAAATTCAGTATGAACTGGGCGTAAGTGGAAGGAAGGGACTGGAGAACTAAGTCCGTATAGAGCTCACTCTCCAACGTGGTCCCAAGTTCTGCGAGCTCCTCAATGTAGCCTATCATCACGTGGTCCGCTACCGATGATCCGACGGCCAACTTTGCCGAAAATAACTTCTTCGACACTTCGTATCTTGCGATACGAGACTGCTCTCCATACAGTTCTTTTGTATGAAGAAATATGGATTCCAAGTCCATATTCTCGTGCCTCCTCTGATGTTCCATGTCCATAGAGGAAAGCACGAGGCATCTGGCCTTCGCGCAATCAATCTCCCAAGTCTTACGGATTTCCTTATCCGCGACGCTGGAGGTGGGACCTGGGACGGGGGGAGCTTTGGTGGTAAGAAGATACCCCAGCTTGTCGTAAGTGATTGCCATTTTGACATTCCTGAGCCAATCTTTGTAGTTTGGCCCTGTCAGTATGTTTTTATCTAGAAGTAACTTAAGTCCAGTCATTTCGATTTGGTCGCTGCAGGGGGAGAGAAGAAACACTTAGCACGATGCTCTTGCAAGTTTAGAGTGGTTTTTAATTTGTCTAAACAGGATGGCTCCCACTGTCTCTCGAATCCCTCCTCAAACCACAAAGGAAGAATTAGCCGGGATCAATCCCACCGCACAATACTTGCTTAACCGTTCAGCCAGGCCAGTGTCGGTACTTCGAGGGAGGTTTTCCAACGCTTTCGCGAAGTTCCTTAATTTAAGAACCTCTTTTCCCTGGGGGCGTAGCCCCGCTAACACCTTTCTAGGCACCTACTAGGTTTATAGCATTGATCGTTTAGTGAGAAATTTCCCGAGGAGTAGCATATACTCACAGTAGGATCGGGATCCAAATATCATCGCGTGACGAAAATGAAGGAATCCTACCATAATCATCACACTCCAAATGGTATGCAAATCTAGCAAGTTTCAGTACTTATGAAACTCCCGATGTGGATTTTTGCCCCATGCTCTTATGACCTTGACTTTGGCCAACAAATCATAAGTCACATGTCAAGTTCTGCCCGTCGTTCTCCAGGTTAATTTGAATCCATTCGTACCTACCCTTGACTTTGGCCAACAAGGTAGTGCGACTGTTCCAAATCAACGCATCTATCTATGCTGCACATGAATACCCAATAGCTACCAATCACTATGCCTTGACTTTGGCCAACAAACATAGCTTGAATACTATTGACTATTTATGTGAAACGACGGAGGGCTACGAATGGTTTTGGTAAAACCGTGAACGTAGTGAACTTGATATAATCGATGGAACGAGATAGCTTTTAGAAGGAGTGGCTCAAGCTCCGCATTTAAAAGTTAGTTTTGAAAAGAACCGAGTGGTTTTTCGAAAGTGTTCCAACGACTTTAGCTTGGTTTATTATCTTGCATTAGTTCTTTTAATGCGTGATATTCTTGCATTAGTTCTTTTAATGCGTCCCATCATTTAATCCTACCATTGCAGAAAACATCCAAAATATGACGTACGCTTATGCCATTCGCATTCGCCACGGGGTCCCGTCATCACCCGTTAGGTTACTTAACTAACGACAGAGCGGGGGCAGGGCTAGCGCGGCTATAAAACATAAGCAACGCCTAAATATAAAGCAATGATAGACATTACAGATCACAGATGAATACATTGGATATACTAGCAATCCGCAATCCGTTCGAGCCTGCAACGAAAAGCGGATTACACGGTCGCGGTGAATAGCAAATACCCCACCCAAGACCCCTACGGGTGCGGCAAACTACCCGCCAAGTACCCGGTAGTTTGTGCACCCCTCCATGGGTCTATCCTAGGAGCAAAAACAGTAAAAAGAATTATACAATGACGGCTACAACCCCGACCCGGTTGTGCGGCCATACAAATAATATTATTACATCAATTTACATTTACAAATGAATGAAAGAAAAACAAAAGCTCATCTCACATCCACCCCGGCTATTCACCCGCGACAGTCCAACACATTCATATACACATTCCAATATCAAACACAGATCACAGAGATGTATAACCCCGACTAATCGACTTATAGCGATTAGCCGACGTTCAATACATACAAACATCACAGATATAACCAATATAGCCAAAGTGTAGCGAAGTTCGAAAAAAAATACGGATTTATAGGACCCCAAAAGTAAATTTCTTTTCTGGAAAATCTGGGCACATATAACATATTTGAAAAATCCCAAAACCCTACCAGATGAACACTGCACAAAACACGATCACATGAAGAGGCTAAACGGCGGCGGATCCGCGGCGAAGAGAATAGCTGAGGCCGCGGATCCGCGGCGGTTTGAGGGATTCATGGGATCGTTTTTCTTGGGTGTTCTCAGAAAACCCTGAGCCGATTTTAGGAGTAAAAAGTTTTACTTTTAGAGCATAAAAAATTTCAACAGAAACTTAGGGTTTTTGATTTCCGGTTTTTGTGATTTTTCGGTTTCGAACTTCCATACACTTCGCTGCCAAGCTAGTTTAAGTTTAGTTAGGCTCTGATACCACTGTAAGTCCACGTTGCGACCCCCGGTTCTTACGGGGAGGCGGAAACGGTATAAAAATCAAATTTTTAGCGCATGGGGCAACATGGACTAACAAAGTCGGGATCTTTTCCTAAACTAAAACTAGCAAACAAGCTAAAGAGAGTTAGCTACTCGGAAAGATGGTTATACCTAAACTTGAACTCCTTCTTCTTCAAACTTTGTAGAGGTTGATGGTTCTTTCCTCGTCGCCTTCTTCCGTCAAAGATGGATCCACCTGAGGGTTCAACCTTCGGGCTCTTTCTCGAACTTTGAGAGAACTAGAATCTTCGGCTTGCTAAACCTTTGATCCTAGAGTGAGTAGAGAGTGTCTAAGGGGTGTTTTCTTTTCAAGGAGAGGGATTCTCAACACATGAGAAGGATTCTCCTTGAGCTTGAGGAAGAAGAAGATGAAGTGAGGAGAGAGAATGAATATGATAGAATGGGCTATCTTTTTCCCTTTTGCAACCATATCAAAAGAAAAAGAATTATCTAATTAGTAATAATAATTCAAATGAGAATAGTTGATGGTTGTTTTGGAATGACCACTATCATCACTTCATTAAATGAATGTTGGCAAGAATCAAGGAGCATCCTTGCAAAGTAATGATGATGGTCAAACATTCAACCATGGTCAACAAGTCAACCATGGTCAACAGTCAACAAAACCAACCATAACATAATTTCATTTAATTACTATTATTAATTGATATCTCACTAATTCATTAGGGTTTGGAAAAAAGACGACTGTCAACTGTGCATGCGCACCCGTTCCGAAACCCTAATGAAAAACCTCTTCTTCCGCCTCAAACAACTGTGCATACACACCTGCATTCTTGTTCCGAGGAACATGAATACTGAGAGATAAAAGTAACCCTAAAACATATACCAGTATCCGGCTCAAACCAGAGCCCGCTGGCAATATCCGTCCGGACTCCAAACGTGCACAAGTGCGCGGATGAGAACGAACCCTGTCGCAAAACCATGCGACCTCTACTCTGTTTTGCCCAGAGGCGAATACCCTCTGTGTGGGACTCTAAAGACTCGACACTACGCTGGCAGTGGGTTTAACCACAGACCGCAAGCGGCACTAGCTGTGCGTAACGGTCCCCAGGTAGAAGCCGACAAGAAGGCTGACGAGGTGAACCCCATCTGAACTCCTACTGAGTCTGAATGTGACATTCTCCGTACAGTCCGGTCTGTTCGTCTGATACATCGCATGGCGGGCCTAGGGGGCGGTAAACGTCGGTCCCCTAATAGCGATACAAGTCGTGTCGGAGTGAAGCCCAAAACACCCTGAGATAACACTGGAAGCCTACCAGTATATCTCGCTTGCCCTGGCCAGGGACTACTCGTGTAATGGCTCTCCTAGACACAGCGCGATGTCAACCCCCAATACCGGGAGAGACGAATCCTGTCTAACCGTCACTGCCTCCAAGTGCTTCGGGACTGCACCCAACTACTACCTGTTTGCACGACTCCTTTGAGCCGTGGTAGGGTAGTGATCAAAGTGCAGTGGGAACACACTCGAGGCGAAGTGCCAGTGTCAAGTCAGCGGACTAAGCTGTACTCATGTCACCTGGGAACTGATAACTGACGATAGGTATAATACCAACTGGTCAGTTCCCGACGAGTCCTGTCCGGTGTACTCATAACCTAACGAGCACCCGTATACTATCTCCAGTACGACGTACTGATGGATGGCTGTGGGACAGACCATCTCCCACACTGGGATGAGAAGCGCATACGCTAGTCTACTCCGGAGTATCGATGCCCTGTCTCGATAGTCCTGCGACTAGGGACCTGTATAAGGATGTGCTTATAGATTACCCAGCCCCCACTAGTGTGACTGCCATCACAACGCTGGTAATCAAGCAAAGATCCTAAGGTCTCCACTAATGTGTATAGGTGATATCGCAAAATAAACACATGTACACATTGAAGTAGAAACAAACCAAGTAGCATACTACTATATTGAGCAAGATTGTTTATACAAGGTGAATATCCCAAGCTTCCATTAAGTAATATACAAACTAGTATGATACAGTAATGGCCTCTAGGGCATATACACTAACACGATATGCGATAGTCCTAGACGAATAGACCGGACTGTACGGAGATTGTCACATCAGGCTCAGTAGGATTTCGGATGGGTTTCCTCATCGGCCTTCTTATCGACATTTACCTGGGGACCGTTACGTACAGCTAGTGCCGCTTGCGGTATATGGTTAAACCCACTGCCAGCGAAGTAGTCGAGTCTTTAGAGTCCCACACAGAGAGTTTCCCTGCTTCGGGCAAAATGGTATAGGGTCGTATGATTTTACGACAGGGTTCAGACATGCACGTGCATTTATGCATGTACTATGTTCGGACAGTTTTTACTAGCGGGCTTTGGTTTTAGCCAGATTCTAGTATCGGATTATTGGATTTGTACAGTCTAAAGTTTTTCCGTGTTTTCACGGATAGGTGGGGCGTTCTCGTAAATTGTCGAGAAGCTTCTAGAAGGATGATGACTTGAGGGCTAAGGTGGCATTTGCATTTATTGATTTAGTGACTCATTAGTGTATTCATCCATAGAGTTAATGATGCATTTAATGACTAATGACTCATGAGATGAATCACACAAAGTGAATGAATGAAGCATGGTTGATAAATCATTTGATTTATTCATTTAATAAATCATTATGCTTCATATATTCAAGATGAGATATTATTTCATATCATTCTCACTCTCACCTTCTCTCTCCTCAAGCTCTCTCTCTTCAAACCCTAACCCTAACCTCTCATGTGTTGAGATCAAGGGTTAGCAAGACTTATTAATCCCTAATCCTACTCTATATTCCCTAGATTGCTTTGATTAGCACTTTGAGTAACCTAGTTACCTCAAGTTAGAGGTCAAGCTTGGAGTAGTAGCTCTCGGTTGGATCTTCTATTACAAAGAGGAGGCCGATGAGAAGGTGGTCATCGAGAAGAAGAAGGACTTGGTTCATTAGGTATAATCTTCTTTCATAGTAGCTAATCCCTCCTATGATGTTGTTAGTTAAGGTTTGGCAAAGATCCGTAAGTTAGTCGATGTTTCTTTTAAACAAAATGATTGTTTTACCTATTCCGCCTCCCCGCAATTCGTGGGGTGTACAACGTCAACTTACAGTGGTATCAGAGCCTCGCTAAACCATAACTAACTTGTTAGCAAAGTCGTTAGAAATTCGATCGCAAAACGAACCGGAAAAAACATCAAATTGACCAAGTTTCTGTCGATTTTAAAACGGGGTCTAAAAATTTTTCAGGGACCCTTAAAATTTCGAGCAGGGAAGTATAACAATACTGGAGAAATTTGGGTTCCTGAATCGGCCAAACAGCCGCAGAACCGCGGCTGATCCAAGCGATCCGCCGCGGATCCGCGGCCGAGTTGAAGCCGATTCACCCCAAAATTCCCCAGTAACTCTTCTGTGTTAATTTTGTTCTTTCTGGAATGTTTTGTTTCTGCTCAAGTCTCAGGTGCACAGAGAAGTTTTTGGAGTAGAATCAATTGTGTTTTCTCGATCGAAATTCTACGATGTTTGGCTAATTAGATTATATCTGTGATTTGTATAATGTGTTCGTAAACCTCCCCTAACTGCTAGTATGTCGGTTGGCAGGGGGTTGCATATTTCTGTAATGTTTTTACTGTTTGTGTTTATGAACTTGATTGGATCGTTGTGATGATTAGCCGGGGTTTGAGATGGGTTTTTATATTCATTCATTCGATGTAAATTGTAATATGATGTAATATTCTTTTGCGGGGCACATCCAGGTTACGGTTGTAGCCACCGTTGTATTATTTCATTTACTGATTTTTGCTTCTAGGATAGACCCAAGGTGGGGTGCACAAACTACCGGGTACTTTGAAGTGTTTAGTGGCCTACTCACGTTGTTGAGGGAGACCGCTTCACTTCGGGTACTTGGTGGGTAGTTTGCCATACCCGTAGGGGTCTAGGGTGGGGTAATGGCTATTCATCACAACTGTGTAATCCGTCTTTCACTGCAGGCTCAAAGGAAACGCGGATTGCTTGTATATCCAATAATGTTCATCTGTGATCTGGAATGCCTATTATTGCGTCAGACGAATGTACAATATCTATATATGATAGCTATTTAGACGTCACTTATGTTTTACACCCGCGCTAGTCCAGCCCTCGCTCTGTTGTTAGTTAAGTAACCTAACGGGTGATGACGGGACCCAGTGGCGAATGCGGATGGCATAAGAGGACGTTGTATTTTCGTTGTTTTCTGCAATGATAGGTTAATTGATGAGACGCATTATATTAATGCAAAGAAAATAAACCAAAATTGAATCGTTGGAACAGTTTAAAAGAAACCACTCGGTTATTTTAAAACAGAGGCTATTTTTTAATTGCGGAGCTTTAACCACTCTTTTTAAAAGCTATCAGGTTCCTTCGGTCATATCAAGTTCACTACGTTCACGGTTTCGCCAAAACCATTCGTAGCCCTCCGTCATTTCATTTGGGTATTCAGTAGTATTCAAGCAATGTATTTTGGCCAACGTCAAGGCATAGTGTTTGGTAGCTGCTGGGTATTCGTTTGTTGCATAGATAGATGAGTTAGTTTGGGGCAGTCGTATTATCATTTGACCAAAGTCAGGGGTATGTATGGATGGGTTCAAATTAACAAGATAATGATGGGTAGAACTTGTTATGTGACTTATGACATTTTGACCAAAGCCAAGGTCATAAGAGCATGGGGCAAAAACTTATATCGGGAATTTCTAAAGAAACTGAAATTTGCAAAGAGATGCATATCATTTGGAGTTTGATGAAAGTTGGTAGTATTCCTTCAGCATTATCATACGATGATATTTGGATCCCGATCCTACTCTGAGTATATGCTATTCATCAGGAGATTCGTCACTTAACGATCAATGCTATAAACCAAGTAGGTGCCGAGAAAGGTGTCAGCGGGGCTACGCCCCCAAAGAAAAGAGGTTATTTAATTAAGGAACTTCGCGAAAGCGTTGGAAAACTTCCCTCGAAGTACCGACACCAGCCTGCCTGAACGGTTAAGCAAGTATTGTACGGTAAGAATAGTCCTGGCCAGTTCTTCCTTTTTGGTTTGAGGAGGGATTCGAGAAACAGTGGGAGCCATCATGTTTAGATAAACTAAAAACCACTCTAAACTTGCAAGAGCTTCATGCTAAAGTGTTCTCTCTCTCTCTCTCTCCTAATTGCAGCGACCCAGAACATGACAGGACTTAAGTTACTACTAGAAAAAAATATATTGACAGGGCCAAACTATAAAGATTGGCTGCGGAATGTCAAGATGGCTTTGACCTATGACAAATTGGGGTATGTCCTTACTGCTAAGGCACCTGCTGTCCCAGGTCCTAAATCCAGTAATGCGGATATGGAAATCCGCAAAACCTGGGAGTTAGATTGCGCGAGGGCCAAGTGCATCATGCTTGCCTCGATGAATAATGAACATCAGAGGAGGCACGAGGATATGGATCTTGATGACATATTTCTCCATACAAAGGAACTTTATGGAGAGCAATCTCGTATAGCAAGATACGAGACCTCAAAGAACTTGTTTCAGGCGAGGTTGGCCGTCGGATCATCTGTAGGAGAACATGTCCTAAAGATGATTGGCTATATAGAAGAGCTCGCAGACCTCAGGACGACTTTGGAGAACGAGCTCTATACAGACTTGATTCTCCAGTCCCTTCCTTCCACCTACGCCCAGTTTATTCTGAATTTCAACATTCAAAGAAAAGAACTTGAACTTCCAGAACTCCTTAACATGTTGAGGAGTGCAGAGGGCATCTTGCAGAAGGCTAGGGCCAAAGGAAGAAAGAATAAGGCCGCCACCAAACCTAGAGGAGGTGTTAGTAAGGTGGGAGTGAAGGGAAAGAAAAAGATTACGGTGCCAGTAGTGGCAAAGGATGAGTGTTTCCACTGTAATAGGAAAGAGAACTGGAAGAAAGATTGCAAGACTTGGAATGCCAAGAACCAGGAACCGAAGCAAGCTGTGGCTGCAACTTCAGGTGTGTTTGTAATTGAGAATTGTCCGTCAATCAACTCTACTTCCTGGGTATTGGATACCGGATCAGGATCTCATATATGCAATTCATTGCAGGCACTGAGAAACCGTAGAGTGCTGAAGGTTGGTGATATGACCCTGAAGGTTGCTAACAGAGCTAGCGTCGGAGCTGTGTCCGTAGGGGATTATCACCTTGGATTGACGAGTGGACATATTTTGGTTTTGCATAACTGTTTTTGTGTACCTAGTTTAACGTGTAATATCATATCAGTTTCCTTGTTATCAAAAGAAGGTTATGATTTCACATTTGTAAGCGATGTTGTTAACATCCACCTAAATCATGGTTTGATTGCGTCCGGTACGCTGGATAATGGTATATATGTCTTAAACCAATTACAGATTTTCAATGTCCAGAACACACTAAAAAGAAAGTCTCCAGATTTAAATAAAGCTTTCTTATGGCATTATAGATTAGGTCACATCAATGAGACAAGGTTAACTAAGTTACAGAGAGAAGGATATTTGGATTCATTCGAATATCAATCTTATGTCACTTGTCAATCATGTCTCAAAGGAAAGATGACAAAGACTCCATTCACTGGACATGGAGTAAGAGCGAGCGAGCTCTTAGGACTCATACACAGCGATGTATGTGGTCTAATGTCTACACATGCAAGAGGTGGTTTTTCCTATTTCATTACTTTTACGGATGATTACTCTAGGTACGGATTCATTTTCTTGATGAAACATAAATCCTAGGCTTTTGAGAAATTCCAAGAGTATAAGAATGAAGTAGAAAACCAAACCGGCAAAAGTATCAAGACACTGAGATCTGATCGAGGTGGTGAATACTTAAGTGCCGAGTTCCTAAGTTACCTAAAAGAGAAAGGAATTCTCTCTCAGCTTACTTCTCCATACACTCCACAGCATAACGGTGTATCGGAGAGACGGAATCGAACCCTATTGGATATGGTACGTTCCCTGATGAGTAATGCTGAGTTACCGCGATCTTTCTGGGGTTATGCGCTAGAATCAGCGACATATCTTTTGAACAGGGCTCCTACCAAGACTGTGCCTACCACGTCATATCAGATGTGGAGTGGGAAGAAACCCCATCTTCAGCATATAAGGATATAGGGATGTCCAGAACTCCAGGCACGATCAGTGCAGTGTAAGTTTGTGGGATATCCAAAGAACTCCAAGGGGTATTACTTCTAATATGTAGAGGAACAAAAGGTTTTGTTTCTCGTCATGCCCATTTTCTAGAACAGCAGTTTTTAGAAAAGGAAACAAATGGGAGCGAAATAGAACTGGAAGAAATTCCAGAACCACAAACTGCTACTGAAAGTTTGGTAGAACCAGTAGTTCAAGAAGAACAGGACATTCCCGCACCCCTCCGCAGGAGTAGTAGGCCGTCTCATCCGCCTGAGAGATACTACGGTTTTCTCATAGATGGGGATAGAGAGGATTGCATCATTGATGATGATGAACCTACTAGCTTCCAGCAGGCCATCTAGAGCGGCGACTCGGTACGATAGCTAGATGCAATGCGGACCGAGATGGAGTCCATGTACACCAATAAAGTATGGACTTTGGACTTTGCTCCAGATGGCGTAAAACCCATAGGATTCAAATGGATCTTCAAGAAAACGATTGGTGTAGATGGACAGGTGGAAACCTATAAGGCTAGACTTGTTGCAAAGGGTTTTCGTCAAAGACCTGGTTTGGACTATGACGAAACTTTTTCTCCAGTGGCTATGCTCAAATCCATTCGGATCCTTCTTGCTATTGCCGCCTTCCATGATTATGAGATCTGGCAGATGGACGTAAAGACGGCTTTTATAAATGGTAATTTCGAAGAGTGTGTCTATATGGATCAGCCAGAAGGCTTCAATCAGAGTGGGAGCAGCGGGAAAGTGTGCAAGTTGCTTAAGTCCATTTATGGACTAAAGCAGGCATCGCGGAGTTGGAACATCTATTTTGATGAAACGGTCAAAGAATATGACTTTATCAAAAATCCAGATGAACCATGTATATATAGTAAAATTGTAGCACGAACTGTCGTATTCCTCATCTTGTACGTGGATGACATTCTATTGATAGGAAATGACATTCCTATGCTACAATATGTCAAAGGATTCTTGTCACACAGGTTCTCCATGAATGACCTGGGTGATGCCTCTTACATTCTGGGGATCTGGATCTATCGTGATAGATCCAAGAGGATGTTGGGACTTTAGCAGTCCAGGTATATCAACACTGTACTGAAAAGATTCAGTATGGAAGATTCTAAGCGCGGTAATTTACCGGCTTGTCACGGAATCACCCTATCCAAAGAGATGTCTTCCAAGACTGATTTGGAAAGGGAACGCATGTCAGTTATACCCTACGCTTCTGCGGTAGGCTCTATAATGTATGCGATGTTGTGCACCAGACCAGAGGTAGCTTACGCACTGAGCGTGGTAAGCAGGTATCAGTCAGACCCAGGGGAGAAGCACTGGATAGCAGTAAAGAACATTCTCAAGTACCTGAGAAGAACTAAGGAGACGTTCTTGGTTTACGGCGGAAAAGACCTCAAGATAGAGGCCTTTGCTGATTCCAGCTTCCAGAGTGATAAGGATGACTCTAAGTCCATGTCAAGTTATGTCTTTACCCTCAATGGAGGGGCGGTGTGCTGGAAGAGTTCAAAGCAGGACACCGTTGCTGACTCGACGATGGAAGCGGAGTATATTGCTGCTTGCGATGCCGCAAAAGAAGCGGTCTGGATGAAGAAGTTCCTAATAGAACTTCAGGTGGTTCCTACCATTGTTGATCCAATACCGCTGTATTGCGATAACAACGGAGTTATAGTTTTAGCGAAGGAACCCAGGTCCCATCAGAAGTCCAGACACATCTTAAGGCGGTATCACCTGATCAGGAAGATCATAGATCGCTGGGAGATCGAGGTCCGGAGAGTTGCTACAGAGGAGAACACAGCTGATCCATTCACAAAGACCTTACCTCAGATTCAGTTCGAGAGGCTACTTGAGATGATCGGTCTTCGATATGCCAGTACATGGCCCTAGTGTAAGTGGGAGATTGTTAGTGTATATGCCCTAGGGGCCATTATTGTATCATACTGGCTTGTATATTACTTAATGGAAGCTTGGGATATTCACAGTTATATTAACAGTCTTGCTAAACAGGGTAGTATGCTACTTGGTTTATATCTATCTTAATATGTGTGTACGTATTGATAGAGCCCTTAGGATCTTGCTTGACTACCAGCGTTGTGATGGCAGTCACACTAGTGGGGGCTGGATTGTCTACAAGCACATCCTTTTTCAGGTCCCTAGTCATAGGATTATCGAGACAGGGCATCGATACTCCGGAGTAGACTAATGTGTATGCTTCTCATCCCAGTTGGGGACATGGTCTTTCCCACAGCCATCAATACGTCGTACTGGAGATAGTATACAGGTGCTCGTTGGGTTACGGGTACACCGGACATGACTCGCAGGGAACTGTTGGTTGGTATTATACTCGTCGTCAGTTAACAGTTCCCAGGTGACATGAGTAAAGCATAGTCCGCAGACTTGACACTGCTGCTTCGCCTCGAGTGTGTTCCGACTATTCTTAGATTGCTACCCTACCACGGCTCAAAGGAGTCGTGCAAACAGGTAGTAGTTGGGTGCAGTCCCGAAGCACTTGGAGGCAGTGGCAGTTAGACAGGATTCGTCTCTCCCGGTATTGGGAGTTGATATCGCGCTGTGTCTGGAGAGCCATTACGCAAAGTCCCTGGCCAGGGCAAGCGAGATTTACTGGTAGGTTTTCCAGTAGTTTCTCAAGGTGTAATGGGCTTCGCTCCGACACGACTTATACCGCTTTTAGGGGACTGACGCTTGCCGCCTCCCTAGGCCCGATATGCCATAGTCCTAGACGAATAGACCGGACTGTACGGAGATTGTCACATCAGGCTCAGTAGGAGTTCGGATGGGTTTCCTCATCGGCCTTCTTATCGACATCTACCTGGGGACCGTTACGTACAGCTAGTGCCGCTTGCGGTCTATGGTTAAACCCACTGCCAGCGTAGTAGTCGACTCTTTAGAGTCCCACACAGAGAGTTTCCCTGCTTCGGGCAAAACGGTATAGAGGTCGTATGGTTTTACGACAGAGTTCGGACATGCACGTGCATTTATGCACGTACGATATTTGGACAGTTTTTACTACCGGGCTTTGGTTTAAGCCAGACTCCAGTATCGGATTATTGGATTTATACAGTCTAAAGTTTTTCCGTGTTTTCACGGATAGGAGGGGCGTTCTCGTAAATTGTCGAGAAGCTTCTAGAAGGATGATGACTTGAGGGCTAAGGTGGCATTTGCATTTATTGATTTAGTGACTCATTAGTGTGATTCGTCCATGGAGTTAATGATGCATTTAATGACTAATGACTCATGAGATGAATCACACAAAGTGAATGAATGAATCATGGTTGATAAATCATTTGATTTATTCATTTAATATATCATTATGCTTCATATATTCAAGATAAGATATTATTTCATATCATTCTCACTCTCACATTCTCTCTCCTCAAGCTCTCTCTCTTCAAACCCTAACCCTAACCTCTCATGTGTTGAGATCAAGGGTTAGCAAGACTTATTAATCCCTAATCCTACTCTATATTCCCTAGGTTGCTTTGATTAGCACTTTGAGTAGCCTAGTTACCTCAAGTTAGAGGTCAAGCTTAGAGTAGTAGCTCTCGGGTGGATCTTCTATTACAAAGAAGAGGCCGACGAGGAGGTGGTCATCGAGAAGAAGAAGGACTTGGTTCATTAGGTATAATCTTCTTTCATAGTAGCTAGTCCCTCCTATGATGTTGTTAGTTAAGGTTTGGCAAAGATCCGTAAGTTAGTCGATGTTTCTTTTAAACAAAATGATTGTTTTACCTATTCCGCTTCCCCGCAATTCGTGGGGTGTACAACGTCGACTTACAGACTCGATGATGGAGGCTGAATACATCGCTGCCAACGATGCTGCCAAAGAGGCTGTCTGGATGAAGAAGTTCATCACTGAACTTGGTGTGGTTCCGTCCATTGAGCATCCAATACCTTTGTATTGTGTTAACAATGGAGCTGTGGCTTTGGCCAAGGAACCCAGGTCCCATCAGAAGTCCAGACATATTCTGAGGCGGTATCACCTGATCCGGGAGATAGTTGATCGCCGGGAGATCGAGGTCAGGAGAGTTGATACGAAGGACAACACTGCGGATCCATTCACAAAGGCCATTCCCCAGATACATTTTGAGAGACTCTTCGGGATGTTAGGTATGAGATACTACAACAGCTGGCTTTAGTGCAAGTGGGAGATTGTTAGTTATGTATATGCCCTAGAGGCCATTATTGTACATATGATGTATATTATAGTGGATGCTTGGATATATATAGAGAGGACTTTCTTGCTCGACATAATAGTATGCTATTTGGTTTCTCTTTTTCTTAACATGTTGACTTGTATTAGTTTATTGTCTTGCTCTCACATGTTGATAAAGCCCTTAGGATATGTACTCGACTACTGGGACTATGATGAGATCATACTAGTGGGGCCAGGGTAGTCAATGAGTACATCCTATAATTGTTCCTAGTCGAGGGTGTATCGAGACAGGGCATCGATACACCAGAGTAGACTAGCGTATACGCATCTTGACCCATATGATGGGCGATGGATGATCCCATATCCATCGGTGTTTGACATCAAAGATGGTGTACGGGTGCTCAGTGGAGACTGGTTACACTGAACGGACTCGCCGAGAACTCCCAGATGGTATTATACCTCACGTCAGATGGCAGTTCTCTGGTGACACCGGTACAGGTTAGTCTGTAGACCCGAGATCGTCATAGAGTCTTTTATGATTCCTACCGTGCTTTGATTTCCATCATACTACGTCCAAGAGGGCATGCAAAACGGTGGCTTTTGGGTGCAGTCCCGAATCACATGGAGGAAATGAGCGATAGGAGGGGATTCGTGTTAGTTATATGTATGCCCTAGAGGCCATTACTGTACATACGATGTATATTGTAGTGGATGCTAGGACATATATAGGGAGGACTTTCTTGCTCGACATGATAGTATGCTATCTGGTTATACTTTATCTTAACATGTACTCTGATTGTCTCTATGTTACATGTTGATAAAGCCCTTAGGATATGTACTCGACTACTGGGACTATGATGAGATCATACTAGTGGGGCCACGGTAGTCGGTGAGTACATCCTATAACTGTTCCTAGTCGAGGGTGTATCGAGACAGGGCATCGATGCACCAGAGTAGACTAGCGTATACGCATCTTGACCCATAAGATGGGCGATGGATGATCCCATATCCATCGGTGTTTGACATCAAGGATGGTGTACGGGTGCTCAGTGGAGACTGGGTACACTGGACGGACTCGCCGAGAACTCCCAGATGGTATTATACCATACGTCAGATGGCAGTTCTCCGGTGACACTGGTACAGAGTAGTCTGTCGACCCGAGATCGTCATAGAGTCTTGTGTGATTCCCACTGTGCTTTGATTTCCATCATACCACGTCTAAGAGGGCGTGCAAAAAGGTGGCTTTTGGGTACAGTCCCGAATCACATGGAGGCAATGAGCGATAGGAGGGGATTCGTCTCTCCCGGTATAGAGAGTTGATGTTGTGCTGTGTTCGATTGGCTATAACCAGAAATCCCTGGCCAGGGTTGCTGAGATTTACTGGTAAGTGTTATCAGTAGTTTCTCGAACAGTTATAGACCTCATATCGACACGACTTATCGAGCTACTGGGGTCTGACGTTTACCATCCCTAGACGAGATATGCAACATATCAGACGACGAGACCGGACTGTACGGGAGTGTTACTGTTTGGATTCACAGGAGAAGTTACAGGCTTGCTTGTTGATCTTCTGAGCGCTCAATACCTGGGTAGCTGTTACGTTTAGCTGACCGCTTGCAGCTTGTGGGTGTTTGATATGATCATCACCTACTGCCGGCGTATTGACGATTCTTTAGAGTCCTACACAGAGGTTTCTTGACTCAGGCAAAACGGAGTAGGAGCACATATGTGATATGTGCGGGACCGAGGATAATGCGATATGTGATACCGTATTATATTCTCGCGATATTTGATATCAGCCGGGTCATCGGATCAAGTGTTGATTCGGCAAATCGGTACGGATAAATATTAGTCGGTTATATGCGATATAGCCGGATTGTCGGATCAAGTGTTGATTCGATAATTTAATGTATAATAATATATATGATATATTAAATTACATTAGCTAATATTTGCTCACTAAAAGATTCTTTTTCTCACTCGGGTAATACATTGATATATATGCGATATATGTTAAATGTATTATTTTATTTTGTTGCAATAAATATTGTATATGTGATATATAATATTGTAACATGATATGATAAATAATGCAACTTGTTTAGTAGAGATTAAACATGGTTAGGGTTTGATTAGGGTTAAGGCTTTCTAGAAGATTCTAGAAGTTTTCTTTCTTTGTCTTTGTTAAGATATTTTGCTAGATATTTCCAAAACCCTAACCAAACCTTTAACCCTAGTTAATTCTCTACAAGAGTTAGCTTGACCATGGTTGCATTATCTATCATATTATTTCTTTTCCTATTCATCACAAAAGAATAACTATTATTGTTCATCTTCTTCCTTCAATTCTTTCATGAAAAAGCTTACTTGTTTTTCAAAAGGTGATGAATAATTGTGAGAAAAAGATAAATAAATAGAGCAAAAATCCTACTTCATCATCCTCATCTTCCCTTGCCATTTAGATGAGGGTGTTCACATCATTTCATTAGTGTTAGCTTGTGTTAAAGTAACTTCAAGGTAGATTATCTTAGTATCGAAGATCGGAAGCAAAGGTTGCGTCTTTCTCTTCGTGGAACCTCTCGAGAGTCCGGATCCCGATGATCGCAGCGAAGGGACCACAACACGGAGCATATGAAGTGAAGGACCGGATCTACAAAGGTTGTAATCCCTCTCACTTAGTGTTAAAATGTTTAGCATGTTAGTTTTCGCCTAATCTCTAGTTTAAAGTTCCGTATTCGGGTTGTTCGGCATGGCTAAAATTTTATTCGGGCATGGTTGATGCCTCGTAGACCCTTATGCGCGTGCCTAGCAACCCTACAGTGGTATCAGAGCTAAGCTAGAGCTTTAGGCGAAGTCTGAACGAAGTTTAAAGTCCGATCGAAACCCGAAACCCCGATAAAACATGCTCTCTGGAAATTTTCTAAAAATTGGGTTTTTTCCACATTAAAAATATCCAAAAATTACATCAGGTAATTATAAGAACTACTGTGAAGCACGTGAGTGTAAGTCGTCCAAAGAGGCGCGGAACCGCGGCCCCACCCCAGCATGTGCGACGTTCCGCGGCCACGTGGTCGATTCATGGCACGTGGTTTTCACAGTAACTCCTATTTTGTAATGTTGTTTTTTCTGGAAATTTTTATTTTTTTTATTCAACTGTTGAATTATCTGGGTTGTATTGGGGACTTAAAGTTTCGATCGGATATTATAACTTTGTTTAGTTTTGTCCGGATAATTTTAGAAACTGTTAAAAAGTTCGAACGGATATCAATAACTCACTTTTTCCCCTGTCGGAAATTTTTTCAAAAGTTGGATTTTTTTCCTCGTGTTTAAGAATGTTCTAAGTCGTGCAAGTAACTCGATGGACCCTCTAGAAGACAACAAACCTTAACTCGATTATGTGACCGTCTTGAACTGCCCTTTGAACCTTAGGGTTTGGGGCAGTATGGCGTGCCACATGTGAGGCGTTGGCTTGACCCTTCTACGGCTGGACCATTGGTACTGTGGCATGTGATGGACGTTTTTAAACTGATTTCAAGTGTTGAGATATATTGGGGAAATCTTGGGTGCTTGATGATTCGATCGGAAAGTTTAACTTTTTCTATTTATCTGGAATGTGATACAATAATTGGGATCCACAGATAGTTATGAGATAACTAATTTGAATATTATAAACATAGCAGTTTAGTCTCAGATGATCGGTTGCCACGGAATTTTGATGCGATCAAAAGTCCGTCGCAATCACGTAGCGTACGCGAATACTCGCCGGGTAAACTTAATAGACAGCCTCACTCCATAGCCCCGACCAAGTGACTGTAGGAGAACCCCGTCGCCGAAAGCATCCGTTCGGGTGCTCCCGGTAGCGGTGTTCCGCCTTGGTGCACTTCGTCGACGGTATCGGGGGTGCGGCCGTTTACTAAAGTTTGCGACGACATTCGATCAGGACGTCGGGAATCATGTTGAATTGCCCGACTTGATATTGAAAAGAGTTTTCGATAATGAGACTAAAATGCGGGGTTTATAATTGTTAGGCATGTGATGTCTAAGGAATTCATTTGGTCAGGCATGCGATGTCTGAGGTGGTTGCGGATTCCAACTGTTGTAGTTTTACACTTTCTTTTCTGTGACCGTAAGCGTAGTATGTGGTGTATCGCCGGCTTCGTTGCTATACATCAACGACAATCGGGATACGCATACTTGATTACGTTGATGATATGAGATATTATGTGTTGCTGTGATATGTTGTATTGGTTCGTCGCGTTTGAATAGCCGGGGGTTTTATGTGAGATGAGAGTTTTTCTTTTTCATTCATGTAAAATTCATTTGTATGTAATATTCTTTTATTGGGGCACTTCCAGGTAGCGGAAGATGTCACCCTTGTATATTATTTACTTTTCCGCATTAGGTAGACCCAAGGCGGGGAGCACAAGTAACCGGGTTCTAGGGTCCAGTGGGAGACCATCTCGAGGAGTCGAGACCGGGTCTCCTAACCCTAGAATTGGCAGTGTTACTTGCCGCTCTCGTAGGGGTCTAGGGATGTGGGTTTGGCTATTCATCGCGACCGTGGAATCCGTGTTTTATACAGGCTCGTATTGAAAACACGGACGCCCTAGTATATCCAATATTTCATATATGTTCTTCTGCTGCAATGTTCTGTGATGAGATCATATTACTGCCTGAGACGAATGTTTATATTATATATATGAGATATATGTTATATTGCAGATTTCGTTTCAAAAGAAATGCTTGTGAAGCATATTAAAATGGGACTTCATTAATGAGATTAATGAAATAAAAGAAACCTAAGATGTTGTAGAAACTTGTTTAAAAACTAGTAGCTACAGTTCTTGCTTTGCATAGTGGTGTTCCTTGTAGAACATCCAGCACCTTATTCGATAAGGAAAGGACCGAGATCCCTTCACCGGGAGTGACTCCTTTAGCAATAACTGGCAGATGCTACAAACTCGGTTTGTCTTTTGATTGCTTCTATAGTTCTTGCTTTGCATAGTGGTATATATGATATATCCTGCACCTTATTCGATGAGGAAAGGGCCGACGATCCCTTCACCGGGAGTGACCCCTTTAGCAAAACTAGAAAAGCCTAAAAAACACTCCATTTAAAATCACTCGATTCTACAACGATATCAAGTTCATTACGCAAAGGGTTTTCTTAAAAACCCGTCGTAGCCCTCCGTCATTTCAGATAAGTACTACTTAGTATTCGTGCTGCGGTAGTTTGGCATTCGTCAAGGCGTAGTGTACGGTAGCTAACTAGTGCTTATCTGCTAGCATACGATGCGATTGGATTAGGGTATTCGTACGGCGTTGTTTGGCATTCGTCAAGGGTCGTGCGGGTGGGTTTAATTCAATCAAGAAATGTACGGGTTGAACTTGGCTGGCGGACTATGGGTGGTTTGGCATTCGTCAAGGTCATAGGACGCTAGGGGCAAAATATTATTAGGAATTTCAAGTGTTGAAATTTGCAATGAGATTGCATACCTTCTATGAGATAGTTGGATCCCGATACCCGCTGCGAGTAAGAGTTACTCCTGGGAGAGTTTTACACATTACAATTAGGTGTCTAGAAAGGTGTTAACGGGGTTACGCCCCTGGGAAAACGAGGTTTACTTTAATTAGGTTCGTGCGAGAGCACGGGGGACCTCCCTCAAAGTACCGACACTGGCCTGGCTGAAAGATTGGCGAACTTGTAGCGTGTAACTAATCCCGGCTAGTCTTTCCTTTTAGGGTTTGAAGGAAGATTTGATTAAAACAGTGGGAGACATCCTGATTAGATATATTAGATAACCAATCTAATCTTGCAAGAGCATACGCTGAGTGTTTTCTTCTCTCTCTCTCCAGATAGCGACCATATCACGCCTTAATCAAGATAATAATACGGATATATTTGACCGAACCCGCTTGTTATACCGAGCTGGGGAACGTTGGTCCCGCTCCAACTTATAATTGTTATAGGACAGAGCAGGAAATTGGGGATTGCCAGAATTCCCGTGCCGCCCAAACGAAGAAAGTGCATGTTGATGCATCATCTTCGGGTGTGTTCATTACACAGAACTGTTTCTCAGTATCCTTTACGTCCTGGGTATGTGATACCGGATCAGGATCCCGTATATGTAATCTGTTACATGGGCTACAGATAGGTAAAGAACTGAGAAGGGTGATAAGTTTCATGAGACAGAAAACGGTGCAAGTGTTGCAGCCAAGTCTGTTGGTCACTGTCACCCTGTATTATCGGAATACATTGATTCTGAACAAATGTTATTAGATACCGAACCTGATATACAAAATCATATCAGTCTCTTTATTAGTAAAGAAAGGATATAATTTTGTATTGTTGGATAATGTTTTGAACATTTCCTATATCAAGAGTTGATCGGTTCAGGCACGTTATCTAAAATCATTGACGTTCTAAATCAAACTACAGTTCTTAGTATACAGAACACACACAAGAGGAAGAGTTCAGAAATGAACAAATCCTTCTTGAGGCATTGTAGACTAGGTCATATCAATGCGACCCGACTGGCTGAAGTTACATTTAGATGCATATTTAAATTAGTTTGAATTTACATCTTGTGAAACTTGCCTGTCATGTCACAAAGATGAGATGACCATAGCTCTGTTTATTGGAAACAGAGAAAGAGTTAGTGAACTCTTGGGATTGATACATGCTGATGTATGTAAGTCTCTTGTCTATACATGCCAAGACTGGTTCTTTGTACTTCATTACATTCTCTGATAATCTCTCAAGATTCAGACATGTGTTCCTGTTGAAACACAAGTCCGAACCTTTTGAGATATTCACAAAATATAAGTTAGAAGTAGAGAACCAAAATACGGGTATAAGTATTATGTCCTTTGATGAGATCAAGGAGGAGAATACTTGAGCATGGAATTCCTAGATTATTCTAAAGGAGAATGAGATTCTCTCTCAGCATTACTCCTCCGTATACACCATAGCACGATGGTATATCGGGGTGGAGCAATAGCACCCTATTTGATATGGTGTGCTCTATGATGAGTACTACTGAGTTTCCTATTTCCTTTTGGGAGTTATGCACTTGAGAAGATGTATACCTATTGAATAGGGTTCAAATCAAATCAGTTGCCTACCACTTCATATGTGATATGGAAAGGGAAGAGCCCATATCTTAAGCTTGTTAAGATTTGGGGTTGTCTGGCCTATGTCTTAAAGCAAAATCCGGACAAGCTCGAGGCAAGGTCTGTTATGTAGAACTGGAAATGTTCCAGCTATATAAACTGCAGCTGATGATTTGGTAGAACCAAAGGATTCAATAGTTTCCAACGAACCTCAGCCTTTCCGCCGATCTAGTACGGTTCCTCACCCACCTGAGAGATACTTCGGTTTCTCTATGACAGTGGGAGCGAGGATTGCATCATGAGATGATGACCCAACTAGTTTCGAGCTGGCCATCAGGAGTGGGACTCTGTGAGAATGGCTGGATGCTTATCGATCTGAGATGGAATCCTTATACACCAACAAAGTATGGAATTTGGTTGCTCTATCTGAAGGGTTAAATCCCCATCAGGAGCAAGTATATCTTGAGAAGATTACTAGGTGTACATGGAAAAGTTGAGACTTTCAAAGCTATGCTTAAGTCCATCCAGATCCTACTTGCCACGGCTACATACCATGACTACGATATCTGGTGGTTGGGTGTCATGACTTCTTTTCTAAATGATGTTTTAGAAAAGAGCGTCTATAAGTACACAGCCAGAGGGCTTCGTAGACAGTGGGAGCAGCGGAAACGTGTGCAAGATGTTTTATATGATAAAACAGGCATCGCGGAGTTGGAACATCTGTTTTGATATGGTAGTCAAAGAGTTTGACTTCATCAAAATGGTATATGAACCTTGTATATACAAAAAGGTAGTAGAGAGTATGGTGGTGATCCTCGTAGAGTACGTGGATGACATACTCTTGATAAGGAAGGAGTTTCCTATGCTACGCTCGGTCAATCTCCGCTTATCACAAGGATTCTTCATATAGGATAAAAGTGATACCTCCTAAATCCTGGGTTTTGATCTATGAGATAGATCTAATTGGATGTTAGGATACTCACTAGTTGTAGTGAGATGGTATCAATCGATCCTAGGGAGAATCACTGGAAAGGTTCCAGGGTGATAAGGACGACTGAATGTCAGTCGCGGGCATTGTCTTTACCCTCAGTGGAGGGACGGTATGTTGGAAGAGTTCCAAGCTAGATACCGTGACATATTAGACGATTAAAGGCAAGATACATCGTTACCAAGGATACTACCAAAGAGGCAGTCTGGATATATATATAAGTTCATGCGATGAACTTCGTTCCTACCATTGTGTGACAATGGAGTTGTGGCTTATGCCAAGGAACTACCGTCCCATCAGAAATCCAGATATAATTCTTAGGCAGTATCACCTGATCATGGAGATGGTTGATCTCCAGGGAGATCGAGGTTAGGAGAGTAGACACAGAGGACAACAGCGCGGATCCACTCACGAAGGCCTTTTTCCCAGTAGAGACTTTTATGGGATGGTTGAGTATGAGATACTTCAACCGCCGCTAATTGTTGGGTATGCGATACCATAACAGATGGCCCTAGTGCAAGTGGAAGATTGTTAGTTATATGTATGCCCTAGAGGCCATTACTGTACATACGATGTATATTGTAGTGGATGCTAGGATATATATAGGGAGGACTTTCTTGCTCGACATGATAGTATGCTATCTGGTTGTACTTTATCTTAACATGTACTCTGATTGTCTCTATGTTACATGTTGATAAAGCCCTTAGGATATGTACTCGACTACTGGGACTATGATGAGATCATACTAGTGGGGCCACGGTAGTCGGTGAGTACATCCTATAACTGTTCCTAGTCGAGGGTGTATCGAGACAGGGCATCGATGCACCAGAGTAGACTAGCGTATACGCATCTTGATACATAAGATGGGCGATGGATGATCACATATCCATCGGTGTTTGACATCAAGGATGGTGTACGGGTGCTCAGTGGAGACTGGGTACACTGGACGGACTCGCCGAGAACTCCCAGATGGTATTATACCATACGTCAGATGGCAGTTCTCCGGTGACACTGGTACAGAGTAGTCTGTCGACCCGAGATCGTCATAGAGTCTTGTGTGATTCCCATTGTGCTTTGATTTCCATCATACCACGTCCAAGAGGGCGTGCAAAAAGGTGGCTTTTGGGTACAGTCCCGAATCGCATGGAGGCAATGAGCGATAGGAGGGGATTCGTCTCTCCCGGTATAGGGAGTTGATGTTGTGCTGTGTTCGATTGGCTATAACCGGAAATCCCTGGCCAGGGTTGCTGAGATTTACTGGTAAGTGTTATCAGTAGTTTCTCGAACAGTTATAGACCTCATATCGACACGACTTATCGAGCTACTGGGGTCTGACGTTTACCACCCCTAGACGAGATATGCAACATATCAGACGACGAGACCGGACTGTACGGGAGTGTTACTGTTTGGATTCGCAGGAGAAGTTACAGGCTTGCTTGTTGATCTTCTGAGCGCTCAATACCTGGGTAGCTGTTACGTTTAGCTGACCGCTTGCAGCTTGTGGGTGTTTGATATGATCATCACCTACTGCCGGCGTATTGACGATTCTTTAGAGTCCTACACAGAGGTTTCTTGACTCAGGCAAAACGGAGTAGGAGCACATATGTGATATGTGCGGGACCGAGGATAATGCGATATGTGATACCGTATTATATTCTCGCGATATTTGATATCAGCCGGGTCGTCGGATCAAGTGTTGATTCGGCAAATCGGTACGGATAAATATTAGTCGGTTATATGCGATATAGCCGGATTGTCGGATCAAGTGTTGATTCGATAATTTAATGTATAATAATATATATGATATATTAAATTACATTAGCTAATATTTGCTCACTAAAAGATTCTTTTTCTCACTCGGGTAATACATTGATATATATGCGATATATGTTAAATGTATTATTTTATTTTGTTGCAATAAATATTGTATATGTGATATATAATATTGTAACATGATATGATAAATAATGCAACTTGTTTAGTAGAGATTAAACATGGTTAGGGTTTGATTAGGGTTAAGGCTTTCTAGAAGATTCTAGAAGTTTTCTTTCTTTGTCTTTGTTAAGATATTTTGCTAGATATTTCCAAAACCCTAACCAAACCTTTAACCCTAGTTAATTCTCTACAAGAGTTAGCTTGACCATGGTTGCATTATCTATCATATTATTTCTTTTCCTATTCATCACAAAAGAATAACTATTATTGTTCATCTTCTTCCTTCAATTCTTTCATGAAAAAGCTTACTTGTTTTTCAAAAGGTGATGAATAATTGTGAGAAAAAGATAAATAAATAGAGCAAAAATCCTACTTCATCATCCTCATCTTCCCTTGCCATTTAGATGAGGGTGTTCACATTATTTCATGAGTGTTAGCTTGTGTTAAAGTAACTTCAAGGTAGATCATCTTAGTATCGAAGATCGGAAGCAAAGGTTGCGTCTTTCTCTTCGTGGAACCTCTCGAGAGTCCGGATCCCGATGATCGCAGCGAAGGGACCACAACACGGAGCATATGAAGTGAAGGACCGGATCTACAAAGGTTGTAATCCCTCTCACTTAGTGTTAAAATGTTTAGCATGTTAGTTTTCGCCTAATCTCTAGTTTAAAGTTCCGTATTCGGGTTGTTCGGCATGGCTAAAATTTTATTCGGGCATGGTTGATGCCTCGTAGACCCTTGTGCGCGTGCCTAGCAACCCTACAATTCGTCTCTCCCGGTATAGGGAGTTGATGTTGTGCTGTGTTCGATTGGCTATAACTGGAAGTCTCTGGCCAGGGCGGATATAGAGTACTACTGGTAAGTGTTATCAGTAGGTTCTCGACCTGTTATGAGCCTCACATCAACACGACTTATCGGTTACTGGGGTCTGACGTTTACCACCCCTAGACTAGATATGCGACATATCAGACGAAGAGACCGAACTATATGGTAGTGTTACTGATTGGATTCACAGGAGAATGTACAGGGTTGCTTGTTGATCTTCTGATCACTCAATACCTGGGTGGATGTTACGTTTAGCTGACCGCTTGCAGCTTGTGGGTGTTGATATGATCATCACCTACTGCCGGCGTATTGACGATTCTTTAGAGTCCTTCACAGAGGTTTCTTGACTCAGGCAAAACGGAATAGGAGCACATATGTGATATGTGCGGGATCGAGAATATTACGATATGAGATACCGTATTCTATTCTCGCGATATTAGATATCGGCCGGGTATATGTGATATAGCCGGGTCATCGGATCAAGTGTTGATTCGATGAACTGATACAGATTATATTAGTTGGTTATTTGAGAAATAGCCGGATAGTCGGATCAAGTGTTGATTCGATAATTTAATGTATAATTATATATGTGATATATTACATTACATTAACTGATATAAGCTCGCTTTATTGATTCATTTTCTCACAGGATAATACATTGATATATATGCGATATATGTTAAATGTATTATTTTCTTTTGTTACAAAAATATATTATATATGTGATATATAATATTGTAACAAGTTATGATTACAAATGCAACATGATTTGTGGAGATTAAACATATTTAGGGTTTGATTTGGGTTAGCTTTTTCATGAAGTTTCTAGAAGCTTTGTTTTGTTTTAAGCAAAGATATATTGTTGATATTTTGTGGAGATATTTCCTAACCCAACCCAAACCCTTTACCCTAGTTAAATCTCTACAATGGTTAAAGCCTTTGTTTATTAACCAAGGGTTGCAATTATAACCATAACAATAATTCATTATTCATCACAAAAAGACTTCATCTTCTTCTTCCTCCTTGAAAAGCTTACTAGCTTTTGTGTTTGTGATGATGGTGTGTGAGAAATTGATAATAAAAGAGAGCATAATTCCTACTTCATCATCCTTATCTATTCTAGCCACTTAGATCAGGGTGTTCACTTCATTAATACTTGATTAGAGAAGTGATAGCTTGAGTTAAAGATTCTTCAAGGTAGATCATCTTCGAAAAGGAAGACTTCAAGCAAGCATGGATCGTTCAGCTTGTGGAGCCTCTCTAGAGTCCGGAAGTTCATGGATCGCGGCGAAGGGACTACTACCCGGAGCTTATGAAGCGAAGGAACAGACTACAAAGGTTGTAATCTCTTTCTCTTAGATGTAAAAATGTTTACATGCTTTGTTAACCCTAATTATCTAGCAATGATCCCTGCTTTAGGTTGTTCGGCACTTGTAAATTTTAAATCGGGCATGGTTGATGCCTTATAGACCCTTGCGACAGTGCCTAGTAACCCTACACGTAAGTGTAATATGTGGAGTATCATCGATTCGTTGCTATATGTCGACGACAATCGAGATACGCATATTTACTTACGTTGATGACATGAGATGTTATGTGTTGCTGTGATATGTTATATTAGATCGTCGTGTTTTGAATAGCCAGGGGTTTTATGTGAGATGAGAGTTTTTATTTTCATTCATGTAAAATTAAATGTTTGTAATATTCTTTTATTGAGGCACTTCCGGGTTGAGGATGATGTCACCATTGTTGTACATTATTTACTTTTCCGCATTAGGATTGGCCCAAGGAGGGGAGCAAAGTAACCGGGTTCTAGAACCCAGTGGGAGACCAACTCGAGGAGTCGAGTCCGGGTCTCCTAACTATAGAATTGGTACAGTTGCATGCTGCTCTCATATGGGTCTAGGGATGTGGGTTTGGCTATTCATCGCGACCGTGTCATCTGTGTTTTATACAGGCTCAAAATAAAACACGAACCTCCTAGTATATCCTATATTTCATATGTTATCTTCTACTGCTGATATTTTGTGATGCGATCACTCTGGATTCTGAGATGAATGGCTATATATTATATATGAGATATATAATAAACGTTGCTTATGTTTTGCACCCGCGCTAGTCCCGTCCCGGTATGCCGTTAGTTAAGTAACCTAACGGTGCATAACGGGACATTGTGGCGAATGCGGATGGCATAAACGTACGTTATATTTTCGTTTCATTTACTGTGATTCTTAGGAAGCATTAAATGATGGGACTTCATTAATGAGATTAATCAAAAGAATGAAACCTAAAAGATATTGTAGAATCAAATTTTCAAAAAGGGTAGCTTGTCACGACCCAAAATTTAGCACGTGACGGCCCTTAAACTACGTAACGTCTTTAGGTGTAACGTAATTCAAGTAAGCCAAAAACCCAGTAATCTAAACCATCAAAAGTAGTAAGTGATAATAACATGGTTAAAACTTTTCAAATCTCAATCAGATTCTTTAAAGTCCAAATTTATTTCCTTTAAAATTTGGCAGCACCTCCTTTGTAAAACAAGCCCCCAAAAAGGGTACAACATAAATATATAAGTAAAGCATCCCTAACGGGAGCAAATCCATGCCCAAAGGTGGAAAACTACCACAAGAACAGATATACGACGCCGTAGCGAAGAAAAAGACGATATAAAGTGAACAACATGAAAATTTCCAAGTCACAAATACTATACAATATCGTCCTCACAACTCGTCTCTAAGTCAATACAGGAAAATGGTAGATGGAGAGTACAGGATACAACGAACATATAAAGAGCAATATCGGATAATTGCAAAACCCACCTATAGCAAAATTGCACCCAGTCAGCCGTAGCGGTATCCGCTGCAAATGATGATACGATAGGAAGAAGAAAGCCCTGCCTCTGACTGCTCTGAGGGACAACCTGTACAACCCTGTGGCACAACGGGGGTGAGTTGCCAACTCATGAATAGTAAATAACATATGCAGGTAATCGCAAGTATGTACGTACTGCGCGAATCCATCACATGCAAGCTAATAGCAATAAATCGCCATATGCATGCAACAGTCATAAAAGGTACTCTATCAGGTACAACTAATACATGAAGCAATAATATGGAAATATGTATATGCAACAGTCATGAAAAGTACTCTATCAGGTACTACTAATACATGAAGCAATGCATATAAATAAATGCGGAATATGGGATAAAACATGTCATCCTCATGGAATCCTCATCGTGGTAGGACAAGTGTCCATCAAGACAATCTAAATCCCAAATTTCCCAAATTGGCCTCAGATCGGCCCCCATATCGGCCCTCGGATCGGCCCCCATAACTTGTAAGTCTCATGAAGCCTGAGTGTCTAACATCGACACCCAAAAACATCATGAAAACTACTGCCCAACATCGACACATAAATACACACGTTCCTCGAATTCTAAGTGTCAAACACCGACACTTATGATCCACGTATCGGTTTATACGTCTTTCGAATCTTAAGTGCCCAACATCGACACTCTCGATCCCCGTATCGGTTTATACGTCCTTCGAATCTTAAGTGCCCAACATCGACACTCTCGATCCCCGTATCGGTTTATACGTTCTTCGAATCTTAAGTGCCCAACGTCGACACTCTCGATCCCCGTATCGGTTTATAACAAATCTCTGAGTGGATACATCCAAATATCAAGTAAGGAATAAGAATACTTGCATAGATCATTATGATGATATATTGTGAAGGTGTACATATATAACAGCGTCCCATACCACTGTTATATACATACGAGTATATATACATATATATATATATCAGCGTCCCATACCACTGATATACATCCAGAAAACATCATATGAAAACCATATCTCAATGCGAAATCCATGAAATACCATATACGCAACATGAAACAGTAATATGAGCATATAAAGGAAAACCGCTATTAAACTGCAATAAGTTATTAAATATATCATGTGGTTCCTAACTTCTTCGAAACCAAACGCAACATCATATAAAGGTGAACATATAGGCATAGCCAGGTATACGTAACCATGTCAGTATAGCAAGATATGTGTATCTATCTATCAGTAATGATGTAATATCCTCTAGGTATATTTGTAACTATAGCAAGCTAGGTATGTGTATATACATGTCAATAATGATACAATACCCTCCAGGTATATGTGTAATCATGTAGGCATAGCAAGGCATATGTGTAAGCAGTTAGGTGTACAAGTATGCTATATGTCATATGCACAATAAAAATAAGGATCATGTCCCAAGCCTCTAGCCAATACAATCTCACGTATGTATGAGTGTTGTGCGTGTCATGGCAATTATTGACGGTATGAGTGGCATACAATCAGTGCTCGTGCAATACGAACCTTCAATAATAGTGCAGTGTCCGAAGGGTACTAGTCCAAGCACAACGAGGAATAATATGCAATGAAGTTTTATGCACAATCTCTATATATGCAATATAAACATGCGGCTAATATCATATCATATCTAGCCCTGACGCATAACGTCATGCGGGCGATTCCCCTGTAGATGTTAAATCTACTCATAGATAATCTTGGCTAAGTAAAGCCAACCACTTACTTTCGCTTCTTCGCAGCGTCCGAAGTCCGCGCCTGGGACCCTATAATTTCACAAACACAACACATAAATGTCACGACCCGAAAAGTACCGAGTGTGACTGGCACTTAAATTACGAAACGTCTCGAGGCGTACGAAATCTAAGTAAGCCAAAACCCAGAAATCAAAACCAAAAGAAGCAGTAGAGTGAAGGAAAAACCAATTTAAAGCAAGTAGTTTTAATAGGATAAACTGAATTATGCATTTTAAAAACATCAAGTCATTTCTGAAAATTTCGGCAGAGTTTCCTTTGTAAATACTGGCCCCAAACGGGATACAACATGAATAGTATACGAAAATGATAAAAGGCATCCCCAAGCGGGAGCTAGCTCTTCGTCAATCGACGGTCACAACCACGTAAGCAAGATAATATACAACGCCGAAGGGCGAGAATCAAAACTCAAAAGAAACTTAGAACATCAATGAAAACCATAATAATACAACGCGCGACTCTAAGGTCGAAAGAATAAACATCACCGGTCATCTAAGTCAAATAATTACACATGTCTGGTTGATGGAGTTTTACTAGATACAACTGAAATAACAATTATACAATGGTGGTCACGATGCAAGTGAACCCACCTACCAAGCAATCACCCGGAAGAAACAGTGTGCCAGCAAAAGCCACGCAAAACCTATACGGCAAAACCTGCAAGAAACTATGGCACAACGGGGGTGAGTTGCCAACTCGTGAGTAGAAAACATCACAGAGCAGAAATCGCATGTATGACGCATCCTAGGTCATATCAAGTAATATCCTAAAATAATATCCTGATCGATCTACATATAAGTGCAGTACCATGTGCTCGTGTCAGTGTCTCAGATAGCAACACATCAGATATATGATGTATGAATGTATTACGAATGAAAACAGAAAACATCATGAGTGAGGCAACTGTTTTCTTTATTTAATGAGATTTCTGCATGTATATAAATCGAGTATCATCAATGAAATCAATAGAGAAATCAGTGTCAAGCACCGACACAAACATAAATCTCAATATCTCAGGTTCCGGCTATCCTGACTGGCCTGTACCATCAAATCTCAATATTTCAGTGTCTCAAATCTCAATATCTCAATACCTCGGGCTCCGTCAGTCTGGATTGGCCCATATCATCAATCAAACGACCACGAACGGTATCCTCCGAATATCCGCCGCGCTAGACAATCACCGGTTGGCAGTCTGCCCCTGCCGGGCTCATCGTTTACAACTCGAGCTTCTTGCCCCGGGGTACCATACCGGGCCCACCATGTACCCGCAGATGGTTCATCCAACTCCTCGAATCTGGTCTCGAAAACCATCTCAGAACCGAGAAAACATCATGGTGGACAAGATTCATCATATCAAGGAAAACTGCATTTTTTTCTCTTTAAAATAAACCATCAGTTTATAAAACTTTCACATGCGGTTTCCAAATCCATAAAATCTCAAGAAGGATCCGAAATTATCAAATCACCATGTCAATAAACAGTGAAAACCGGCATAAATCTCCATAATACTGCACAGCCAATGAATATATGAATGCATCTGATATCATGCAACGAATGCAATAGTTAAACTAGCATATGAAAGCTATAAAATATTGCAACTATCAGCTAGCAAGCTATGTCAATGAAATAATATTCTCTAAAGTGTACGTGACATGGCAATTACCGATGATGATGTGTGTGAGCCGGCAAGCAGGTGTACGTGGAACATACGCATCATCGGTAATGGTGCCGGTGTCCTGATAGCAGAGTTTCATAATAATTACAGATAACATATGTATAAGCATGCAATGCGATGAAACATCATGAATATACAGAAAGTGATATAGCAACAGCAACACTGAAGAATAAACCTACCCGATATACGAGTCATACAGTTTGGTATTTTAAAGTACTCACGATTCACTGCATTTGAAAACAAGTATGACTCGAGCCCAGTCAAAAGGGTAAGGAAATCCACCTAGGTCTGAGTCGACTTGTATATATATCTAGTAGTCGGTGATCTCGCCTCAATAGTATCACGTACGATACAATATATATATATATATATATATATATATATATATATATATATATATATATGATATTCTCGAGTCAAGAGTGCGGATCTAACATTATAATTATATCTCGTACGGTAAATCTATCGTACGGCATCCCAAATCTGGGTATGGGTTAAATATCATATTTATCTCATTACTCATCTGATATCCTTATCATCACATATCGTGAACAGAGGGGTACTGATCTAAGTCTAGTACAATACTAATATCAACAACATATATGTAACCGTGTGTGAATACACATCTCCCATCAATCCGCTAAAATCATGCCGTATCTCATAATACGAACCAAATCACATCACCGATCTCATGGCATCATACCTAATCTCATCAACTCATCTCCAAATACTATATACTATCCTCAACATCCGTGTATACGTGTATGTATATATATACAAGCACCAAAACATCCACATAACCCTATATATATACATATGACGTATAGACCCAAAACCATATCCCGTGTGTGTATATGTATGGGTACAACCTTATTCTAGGGTTCACGACTAAGAAACCAACTAAATCTTTTCTTCAATTCTCGGTAACACTAACCCATAACCTCCTAACGCTTTTCTTACTAATTGTTCATATCTCTCAATAACACATCTAAGTATATCTATATCACATCATATCATTTCTTACGACATTGCGGGGGTGCTATACGCCATCCACCCGACTTCCCCCGTAGATATATATCTACTCACCTTGTTCTTCGATTGCCGATGCCGATGTCGCCACGTGCTTGCTTGTCGTCTTGAAGTCCTTGTGAGGGTACCTATATATCATAACACATCGTATCGCATTAAATCCGACTCATGACCAAAACGACACCCGAATCTTACATAGGTCAAAACCTATGGTCCGCTCATGCAGAAGAACCAAATAACACTCGACATCGGCGTACAAACGCCGATTGATCGAGAAAAACCCAAAAGTACCCATTTGCACATTCACAAAACACTAATTATAATATGAAATATGTTGTAATTCACCAAAACCTCAAACTCACTTTAAAAGCTATTTTTCCGAAAACCTAGTAAGCAAACTTTTCTATTTTAGTACAAAACTAAATGTTTTAATGATTTTAGTGGCTACAATGCTCATTAAATATCTTAACTAAGCCACCCAAACCATTACTAGATTTTTAATCCACTTATTTTCAAAATTCTAAAAATGTAGTTTACAAAATATATGATTTGGACAATTCTTAAAATAACAATTGGCAAACTAGAAACTAGCTTACATTTTACATGTCTTAAAATGTCAAACTACCCATTATATTGTTAATGATGTGATGAAAACCTTGACCATATTTTAATCTCACCTTTTGAATTAATTTCAAAAACCTAGTTTGTTAAAAATCCAATTTTAACAATTTACAAGCAACAATTAGTAAACTAGCAACTCGATTAGTTTTAGCATAGCATTAACATGTTAAATACATCACACAACCATAATCTAATGATAAAAACCCTAATTTGATCACAAACCATTTTCTTGAATTTTCAATCATGCAATTAGAACCAATCTAAAACCTAATTAAACACTTAATAAGCTAACATAAAGCAATTAACAACAAATCCAATAAAGGGTTAAGATATATACCTCCAAATTTTGAGTTCTAGCATGAAGTCTAGCCTCCCAAACTTGTTTCTAAGCTCCAAGATCCAAGCTTGAATGGCCAAGGAAAAATGGGTAAGAAATGGATTTTGATTTTGTGGGATTTTTGTTTGGATTTTTTTAGGGAAATTGATGAATTCTTGATGGAAAAAGAAGTAGGATTTTGGGGATGGCTGCTGCTGTAGGATGGGGTCAGCCAAGGTATGGGAGTGAGGAGAGAGAGTAAGAATTGTGTTGTGGCCAAGTCAAAGAAGCCCATGTCCAATATATTAACCCATACTTCTTTAATTATTCATTTTCCTTTTAGCCTTTGTTTTCTTTTTACTTTATAAGTGGGGAAATTGGGGAGGGGCTGCTGATTTTAGCCACCAAGGGGAGAGTGTGAGGGTGTGTGGGTGTGTGTGAGGGATACCAAGTAACATTCAACCATACCCCAAGTCATCAAGCCCAAACCTCACTTCTATTTAATTTATTTTCACAATTTAAGCTTTTTTTTCTACCATATTTTTAGATCCATCTTAACAATTTCTTTTCATTTCAAAAAAACATGTTAATTTTTGGTTTAATGTGTCATGATGCACAAAATTTGTATTAACCCATTCCAATTTGTAATTATCCCTAATTAAATGTATTAGTGAAGGCTTAAAATAATATTAAAATAATTAATTTCGGAAAATTTTTCAGTCAACTAGCAAGTGGCTCAATAAACACCAAATACTAGCAATTTCATAGCTAGAATAGGTATATTTAATTTTATATTAAAAGATATTTATATCTTGGTTTTTACAGAAAACACCTGTTATTTTACCGATTCTCCGAAATTTCACCTAAACGATTTTCAAAACGTTACAATAAAGTTAAACATCTTGCGCCGACACAAAGACAACGAAATACAAGGATAACGTCCATAAGAAAAACACACTGTGCACTCACTGCACAAAACGCACACGATATTGGCACAACTCTAGCTAGGAACGCAAAACTACGAAACCACCAAGCCTAGACCCCGATCGTACCAATTGCGCATTCACAACACAATAAAAATCGTGGAATCTAATATATATAACGTCACAACGTCAAAAGAAACCCATGCCTAAACTTTACCGAAATCTAGTAAGCAACATTTAATCATTTAGCTCAAAACTAAAAGTTTAACCCAAACTAGTAATCACAATCAACATAATATAGCTTGATTAAACCACTCAAACCCTTACTAGAATTTTAATCTCACACAATTAGGATTTAGTAAAAGTTTAGTTTGCACTTAATCTAATTAGACATTTAGGAAAAAATATCATTTAACAAACATGCACTAGGTTAAATTTTAACCATGTCTAATCATCACACTAATCATGACAACTAACAAAACCCTAACTTGATTAACATAAACTCTTACTAGAAATTCTAAATATGCAGTTACAAGCTTTAATTAACATCTAAATAAGCTAATTAATGATTTAGAACAACAAAGAGAGTTTAGGATTAGGGTTTATACCTCACTAGAATCACAAACTTGAAACTAGAAATCCAAAGTTTAGCCTCCAAAAATCCTAACTAGATTGAAGATCCAAGCTTGTTTTGTGATGAAGAATGATGGGTATGAATTTATTTATAAGTTTAGGGGATTATTTAAGGATTTTTGATGATTTATTTGGACTTAAAAGAGTTGAAATGAGGTGGAGAACAAAATGGGGCTGCCAAGGGGAGTGGTCGGCCAAAAGGAAAGAATGGAGAAAGTTTAGAAGTGTGTGGAAAATTCTAACTTAAAACATCAATTAAAGCTTATTTAACTTATGCCACCTCATAACCCTTCACTTAAAATCTTCATTAACTTCCAAAATATCTAGATATTTTGCAAGATATTTTCAAAAAGTCAAAGATAGCTTAATCTAGTGATTAAATTAGCATGGATTCGCATTAGCATAATTAACCCAATCAATTTTGTAATTACCACTAATTAAATGCATAATTAAAAACTTATAATATTATTTTAATTAAGGAAAAAATATTAAAATGCACTAAAATTACAAGTGGCTTACAAAAACCCGCAAACTAACAATTCCTAGCTAAACTAGGTACAGTGAATTCTATACTGCAAAAAGATCGCTTCTAGGATTACGGAAAACACCGACTATTTTACTCCAAAAACGGAAAATCGCCTAAACAATTTCCAAAACGTTACATATCTCTAGTTTTTGCTTTGCATAGCGTTATTCCTTGTAGAATATCCAGCACCTTATTCGATAAGGAAAGAACCGAGATCCCTTCACCGGGAGTGATCTCTTTAGTGAAACTAGCAGATGCTACAACTCATTCGGTTTTTTTATTGCTTCTTCTAGTGCTTGCTTTGCATAGTGATATTTGTGAAATATCCTACACCTTATTCGATAAGGAAAGTGCCGAGATCCCTTCACCGGGAGTTACTTCTTTAGAAAAACTAGTAAAATCCTCAAAAACACTCCTTTTCAAAAATCACTTGATTCTACAACGATATCAAGTTCATTACGCTCATGGTTTTCTTAAAAACCTGTGTAGCCCCTCGTCATTTTAGATAAGTAATAATTAGTATTCGTGATGCGTTTGTTGACCTTGTCAAGACGTAGTGTGCGGTAGCTGATTACTGCTTATCTGCTTAAGCATGAGATGCGATTGGATTAGGGTAATAATACGGCCTTATTGACCTTGTCAAGGGTCGCGCGGGTGGGTTTAATTCAATAATGAAATGATGGGTTGAACTTGACTTGCGGTCTATGGTTTGTTGACTATGTCAAGGTCATAGATCGCTTGGGGAAAAAGATATCGAGAGTTTCAAGTATTGAAACTTGCAATGAGATTGCATAACTTCTATGAGATAGTTGGATCCCGATTCCGGTGCGAGCAAGAGTTGCTACTGGGAGAGTTTTACACTTTACAATTAGCTAACCCATTAGGTATATAGAAAGGTGTTAACGGGGCTACACCTCTGGGAAGACGAGGTTTATTTTAATTAGGTCCGTGCAAAAGCACGGGGAACCTCTCTCAAAGTACCGACACTGGCCTGGATGAATGGTTAGCGAAGTTGTAGACTGTAGTTAATCCCGGCCAGTCTTTCCTTTTAGTGTTTGAAAGAAGATTTGATAAAAATAGTGGGAGCCATCATGATTAGATAAAATAATAACCAATCTGATCTTGCAAGAGCATACGCTAAAGTGTTTTCTTCTCTCTCTCTCTCCAGGTAGCGACCATGTCACGTCTTAATCAAGATAATAATATTGATGTATTAACCGAACCCGCTTGTTATACTGAGCAGGCAACGTTGGTTCCATTCTTTCTTATAATTGTTATAAGACTGAAAAGGGAATAGGGACATATCCGGATTCTCACGCCGCCCAAACGAAGAATAAGCATGTTGATGCATCTTCTTCGGGTGTGTTAGTTATCGATAACTATTTCTTGGTTCACTCTACGTCCTGGGTATTAGATACCAGATCGGGATCCCACATATGTAATATGTTACATGGGCTAAGGAAAGGTAGAGAACCGGGAATGGATGATCATTCCGTAAGAGTAGGGAATGGTGAAAATTTTGCAGCCAAAGCAGTTGGCGAATATCACCTTATATTACCAAATGGTAATACATTGATTCTAAACGAATGCTTTTACATTCCGACCCTCTTATATCAGTTTCTTTATTAAGTAAAGAAGGATATACTTTTGTAGTACAGGATAATGTTATGAACATCTTTCTGAATCAAAAATTGATTGGATCAGGCTCGTTAAATAATGGCATATACGTTCTAGATCAAACCCCAGTTCATAATATAAAAAACACACACAAGAGGAACAGTTCAGAAATGAACGAATCCTTCTAGTGGCATTGTAGACTAGCTCATATCAATGCGACACGACTAGCTCAGTTATATATGGAGGGATATTTGAATCTGTTCGAATTTTCATCTTATGATACTTTCCAGTCATGTCTCAAAGGCAAGATGACCAAAACTCCGTTTAGTGGACACGGAGAAAGAGTTACTGAACTCATATGGCTGATACATAGTGATGTAAGTGGTCCCATGTCTACACATGCCAGGAACGGTTCCTCATACTTCATTACATCCACTGACGATCTCTCAAGATACGGACATGTGTTCCTATTGAAACACAAGTATAAAACTTTTGAGAAATTCAGAGAATATAAGAACAAAGTAGAGAACCAAACTGGTAAAAGTATTAAAATCCTTCGATCTGATTGAGGAGGTGAAACCCATTGGGAGCAAATGGATCTTTAAGAAGAAACTTGGTGTAGATGGAAAAGTTGAGACTTTCAAAGCTAGACTTGTTGCAAAAGGTTTTTGTCAACGACCAGGTGTGGACTATGATGAAACCTTTTCTCCAGTGGGTATGCTTAAGTCCATCCGGATCCTACTTGCCTTTGCTGCATACCATGAATACAAAATCTGGCAAATGGATGTTAAGACCGCCTTTCTAAATGGTGATTTGGAATAGTGCATGTACATGACTCAGCCAAAGGGCTTCGTAGACAGTGGGAGCAGCGGAAAGGTCTGCAAGCTGCTTAAATCCATCTACGGGTTTAAAGCAGGCATCATGGAGTTGGAACATCTGTTTTTGATGTCGTTTGTCAAAGTGTTTGATTTCATCAAAAACGTAGATGAACCTTGTATATACAAGAAGGTGGTAAAGAGTAAGGTTGTCTTCCTCGTATTGTACGTGGATGATATACTCTTGATAGGAAATGATATTCCTATGTTGCAATCGGTCAAGCTCTTCTTATCACAAAGATTCTCAATGAAATATCTAGGTGATGCCTCCTACATCTTGGGGATTAAGATCTATAGAGATAGATCTAAAAGGATACTGGGATTATCCCGATCCAGGTACATTGACACCATAATACAGAGGTTTAGCATGGAAGAATCCAAGCTGTCGGTTTTTTACCCACGATCTCAGGACTCACTCTCTCCAAAAAGATGTCTCCCAAGACTGATTTGGAGAGAGCTCGCATTCAAGGGATACCCTATGCTTCGGCAGTTGGCTCTATCATGTACGCGAAGCTATGTACCAGTCCGATGTAGCATACTCATTAAGTGTAGTGAGTATGTATTAAGCAGATCCAGGAGAGTGTCACTGGACAACTGTGAAGAGCATTCTCAAGTACTTGAGAAGGACTAAAGAGATGCTCTTGGTGTATGGTAAATGGAGAACTCCAAGTAGATTCCTTTACCGATTCGAGCTTCCAGAGTGATAAGGACGACTCTAAGTCGCACTCAGGATTTGTCTTTATCTCAATAGAGGGGCGGTATGCTGGAAGAGTTCCAAGCAGGATACCGTGGCAGACTCGACGATGGAGGCTGAATACATCGCTGCCAACGATGCTGCCAAAGATGCTGTTTGGATGAAGAAGTTCATAACTGAACTTGGTGTGGTTCCATCCATTGAGTATCCAATAACTTCGTATTGTGATAACAATGGAGCGGTGGCTTTGGCAGAGGAACCCAGGTCCCAATAAGCGATCCAGGCATATTATGAGGCGGGTATCACATGATCCGGGAGATGGTTGATCGCCGGGAGATCGAGGTCAGGAGAGTTGACACGAAGAACAATACAGTAGATCCACTCACGAAGGCCATTCCCCCGATACAGTTCGAGAGACTCTTCGGGATGTTAGGTATGCGATACTACAACAGCTGGGACCTAGTTTCAAGTGGGAGATTGTTAGTTGTATGTAGGCCCTAGAGACCATTATTGTTCATATGATGTATATTATAGTGGATGCTTGGGACATATATAGAGAGGACTTTCTTGCTCGACATGATAGTATGCTATCTGGTTGCTCTTTATCTTAACATGTATACTTGTCTCTTGATACTGTCTTATAGTTTCATGTTGGTAAAGCCCTTAGGATGTATACATGACTACCAGGATTATGATGCAGATCATACTAGTGGGGCCATGGTAGTCCATAAGTTCATCCTTTAATGTTCCTAGTCGTGGGTGTATCGAGACAGGGCATCAATATACCAGAGTAGACTAGCGTATACGCTTCTCGACCCACAAGATGGGCGATGGATGATCCCATATCCATTGGTGTCTGACATCAGAGATGGTATATGGGTGCTCAGTGGAGACTGGGTACACTGGACGGACTCGCCGAGAACTCCTAGATGGTATTATACCTGACGTCAGATAGCAGTTCTCTGGTGACACTAGTACAGGTTAGTCTGTAGACCTGAGATCGTCATAGAGTCTTGTGTGATTCCCACTGTGCTTTGAATTACTCATTACCACGTTCAAGAGGACATGCAAAACGGTGGTTTTTTGGGTACAATCCCGAGTCACATGGAGGCAAATGAGCGGTAGGAGGGTATTTCGTCTCTCCCGGTATTGGGGGTAGATGTCGTGTTGTGCTCGATTGGCTATAACTGGAAGTCCCTGGCCAGGGCTGATTTAGAGATTTACTGGTAAGTGTTATCAGTAGTTTCTCGACCTGTTATGAGCCCCGTATCGGCTTGATTTATCGAGTTATTAAGGTCTGACGTTTACCACCCCTAGACTTGATATACGACATCTCAGACGAAGAGACCGGACTGTACGGTAGTGTTACTGACAGGCTTTATAAGAACTAGAGCAGGCTTACTTTTTTGATCTTCTGATCACTCAATACCCGGGTAGCCGTTACGGTCCAGCTAGTACCGCTGACGGCTTGTGGGTGCTTGATATAATCATCACCTACTGCCGGCGTATTGACGAGTCTTTAAAGTCATACACAGCGGTTTTACTGGCTCAGGAAAAGCGAAGTAAGAGCATATATGTGATATGTGCGGGACCGAGATTAATACGTGTATGCGATACCGTATTATATTCTCGCGATTTATTCGTATCGGTCGGTTATATGTGATATAGCCGGGTTTATCGAATCAAGTGTTGATTCGAGAAGTTGGTACATATAATATTAGTCGGTTATATGTGATATAGCCGGATTATTAAAATCAAGTGTTGATTTGATAATTTAGTGTATAATTGTATATTTGATATACTAGTTTACATTAACTAATATTAGCTCACTTAAGCATTTATTTTTCTCACATGTGCACACTTGATATATATGTGATATATATTAATTGTGTTTTATTTATGTGTCATGGTTGTTGATACATGCAACATTGGTGTGTGAGATTTTACACCCATGATAAAGATAATGTAGGGTTTATTTATTTATAGTAATTTAATTATTAGTTGGAAATTTGTCACATGGCATGAAGCTTTGAGAATCTTTGAGACCCATTGACTTAGTCCACTAGTTTTGGTCTTACACTAGATATTTGTTAACCCAACCATTATCTAAACTCATGGGTTAAGTCTCTACATGAGTAATATGTAGGGTTCCTAGGCACTCTTACAAGGGTTAATAAGGCATCAACCATGCAAATTTAGACGTGCCGAACAACCCAAAGCCGGGATCTTTGCTAGATTATTAGGGTTTAAGATGCAAGTAAACATCTTTACAATTAAGAGTGAGGGATTACAACCTTTGTAGTCCGCTCCTTTGCTTCATAAGCTCCGAGTAGAAGTCCTTCGCCGCGATCCACGATCTCCCGGACTCAAGAGAGGCTTCACAACTCGAACGATCCATGCTAGCTTGTAGTCTTCCTTTTCTCCGATGATCTACCTCGAAGTTTCTATAACTCAAGCTTTCTCTCTCTCTAATGAGGTGAACACCCTAATTTAATTGGCTAGATTAGATGAGGATGATGGAGTAGTATTATGCTTTCTTTTTATATCAAATTCTCACACAAAATCATCACATAAAG